>OY987317.1:15226773-15948039 GCA_963920655.1 Geranium rotundifolium | reverse complement strand
CATAATCATATCAATTGAACCAATTAGACTGGTTTAACAGACCAAAATTATTGACGGCATTTTAAACTTTTTAACATACCAGTTTAGTTAGATTTAACAGACGTTAGGCTAAGTGTCGCTTACTTAATCTTTGGGTATCACAAATGAAAATTTGGAAGTTGGGGTATTAAATTTGAAACTTGACATAGTTGGGTGTAGCCAACTGTCATTACCCCTAGATTCTTCTATACAATTTACTATTTTTTCACTTTTGTTGTTAGATGTTTCTGAACTACTAATTTTCTTAAATATTTTCTTCTTAATGTTATCATTTCTTTTCCTCTAAGTTTATCATTTGTTCTCTCAATACAACTTTTTCTTCTTTTAAGTTCTTAAATTCATCTTTTGTTTCTCTTAGTTCATCTTTGGTCTCTTCTAATTCTTGATGTAATTTCATGTTTGCTTGTTTTAATTAATTCTTTGTCTTCTTATATTTGTCTTTATGTTTTTATACTTATCATATCATTCAGCTTTAAATTTTAATTTATAATTTTCTTCTTTAATTTTTCTATTTGTTTAGTCTTTTCTCTAGTGATACCTCTAGATTTTCTATTTTATCTTGTACTTCTAATCTTAGTATATATTTTATTTCTCCTTTAATTGGTTCATATTTACTTCTATGTTTTTCACTATTTCTTTACCATCTTATTAAGAAATGTTACCACTCCTGGCTCCATTTTTAAAATTTTGTTTTTTTGTGTAATTCTTTCAATACATCTAATGTTTTCTTTACTTATTCTATTTCCGATTTTGACGTACTTATGTCTACTACTAATGGTCACTAGTCTTTCTCCAAGCATTTATGGCTACCATCTATGGTTGGGCTTCTAATATTTGCTTTCCTTCTTCTTCTAACACCTGTTGGGGTTCTTCATATAACCTTGCTAATTCCTCCTTTACAATTATTCTTATTCTTTCTTCACTTATGTTGTTAACTATTTCTATCAAGGTTTTAAGTTTTTCTTCTTGTACTATTTCTACCCATAATTCTGCTATATAGTTTACCCCTAGATTCTTCTATATAGTTTACTATTTTTTCACTTGTGTTGTTAGATGTTTCTAAACTACTAATTTTCTTAAATATTTTCTTCTTAATACTTATGACTTCTTTTCCTTTAAGTTTATCATTTGTTTTACCAATACAGCTTTTTCTTCTTTTTTTAAGTTCTTAAATTCATCTTTTGTTTCTTTTAGTTCTTCTTTGGTCTCTTCTAATTCTTGATGTAATTTCATGTTTGCTTGTTTTAATTAATTTTTTGTCTTCTTATATTTGTCTTTGTATTTTTATACTTATCATACCATTCAGCTTTAAATTTTAATTTTCTTCTTTTAGTTTTTCTATTTGTTTATGTTTCTCTAGTGATACCTCTAGATTTTCTATTTTATCTTGTCCTTCTAGTCTTAGTATATGTTTTATTTCTCCTTTAATTGGTTCATAATTACTTCTATGTTTTCCACTATTTCTTTACCATCTTTTTTAAGAAAGTTTACCACTCTTGGCTCCATTTTTAAAATTTTCTTTTTTGGTGTAATTCTTTCAATCTATCTAATTTTTTCTTTACTTATTCTATTTCCGGATTTGACTTGCTTTTGTCTACTACTAATGGTTCACTAGTCCTTCTCCAAGCATTTATGGTTTATGGCTACCATCTGTGGTTGGGCTTCTAATATTTGCTTTCCTTCTTCTTCAAACACTTGTTGGGGTTCTTCATATAACCTTGCTAATTTCTTTCTTCACTTATGTTGTTAACCATTTCTATCAAGGTTTTAAGTTTTTCTTTTTGTACTATTTCTACCCATAATTCTGCTATCATAATATTAGGGTCCATCTTTGTATACTCTCATCTTCCATCCATCTTTTAGTTCTATCCATGCCTTTCTCTAGGTCCTAACAGCTTTAATTCATTTATTTATTTTTCAAGTCTTCCTATTTCCTGATAGTACTCTATGTGTTTTATTTGTGAATCTAAGTCTTTTTCTACCCATTTTCTTATATCTTTTAACCTTGTTTCTTTGTTTGTTATACTCATACTTTGTTTATAAATCTTTTTCTTTCTTGATCATTAATTTATATTCCGTTCGTACTCATGTTGTAGTCCACCATTGTTATGAAGTCACTTCCTAATACTAGTTTACTAAAAGTATCGTATTCTACCACTCCTATTGTTATGTTATATTCTAAATCTTGTATTTTGAATCTTAAATTAGTGCCTTTAGTGAATATTATACTCTGATCATTTCCTGGGTAGTTGTAATTTTGTGGATCTATCTTTGCACAATTTTGTTTTACGATTTTGCTTTCGTTGACAAAACTTCTAGTTGCTCGTGTGTTTATTTCTTCTATGCATTCATTACCTATATGTCCTTCAAAGATTACTACCTTTATTTTTATCTTGCTTGGGTTGTTTATTAAATTTAATATTCTAAGTTTACTTAATTGTCTAGACATACTAGGTTGCCTAGTAATACTTAATTTGTTTTCTTCTATTGTTTGTATTGTCCTATGAGAGCGTGTGATTGTTTTTCTACTAAAATTCATTACTATTTTCGCTGGAATTGTGATTGCTGAATAATATTTATGTTCTAACTCTCATATTATTTCTAGGGAAGGAATCCGTGAAAAACCAATTTAAATTTGGGAATTTACGGACCTCTTACAACCATAGGAGGATGAAGAATGAACGCAGAAGAAAATTCATAATTTAGTTTTCAAACCAAATGAAATTCCATCCAAAAGGCCACTATTGTAATTTACACCTATTATCTTTGAACTGTTACAAAAATCAGCCTATTTATATTGAATCAATCTCACCCCATTACTACTGCTATTTACTGCAATTAAACAAATCAAATTCCAGACCTACCATTTTACATCAAAGTGTATGTAAAAATCAAGAACCGACTCATTTTTTCCATTAAAGCTTCAATAATTCAGCACTGCTTGATGGAACTATTAATGGGTAAAATTTTTATAATTACTTACATTTGCTTTGCTTATTTATTAATCCAACGTTCACCTGCATAAATCCAATTTAAATTTACAACAGCTTCTACATAAAATCCTCGAGATGAATTAAGGCTTAACATCCAAGAACAAAGATCGTAGTCGCAAGATGAAACATCTGGACTTGCGAGGGCGGAATACAAGACGAACTAAACCGGGTGATCCTAGCTTCAGCCTACACCACTTTTAACCCAATCCCTCTTCTAATATTTTGAAATACAGACAATATGGCTCAACATTATTTAACAATTCAAAACTCAACCACTATGAATCTCAAAGATATAGTTGCTTCATTTCACTATTAATAACAACATATATTTGGATATTTTTTGGTTTGGTTTTGATGTACTTAAACCTCTTTCTAGGTTATGAAATTAAAAATCACATTCTCTGCAATACATGTATTCTACAATCTCTGACCAACCAACCTCATGTAACACTCTTTCTCAAATTGATATTGAAGAATCATTCAATAATACTTGAAACAATGCTCTGCTTATTTTGAGATGAAGGAACTACTCAATAACAATGGAACATTCTTTCATCACCTAATATTATCAAAAACAAGCAGATCAATGCTAATAAAATTGAAATGACACTCTACTTATTGCTATTTCAGAGATAGAGATTTACCATTATAATACTTTATGGTTACACATTGGTCAAGATTGCAAATTTTAGTTCATAGAGAGTCATACTTAATGTTTCTATAGATTTCATGACAACTACTGAATTGAGACATATTGACACAAAAATGAACTCTGAGAGTATGAATAAACCAAACTGAAATATTTCTTTAACTTATATATTATATTTCAATGATTGATAAATTTGAGACATAAGCACACTGATTTGAACTCTGAAATAAATTATAAACCACATTTACAGATTTCATTAACTTGTAAACTTCATTTCAATGATTGATTAAATTGAGACATAAGCACAACGATTTGAACTCTTAAGATTAATTATACAACACAATGAAAGATTTCATGAACTTGTAAGCTACATTTCAAATTTTGTTTAAATTGAGACATAAGCACACTGATTTGAAATCTGAGATAATTACACAACACAATGAAAGATTTCATTAACTTGTAAATTACATTTCAATTTTTGTTTAAATTGAGAAGCACACTAATTTGAACTCTGAGATGAATTATAAAACACAATGAAAGATTTCATTAACTTGGAAATTACATTTCAAATTTTGTTTAAATTGAGACACAAGCACGCTTATTTGAACTTTGAAATGATTCATTAATTTGTACCGATCCCACAAGTCTTTATGTCTACTAACCATTCATGATGGACACAAAAACTATGACATATATCTTCACTGTTTGGTACCAGACCAGTGATTTAAAAAACTTGGATGCTTCTAGTAATAACAAAATAGGCTTTTATATAACCATAACAAAAGTGCAAACTATGGTCTGATTATCCACAATATATTGTTACCCATTTAACAGTTATTTCACAAACCCACTTTTTTCAAATACATAACAACCCATTCTCCCACTACTGGTCGGTTATCATAAACGATCGTAGCCACATCCATGGCGAAATTACTACCGAGCCCTTCTCCGCGTTACAATTCAGAGTTTCAAAATTATTATACGTGTCAAAGCAACATTAAATCCATACCGTTGATTGCGAAATCGGACGTCAATTCTAGGTCCGTAGATTTCCAAAACAATTTATAGTTTTCTAATGACCACACTCCTTATTTCTATATATATTTTTGGAATTAATGTTTCTTGTTCATGTTCTTTGGTTACTTGATGTTTTCCTATTAAGGCATATATCATTTTTGTTTCTCTACTCATTACCTTGCTTCCCGGGGGCATTATTATGTTATCGAGTTTTTAATATAGGGTTAATGCTAATTTTTTATGTTTATCTTTTAAAAAGATACTAAAGTCTGTTTGGATTATAAATTTTATATTTTGATATATTAAGTTTCTTTTGATTACTGATATCAATCTATCTTGCAAGTTGCCTAATATCATATCATCTACCACATAAATTTGAGTTGGAGTGTCTAATTTTTTCTGAATATATGATATTATGGTGATATTTACTCCTCCAAAATATATGTTCTTGTATCTTTTGGTCTCTTTTGAGTTTATTTTTCGAAGTTCTCTTTTAACTATTTTTTCTGTTACTAAATGAATTATTTCATGTACTACTCCTTTTCCTTTATTCATTTTAAAGTGATATGTTTTTTAATAACTCATTTACTAACTTGTGTTGTTCTCTTAACATTTCTTTATTCTTGACTTCTAACATAAGAATTTTTTCTTCCATTTGCCTAATTTGTTCATCTCTTAAGTTAACATGTTTCTTAGTGTTTAAATAAATAATCATGCTAATTTTACAACTTTGAGTATGTTGATTTATATCCTTACTAAACTCCAGTGGTTTATCTGCTACAAATTTTATTCTTTCTATGTAATTTTCGATCGTGGAATATCCATCATACTCTAACTCTTCTGCATATCTTGCCAACATTTCTTCTTCATATTGTTCTTCTAATTTTGCCAGCGTATCTGACAAATTATCATCTTCCACCAGTTTTATAGTTTCTTCCTCTGTTTCTATGACCCATATATATTATGGAAAATTTAAAAAGGTTTTTAATGAATTTATTAAAGCTTTTATATTTTTTTTTTCCAAATCACGTAAGGGTTCTGGGTTTTCTGTAACATATTTATGTTGACGGTGTAGGATTACAGTTGTACTCAAATATATTTCATGTTCATCTTTTACCATAACTACTCGTCTTAAGGTGTCTTCCAATGATTTTGGTAATTCTAATTTTTCTAGTTTAGTAAAATAACTTGTAATTTCTTCAAATATTTCTCTCTTTTTGGCTAATTCTACTTCCGGTTATTTCTCTTTTCTTTATGATTGATATTATGCTTTTCATGTTTTTAGACTGTTGTGGCTACTGATATATTATAATTCGATTCTAAATTTGTTGTATCTATAGCTTGTTGCCATATGTTATTTCGTTACTCTTCTAAAGTTTCTTCTTCATCTAAGTTCTCGGTCCATAATAGCATTCTTTCTGCGGGTGTATTACTACTGTATATTTTATTTTTTTGCTTCTTCTGCAAATTTTTTCTAAAAATATCTTATTTCTGTTACTTGATACTCAATACTATCTTCTATATAAATTCAAATATTGTCTTTATTCATTATTGCTTATACTGAATATATTTTAAAAAGATTTTATAAGCTTCTTCTGTATGAGATTTTAATGATTCACCTTTATATTTTTTATCATTTGCTAGATTATCTCTTAAAACTTGATTAGTGTCTAATATGTGAATTATTGTGTTTAACTTCTTTTTTAACCCAATATTCCTTGTGTTGTGTATTCGAGGGAATATTTATTAACTGACTGTATAATTTTTGGAAGTAAATGAGAGTGTCCAATCATTGTCACTACCAGATTTAGGCACAAAATAAACATGTCGATGATGTAGAAAACATATAATGTGCCAAAGAAGCATACTAATCTTATATATCAACATTATTGCGCTAAAATAGGAAAAACAATTTATTATTATTGCTAACTACAGACTTCTACCTAGGGAGGTTAAGCTATTGAGCCCATTCAATTTGGCGATCAAGCGAACTTCAATAGGATGTTTTTCTTCACAGCAAACTCATCTGCCTTGGCGTCACTGATTGTCTGTGTCACGTGTCAACAATTAATGCACAACATTAATTTAATGAACAAGAGATACAAATGAGAAGAAGATTATTGCCAAAATGGTGGTCTTTACTTTGCTAGAAATGCGATCAATCCTTTCAACTTCCTTCTTGGCATAATCGGGACCTTTATCCAATGAGCTTTCCGCCGCTTTCAAGTAAATCTTGCCATGTCTGAAAACAAAGACAGATTAAGCAACTGTTAATTAACGATCATCATAATCATTTTATTAAGCATTAATCACTGTACCTTGCACGGGGATCCTTAAGCTTCTCAACTTCCTCCTTCATCCACGTAAAGACTATCCTCTTCTCCTCATCGCTTGCACTCACAAACTTCTTCACTAACTCATCCAAAGATTCAATTATACCAGCCTACAAGTGTTCCAACAAGTGTCAGAAACTATAACTATATTTTGAGCCACATCTGTGTAAAGTGGCACTAACTTTATCGGAAAGCTTCCCATTTGCATCGCGGTAAGTCCCACATTTCTTATTAATGAAGGTTACAAAGCCATCAAGATCTCTGGCTCCGCTGTAATCTTGACCGACTTTGTTTCTCTTGGGGAAGAACTTCAAGGTAGGGAATCCAGCTACATGATACCTGGATAAATTATAAGAAGCAACAACTATGCATCAGACACAATTCTTTTATTCGTCAATATAGGATTGCAAATATTCTAGGATATGAAATAAGGATTATTTACTCACTTTTCAGCCACTCCCTTGTGTTTGTCGGCATCAACATTTGCAATTACTACATCTTTTTCCAGCCGAAATGCTGTTGCAACCTTCTCATATATCTACACATAAAAGCAAGCATATGTATATGTAATGTAACCACCAAGTGAAGTGTGTTGTCATGGCATTGAAAGAAGATTAATAACATACCGGAGCAAGAGTTTTGCAATGACCACACCTGTTAATTAGAGAGAGAGAGAGAGAGAGAGAGAGAGAGAGAGAGAGAGAGAGAGAGAGAGAAGAGTTAATTGAAGCATATATATACATGTTAACAATGGGAGATTGAGTAAAAACAGAACACAAAAGGTAGGTATTATTGTTACCAAGGTGCATAGAACTCAACAAGAACATGCTTTGTTTCATCCATGACGATTTTGTCAAAATCATCGGCTGATAGTACCACTACACTAGATGGTGGTGTATGTATCTTCACTTTTGTCCCTGCATCCCCATTAATTAATAATTAGGATGACCCTTTAAAGAAATGAGGTTATTGATTAATATATAGTACCTGCACGACTATTCACAAACTCAGCTAGGCCTTGTGCAGTAGGATTCCCTTTGAACCTGGAACACGGTTATGTATATATATATATGATCATCCATCCAGCTAATTAGAAACTGATGAATATATAATGTAATTAAGAGTTTAATAAGTAACACTCACTCTTTGGGTTTGGAGGATCCTTTGGGAAACCATTTAATTGTGGGATACCCAGTTACATCATATTTCTTGCAAAGACTACTATGAGTTTCACAGTTCACCTGAGGAATCAATTCAATTCAACTCAACTCAACTACCAATTAATTAACCAAATAAATTTGGATCGACGAGGGCTAACCTTTCCAATCAAAACAGATTTTTCCTTGCTGAAATGGTCAGCAAGCCTTTCGTATTCGGGAGCAAGTTTTTTACAGTGCCCACACCTTAACAATTTCAACAGTCAAATTGTTGAACAATAAAATAAAAAAAAACAAATAAAATGTCTACTAATTAATTACCAGGAAGTGTAGAACTCAACGAGAGAGTGACGATCTTGGCCAACATGTTTTTTGAAATTGTCGGAGGTCAAATCGACGACCTCATCGGCCAAACCCAGCGAGATAAAGCCCAAGAAGAAGAAAGCTATGGCTTGAAAGGCGAATCCAGTTGTTGTAGTTGTAGCCATTTTAGTTTGTGAGTGATGGAAATGGTGCCCATTATATATATATATATATACATACACTCACCACATTTCAACTAAAACCCAGATCGATCGATCGTTGAATCCGTCACTTTCACTTTCTGATGCATAAAATTAGGGTGAGGGTTTTTTTCATTTTGCCTTTTTATAAATAATTCAAGTCATTGAACGAATATTTTCAAGGATAAAATAATTATACAGAAAACTAAAGGTGAATATTAAATGAGCTTTTCAACCCTTATAATAAGGTCCAATTATACAACATTTCAAAAGAATTAAAGACGGGACATTCCCCGTCAAAAGAGCATTCACAACCCGACAACATGGCCCTCGCAAGTGAGTGAGCCAACTTGTCCCCTCAACGCTTTACAAACACAATAGATCAGCTACTAGGGTTTTTAGTAGTTTTACAGTTATATCCTGTTCATCTGCCCATTTGAATAGGGATGGCAAAATAATCCGAACCCGACGGGTACCCGATTAACCCGCCCCGATATGAACGGGTTAAACCCGTAAAAATTCGGGTCCGGGTTATTTCGAGCGGGTCTTGCTCGGGTTCGGGTTGCCCTATATCCGACCCGGCTTCAACCCGCACCCGGTGAATATAAAAAAAAATTTAATTAATTAATTACTATTACTAAATACTAATTGCAATTAGGTTTACAAAGTACAATTACAAACACACGCATAAGAACTTACACAAACACAACAAGGGCACACCGTGGAACAGCCACGCTGCGACTGTCAGTCTGTCTCTCGCCCTCTCTCTCGAGTCGACGTTGCTGCGCTGGTCACGCCTCCGGTAAGTCGCAAGTCGCAAGTCGCAGCCCCGTCGCAAGTCTCTCATCCGTCCCGTCGCAAGTCGCATCGCAGCCCTGTCGCAAGTCTCTCGTCCGTCCCGTCGCAGCCCCGTCCATCCCGTCGCAGCCCTCTCGCCGTCGCAGTCGCAGCCCCTTCCGCCGCCGGCCACGCCTCAGGTAAGTTCCGATCATATATTCATATTAACCATATATTGAATATCTTGATTCTTGAATATCTATAATTACAGTGCTTAAATTATATGATTAGTAATCATATAATTATAGTGAGTGTGTGCGTGTTCCTTCACTAGGATCATATAATTATATATGCGCACACACACGTGTTTATAGGATCATATGATTACATTAGTAATCATATATTTACAGTAATCATATAATTATAGTGCTTAAATTATATGTAGTATATTACTGTAAATTCTATAATTTAAGCACTGTAATCAGTGCATAAATTATAGAATTTAAATGTATTTAAGCAATATGATCACTTAATTATGATTACAGTATTTAAATCATAGAATTTACAGTATTAACAATATGATATGAATACAGTATTTAAATCATAGAATTTAAATGATTATGTAATCAATATGATCAGTTATATGTCTTTGATTATTTAATCTTATGTCTATATTGTATATCCAAATTCGTTAATCGTTATAGTATTTTAATTAGTATATTACCACATATCTTAATAAATTTTATAATTTGATTTTAAATAGTATTTTATATCATTGCAAAAATAATGTTTAGATTATAAATAGGGCTTCAATCCGTAAAATTCGGTCAATAACATATATCAATATTGATTTTTTCCCATTTGTTTGATCGGAAATATTGTTGGGCAGATTTATGGATAATGAATTGCAGTCGAACAATACTTCCCCCCTGGATAGTACTAATGAGTCTATAAATCAAAATGAAATAGACAATTCTCCTTCTTCATTACCAACAAACTCTGAAGAGCAAGATATTTCAACAAATACAAAGGTTGGTTGTAAGAGGAAAAAATCTGATGTTTGGCTACATTTCACAAAGGAAGGAGATAAAACCCAGTGTGGCTTCTGTAAGAAGTATTTCTCAGGTAAGAGCTCAGACGGGACGTCACATCTTCGTGGACATTTATTAAGGTGTCCACACCGTAATGTAAGAGATATCCGTCAACAAGTCTTGATGACCGAACATAACAAGAAGGATGGGAAGACTTCCATTACCAATTATCAGTTTGATCAGGATAGGTCAAGAAAAGAACTTGCTCGCATGATCATTTTGCACGAGTATCCTCTGTCCATCGTTGATCATCACGGATTTCGCATGTACACAAAAAGTCTTCAACCCTTGTTTATGGTTCCAAGCCGGAATACAATCAAAAGTGATATCTTGAATATCTATGATTTCGAGAAAAACAAAACCATGAAGATTTTGAAAGAAAATACTAGTAAGATTGCAATGACCACAGATATGTGGACGTCAAACAATCAGAAGAAGGGTTTTATGGTTATCACAGCACATTTCATAGACAACGATTGGAGGATGCAAAGTAAAATAATGAGGTATATATTTTAAGTTCATATGTCATGTTCATAATTATTTATTTTCACATAATCATATTCTAGTTTAAATTTAAATAACATGTTTCTTATACTTAAATTTGGCATGTATAGGTTTATCTACGTGCCTTCCCCACATACTTGTGATGCTCTCTCCCATGTTTTTTTGGAGAGTGTTCTTGATTGGAATTTGGATAGGAAGTTGTCTACATTGACAGTAGGTAATTGCACAACTAATGATGCCATGATTAAAATCTTATTGGAGATGCTTCCTTCTAGCTCACTTATATTACAAGGAAAATTGCTTCATATGCGTTGTTGTGCTCACATCCTGAATATAATTGTTCAAGCTGGGTTGTCTGTTATCTCTCAAGGTATTGAAAAAGTGAGAGAAAGTGTTGCATTTTGGATTGCAAGTCCAAAAAGAGTTCAAAAGTTTGAGGAGGCAGCGCGTCAATTGGATATTGATAGTACTAAGAAGTTATCCCTTGATTGCAAAACCAGATGGAATTCTACTTATTTGATGTTGAGGGTTGCCTTGACATACAAAGATGTATTCGAGAGGTTGGCATTTAGGGAACAATTGTTTAAATGTTGTCCAATAGATGATGAGTGGGATCTAGCTAAAGAAGTATGTGATAAGCTACAAGTGTTTTATATTGTGACTGAGAAATTCTCTGGAACTAAATATCCCACTGCTAACCTTTTCTTCCCTGAATTTTGTCGAATGAGAGTTACATTATATTCATGGAATACATATCTATGGCAACAGATATGATAACAAAGTTCGAAAAATATTGGGATGTCATTCATGGAGTTATGTTTGTTGCTGCTATATTGGATCCTAGATTCAAGATGAAGTTGTTGGAGTTTTATTTTCCTCAAATCTATGAGGATAAATCTACTTTAGAGCTTGAGAAGTTAAGATCACTTTGCCATGCACTTTTTGAGGAGTATCAAACAAGAGATTCTCCAAAAGGTTCTTATGAAGGGTGTTCGTCTAGTATGGTAAGCAGTGTCATATCTAGTTCCTTATATGATGATTTGGCTGCATTTGATTCATTTGTTAGTCAAGCGGATGATACGCCTTTGACGCCTGAGCTAAACCATTATTTGGAAGAGAAAAACATACCAAGAAATGCGAGTGTGGAATTCGACATCTTGGTGTGGTGGAAAGCTAATGGGTTTAAGTGGCCAACCTTGCAAAAAATAGCTAGAGATTTTCTAGCTATTCCAATTTCAACTGTTGCTTCCGAATCTGCTTTTAGTACTAGCGGTAGATGAGTGACCTCTCATCGTAGTAGGCTTTCTCCAAAGACTTTGGAAGCACTAATGTGTTCCCAAAGTTGGCTGTGGAACGAAGTTAACGGTAAGGACAACTATTTTGTGTTAGTTAGTTATTTTTTTTAATATGAATAGCTAATATTTTGATTTGTTTATTTTCTTCTCAACGTATATTTAGAGACTTGCTCTCTAGAGATGGATGCTCATTGTCAGACAATTGGGTTTGAGGAAATTGAAGACAATGTTATCGCGGTATATTATTATTAACATATTTAATTTATTACTTTTACACAATTCTTTATTACGAGTGTGTTTAGTTTTAACATTTATCATTTCTTATTTTTATGTAGGAAAACAATGTGGAGAACTACTGAAGTACAGATGGAATTCGACATCTTGTTTGAGGAAGAACGTTTTTGATATAAACAATTTGCATATATAATTTGGATATGTTTAGAATATGAACTTTCAAAGGTTTTTTCTTACGTTAGGATTTTCATTTAGAATTTGCATATGTTTGGACTTGGACTTTGAAATATGTTTTATTATATTTGGATTTGGATTGCATCGATATGTTTAGACTGATTATTAAATTGTTAATTAGGTTCAATTGATATAAAGATCTTTATTATTACATTGTTAATTAGGTTGGATGTTGATTAAAATATAAAAATTAATTTATATTTGTTCCTTGGGTCGGGTCACGGGTCGCGGATTTCACCCGCACCCGACGGGTTTCCACCGGGTCGGGCACCCGCTCAATCTGACTGGGTTTTGGGCGGGTCGGGTGCCCGTAGGCAGCGAGCGGGTCCGGGTTGGGCCGAATCCGACCCAAACCCGGCCCGTTTCCATTCCTACATTTGAACGGTTTATTTTTTGTTAGTTCTTGTAAAGGTTTTCTAATCTTAGGTAAATTTTGTATATAATTTGCTGCGTAGTTTAATATTCCTAAAATTTGTTGCACTTCTTTTTTATTTTCTAATCTATCCTCAAAATGTTTTATCTTGGTTACTATATGTTATTGTAACTGGATTCCATTCTTATCTATTATATATCATGAATATTCTATTCTATTTTTAAATAATTCTGATTTTTTTTGGATAATAAAATTCCATGTTGCTTGACTATTTTTATAAATTCTTCTAAATTTTTATGTGATGTTCTAGGTTATCACTATAAATTAATATGCCATGTACATATACTATGCAGAGTCCTTATAGTTTTCTGAGTACTTGGTCAATTCTCCTTTGGAATATTTGTGGAGCATTTTTTAGTCCAAAGATACTGATCATTCATAGTGTCCTTGAGGGGCACTAAATGTTGTTAATGTCCTAAATTCTCTTGTTAATTTAATCTGCCAAAATCCACTCTTACAATCGAACTTACTAAACCATTTCTTATTTCCTAATCTGTTAATAAGATTTCTTTTGTATAGTAAGAAATATCCATCAATATAGTTTTCTTATTTAATTCCCTATAGTCTATTATCATCCTACCTTTTTATCTCTTCAGTTCATTATGTTTTCTTATTAAGAAGGCTGGACTGCTATGTGGACTTTTACTTTCTTGTATGAGATGCATTTTTAATAATTCATTTATCTGACTTTCAAACTCTTTTTGGTCCATTGGGCTGTACCTAATTGGTTTTGACTGTACTATATCATTAAGACCTATTAATTTAATTTCGGCATATATTTTTTCTTTTTTCCATAATTTTACTGGATTTTCTCCAAAGTTTTGTTTTAATGCTTCTTATTATTTTCCTATTAACACTTGTAGATTATTTCTTCTTTCAATTATAAGATCATCTATTCTTTTGGCGGCTAGAGGGAACACTCTCTTCAGTATTATCCACTTTCTTCGGGATGGAATCTAACCTCATAAAAGAACATACTAAAGCTTATAGTGTATTCTGGTAACTTATTAATTTTTCAACATTTCATATTATTAAGATTCATTATGATTTTCTACCATCCAAGGTTCTCCAAAAACATTTCACATTTTTCTTTCATATTATGATTTCCTGTTCTAAGGGCATAAGCTACTAATTCTAACCAAAATGCTACTATTCCGGTCAATATTTTAGATATGAAGTTGTATACATATACTAAGTCATTATTATGAGTTGAACTTATTAATGCTATATATATTCCTAAGTTTCAATCTGTAATTCGCCTACTAATCTCATGAGGTTCAAAAACATTATTTAAATCTAGTAGGTATCTGTTTGGATTAATACCTTGTGCTACTGATCATACAAAGTCTCTTAATTCTATGTTTTGTCTTGTAGGTATATTATTTGGTATAGTATTTTTTCTGTTTCCTATATTATGGTTTATGATCCCTTCTTCAGGGTAATCATCTACACCTTTATTTACTATATCATCTGTTTCTGCGTCAGTGTGTATTGGGTCATTATTTTCTTCTTCTACATCACTAGTTGGTTCTTCTTCTTCTCCTATTATAGCGTTTATAGTATTAATTTTTCCTAATGCTTGCACTAATTGATTATTTTCTTCTTCTAAGTCAGATTTACTCTCAGATTCTTGGGGTAATGACAGTTGAGTACACCCAACTATGTCACGTTTCAAATTTAATACCCCAACTTCCAAATTTTCATTTAACATACCCAAAAATTAAATAAGCGACACTTAACCCAACGTCTGTGAAATCTAACTGAATTGGTCTGTTAAAAAGTCTAAAATGCTCTCAATAGTTTTGGTTTGTTAAACCAGTCTGATTGGTTCAATTGATATGATTATGAAATGACTATTTTACCCCTAACTGAATACCCAATTTAACTAATAAATTGGGGACAAATATGACTTTTCACTTACACAAATAATAATCGTGATTCTTTAATATTTAAATATATATAATACTATTGATAATTATATTATTATTATTGAAATTTTGATCAGCTAGTCGTGCAAGATGTCACACACAATGTTACGTATGAAGCTATAACACTGTGTATGACTTCTTGTGTAGATAACGTAGGACAGAAAAATATAAAGCTATGAACAATGACACAGCAGATTGTTTACCCAGTTCGGTGCAACGTCACCTACGTCTGGGAGCTCTCAGCCTAGTGGAAAGATTTCACTTATCAGTAATTCGTCAGAACATACAAGTACCTGTGATCAACCCTAGATCTATACTTTATGCTACGTCTTACAGTGCAATCTATCTCAGGGTCTCCCCCTTAATCCAAGACTCCGTCTTGATTCCACTCTTCGAGCAATCGCCTTGCTCTGTCGGTTCAAGTCTTCAATGAACTTGGTGGTTGCGTGCAGTCTTCACTCACGCGATCAGTAAACCCTCAATCACCTAACTCTCGATAGTTATGTGATACACAATATCCTTAGCTCAATCTGCAATCTCTCAGCCCGCAAACCTTCACGTCTAAGAGCCTTGCAAATTATTGCTAGGAAACAAAAATAAAGAACCACACGATTGCTAAGGGGGTAGCCTAAGCTTTTATAGCATTCGAGAATGAGTACTAACCCTAATGGGTTTCCTCTTAATCGCCGTCTTTCTTCTTTCCAGATTTGAAGTCGTTTCTGGAATTTCCTAATCGTCTTCAAACTTTTCTGCAGAAACTACACTTTCCTGATTTCTGTCGATCAGGATGTTCGTCGAGACGCCGTCAATCATATTACACAAGATGTCGCAGAAGATGCTTCGACATTCTTTGTAACATGTTCTTCAGTTCTTTTAAAAATCAGCCAATCTCTCAAACTGTCGTAACTACAATCTCCCCCTTTGGCTATTTTTAAGGACAACATTCGTCTTCGCATTCTGCGTCGCATTTGTCGTTGATGCACACGATCGGCAGTCATCAAGTCTTTGTTTGCGTTTCGCGTCTTGTAACGTCGTGTGTCACTGCACGTATCATCGTGTCTTCGCGTCGTCGTGTCTTCGTGTCGGCTCTATCTTATCTATCTTACTCCCCCTTGCTGGCTCAAAAAGAGCCAAAATTTAAACAAATATTTGTAACAAACAGGGTAATCAGAAACAAATCCAAACTTAACTCACACATACTCCCGATCTGCAGTCGAGAGTAAGTGTGAAACAGTGTTCAACAAAAATTACAAAATAAAGATGTTCAGTTGTTCGGAAATCAGAAAGTTTATGAAATTAAACAGAGCTGCTGCTGGAACTGGCAGTCTCTTCTTCAGTAGCGTTAATGGAGGCATCTTGAGTAGATTCTTCTGGAGCATTTGGTAGAGAGGTGTTGTCATCATCTTCGGATCCATGAGGGGACATGGACTTTAGCAGGTTGGCACAATGGGATCGTCGCTGGGAGAGATGCTTCAGGGTTGTCTTCAGATTGACGATGTCCTTATCAAGCACGGCTATCTCTCTTTCAAGCATAACTGCATCCCTACTGGTGGTCTTGGTTGGAGGGGCGGCACTTGTGGCTCGACTGGTCGTTGCCTTGGCTTCTGGCCTGACAAGATCAGGAGCATGCTTTCCCTCAAACAGCTTGTGGCTTACCACAATCAGTCCTCCTCGTTTTCCAACCTTATCCGTTGTCTTCAACACTCCGGGGTGTTGATGTACAAGCAGCTCAGAGATAAGGGAGGGAAAGGAAATAGGTATTTTTACAGCAAGTGATCTGGCGTGTCGGATAAGATGATCAATAACAAATTGTCACAAATCAAGTGTAGACCCAGTACCTATTTGGAAGATGAGTATCGCCAGCTCCGGTTTGATAGAGGATGCGTGTGTGGAGGGAGCCCAATTTGCTACTCCGATGTGAAAGAGAATGGAGTACTTGGATGTAAGGTCCGATGTTGCCACAGTGCCTTTGGTAGGCCACTTTATGCTTTTGTCTCCAGTAATCTCACGGAGTACCTTGTTCAGGTCAGGTGGAGACATAGATCGAACACGCTTTTTTTCCAGGAAGTCATTTATGATGTCAGATGAGATGTTGAAGCGAATGCCTCTGACATACACTTTCTCAAAATCCGGATCATCCAGAGACCCAAACCCAGTAGGCAAATTGGCGTTGAATTCCTTGACCCAGTAGTGGTTACCAATGTTCGTGACGGTCTTCATAAGCTCTGCCTGCTCCAGAAGTTGGACAACGGCTTCTAGTCCCAACAGTTCTGATGACAGGGTCTTCTCGGGATACGCCGTTCTTTTGAACACAAATTCCCACCGTTTGGCACCGTCCGCAGAGTGAAATGACACATTGTCGTAAGGAACACTCAATGTGTTCTTGTCCGTCTTCATGCATTCTTCCTTCCTCGCTTTCCTTGTAGTAACCTCCTCTTCCTCGTCATCAGTTGTTTCATCCACTAATCTCCTTTTGGAGATACTTTTCTTCCCTTTTTCCTTGACGTACATCTTCTTCTTTTTGTTGTTGGGGCCTCCAGCATCTTTCACCTCCTTCCTCTTCTTGGTTTCTTTGATTTTTTCAACCATCACAGCTAGACTTTCATTTTCTTCTAGTACCTTCTTCTTCAGAGATGACAACACCGTGTGTGCTGCTTCAGTAGCATCTTCTGTCGCATCCAGAGGAACTTCTTCTGTGTTAATTGTGGCGACACTGTTGTCCTTCTCAGCTTCTTCCTCGGCTTCCGAGTCAGCGACTTCTTCTTCTACTACAGCCTCCTTTGTGGCTTCAGGAATGACATCTGTTGTACCTTCTTCTTCAGCAATACGTTTCAAACCATGACTGACCGGGGTTAAGTCTTCCTTTTCTCCTCCAAGATTTATCAATTCCTCTACAACACCTTCTTGAGGTGGGTCTTGGTTTTCCAGTAGTGACTCCAACAGATCACTATTTCTAGAAGTATCGGTGTTTGATATAATGGAGGAGTCGATACCTGGGACATTTGTTGAAACTGTAACAGGAACAATCTACATGGAAGCTTCTCGACTTTCTTGTCCAAGATCAGTCTCCCTTTCTGGCCCTGTTAGATCTGTCATGGAGAATGCAGCACTTCCGGTTCGAGACCGTTTGGGAACTCGAGAAAAGATTGGCATTGGTGCTTCCTCCGCAGGGGTTTCTTTGGGAGATTCCTCAGTTTTCTGCGCTTTTGGTCCTTTGATTCGGACTCCATGCTTGTTGGTTTTTGCTTTGCTGCTCTTGGAGCTTTTTGCTTATGCCTTCTTTGGTTCGGATTGTTGACTACCAGAGGCCTTCTTTGGTACTATCGTGCTCCGAGTTTTCACCATTTCTGTGTAGGTAGTGAGATTTTTGTTGCAGAGTGTGAGAGGTGAGGGAGATGAGAGCGAACACGAGAAGAGGCAGACTAGGTTTTGATTTTGAAGGCAGGTTGATTCAAATCAAATCTGTTGGAGACCGAGCATATCTTGTGACCTTTCTTATCTTTATATGGGCTTTTGGTATGCTTGGCCCAATGACATGTGTTGGGATTTTTGACCGGTTCATGAAGAGGCACCAACTAACTCCTCTCAACCGTTTCAGCAACTTCTATTGTTCGTTGATGGTGCACAGACCGAGTGACGACCTGAGGAACTCAAATCTGCTCGCATCTAATGCCTTCGTGAAAATATCAGCAAGTTGCTTCTCTGTATGGATGTGCTCTAGGATGATCTTCTTATCTTCGACCAGCTTTCGAATGAAATAGTGTCTAATGTCAATGTGTTTGGTCTTACTGTGTTGGGCAGGATTTTTGGAGATATTGATGGCACTGACATTATCACAATATAAAGTCATGGCTTCCTGTCTGACATTGTATTCGACTAATATCTGCTTCATCCATAGTAGTTGTGTGCAGCTACTCCCAGCAGCAATATACTCTGATTCGGCAGTGGAAGGGGCAACACAGTTTTGCTTTTTACTAAACCATGATATGAGGTTGTTACCAAGGAAGAAGCATCGTCCAGATGTGCTTTTCCTATCCGTTGTGTTTCCAGCCCAATCGGCATCACAATACCCCACCAGGGTAGAGGATGTGTCGAATGAGTATAATAAACCCAAGTCTGTAGTCCCAGAGATATATCTTATAATTCTTTTAGCTTGGGAGAGATGACTAACCTTGGGATTAGCTTGATATCGTGCACATACTCCTACAGAGTAGGCAATATCTGGTCGACTCGCAGTAAGGTAGAGAAGACTACCGATAATGTTTCTGTATAGGTGTTGGTCGACGGTTTCTCCTGGATCATCTTTGGTTAGCTTGATATGTGTAGCTGCAGGTGTCCGTTTATGTGAGGCTTTCTCTAGCCCAAACTTCTTGACAATATTCTTCGCATATTTGCTCTGAGATATGAAGATGCTATCTTTTAGTTGTTTGATTTGGAAGCCTAGGAAATAGGTAAGCTCTCCCACCATGCTCATCTCGAATTTTGATTGCATCTGTTGAATGAATTGCTCTACCATCCTTTTTGACATTGTTGGGATTTTTGCCCTAGCACAATGTATTTTCAATCTAATCTTGTAATAAAGATTATTAGTTGAATAAAAATCGGCATTCATATTACTAAGTGTTGTAGTAATATCTTAAGTATGATTTGATTTGTATCATTGATGTGTCAACACATAATAGTAGATCTACAGATCAGATAAAATCTTACTTAAGCAGTCCCCGATCAGAATAGCTTCATAAGAAGCGATCGTTATGAGGCTAACTCTAAATGATCACGCTCTACTGATCATGGCCAATAGGGGGCCAGAGTTAGGTCATAGTATCACCAGTCAGGGGTGATATAGGACGACCTGAATCATGAGTATGTTACATAGACACAGTCATGAACATACTCATATGTCGGATCATGAAATCACATCCTCAGACCGAAGGACCATTGAGGTCAATATGTAATGAGTGACGAGTTTGACTTAGTCTAACGTCTCTTGTAAAAGGGCTACAATAACGGTTGTGATTGGCTCGATCACAAGTTACATAAGTTGACTCAAAGGATCGCTGAAGGATTTATCCCTCATACGGACGTGTGAGCAGATATCAGTTTAGGCCACTTGATGAGTACAACTGAAATACAATAGCATGGCCATGCAGACGATACGTAGTATCAGTTATAATTCAGTTAACTCAGAATCAAGAAACAGGACAATAGAACGAGGATGACTTGTCTATGCCTCGTGGTTGTCAAAGATATCAAGAGGATAAAAGGATAGATTCATGAACGACAAGGTTAAGTCGAAATCTCGATAATCACAAGCGTTGGGTAATCATGATGTCTTGCTAGAGGCCACTCATGATGGAAAGGGTAAAATGGTAATTTTACCAGTCCGCCGACGTATCGTGAGCCTAGAGGGTCACACACTTTAGGTTGAGTAAAACGGATGGAATCATATGGAGGAATCATGAGAGAGACAAAATCCGGTTTTGAATTAAACCAGATTAGACCGATTTCGGTTTAGGATTAAACCGGAATTAAGAACGGTTTAGCAGGACTAATTAATTATAATCTAATTAAATAGATTTAATTAAATTAGCTAAACTAGGCCTAGCCAGAATGAGCTTCTCTACATAATTAATTAAAAGCTTTGGGCTTTAAGCCCATTAAGGCCTTTAATTAATTAAAAGCCCAATTAAGGTCTATAAAAGGGAAATTTTAAGATCTGAAAATTAAGCAATCTATTTTACAAACCCTAGCCGTCCTCTCTCTCTCTCCCTGCCAAGTTTCGGCCGGCCCCCTCTCCTCCCCGCCTTCCGTCCGTTTTGCTTGCTTCGATCTTCTAGCAAGGTTCGTTGCAAGTATCCCCGGATTGCTCTTCCTGTGTGGACAATCTTTAGAGGTTACTAAATCCAATTTAGTAAAAAGGAGATTTTTGATTCAAGGTAATACTTAAATTTTAATCTAGTCTAGATCTCATGATCAATTCATGATCATGCAAGATTCGTATTAAACATGGAACTTTGAGGTTAATTTCTTGTATGGGCATGAAATTAATTGTCTGGAACCCTCAAATAATTCCTTCAGACATCCCTCCAAATACAATGTCATCGACATATATTTGGGCTATCATTAAGATTCCCGTCCTCATTATTCACAAAAAAAGTCTTGTCGACTCCTCCTCTAGTATAGCCGCTTAGGATCAAGAATTTTGTGAGCCTTTCATACCAAGCCCTTGGTGCTTGTTTCAACCCATAGAGCGCCTTCTTGAGTTTATACACATGATCCGGAAAGTGAGGATCAACAAATCCTTTGGGTTGTGACACATATACTTCTTCATTGAGGTCCCCATTCAGGAATGCATTTTTGACATCCATCTGGTAGCTTAATCTGTAGATGGCATGATATTTCTAGTAGGAGACGGATTGCTTCAAGTCTTGCTACCGGAGCAAAGGTCTCATCGAAGTCGACTCCCTCAATTTGAGTATACCCTTGAGCAACTAACCTGGCTTTGTTGCGAGTGATGTTGCCAAGCTCATCGGACTTGTTTTTGAAAATCCATTTTGTGCCAATGACATTTCCTTCACTTGGCTTGGGCACCAGTTCCCATACCTGATTCTTCTCAAATTGAATTAGTTCCTCTTGCATAGCATTGACCCAATACTCATCATTGATGGCTTCATTGATGTTTTTGGGTTCAGTCTTTGAAACGAAGCATATGTTGCCTATCACCTCGTTGTAGTCTTCAGGAGTTTTTGACCGAGTCCGTATGCCTTCATTTAGGTCTCCAATTACTCCAGAGATAGGGTGGTTAGCCTGGATTCTTCGCGAGGGATTCTTATTGTTGGTTTCAGGAACTGTCTCATCATTATTGACATTTGGACTAGCATCGTTGTTTTCTGATTTGCTGCTAGCATCTTCTCTGTCATCCGTAGTAGTATCCTTCCTACCATTGTTGGGAGGATAGACTCCGTCTTCGTCTGTCGCATCTTCTGAGACATCTTCACAGTCATCATCAACAACAACATTGATTGATTCCATCATGGTCTTGGTTCGTTTGTTGAAGACCCGGTACGTACGACTATTCCTTGAGTAACCAAGGAAGATGCCTTCATCACTCTTTGGATCAAGCTTTCGACGAGGCTCTCTATCAGCCAGAATATAACAACTGGATCCAAAGATATGGAAGTACTTAACATTTGGCTTTCTCCCCCTCCATATTTCATAATGAGTTACTGACATACCTGGTCGGAGAGTGACTCGATTGTGGATATGGCAAGCAGTGTTAAGAGCTTCTGCCCAAAAGTGAGTTGTTATGTCTTTTGCCAGCATCATAACTCTAGCCATCTCCTGTAGAGTCCTGTTTTTGCGCTCAACAATGCCATTTTGTTGGGGAGTGATTGGTGCTGAGAATTCATGAGCTATCCCTTCTGAGTTGCAGAATTTTGCAAAGTTGCTGTTTTCGAACTCTCGACCATGATCACTACGAAGGCGAATTATTTTGCCAATTGTCTCCCCTTTTTCTCGTTGGACCTGGATGCACAAATTCTTGAAGATCGAGAAGGTATCTGATTTGTCACGAGGGAAGTCAACCCAAGTGTATCGTGAGTAATCATCTACACATACAAAGACATATCGTTTTCCTCCAAGACTTTCAACTTGCATTGGCCCCATGAGGTCAACATGTATCAGCTCAAGTACTCGAGAGGTGGTGATATGCTGCAGCTTCTTGTGTGACATCTTGGTTTGCTTTCCAATCTGACATTCTCCGCAGATCTTTCCTTCTACTATTTTCAGGTTCAGAATTCTTGTAATGGCCTGCTCGGAGATTGCCTTCTGCATACTTCGAAGATTTAGATGTCCAAGCTTTCTGTGCCACAGTTTGGTTTCTTCTGCTTTGGAGACCAGACACTTTGCTGCTTCGATATGTGAGTCGAGCGACCAGATGTAGCAGTTATCCATCGAGCGAATTCCTTGTAGAATAGTGACTTCATTGAAGTCTTTCACTACACATGCTCTTTTAGTGAATTTCAGTTCTGAACCCAGATCACAGATCTGGCTGATGCTAATCAAGTTTTTAGTAATGCTTCAGTTAGGCACGTGGCTCCTGGATGCTTGAGTACTCATTTTCCAATGATTCGAGCTCGAATTCCATCTCCAAAAGTAACATAGCAGTTTGTATATAATTTGAGATTGGAAAGAAACTCTGGAGTACCTGTCATGTGTCGAGAACATCCACTATCGAGATACCAGTCTTTGTTTGTTGAAGCACTCAAGGATGTATATGCAACATTAGCTCGATAGACTAGATTCTTAGGTCTCCATTCAAGGCGAGATGTTTTCTGAGGAGTTGAGAGATCCCTTTGATGTCTCCTTTGTTTCTGTGGTAGCTGAGCCTGCTTCCTCCCATGGAGTTGAAAACAAAATGGTCCGATGTGACCTTGTTGACCACAATAGTGACATATCCACTGGTATTGATAAGCTGGTTTTCTGTAGTATTGTTGTCTGCGTGGAGGATGCCTTTTGATCGTTGCTTGACAAGAATATGTTGTAGACGATGTCATGACATTTGTTGTAGGTTGTCCTGTAGGATGTGTTGGGGCATCCAGTGGTTTCTTGTCAACCATGGCTTGTTGTGGGACAAACTTCGTCACTGTTGTCGAGGGGATATCGTGTGTGTACCCTAGTCCCGTTGTATCCTTGGACTGCTTTCCTACTGATAGGATTTTGTCAAGACATTCTGTGCTAGGATTCATCATCTTTACCGATTTAGTCATGAGACTGATTTCTCCATTGACTCTGGTGATTTCGCCTTTTAGCTCCACGGTCATCTCTAGAAATCTAGATTTGTTGTTGGTAAGCATGATGATTCGTTCTCCTTTCTGATCAAGGATTAGAGTTTCCTTGATCCATCTGGTGTGTAAGCTTTTGTATACCTCGACTAGTTGCTCTTTAGTCCAATTTTCATTTGGAGTTGGATGGTGGAGATCATCATTGATATTGGCAGAATTATCAAGTTTACATGTAGAAACAGTAGTAGTGAATTCAACAAAGTTGCTTACCTCTTCAGATCCACTATCTTCATTGTCATCATCTGATAGGGTGGCATTATATCCTCGTTTTTGTTGTTTGAGGAAATTTGGACATTCTCTGCGAAGATGGCCGAATGCTTCACATTCATGGCATTGAAGTCCTTTGTTCTTGTTGTTTTCTTCTCCACTCCTGTTTAGTCTGTCAAGACTTCCTCCTGTTTGAGCTTTTTGTTGAGCTTTGTTTATGGCATTTGTTGTGACATTCCGTCCACCCATTCTACTGAATCTTCTCATGACTTTGTTGTAATTTTTTGTGAGAAGGGCCATTGTAGCGTCGATGTCTTCTTCGGAATCAAAATCCTCTGGTTCTGGTTGCTTGTGTGTTGAGCTTTTGAAAGTAACTCCTTTATTCCTTTTGTCGATGTTTGGCAGAGACAACTCATAGGTCATTAGAGACCCCATTAGTTCATCGAACTTTAAGATCTTGAGGTCATGAACTTCCTCAATTGCAGTGATCTTCATCTTAAATCTAGAGCTAAGAGCACGCAAGATTTTTCTTACCAGTTTTTCATCAGACATTGGTTCTCCCAGAGAGTAGGATTCATTGGCTAGATCACGAATGCGAACATTGAATTCTGCAATTGATTCGTCTTCTTTCATGATGAGGGCTTCGAAGTTGGTTGTCAGGTATTGCAATTTTTGTTCTCGAACCTTAGTTGTTCCTTCATATGCAACAGTCAGGATATCCCATGCAGATTTGGCAGTTGTGCATGTGTTGATCAGTCTGAACACGTTTTTGTCAACACCGTTGAAGATAGCATTCAGAGTTCGAGAATTTCCCAGCGATTCTTTGTCTTCATCATCAGTCCAGTCTTTTTCTGGTTTTGGACCGATAGGGTTGCCATCATTGTCACTGAGTTGTGGAGCATTCCAACCATTGATTACAGCCTTCCATGTTTTGTTGTCAAGTGACTTCATGAAGGCACACATTCGAGCCTTCCAATAGTCGTAGTTGCTTCCATCTAGAACAGGTGGTCGATTGATGGATCCTCCTTCTCTGGTATTGTCCATCTTGATCAAAATATTTGTTTAGGAACTCACCTAAAGCTGTAGGTGCCGCCTCTGATACCAATTGAAATTTTGATCAGCTAGTCGTGCAAGATGTCACACACAGTAAAACTGTGTATGACTTCTTGTGTAGATAACGTAGGACAGAAAAATATAAAGCTATAAACAATGACACAGCAGATTGTTTACCCAGTTCGGTGCAACGTCACCTACGTTTGGGGGCTCTCAGCCTAGTGGAAAGATTTCACTTATCAGTAATTCGTCAGAACATACAAGTACCTGTGATCAACCCTAGATCTATACTTTATGCTACGTCTTACAGTGCAATCTATCTCACGGTCTCCCCCTGAATCCAAGACTCCGTCTTGATTCCACTCTTCGAGCAATCGCCTTGCTCTGTCGGTTCAAGTCTTCAATGAACTTGGTGGTTGCGTGCAGTTTTCACTCACGCAATCAGTAAACCCTCAATCACCTAACTCTCGATAGTTATGTGATACACAATATCCTTAGCTCAATCTGTAATCCCTCAGCCCGCAAACCTTCACGTCTAAGAGCCTTGCAAATTATTGCTAGGAAACAAAAATAAAGAACCACATGATTGCTAAGGGGGTAGCCTAAGCTTTTATAGCAATCGAGGATGAGTACCAACCCTAATGGGTTTCCTCTTAATCGCCGTCTTCCTTCTTTCCAGATTTGAAGTCGTTTCTGGAATTTCCTAATCGTTTTCGAACTTTTCTGCAGAAACTGCACTTTCCTGATTTCAGTCGATCAGGATGTTCGTCGAGACGCCGTCAATCATGTAACACAAGATGTCGCAGAAGATGCTTCGACATTCTTTGTAACATGTTCTTCAGTTCTTTTAAAAATCAGCCAATCTCTAAAACCGTCGTAACTACAATTATTATTATTATTATTATTATTATTATTCATTAATTATATTATTAGTGTTAATCATTAATTAATTAGTAAATATATTAATCAAACCCTAATTAACCAAAATCCTTAGCCGCCACTCCTGTCTCCGGCCGCTACTCACGTCCGTCGACGCATTCAGCTGTCGTCGCCGACCTGCTCCTGGCTACACCTACGGCTTCCTCGTCGGTGAATTCGAAGCCTAGCCTCGTTGTCCCTTTGCAGATCTGGAGCCCGCGCCCTCTGCAAAGAGTGGTGGCCAGAACTTCCCGGAGGCTGAGCCAAGCTCCGACGAGTCTTGCGTCGTCGTCTGAGCACGGCGTGGAGCGAGAGCCTCATATGCAAAGCCCACCCTCGTCTGTGAATTCAAAGCCCATATGAGGCTCAAACCCAAATATGGGTTTTGAGTCGAAACCTAGATTTTGGTGTTGAGTCGAAACACATATCTGGCTGTCGCCCCGCTCAGAGGAAGACGCCACCGTGCTTCGACCATTTATGTTCAGCCTTCGCCGCCGGAACGAAACAGGTGGCCGATCGAAGATTCGATTGAGAGAGATAGGGAAGGTTCTGCAAATATCGAAGGTTCTGCGAAAATCACCAGAGCCAATTCCAAGAGAGGGGTCGCGGAGTCGCCGGTCGGGATTGCCAGCCGAAGCCGCGGCTAAGCGCGGCGGCGGAGAGTGGAGTGGCCGCAGAAGTAGGTTTATTGTTTGAAGTAGATTAGGTTAATCACGTTTTGATTAAGATAATTAATAATTAATTAATGATTAATAATAATATTATATATATACTTACTACTACTAATTTTGGTGTAATTCTTTCATTCCATCTAATTTTTTCTTTACTTATTCTATTTCCGGATTTTACTTACTTATGTCTACTACTAATGGTTCACTAGTCCTTCTCCAAGCATTTATGATTTATGGCTACCATCTGTGGTTGGGCTTCTAATATTTGCTTTCCTTCGTCTTCTAACACTTGTTGGGGTTCTTCATATAACCTTGCTAATTCCTCCCTTACAATTATTCTTATTCTTTATTCACTTATGTTGTTAACCATTTCTATCAAGGTTTTAAGTTTTTCTTTTTGTACTATTTCTACCCATAATTCTGCTATCATAATATTAGGGTCCATCTTTGTATACTCTCATCTTCCATCCATCTTTTAGTTCTATCCATGCCTTTCTCTAGGTCCTATCAGCTTTAATTCATTTATTTATTTTTCAAGTCTTCCTATTTCCTGATAGTACTCTATGTGTTTTATTTGTGAATCTAAGTCTTTTTCTACCCATTTTCTTATATCTTTTAACCTTGTTTCTTTGTTTATTATACTCATACTTTGTTTATAAATCTTTTTCTTTCTTGATCGTTAATTTATATTCCGTTCGTACTCATGTTGTAGTCCACCATTGTTAAGAAGTCACTTCCTAATACTAGTTTACTAAAAGTATCGTATTCTACCACTCCTATTGTTATGTGATATTCTAAATTTTGTATTTTGAATCTTAAATTAGTGCCTTTAGTGACTATTATACTCTAATCATTTCCTGGGTAGTTGTAATTTTGCGGATCTATCTTTGAACAGTTTTGTTTTACGATTTTGCTTTCGTTGACAAAACTTCTAGTTGCTCGTGTGTTTATTTCTTCTATGCATTCATTACCTATATGTCCTTCAAAGATTACTACTTTTATTTTTATCCTGCTTGGGTTGTTTATTAAAATTAATATTCTAGGTTTACTTAATTGTCTAGACATACTAGGTTGCCTAGTAATACTTAATATGTTTCCTTCTATTGTTTGTATTGTCCTAGGAGGGTGTGTGATTGTTTTTTTACTAAAATCCATTACTATTTTCGCTGGAATTGTGATTGTTGAATAATATTTATGTTCTAACTCTTCTATTATTTCTCTATATATTTTTGGAATTAATGTTTCTTGTTCATGTTGTTTGGTTACTTGATGTTGTCCTGTCAAGATATATATCATTTTTGTTATACTCATTATCTTGGCTATAATGTTGTCGTGGCGTAGATGGAGTCGATCTAGGCGTCGAAGAGGGAGAGGTAGCAAAGGCCATTTCCGGAGTGGACGACGCAGGGTTGTCGGGAATTCGAATGAATCAAGTCATTGCGATCTCGTTTGAAGTCGTCTCTTGTTCGAGCGTCGGACGAGATTGCAATGACTGGGGCTGGCGAGGTTGTGGGCCTCGCTCGTCGAGGGGTGCCGAACGAATCACGGTGATAATGTTCTCGACCCGGGGTGGGGGAGAGGGGTCAACTAATTTGGGCAAAGTTCGTTGGTCACATGCGAAAGATTTTTGTGAAAATTCTCCAAGGTGCCACAATATTGATTAAAGACCAAATCATATGAAATATAAATTGAAATACAACCAATTGAATCTTGCTATTTCCATATTGACATTATAAAATCAATGAATCAATCATTCACCATTCTCGATGATGATCATTTGACTGGACTAAATTTCACTAACTGGCTAAGAAACGTAAAAATCATACTCACCCATGAGCGTGTAAACTATGTGCATGATTCATCATATCAAGTTTCTTTGACTGAAACCTGAGGAATGTGCTAAACTTGAGAGATGGATCAAGACGATGAGCAAGCAAAGTATTACATGTTACCTTTTATGAATTCAATTTTACAGAAGTAACATGAAAACTACACTAGAATTTCGAAAAGTTCTACTACACCTACCAAAGTTTATGATGAAACTAATAGAACCGCTAGATTTGATATATAAATTGAATTGTTTCAAGCTCATATGAGAAAGGGACAAGATGTTGGAATCCACGTGGGAATGATGATTAGAGTCATTTAAAACTAGACAGTCTAGACTTTCCAATAAGTTTCATCTCCAATTGAATTTGATCCTGCATTCTACCATCATTCAATTAATTGATTGTGAACTTTCATATGAATAAAATTGAATGTACGCATATCGAGTTGTTAAATATGTTTGTGACAACTCAAAAGGGCATTAAAAAAGATTTAGAACATTACCCTTAAAACTAATGAGTAAAGAGACATGTAATGCATATTTTTGTGAGTACTTTTGCATATGCCCCGCACCTAATATATTGAAATATATCGTGAATAATTGCAGTTAGATACACACAATCAAATACGTTTGCATATGAATATGTTTAACTTTTTTTTAACTTGTCAGTTCACTCAAAATACATAATTTTAGAGATCAATACGGTGAGTTTGATTTAATGGTCTCTCAAACTCCCGAATATTTATATTCTCTTCGTCATCCCTTGTGGTATAAGCTAGTAAAAAATGAAGTCATCAACTTACTTATGAACGGTGTTGGGTTCCGGGACATTCTAATTACGTTCATGGCAGCGGAAGCAACCTATAAACCGCCCCTAACCTGCGCATGATCGACTACCAAGTTAGATCCTTAGGAAATCGAGTTTTCGGGTTTTACCAGAATCTGCCCGGCAGAAAACCGAGACTTTGAAGCTCTATATCTAGATCTACAGATCTCCAATTGCTTCGGTTCTTGTTGGAGGTTAAACCTCAGCCAATTCCCTACATCTTTTGTGTTTTGCTCCGAACCCAGTTCGGACGAGAAGACCTCCCTCTGGAGCAAAACATTTTTCCCGTCTCGCTGGACAGACTCTGCGGACCAGTCTGCTTCTCGGCCTTGTATCTCCCAAACCAGCGCTCTTTTGGAAAATCAGTATTTCACAAATGTTGTAGCCCTTGGACTTATCTTTCCAACGCCGCCAGTTTCAGGTCAATCAGAGCTTGGAAGAAGCGGCTATGGCTCATGCATTGTCGGTCGCCGGAACTGAACAATCTGGACAGTTTCTCCATTTTGCATTTAGTCTTCGTTGAATCGATAAAGAAGAACTTTCGGATCTTCTTCTCTAGAGCAAGTCCACACCAAGGGGATGATCTTGAAGATCCTTCACTTAATTGCCTACTAGAACAATTAAATGAAGAACAAGAGAGCAAAGAGAGGAGAGAGAGAATTGTGAGAGTTGTAGGATTGTTGGATTAATGAATGAATGCTAGATATTTCAATTCATCATCCAACTCATAAGCATGGGTCAAAAGTGATTGGTATGGGCTTAAAGGTGCTTTAACCCATACCCCTTAAATCACTCACCTCTTAATCCACAATCACCAACTAAGCATGGTGTTGTGTGGCCCCCACACATGGACCCACCATGTGGGCCGGCCAAGAGGGCTTATTGGGCCCTTAACGGGCCCTTGTTTGGGCCGGTCATGAGGCCTCATGGGCCGAGCCCAATGGGCTCGCCCGTGTGGTCTCATGCCGTGTCCAAAAGTCGCCCGACCCTTTTGTCGTTACTTATCAAACAAAGTCCGACGCGACATCGACGAAAAACTTAGTTTTCTCGATTCGCTAATTATTCTCCCAAACCGAACCCATGGCACAAAACCTCCAGTTTTGTCCATGTATTGCTTCTCAAGAAACGTTAAGGTTTCATTGTCTCAAGTTATCCGTCTTGAATGTGTGTGGCCCTCTAGGCTCATGCCACCGTTGGCAGATCGGCGCAAAAGATCGCTTTTGCCCGATCCATCATAAGTGGTCTCTAGTAAGACGTTATGATTACCCAAGGTGCATGACGATCGATGATTCGACTTAACCTTGTGCGTACAAGTCACTATCCTATTATCTCTAGATATCCCGATTGATCACAAGGCATAGAGTCGTCACCCTTGTTTAATCAATCATTGTTACTTGATATGTGAGATGGCTGAGAACTGATAACCCGTATCATCGGCATGGCCATGCTCTTACTCTCAGTCAGTCTCCATCAAGAGGCCTTTTAACGGATATCTTTCCCATACCGTAGTATGAGGGATAAATCCCTTAGCCGTCTTTCGTTTCACTCATGCAACCCGTTCCGCCACCCAATCATGCCCTTTATTTTAATCCTGTCACAGAAAGCGTTAGGCGCAAGTTAAAGCCGCACGTTCATTGCATAGTGATCACAAAGACTCCTTGGTCTAAGGATGTCGTGACAAGCTATCGCATTTGAATATGTTCATGGCTTAATCTATGAAAACACTATTCAAAGCGGGTCGTCCGATATCAATCACCTCATGATATCTATGATATGATTCCGGGATCCCTCATCCCTATGACAAGTAGAACTACGTCATTAAGAACCATACTCATACTGGTCGCTTCTAAGGAAGCATGATTTGACCAGGGACTCGTTAAGTGTGATCCGTACAGATTTATGTATCTACTACTTTAGTGGTCATAAAACAAATCATGCTTAACATATTACTTCAACACATAAGTAATACAAAGCCGTTTTATATATATGTTACAAACGATGATAATGTACATAGACATTTACAGGCTAATAGCAATTGGACTAGGGCACAAATGCTATCAATCTCCCACTTGCCCCTAGTTCCAATCTAAGTCCCAGTCTATACCCATTGACCTAACATGTTTATCATGTTTTGCTCGGGGAAGAGCCTTGGTCAAGGGGTCGGCTGTGTTATCATCAGTTGCAACGTAGTGGATCTTCACGTAACCTCTAGCAACAATGTCGCGGATGATGTGATACTTTCTGAGTACATGTTTGGATCTGTCATGTGCCCTGGGTTCCTTTGCTTGCGCAATGGCCCCGGTGTTGTCACAATATAAGTCTACTGGGTTAGATGGGTTTTTAATTACACCTAACCCAGCCATGAAACTCCTGATCCATACAGCCTCTTTTACCGCTTCAGATGCGGCAATGTACTCAGCTTCGGTCGTAGAGTCAGCAATGGTGTCCTGCTTCTTGCTTTTCAGCTGAAAGCTCCACCGTTCAACATAAACATATAACCCAACTGACTTTTAAAGTCATCGGGGTCAGTCTGGAAAACTAGCGTCAACATATCCTTTGACGACTAGATCATCATTTCTTCCCCCGTATACAAGAAAAGCGTCTTTGGTTTTTCTCAAAAATTGAGAATCGCCTTGACGGCAATCCAATGCTCCTCACCGGGTTTGGACTGATGTCTACTAGTACAGCTTAGGGCAAACGAGACATCCGGTCTCGTACATATCATGGCATACATTATGGACCCTATAGCCGAAGCATATGGGATCTCATTCATTCTTGCTAGCTCTGTAGGTGTCTCAGCACACTACTTCTTGCTTAGCTTTATGCCATGACGCATGGGCAGTAGTCCTTTCTTTGAATCTTGCATCGAGAATCTTCTCAATATTTTGTCTATGTAGGTGCTTTGACTTAAGCCCAAGACCCGCTTGGCACGGTCTCTATATATCTTGATCCCCAAGATGTAAGAGGCCTCGCCTAAGTCCTTCATTGCGAAACACTCACCTAACCAAGTCTTTGTTAAGAGCAAGGTAGGGACGTTGTTTCCAATGAGCAGTATGTCATCAACATAAAGCACCAAGAAGACTACTTTGCTCCCATCTGCCCTTTAATATACGCAAGGTTCATCATCGTTCTTGATGAAGCCAAACTGTTTCACAACTTCACCAAAACGTTGATTCCAACTCCGAGATGCTTGCTTCAAACCATAAATTGATTTGAGCAACTTGCAAATCTTTCCCTTATTCTTAGGATCCTCAAAACCCTCAGGTTGGGACATATAAAAGTCCTCAGCTAACCTCCCGTTGAAGAAGGCGGTTTTGACGTCCATTTGCCATATCTCATAGTTGTTACGGCAAGTAGAATGCAGATAGATTTGACCATAGCTACTGGAGGAAAAAGGTGTCTTCATAGTCAATTCTGTAGACTTGCCTATAACCTTTTTCTACCAGTCTTGCTTTATAGGTCTGAGGTTTGCCATCCATGTCCATCTTTATTTTAAAGATCCATTCACACCCAATGACTTTTACGTCAGGGGTTTGATCCACCAAGTCCCACACTTGATTATCTGACATGGATTGCATTTCTTCCCTCATGGCTTCCAGCCATTTCTCAGAGTCAGTTCCGTCCTTATTAACTGTAGCTATTGGTTCTTGCTCAACGACTACTTCTGGTGGGTCGTCCAGTGGTTCCTGAGTGACCATCTCATCTAGAAATTCATTAAAATGAACAGCCCTCCCACTGACTGTCTTGGAAATAAATTCCTTTTCCAAGAATGTCCCACCTCGATTATGAATGCGGCCGTTTGCAGAGTGTAACCCCAGAAGGAGATCGAGAGATCAGTGAGACTTAACATCGATCAAACCATATCAAACAATGTCTGATTCCTTCGCTCGGACACACCATTGAGTTGCGGTGTTCCTGGCGGAGTCCACTGAGATAGTATTCCACTTTCTGTAAGAAACTCTTCGGATAAGTATTCTCCACCCCGATCAGAACAGAGTGCCTTGATACTTTTTCCGAGTTGGTTTTCTACTTCAGTCCTAGACTCCTTGAATTTATCAAAGGCTTTGGACTTATGTCTTATGAGATAGACATAATCATATCTACTGAAATCATCAGTAAACGTGATAAAGTAGCCTAAACCACATCTGGCTAGTGTACTCATTTGGTCCACATACGTTTGAATGTATTAGACCTAATAGATCACCTCCCCTCTCATCTAAACCAGTGAAGGGCGCTTTAGTCATCTTCCCCATTAAACAAGCTTCGCATCTATCAATCGTTTGGTATTCGAATTGACTTAGAAGTCCGCGCTTATGAAGCGCTGAGATGCGTTTCTCATTTATGTGACCTAGACGACAATGCCATATTAGAGTTTGGTCTAAATCATTAGCTTTAAACCTCTTAGCATTTATATTATAGAGCATGTTGGATCTCGAGCTTTGCATATTCAATATGTATAAACCTCCAACAGTGTGAGCATTGCATTAAAACATGTTGCTGCGCATAATATTAAAAAACCCGTTCTTAATATTAATATAATAACCTTCCTTTTCAAGAAGAGATATTGAAATAATATTCCTGATGAAAACAGGTACGCAAAACACATCAAAAGGTTCTATTACAAGCCCACTGGGCAAAACAAGGTTAACAGAACCCATGGCAGTTGCGGCAACTCTCACGTTGTTCCCAACTTTTAAGTCCACCTCGCTTTTCCTCATATCTTTTCTACTATTCAACACTTGTATATCCGCACAGACATGAGACTCAGCTCCAGTGTCTAGTACCCAAACATTTATAGTAGAAAGATTTAGCTATAATGGAATACCTGACGAAGTAGCGGCCCCACCGCCCTTCCTCTGATCATCCTTTAACTGCTGACAGTCTTTCTTCCAGTGACCAGGCTTTTGGCAGTAGAAGCAGACCGACTCCTTTGCCTTCCCCTTGCCTTTTACAGGCATGGAAGGTTTAGGAACAAATGGTCTGATCTTCCTTGCCAGGTGCATTGGGCCTTTACCCTTGCCACCACCAGCTTTGAAGCTGGATCCCTTCATACGTAGGACGTGTGGACCTACGGAGCTGCCTGCTGACATCTTGCAGGCAATGAGTTCTCGGAGAACAGTGTATTTTTCAATACGTACTTTCTCTTTGAACATATCCTTGATCTGCGCAAACATTGCAAACGAATCATGGGATAGCTCCATAACTGCCTCTGGAGGTCCGCCTCCATGCAGCCCAGCATGACACACGCAACGTCGATAGAGTCATTAAGGTGTTTCTGGTACGCATCCTTAACGACCCTCGTTGCGTTGGCAGCTGGCTCCACCGAGATAGCCTTATCAAGGACGTACTCCTTGCGTTCCAACTTTAACACAAGTCGTAAATTTCTGTCTCAGTCCAGATAATTTGTCCCGTTGAGTTTACACTTTTCGAGTATAGTCCTCAACGACAAATTAGACGAGTTTGTTGAATTACTAGCCATTTCTACACGAAGAAAGTAAATTTAATCAGAATAGTTGAATAAATTTACGAAGATCCGAATTAAACATCAACCATAAGATTCTAAGGTTTAGAATCTTAAACCAAGATCCCTTATTCGTCATTTGAAGTACGCTAAGGCGCACTGCTCCAATTGACTTGTTTAGGTAGGACGTCCGTCCAATTACAACCCGTGTAACTCTTAGTCAGAGTATGTGCAAAAACACACGGCTTACACTTCCGATGCCCCAGCTCGACCTCAGGCCAAGAATCGTGGTCGAGTCAACCAACCTCCACTAACGAGTTAACTTTGTGCAGATGCTCCGCTAAGGCGCACGACATCCCACAAAGTTTACCATTCTCATCTAGAACCCATTCGATCGATGCTCCGCTAAGGCACACGACACCGATAAAATGTTTCTACATGGGTGTGAATTTGGGTGGCATCTCACTTGACTCAAATTAGCTTGTAAATTGGTTGTGCTTAATAATTCGAAAGTATTTGACACAATTACGAATCCGTCATCAACAACCCGTGTTGTGACATTTCTAATTGTATCACATACTATCTTTATTTGAATCCGTCATTTGCAACCCGTGCAAACATGTTTCAAATTTGAACTCATCCATCACAACCCGTGCGATGATAGTTCACAACGCTTTAAACATGCAAACAATTAAAGTTGATTTTAATCTTTGCATGTGAGGTGATGGCTTATAAACTTATAGGCTAATCATGCAAGCATGTTATTAATTAAATAATTCAAGCAAGCATTCAAAAAGCGTTAAATATGCATTTTATAGCCCATCCTAAACTTAGGATTCTACGAGTCTTCACATATTCTCGTCTTTCTCATTCGGGCTCCCACTAGCTCTTGGACTTCCTCCAAGACCGTCATTGTGCTCGATTTTCCATCCTTCTCGTCTTTGAGTAATAATTACAATTAATACTCGGTTCGTAGACCGGATAAAAAATAATTACACTTTATGGGCTCGAATAAAAGAATAATTACACGCTAACACTAACGGTATGCAAACCATGAAAGCGATAAAATCTAATGGGCTACTAATGCATCATACATTTCATCACATCATCCAACATGTTATCACACAAACATGTTATCAAATAATATGCAATAATTCCGGTTTTAATTTAGCCAAGTTGCTTGGTCGGGTTTATCGAAACTAGACCTTTTCGAAAAACGGTTTATCGAAACCGATTAAATTTTGAAAGTTTTCGAAATATTGGATCGTGGGTTCGTGACACGGATCAAACACCACGCACGAACCAAGTCAGGCCAAGCCAATAGGCCGAAAGCCCATTGGGCCGAGCCCAACTCAACACGGCCCGGTTTGGGCCTTAGAAGGCCTAAACTGGCCTCGCCCGAGAGTGGGGACGGGCTCGGTCACCGCCGGCCTCCGGTGACCTCCGTCCGGTACCTCCGATCCGGCTCCCCGAGAGTCTCTTCTCGGACCCGACAAATCCAATAATTTCCGAAAAATTCCAAATTCAATATATTTTCCAAAAATAACATATTTCATGCAAATATTCCAAAAAGCATTAAAATCATGTTATCAACAATTTTGGCATTTGTATCAATACAAAACCGAAATAACAAACAAGGATATCGGAGTGGTAGACCGCCTCTGATACCACTGTTGGGTTCCGGGGCATCCTAATTACGTTCATGGCAGCGGAAGCAACCTATAAACCTCCCCTAACCTGCGCAAGATCGACTACCAAGTTAGATCCTTAGGAAATCGAGTTTACGGGGTTTACCAGAATCTGCCCGGCAGAAAACCGAGACTTTGAAGCTCTATATCTGGAGCTACAGATCTCCAATTGCTTCGGTTCTTGTTGAAGGTTAAACCTCAGCCAATTCCCTACATCTTTTGTGTTTTCTCCGAACCCAGTTCGGACGAGAAGACCTCCGTCTGGAGCAAAACATTTTTCCCATCTCGCTGGACAGACTCTGCGGACCAGTCTGCTTCTCAGCCTTGTATCTCCCAAACCAGCGCTCTTTTGGAAAATCAGTATTTCACAAATGTTGTAGCCCTTGGACTTATCTTTCCAACGCCGCCAGTTTCAGTTCAATCGGAGCTCGGACCAAGCGGCTATGGCTCACGCATTGTCGATCGCCGGAACTGGACAATCTGGACAGTTTCTCCATTTTGCATTTAGTCTTCGTTGAATCGATAAAGAAGAACTTTCGGATCTTCTTCTCTAGAGCAAGTCTACACCAAGGGGATGATCTTGAAGATCCTTCACTTAATTGCCTACTAGAACAATTAAATGAAGAACTGATAACCCGTATCATCGTTGTTTAATCAATCATTGTTACTTGATATGTGAGATGGCTGAGAACTGATAACCCGTATCATCGGCATGGCCATGCTCTTACTCTCAGTCAGTCTCCATCAAGAGGCCTTTTAACGGATATCTTTCCCATACCGTAGTATGAGGGATAAATCCCTTAGCCGTCTTTCGTGTCACTCATGCAACTCGTTCCGCCACCCAATCATGCCCTTTATTGCAATCCTGTCACAGAAAGCGTTAGGCGCAAGTTAAAGTCGCACGTTCATTGCATAGTGATCACAAAGACTCCTTGGTCTAAGGATGTCGTGACAAGCTATCGCATTTGAATATGTTCATGGCTTAATCTATGAAAACACTATTCAAAGCGGGTCGTCCGATATCAATCACCTCATGATATCTATGATATGATTCCGGGATCCCTCATCCCTATGACAAGCAGAACTACGTCATTAAGAACCATACTCATACTGGTCGCTTCTAAGGAAGCATGTTTTGACCAGGGACTCGTTAAGTGTGATCCGTACAGATTTATGGTTCTACTACTTTAGTGGTCATAAATCAGATCATGCTTAACATATTACTTCAACACATAAGTAATACAAAGCCGTTATATATATATATGTTACAAACGATGATAATGTACATAGACGTTTACAGGCTAATAGCAATTGGACTAGGGCACAAATGCTATCAAACGGAACAACAATATGAATTTTAATGTGTTTGATTCGATATATATAACTACAATTAGTTCGCATTAGTAAATTTAGAGTAAATTTCACGTAGGATGGGGATGGTGGAGGGTCGGACGTGCGAGTCGTTGAGCCACAAGTAAATTTATAGGTCACCTCAATAAAAACTATTATAATAGTTGTAAACTCTATAACAGATTCTTGAGAAATGACGATTTTGCCTCTCTTTTGCTTTTAAATTTTCAAATATGTGTCATTTTCCCTGAAAAATCACCAAACATCGTCTGCTCACAGTCCCTCTTATTCTTAGTGGCGTTCCTTGTGCTCATGCTTCTCGTGACCATTAGTTCGTCCTTTTATTTATGGTTTTAATTAATTTATATTATATATATAATAATGTGATTAACCAACATTGTGTTGACAGAGATGGGGATGGTGGAGGGTCGGACGTGCGAGTCGTTGAGCCACAAGTTCAAGGGAGCGTGTGCCAGTGCCACCAACTGTAGCAACATCTGAAAGAACGAGGGCTTCTCCGGTGACCACTACTGTCGCTTCCGCCACCGATGTTTCTCTATCAAACTTGCTGATTCATTCACATTCCAATCTATCATCATAGTTCTATGTTGTTCTATGTGCATGTCATCAATATTTTCTCTATGGTCTTGTAACCTATCGTCGTTATTCTGTTTTCATTTCGTAGGATTTGTGCCATAATCCAATACTATTTATGTCTATGAATATGTATCATCCGTTGCAATCAAATATAAAGCAGCAATATATTACTATGGTGTTGTAGTAATGAGTTAAGTATATATCGATCTATATCATTGAGTGTTTCATCACTAATAGTAGAACTATGGATCTGTATGATTTATACTTAACGGGTCCCTGGTTAGTCAAGCTTCATCTGAGGCGACCAGTATGAGGACGAATCTTCATGATCACGCTCTACTTATCATGGCAATAGGTTTTGCCGGAGTCAGATCATAGATACCGTTGTGGAAATGATATTGGACGACCCAACTTGAATATGTTACATAGATGATGTCATGAACATATTTAGAGTTCGTAGCTTGTCATTGTATCCTTAGACCAAAGAGTCTCTGTGATCACAATATAGTCAATATCCAAGTTTGGTTCAAACCTAACGTTATCTGTGAAAGGGTAACCATAACAGTTGTGATTGGCTCGGGGATGGGCCATATGTGTGATACGAGATATGTCTAAGGGATTTATCCCTCATACTACGATATGGGATAGGTATCGGTTTAGGCCACTTGATGAGAATGACTGAAAGGAAACGCATGGCCCTGCAGATGATACGGAGTATAATTTTCAGTCATCCCGGGTATCAAGAAACGGTGATTAACTAAATAAGGATGACGGCTCTATTCCTTATGATTAATCAAGATACCTAGTGATAAAAGGATAGTGACATGGGCAACATGAGGTTAAATCGGATCGCCGATCTTCATGAACTTTGGGTAATCATAATGCCTTACTAGAGGCCACTTATGATGGAAAGGGTAAAATGATAATTTTACATCGATCTGCCAACAGGACATGAGCCTAAAGGGTCATACGCATAGGGTGCACATCTTAGGGAATCCGGGCAGAATTAGTTGTGGATTGGTTAAATCGGGTCGTGGCCAAAAGCACTACGGTTTTGGGCCATAGGCCCGTAAGCTCACGTACCATGGACTGGGCCAAAACCCTAGGGTTTTGGGCGACGGCCATGATGGATAATGGGGCCAAACCCATGAGTTTGGAATACCTCATGGGCTGCCAAGTTGGGCTAGGCTAAGGCCTCATGGCCGAAACCCTAATGGGTTTGGCCCTTGAGGCCTAAGCCGCCCAACATTGGCCAGCGGCTAGGGTTTGGAGGGAGCCGAACCTAGCCCATTTTATGGGCTGGTTCATGCTCCCAAAAACCTAGCCAAACTCTATAAATAGAGGCCCCATGAGCTGAAAAATCATAGTTTGATTTTTCCATACCGTTACTCTGCCGAATTCTCTAACTAAATTTGTTTTCTTTCTAGTAGGGGAACTCGAGTTTAGATCTGGTGGTCTTGTGCACTCCTGTGTGCCTGATGGCACTCGTGTGCACTCGTGTGTAACTGAAAGATCGATTTAGGATTTCCATATGGCTAATCCGGTTTAAAACCTTAAGGTAAATAACTTTCTAACACGTTTTCGGGGTAGAAACATAAGATCTAGGTTTGATAAGATCTGAGGGTTGTTTCGGGGGATATTAATTTTTAGTTTTCCGATGCGCACTTTGTTTTTGAATCCTCTGAAACCCAACCGTGGTATCAAGGCCTGGTTCTAGCCTTCGATCTTATGTTTTTGCATGATTTCGGTGTTTTCGGTATTGATTTTTGCCTTATTATTTTTCAGTTTAGATCTGTATGAAAACTGATTCTCTATGAAAAATAATAGATCTGGAATTTTTCAGAATTTTTGAATTTTCTGTGTCACCGGACCGGGGCTCTTGGGCCGCCGGACCGGTGACAAGACGGGCGGCGCCGGCCATGGCCGTGGCTGCAGGTCAGCCAGGGGGCCATGGCCACCCCGTCCCCACCATGACCCGGCGCGGCGGTTTGGTGGAGGAGGTGGCGGCGGCTAGGGTTTCCCAAACCCGAGCCGTGGCCGATTAGGGTTTCGGCCCATTGGGCCCTAGCCCATTAGGGTTTTGTGTTGCGATCCGAGATCGTGGCGGTAAACCCTAAATTATGTAAATCCAAATTATTTTAGAGTTTTTCAGATTTAATCGGTTTCGATAAACCGTTTTTAAAACCGGTCCCATTTCAATAAATTGGATCAAAACGTAGGCAAGATTAAAACCAGTTTATGTTCGTATTGATTGATAACATGCTTGTGTGATAACATGTCAATTGATTGATAACATGTTTTGTGTGGTACAAGTTAAAGCCCTAGACCGTTCAATTTAATTAGGTTAATTTTGCGGTCTGCGAACCGCTGGTTAAATGTTATAATTAATTTTGCGGTCTGCGCAGCTGTTTTAAATTTCAATTTTGTTATTTAAATTTCCAGTCTGTGAACCATGTACATCTTGTAATTGGATCAAGAAGAATGGTGAACTAGAAAGGCGACTTATGGTGTATGGAGATTCAACCGGAGTTGAAGATGTCCAGAGCTAGTAGGAGTCCTTAATTGAAGGCGATATAGAAGAACCGAAAGACACAGTCTTTAGGGTTTTTTCAATTTCTTGGTTTGAATACTAGGAATGGGCTTTAGTTTTGTACATTTATTTCCTCTTTATATGTATACTAGATATGCATGAGTAGGAATTTATGAATGGATGTTTTGTACGTTCAAAATGTATGCTAGAGCATCACCAACATGTAAAGGATTAAAATCAGAATTAGTCAGACTTTGCATGTAATATGTAATTGAAGCATCATGGACTTGATGTTATCAAATAAAGGAAATTAATCACAACCGATTCACAATTAATCAAGTCATGTGAGTTACCATCCAAATCACAACACTCAGACTAGCTCCCAGCCCCATGGATGGGTGCGCCTCCGCGTAGCATTCATTGGGATGCGGGCTATATGAGATGGTTAGTCGTATGTGGGTGTGTGCGCCTCCGTAGTATCCACATATGGACTAATCATAGTTGAATTTGGTTGACTTGACTACGATTGTCAGCTAGGGTTGACCTAGGGTGTCAGATAGGGAATGTCGTTTACATTTATGTACAATTCCTAGCCAAGAGTTACAGCGGTTGTAACTGGACTGGATGTCCTACCTACATAGCTCGATTGGAGCAGTGAGCCTCCGTTCACTTCAATCGAGTAAATAAGGGATCTTGGTTTAGATTCTAAGTAAAGAATCGAATGGTTGTGATTTAATTTATGATCTCCAACTTTAATTTAAAACTGATTAAATTTACTTTCCGTGTAGATTCTAAATGGAAAACGCGACAAATAGCTCATTGAGACCCTTGCTTGAGAAGGACAAACTCAATGGAGTGAATTTTTTGGACTGGGACAGAAATTTAAGAATTGTACTCAAACACAAGCACAAGGAATATGTCCTTGACAATGCAATCCCTGTGGAACCAGTGACAGGCTCAACAAGGGCCGTTCGAGATGCCTATCATAAGCATCTGAGCGACTCCATTAATGTAGCCTGCATAATGCTGGGCTGAATGGAGAGTAATCTCCAGAAGCAGTTCATCAAACTCTCTGACAAACCTTTTGAGATGATGAATCAAATAAAGGAGATGTTTAAAGAGAAGGCGAGGATTGAAAGGTATAACACCTTGAAGGATCTTCATGCCTGCAAAATGGCTGCAGGTAGTTCCGTAAGTCCACATGTCCTTAGGATGAAGGGATACCTCGATCACCTAACAAGGATAGGCCTTGAGTTAGGGAAAGAGGTGTCGGCAGACATAGTTCTGCAATCCCTTCCTCCTGCATATGATGGTTTCATTATGAACTATAATATGCATAATATGGACAAGACCATTTCAGAGTTACATGGGATGCTTGTAACTGCTGAGAAGAGCATCAAGAATCAAACCAATGATGTTCTTATGGTCAATAAGGGGACCAACTTGAAGAAGTCTGGTGTGGCATCTGGGTCTTCCAAAAAGAAGGCTCCAGCGCACATGGCTGGCAAGATGAGGATGCATGTTTTTCCTAACCATCCACAAGCCCCTAAAGCCAAAGGGAAGGCTAAGGAAAGGACAGCTGCATGCTTCTATTGCCAAGAAGTTGGGCATTGGGAGAAGGAATGCAAGAAGTACCAGGATGACCAGCGTAAGGGTGGTGGGCCCACGCCTTCCGGTATTTTCTTTATAGAACTTAATCTTTCTGCTTAATATTTTTGGGTACTAGATAACGAAGTAGAATCTCACATATGTACGAATGTGCAGGTGCTGAGAGTTGAGAGTTGGCAACAGAATCAGTGTTGCTAGAACTGTTGTGGGATCCATTAGTTTTGATTTGCCCAGTGGGCTTGTACTTTCATTATCATAAGTTTTCTGAGTACCTACTTTCAGTAGGAATATTATTTCGATTTCTCTACTAGACAAAGATGGTTTTAATTTTTCAATAAAGAATGGAGATTTTCAGATTTATCGAAATAATATGTATTATGGAAGTGCACGTATGGTTAGAGGTTTATATGTATTGAATATTGATAACTCTAATTCAAGCTCAATCTATAATGTTAATACAAAACGGTTTAAGTCCGATGACTTAAATCAAACTCTTATCTGGCATTGTCGCCTTGGCCACATCAATGACAAGCGGATATCAACACTGCACAAGTGTGGACTTTTAAGTCCATTCGAATTCAATTCGATTGATAGATGCGAGGCTTGTTCGATGGGCAAGATGACAAATGCACCCTTCACAGGTAAAGGTGATAGGGCAAGTGACTTATTGGGTCTAATACACACTAATGTGTGTGGACCAATGAGCACTTATGCCAGGAGGGGGTTTGGATACTTCATCATATTTACTGACGATTTCAGTAGATATGGTTATGTCTACTTAATGAGACATAAATCCGAAGCCTTTGATAAATTCAAAGAATTTTGGAATGATGTACAAAACCAACTCGGGAAAAGTATCAAAGCACTTCGTTCAGATCGAGGTGGTGAATACTTATCCGAAGAGTTCGCTGACCATTTGAGTGATTGGGGAATCGTGTCAGAATGGACTCCGCCAGGAACGCCACAGCTAAATGGTATGTCCGAACGGAGAAATCGAACCTTGCTAGACATGGTTCGTTCCATGATGAGCCATGCCGATTTGTCAATCTCTTTCTGGGGTTATTCTCTAGAGACAGCCGCGTTCATTTTGAACAGGACTCCAACGAAGGCCGTAGAAGGGACATCATACGAAGTATGAAATGGGAAAAGGCCCATGTTGTCATTTCTAAAGATTGGAGGTTGTGAAGCTTATGTGAAGCGTTTGCTTGGTGATAAGCTCGCACCAAAATCTGATAAATGTGTCTTCGTAGGGTATCCCAAAGAAACAAGGGGATACTACTTCTATAAACCAAGCGAGAACAAGGTTTTTGTTGCTCGTGGTGGTGTGTTCTTGGAGAAAGAATTCATTTCCAAGTAAGCTAGTGGGGGTACTATACATCTCGAAAAAATTCGGGATGATGTAGTACAACCTGAAGCAATTCAAGATCATAATACTGACGATATAGAGGTTATGGAGCCTGAGCCGGTTATAGAGACAGAACCGACACTTGCTAATATTCCAGATGGTCCACGGCGATCTGGAAAACCAAGTCAACCACCCGTTAGATATGGGTTTCTCGTGTCTAACAATGATGACTTGGTAGTTGTGGATTCGGATGATCCATCAACTTTTCAGGAAGCCATGGCCGAGCCCGACTCTGAGAAATGGCTGGAAGCCATGAAAGAGGAAATGCTGTCCATGTCAGATAACCAAGTCTGGAGCTTGGTTGATCCAACCGCTGGTGTAAAAGCCATTGGTTGCAAATGAGTTTTTAAGATAAAAACTGACATGGATGGCAAACCTCAGACCTATAAAGCAAGACTGGTTGCAAAAGGTTATAGACAAATCCAAGGAATTGACAATGATGAAACCTTTCCCCTAGTTGCTATGGTCAAATCAATCCGAATTCTTCTAGCCATAGCAACATATTACGATTATGACATATGGCAGGTGGACGTTAAAACCACATTCCTTAATGAGAATCTTACTGAGGATGTGTTTATGACATAGTCAGAAGGTTTTGTCGACCCGAAGAATATCGGAAAGATTTGTAAGCTCCAGAAGTCCATTTATGGATTGGAGCAAGCTTCTCGGAGTTGGAACATTCGTTTTGATGAAGCTGTGAAGGAATTCGGCTTCATCAAGAACTTGAATGAGCCCTGCGTTTATAAAAAGGCAAATGGGAATAACATTGTCTTTTTGGTGCTTTATGTTGATGACATTCTGCTTATTGGAAACAACACCTCATCCTTGCAGGCAACAAAAGCTTGGTTGGGAAAGTGTTTCGCAATGAAGGACTTAGGTGAGGCTGCTTATATCTTAGGGATTAAGATATATAGGGATCGCCCCAAGAGGATCTTGGGCCTAAGTCAAAGTACCTATATAGACAAAATATTGAGAAGATTCTCAATGGAGGAATCCAAGAAAGGATTTATTCCCATGTGTCATGGCATAAGGCTCAGCAGGAATTAGTGTCCGAAGACAGCTGATGAGCTGGAGCACATGAAGGATGTCCCATATGCTTCGGCTGTAGGATCAATCATGTATGCCATGTTGTGCATGAGACCGGATGTCTCGTTCGCCTTGAGCTATAACAGTAGATACCAATCCAATCCTGAGAAGGAACACTGGATTGCAGTCAAAGATATCCTCAAATACTTGAGGAGAACTAAGAATGCATTCCTAGAGTATGGAGGAGTGGATGGTGAACTAGCAGTCAGAGGTTATACTGACGCTAGTTTCCAGACAGATCTTGATGACTTTCGGAGTCAATCTGGATATGTATTCGTGTTGAAAGGTGGTGCCTTTAGCTGGAAGAGCCATAAGCAGGACACGGTTGCCGATTCTACGACGGAAGCTGAGTATATAGCTGCTGCAACAGCGGCTAAGGAGGCTGTGTGGATTAGGAACTTTTTGGCCGAACTAGGCGTTATGCCAAACCCGTCTAGTTCACTAAGTTTACTATGTGACAACACCGGGGCAATAGCGCTAGCTAAAGAGCCAAGGTCACATGACAAATCCAAATATATACTCATAAAGTATCATCTCATCAGAGAGTTCATTGATAGAGGAGATGTGGAGATCAGTTTCGTAGCAATAGATAAAAACACAGCCGACCCATTGACAAAGGCTTTACCACAACCTAAACATGAGGGACATGTAAAGTCTATGGGGATAGACTGGAATTTAGTTTGGAACTAGGGGCAAGTGGGAGACTGTAGGATTTGTGCCCTAGTCCAATACTATTTATGTCTATGAATATGTATCATCCGTTGTAATCAAATATAAAGCGGCATTTTATTACTCTGGTGTTGTAGTAATGAGTTAAGTATATATCGATCTATATCATTGAGTGTGTCATCACTAATAATAGACCTATGGATCTGTATAATTTATACTTAACGGATCCCTGATCAATCAAGCTTCATCTGAGGCGACCAGTATGAGGACGACTCTTTATGATCGCGCTCTACTGATCATGGCAATAGGTTTTTCCGGAGTCAGATCATAGATATCATTGTGGAAATGATATTGGATGACCCGACTTGAATATATTACATAGATGTTGTCATGAACATATTCAGAGTTCGTAGCTTCCCATTGTATCCTTAGACCAAAGAGTCTCTGTGATCTCAATATAGTCAATATCCGAGTTTGGTTCAAACCTAACGTTATCTATGAAAGGGTAACCATAACGGTTGTGATTGGCTCGGGGATGGGCTATATGTATGATACGAGAGATGTGTAGGGTTTTGGAGCGTTCTAGATCGTCATCGAGATAGCGGAAGCAATAAAAGATAATCTACTCCAAACCTTGTCCAAGAACATTTAAACCATTAAATCCCAAAGCAAAATCTATTCCACAAGATATTTACCTTTAAGTCTTGTTTGAATCGATAAAGAAGAACGTTCGGATCTTCTTCTCTAAAGCAAGTCCACACCAAGAGAATGATCTTCAAGATCCTTCACTTAATTGCCTACTAGAACAATTAAATGAAGAACAAGAGAGCAAGATGGAGGAAGAACACCAAGGTGGCCGGCCACAATGAGAGAGAAAGAGAGGTTTTTGTGAGTTTTTTTGTGACTTAATCAATTAATGAAATAATGTCTTGCAATATATCTCATCATCCAACTCACAAGTATGGGTTAAAAGTGATTGGTATGGGCTTAAAGGAGCTTTAACCCATACCCCTTAAATCACTCATCTCTTAATCCACAACTACCAACTAAGCATGGTGTTGTGTGGCCCCCACATTGGCCCCACCAAGTGGGCCGGCCATGAGGCTTCATGGGCCGAGCCCAATGGGCCCTCCCGTGTTGTCTCATGCCGCGTCCAAAAGTTTCCCGACCTTTTTGTCGCTACTTATCAAACAAAGTCCGACGCGATATCGACGAAAAACTCAATTTTTCTCGATTCGCTAATTATTCTCTCAAACCGAACCTATGGCACAAAACCTCCAGTTTTGTCCATATACTTCTCCTTAAGAAACATCCATGTTTCCTTGTCTCAAGTTATCCGTCTTGTATGTGTGTGACCCTCTAGGCTCATGCCACCGTTGGCAGATCGGCGCAAGAATTGCTCTTGCCCGATCCATCATAAGTGGTCTCTAGTAAAACATTATGATTACCCAAGGTGCATGATGATCGATGATTCGACTTAACCTTTGTGCGTACAAGTCACCATCCTTTTATCTCTAGATATCCCGATTGATCACAAGGCATAGAGTCGTCTCCCTTGTTTAATCAATCATTGTTACTTGATATGCGAGATGACTGAGAAATGATAACCCGTATCATTTTGCATGGCCATGCTTTTCTCTCATTCGGTCTCCATCAAGAGGCCTTCTAACGGATATCTTTCCCATACCGTAGTATGAGGGATAAATCCCTTAGCCGTCTTTCGTGTCACTCATGCAACCCGTTCCGCCACCCAATCATGCCCTTCATAGCAATCCTTTTACAGAAAGTGTTTGGCGCAAGTTAAAGCCGTACGTTCATTGCATAGTGATCACAAAGACTCCTTGGTCTAAGGACGTCGTGACGAGCTATCGCATTTGAATATGTTTATGGCTTAATCTATGAAAACACTATTCAATGCGGGTCGTCCGATATCAATCACCTCATGATATCTATGATATGGTTCCAGGATCCCACATCCTTATGACAAGTAGAACTACGTCATTAAGAACCATCCTCATACTGGTCGCTTTCAAGGAAGCATAGGTTGACCAGTGGATGAGGAATTGTTAAGTGTGATCCGTACAGATTTATGGTTCTACTACTTTAGTGGTCATAAATCAGATCATGCTTAACATATTACTTCAACACATAAGTAATATAAAGCCGTTTATATTTATACATCACAAACGATGATATTTGTACATAGACGTTTACAGGCTAATACCAATTGGACTAGGGCACAAATGCTATCAAGATGTCTAAGGGATTTATCCCTCATACTACGGTATGGGATATGTATCGGTTTAGGTCACTTGATGAGAATGACTGAAAGGAAATGCATGGCCATGCAGATGATACGGAGTATCATTTTCAGTCATCTTGGGTATCAAGAAACGGTGATTAATTAAATAAGGATGGCGACTCTATGCCTTATAATTAATTAAGATAACTAGTGATAAAAGGATAGTGACATGGCCGACATGAGGTTAAATCGGATCGCCGATCTTCATGGACTTTGGGTAATCATAATGCCTTACTAGAGGCCACTTATGATGGAAAAGGTAAAATGGTAATTTTACACCGATCTGCCAACAGGACATGAGCCTAAAGGGTCACACGCATAGGGTGCACTTCTTAGGAAATCCGGGCAGAATTAATTGTGGATTGGTTAAATCGGGCTGTGGCCAAAAGCCCTACAGTTTTGGGCCACATGCACGTCAGCTCATGTACCATGGATCGGCCAAAACCATAGGGTTTTGGGCGCCGGCCATGATGGATAACGGGGCCAAACCCATGAGGTTGGAATACCTCATGGGCTGCCAAGTTGGGCTAGGCTAAGGCCTCATGGCCGAAACCCTAATGGGTTCGGCCCATGAGGCCCAAGCCGCCCAACATTGGTCGGCGGCTAGGGTTTGGAGGGAGCCGAACCTAGCCCATTTTATGGGATGGTTCATGCTCCCAAAACCCTAGCCAAACTCTATAAATAGAGGCCCCATGAGCTGAAAAATCATAGTTTGATTTTTCCATACCGTTACTCTGCCGAATTCTCTAACTGAAGATGTTTTTTTTCTAGTAGAGGAACTCGGGTTTAGATCTGGTGGTCTTGTGCACTCCTGTGTGCCGGAAAGAGGGAAAGATCGATTCGGGATTTCCATATGGCTGATCCGGTTTAAAACCTCAAGATAACACGTTTTCGGGGTAAAAACATAAGATCTAGGTTTGATAAGATCCGATGACTGTTTCGGGGGATATTAATTTTTAGTTTTCCGCTGCGCACTTTGTTTTTGAATTCTCCGAAACCCAACACATTTATGCTCGGCGATAAGAAAACCATTTTTCTTCTATTCTTCTTTAATGTTAAGTGTGATTTCATGTCTCAATCGCATGTTTAAAGAATTTTTTGGTATTTGATTCCCAACATTGATGTTAAATGGCTGGTCAATATTCAATCACATGTTTATTAAATTAACGACCAATTCATTTCAATTTTATTGTATTCAGTGGTATACCATATCTTATGCTCATAATTTATAATAAACAAATTGGTGAAACACTAATTTATTAATAAGTGTATATAGATTATTTTGCTAAATTAGTGCATTGGTTCTTGCTGTTCATGTTCTTATTTTCTTCGTACATAAATGCAAAATGGTCGTGTTATTGCTTCCATGGAAACTTTTCAAGTTCGTCGCCGAAGCGAACTTGTTGACGACTGTGTGAGTCGCCGGAGGATTTAATAAGTGACAAAAACAATCGCCGGAAAAAACTACGGAAGAGACACCAGAGAAAAACCAGTCTAGCCTGAGTGTTCATGGGTGGGTCAACCACCCATTTAGATTTTTTTTCACCATCCGCAAGAGTGCGAGTTAAGGATGGGGAGACCCGCGACCCACCCATAAAGGTGTGGGTGGAGGACATGTGGGCCCACGCGGGTCTGTGGGTGGTCGGGTCTTCACATGCGCAACCAACAAGTTATGAAAATATGGATTCAGGTATAAAGCCCATAAAAAGTAGGGATGGCACTAGGGCGGGTCTTGTAATCTCAGACCCCGTCTCGAGATTAGGTCCCTTGCCCTGAATCCGTCCCATTACCAGATATTTTGCTATATAACCCGTCCCGAAATCCGGCCCAACGAGTGCGGGTAATTTGCAAATCTCGGACCTGTACTAAAATCAGACGTTATTTTCAATTTTTTTATTACCCGTTATTGGACAGGTTCAGGGCAAGAGACCTAATTTAAATTTTGGTTCAAATTTAACAAACAAAGTGCAAAGAATGTAATTAATTAAATTAAAAACAAGTTTTTTCACATTGAGTATAATAAATTATAAAACATGTCATAATTAGTGATGCAAAGTGCAAAATCCTTCCTTCTTCGTTGGATATTCTCATTGGATAATGATTGGAAGTAATGTGATTTTTCTTTTTCTGACAGTTGAGAAGGAATGCGGCGCCTAACCCAATTATCAACTTGGTGTGAAGGTAGGTCTTTGCTTTGTAGAGTATACCCCACAATCATGAGCTATATATATGTGGCTCTCTCTTTAATATTCATTTAAGCATGCATGAGAACCACTCAGTGATCTCATGTCATGTACAATTTTGGTCATGTGTGCTAATGCTAGTTTGGGAGGTTTGCAAGATATATAGCTCATCATTTATGCAGAGACTATAGAGAAAACGACTAGGGACTTGTGGTGGGTCATGCCCATGCATGCGCAAGACTTAGTTTTGGACTCGAATGGGTCATGGCGTGGACGACACATTCATTTAATGGTAACTTCATTTTGAAACTTTGAAATAAATCCTAAAAGTTTATCATGTGATTACGTTGAGCTATTGTATCATATCGTTGGCTTCATGTATAATAGATATTAAAAACATGGTATGCAGTAGGTGACGTGACACAAATAGTAGATGATTTTATTATTGGAGCACCAAATCATATATATACTCATCACACACGTGCTTGCTTTCTGTGTTGTGGGAGCAGCTGAATGTCGATACTGGCGGCGCCACATGCTTCCTCCTTCTCTACCAATAAGATTTCAACAAAAATGTGTATGGATGTCGATGGATAAGATATGGACTGAGTATAACTTTATTCGTACCCGTTTTCGCTCACTTGAACGAATATTCATATCCGTTCAATTATTTATTCATTTATTGTGTATCTGATCCGTTCAAATGTTGATAAATTTTCTTATCCGTATTCATATCCAAACTTAAATATATAATTAATTAAAAATTAAAATGTAAATCATGATAAAGTCTTTGATGCAAGTTAAAAAATACAATAATATTGAACTTCAGTTTATACTGAGACTATGACCACAATAAAGAATAAAGAAAGTAGTATATATAGAAAATAATGGGTTTTGCAATATTAATTGTTATTTCTTTTTTCAATTCCGAAATGTACGTATACAAGATTACGTATACGGGATTATGGGTGAATACGTATTTTATTTTTGTTTTTATTTTAAATACTACATGTACAGGTACGATACGGGTAGAATATAGGTGTACCCGTATCAAATTCGTATCCGATAAAATATCCGTGAAAATATCTGTATTCGTATCCTTATATGTTCGCCTTCATATATATATATATATATATATATATATATATATATATATATATATATATATATATCATCCATTTCTATTCTCAATTGTCATCCACCAATATAAATACATGCATATTTATGATATTTGTTCACCAAAATAATTTTTACATATCTCCGGAGAATATACCTCTTGTACATACTTCATGATAAAAATGCTCGACCTAAATCATGAATGTATTAATTATACATACATGATGAGTTAAGTTAAATAATAGAAAAAAAAGTGTAAAGTCACGTACACTTTACACTTCTTACATAAAATCACATTTAAATAAGAATATTGTGTACATAAAGTCGGAGTTAACTTTATTTTCATATCATAATTTTAGACCTTCATTATTTTTATTAATTATCAAATGACAAAAATGCTTCTCAAAATTCTTAAAATTCTGAAAGTATGTAATTTGCCTCTTATTTTTCCTTTTGCAATCTCTTCCTCCGACGGATTATTCGCCATAGCTGAAGGGCACTATTTTCTTAGCTTCAGTGGGAGCTCAGGATAACCTATACATTCATATATTTTATTAGTGATATGGTATGCACATATTCTGTCAAAGTTAATTCGTATAAGTATTTAAATGAATTTGTAGCTTGGTCTTGAAGGACTTTCAAGGTGTGTTTTGTTAGTTGATGCTTTATCTCTAGCACAACATTTGAATATATGTAAGCAAATAAAATAAAAGATCATAAATTGAGACGAACCAAGAAGATCGAAAAGGCATAATATCGAAAATTGTGTTCATAAAACTGTCGGACAAATTGTACAATTAAGTACAAAATAACTAATTTAATAACTATATTAACTTGTGAATACGTCAACGTGAGCCTTGATTCGGAACGCCAAGACTCTATATAAAATAATGTGAAATATATTTACATATTCTGTGAAATGAGATCTTTCCGACGGTATATCAAAAGCTCAAGATTGGTAAATATTTGAATGAGAAATTGAACCAGAAGGCATCCACATTAAGTTGGGCTCATAGTTATAATCCAACAAAATTATTGAATTTAATTGTAAATTCAAGAAAAAGGTAAATCATGGAAAAACCATTAATAATTAATTTACCTTTGAAAAATAATTTATGGAAAATCCTAATTTCCCAAAAGAATAATTGGGGAAGTTATTTCATTAATTGTCTTCCAAGTGTCATATTATTTCCCTAAGAGGATTTTTTCCTAGAAGCCGTATTTTTCTTTAAAAGAAAAAACCTAGCCGTCAAAGCTCTATCAAATTCGTTACTCTTTGATCACGATTCGAGTTTGATTTCGTACGTCGTTGTATCCTTGGATCGAGTTTCCTTTACGGGTTATTAATCGTCTTAATGAAAGTGGACTACCGTGCTTCGACGAAAATCAACTCCGTCTCGTTCATCCGATCCCGTACCAATTCCATGTTCTATGATAATTGGTTACAATTGTTCGTATTGTATGATTATTATCAATAAAATTGAGATATTATTTTAAATTTGTTTGTGTGGTGGAATTTATTTGTTTCTATCATATATTCATGTTCATGTGATTCATGATTTGCGTTTATGAACTAACCCCACATCTAACAAAAACTTCATCGTAATTTATGTTGATCATGGATTATATGTATCATAGTCATTTATATTCTGCAGTAAAAAGAAATATAAAACACATAAATGCAGTAAATAACTTAAAGAAACGCATTTTCAAACGTTGCGTGGAAAGACTTACAAATTTTAAAATAACCTTATTAAGTTGAACAACAATAATTAAAAAAAATTGAAAAAAATTGTACATACTTATCACTTACAAAATATATGCATATTGTATTTATTGGTGTGTAGGTTCATGACTCTCGCCGGAGTTGAGAAAATAATATCATTTGCCTCCGACGAGGAGTTGGTCGGAAAAAAAGATTCGAGAAAGATAGAGAAGACGACAAACAACAAGCTTTAAAATTTTGAAAAAATTGGATGGACATTTTAATAACTTTATAAATAAATTAATTAAATTAAATTAATAAAGATCTAACGGTATACTCTGAAAATAAAGTTAATCATGATTTTTATGGAGAAGAAATAATTGTACGTAGTTTTATAAAAAAAAATGTAAAATTTATTATGACTTTACACAAATTTACCAAAATAACAACCAAAACATTTTTAATCAGATAAAACAGTCTAAACATTTATCATAAACTAACCTCACAACCATTTGATCAATAATCATACACCATTAGATGATGGTAATTTAATGATTAATATTTTTATTTGAGATTTCAAACTTTTGTACATGCATGTTAGCAAAAATATAAATACTATCACCATTTAATACTTTGACACTAAACGTGTATCCTTATGGAACTGAGCCGGAGGCTAGAAAAGCGATGAATATTCTTAACAGATTATGTATGGAGTTTTGAAATTGTGATTGTTTTATGAACTGAAACTGTTTTAAATTTTCTGGAATCTCGTGCGTCAAATATGCTGAATTGCTTGTTAATGTTTATAGTTTATGAAATATTTGTCATTTACATGTTTAAATGAACATTGAACATTTTTTTATCATGGTTCGCCATAACTGACATGGCTTTCCCAACATAATAAACGTGGAGTATGCATTATGAGCTTCTCTTCTAGTCTGTATTGACATTTGTACTTTCAAAATTTTAATTACATAAAGGTAGCTTGTCTTCTAGAATAGTAAACAGGGAAATTCAAAATGCGAGTATAATTGACCCTCATATATTACAATTTCCCTTCAGTGGAATATTATTTTTTTTTGGGTAATTTTATTTAGGTCCTCATAAAAGTATGTAGTCTCATTTAGGTCACTAAAAATTTAATTTACTTTGTGAGGTCACCAAAAACATATTTAGTCTTACTGTCATAATTTTTATTACTTTTTTTCCGTTATCTCGCTCATTTGCGTGGCACGTGACCATAATTTTTTTAATAATGATCAAACTACCCCTAATTAGGTCTCACAACCTCTCATATGAAACCTTTGATATTAAGTGCAACACGTGAATATTGGAAAATAGTGTCCCTAACCGATGGGGTTTTGTTCCATTCCTCAATCTGAACCATCCATCTCAAAAGCCAAATTATTTTATCATCAAATCACCTAGAAAAATTATTGGATTCGAAACACTGAATCCGAAATCGAGTTGAGAAAAATTAGGGTTTAAATACAACAATCTCTTACATTGTATTTTGCACATCCAACGTATTTTGAGGCTACGTACCGCACACATAGGCAAGATAACGAAAAAAAGTAACGGAAGTTATAACAGTGAGACTAAATATGTTTTCGACGACCTCACAAAGTAAATTAGATTTTTAGTGACCTAAGTGATACTACAAACTTTTGTGGTGACCTAAATGAAATTACCCCTATTTTTGTGAGGAATTTGAATCATAAAATTTAGTGATAGTTGTTTCTGTAATCTATAAAAAATGATGTTTATTATTAGTTGATTTTATGGGTAATTCCATGTCAGTACCCCAAGTTTGTTTCATTTTCAAATCAGTACGCCAAGTTTGAAAAGTTTTTTGCCAGTACCTCAAGTTTAATTAGTTGCAGATAAGGTATTAATCTGTTAAATCTAACATAATTGGGATGTGAAAAGACCAAAATGCCCCTAATACTTATGATTTGAAATTTGACCGGTCTGACTGGTTTAAATCAAGTCAAACCGGTTCAATTTGACCGGTTTAATTATTAATAATTAAAATAATAATAATAATAATACAAAATTTAATTATTATTAAAGATTAATATTATATTGAAACTTTTGAATGGAATAACTATCTCATTCGAGATCCGTTTCGGGTTCATAAAATATCAAATCGAAGATAATCGAAAGATAAACAAGTTTAATGAATAATATTAATAATCAAATTAAAATAACATTTAATTATTTATTATAAATAGTATTTAATTATTAATAATTAATAAATTTTTTTTTAATTTTTAAAATTATTCTTCAAAATTGTTTAGCTTCCGATTATCTTCGATTTGATATACTATGAGCCCAAAACGGAGGTCGTATAAGAGGGTTATTAAATTCGAAAGTTTTAATGTAATATTAATATTAATTATGATTAATAATTAGTTTTTTATATTATTATTAATAATAATTAAACCGGTCAAATTAAACCGTTTTGACTAGATTTGAACCATTCAGACCGGTCACATTTCAGATAATAAGCATTAAGGGCATTTTGGTCTTTTTACATTCCAATTCGATTAGATTTAACAAATTATTACGTTATCTGCAACTAATTAAACTTGAGGTACTGGCAAAAAAAACTTTTCAAACTTAAATTACTGATTTGAAAATGAGACAAAATTAAGGTAGTGACATGTTACCTATTGATTTTATTCATATCCCAAGAAAGAAATTATACATGGGTATATGTATGTCTGTACAAATTAAAAATAAAATATGTGGAATCAATTACAATATTTACAAATACAAATCAGACAATCAGTCCAGAGATAATTCCCCTCAATAGTTTGAGTTTAATCATAAGCTATTAGATTAGGTTCAACTAATTTCTAAACGAGGCTATATATGGAGAGACATATAATTTTGTTGGTGGCATGAGAAGTGAGCAAGAATGGCACAAGAAGGCTCAGCTGAAGATTTTGTCTTTGAAAATGACAACAACTCAGAGGACCGAATCAACATGATGGTCAACACACTGATTCTAGAGAAGCTCGGAGAAGACCCATTTGAAATGGACGAGGTTTGCTTCACTGAATTAATTGGATTCTGGTTTTCTAAAAATGATAACTACTATATGGGTTTTGTGTTAATTATTTGTAGAGGGTAGAGAGTATGATGAAAATGAATCCCATTGGGTTGAGACTGCAAAAGACACCTCAACTTGTGCACTCAGTAGAGATGGCTATGCAACAACCAGACAAGTCCAAGGAGAAGCTCAAGGCTTGCAACTTTCCTGCCTCTTTTCTCAAGATCGGTGACTATACCGTCGTATCTGAAAATGAAGGCGATTTGGTGGCCAAGTGTTACTTTGCCAAGAGAAAACTGGTGTGGGAGGTTCTTGATCTGAGTGTCCATGGACAGAAATTGAAGAGAAAGATTGAGATTCAATGGTGTGACATCTCTGCCATTGGGGCCACCCTCGATCAAGATCAGCTACAAATCGAGGCAACATTCTCATTCTCATTCTCATTCTCATTTTGATTGCATGGTTAGTTAAATAAAGTATTTGCAGGTAGGGCAGATGCCAAGATTCTACGTGGAGCAAAACCCGCAGCCTCGGAAGCATACTATATGGAGCTCAACGGGAGATTTTACGCAAGGTGAAGCGTCTGCTCACCGGAGGCATTGCATTATATTTCCGAAAGGGACACTCGAAAGGCCTTATTTGAAGTTGCTTCAAGCGGACAGCAGGCTGTATCACCTCAGCCTACAACCATTCCCGTCTTCACCCAATAATCTTTACTTGATGCCAATGCCACTTTACCAACATTCACCTATCATCAACAATTGGAACACAGATCATAATCCATTCCATGCTACCATGATCAATCAATCCTATTACATCTCACCAACTTCTAATATTAATACCACTGGACCAACCGACATGGATCAATTCGCCCCGCAAAGTAGCACCTTATCCTATGCTCAACATTACACAATTCAGACACCAAGAAATCCACACTCTCCTCTTTAACTTGGATTTGCCTGATATTTTCTGAATAAGAAATTCATTATCACATATCACCCCAAAGATTTAGGCTTAACTAGAATTAACTTTCATGCCTGCTGCTAGTGTTAATGATGCGTTCTCGATTTTCATGTATTCTCTTGTTTTCCTATCAACTTAGCCCAATACAAATGTTTTCCACTTGTCTTATTTTATCAGATATCAACTTGTTCATGTTAATATTTTCTTTTTTGGGTGGGTTGAAATTTCACATTCTTAATTCAATCGTTAATTCTTAATTCGATCATTATATATATAATAGCAATAGGTATAAGTTGACACGTGGCATATCTCAAATGAGCTCATTCACAAAAAAAAATGCCACGTAGGCCATTCGTCAAATTTTCTATATTTTGGAAAAAAACCTTTGATCACCATCTGCGTTTTTGGATGGGTATGCCATCAGTTGGTTCCGATGTTGTTTGGACTGTGCTAATCCAGGTATTGATTGATGTGTCTCCAATCATTTATGGTTTGGCTCTTTGGTTAACATCTCTATTTATGATTTGACCCGATTTTCCTATAAAATCCGCAATCCCTAATGAGTTCGTGATATTCGATTTCATCCAAATTCTGTTGCTTGGTCTCGAAAAATTTCTACGTGCCGTTTGAGATCCTCTGATTTCGGATCTGCGTAAACGATTTCAATAGCATTTGAGAATTTCTGATGGAACAAATATGTAGTAGGCGTTGAATCGAATGATTTTTGTGATATGAGAATGTACTGTATTTAGGGTTGCCTCGCGATGGTTTGTCATGTGTGGTCGACTATGGAGGATTGTTGGGCATAAGTATCTTCTCCTTGCTCGTAATTTTCCCAATTGTAATTTTTGCATTTTTTTTATTCTTCGTTTGGGTTTTCGTGAATTTTTTGTTGTCGGGTACACTGATTATGGTAACCTTGATAATTAAGTGAAGATTATTTGTTTTTTACTCTCATCCATGTATATTACATAAGTGAATACGATACAACATAAACGAGCCTTGGCCCATATATTAACACACCCCCTCAAACTCAAGATGGATAATTCTAATTGAGTTTCGAAGCTAATGCACTAAACCGTCCTAGGAATAGAGGTTTTGTGAAGATTTTAGCAGTCTGGTTGTCTGAGGAGACGACGGGTAAAGTGATAGTACCCTATGTGAGGTGATGTCTTACAAAGTGACAATCATTCTCGATATGCTTGGTTCGTTCATGGAAGACGTCATTATGAGCAATCTGAAAGGCGCTTTGGTTGTCACAATAGATAGAAGTGGCCGAGTTGTGAGCAATGCCCATGTCACGAAGTAGCGACCGAAGCCGAAGGAGCTTAGAGGTAGTGTCGGCAAGAGCACGGTGTTCGGCCTCTGTGCTGGAACGGGAAATTGTCGTTTGCTTCTTACTCCTCCAAGAGATGAGAGATATTCCAAGAAAGAAACAATATCCTGTTGTGGAGCGTCGATCAGTCGGATCACCAGCCCAATCTGCATCTGAAAATGCCTGCAACACCATAGGTGTATCACACGAGAAATAAAGACCGTTAGATAGAGTGCCTCGTACATAACGGAGTACTCAGAGGACGGCCTCATAGTGCGTGGTTCGCGGTGCACTCATGAACTGGCTGACAATGTGGACTGCGTAAGCAATGTCAGGCCGTGTGACGGTGATATAGACAACGCTGCCTACAAGTTGTCGATACAAGGTAGCATCCTAGAGAGGTTTGCCATCTGAAGGTGTAAGCTTCTCGTTTGCCTCTATGGGAGTGGAGGCAATCTTGTTGTCTGATAAGCCTGCTCATGAAATGAGGTCAGCTGCATACTTAGTTTGAGATAAGTGATAACCTGAAAAGACTGACGAGATTTCCAGACCAAGGAAATATGTGAGTTTGCCGAGGTCCTTCATCTCAAAATATTTGTTGAGCTGGATCTTCAGGTTAGAGATACCGGATTCATCATCTCCTTTGATAATCATGTCATCCACATAGAGCAGAAGTAGGATGTGACCACGGGAAGTCTTCTTGACAAACAAGGTAGTGTCATATGGACTGGAGGTGAAGCCAAGATCAGACATCTTCCCACTGAATTTTGAGAACCATGCCCTCGGAGCTTGCTTGAGTCCATACAGAGCCTTCTTCAGATGACAGACTGTGTTTGGCGGATGCTCATATCCAAGAGGAGGCTGCATGTAAACTTCTTCTCTAAGATCTCTATTGAGAAAAGCATTCTTGACGTCCATCTGAAAAAGATTCAACTTTCGTCCGGGTGCAACTGTAATTAAACTACGAACTGATGTGAGACGAGCAACTGGTGCGAATGTCTCCTCATAATCAATCCCATATTCTTGGGAGAATCCTCGGGAAACGAGGTGAGCTTTGTAGCACTCGACGTTCCCATCAGCCTTGATTTTCACCTTGTATGCCCACTTGCAACTCACCGCGGACTTATTGTTGGGTAATGGAACGAGTTCCCAGGTATGAGTCTTCTCAAGCGCCCAAAGTTCTTCAGTCATTGCTTGCTGCCACAAAGGATTAGTGCATGCCTCAAGATATGTTTGAGGTTCATAGACAGACATGACAGTGGACATGACTCGAGAGAGATTAGGCAATGTTACCTGGTAGTCTTGAAGGTGAGACTGATAGCATTTTGTGCCCTAGTCCAATTGCTATTAGCCTGTAAATGTCTATGTACATTATCATCGTTTGTAATATATATAAAACGGCTTTGTATTACTTATGTGTTGAAGTAATATGTTAAACATGATCTGATTTATGACCACTAAAGTAGTAGAACCATAAATCTGTACGGATCACACTTAACGAGTCCCTGGTCAAAATATACTTTCATAGAAGCGACCAGTATGAGGATGGTTCTTAATGACGTAGTTCTACTTGTCATAGGGATGAGGGATCCCGAATCATATCATAGATATCATGAGGTGATTGATATCGGACGACCCGCTTTGAATAGTGTTTTCATAGATTAAGCCATGAACATATTCAAATGTGATAGCTTGTCACGATATCCTTAGACCGAGGAGTCTTTGTGATCACTATGCAATGTACGTGCGGCTTTAACTTGCGCCTAACGCTTTCTGTAACAGGATTGCAATAACGGGCAGGATTGGGTGGCGGAACGGATTGCATGAGTGACACGAAAGATGGCTAAGGGATTTATCCCTCATACTACGGTATGGGAAAGATATCCGTTAAAGGCCTCTTGATCGAGATTGACTGAGAGTAAGAGCATGGCCATGCCGGTGATACGGGTTATCAGTTCTCAGCCATCTTACATATCAAGTAACAATGATTGATTTGACAAGGGTGACGACTCTATGCCTGGTGATCAATCGGGATATCTAGAGATAATAGGATAGTGACTTGTACGCACAAGGTTAAGTCGAATCATCGATCGTCATGCACCTTGGGTAATCATAACGTCTTACTAGATGCCACTTATGATGGATCGGACAAGAGCGATCTTTTGCGCCGATCTGCCAACGGTGGCATGAGCCTAGAGGGTCACACACATTCAAGACGGATAACTTGAGATAAGGAAACCTTAACGTTTCTTGAGGAGCAATACATGGACAAAACAGGAGGTTTTGTGTCATGGGTTCGGTTTGAGAGAATAATTAGCGAATCGAGAAAACTGAGTTTTTTCGTCAATGTCGCGTCGGACTTTGTTTGATAAGTAACGACAAAAAGGGTCGGACGACTTTTGGACACGGCACGAAACCGCATGGGCGAGCCCATTGGGCTCGGCCCATGAGGTCTCATGGCCGGCCCAAACAAAGGCCCAATAAGCCTTCTTGGCCGGCCCACATGGTGGGTCCATCTGTGGGGGCCACACAACACCATGCTTTGTTGGTGACTGTGGATTAAGAGGTGAGTGATGTAAGGGGTATGGGTTAAAGCACCTTTAAGCCCATACCAATCACTTTTGACCCATGCTTATGAGTTGAATGATGAATTGAAATACTAGACATTAATTCATTATTCACATAATCCTACAACTCTCACAAGCTCTCTCTCCTCTCATCTTGCTCTCTTGTTCTTCATTTAATTGTTCTAGTAGGCAATTAAGTGAAGGATCTTAAAGATCATCCCCTTGGTGTGGACTTGCTCTAGAGAAGAAGATCCGAAAGTTCTTTTTTATCGATTCAACAAAGACTAAATGCAAAAATGGAGAAACTGTCCAGATTGTCCAGTTCCGGCGACCGACATTGCATGAGCCATAGCCGCTTCGTCCGAGCTCCGATTGACCTGAAACGGACGGCGTTAGAAAGATAAGTCAAAGGGATACAACTTTATGGAAATACTAATTTTCCAAACGTGCGCTGGTTTGGGAGATACAAGGCCGAGAAGCTGATTGGTCCGCAGAGTCTGTCCAGCGAGATGGGAAAAATATTTTGCTCCAGACGGAGGTCTTCTCCTCCGAAATGGGTTCAGAGCAAAACACAAAAGATGTAGAGAATTGGCTGAGGTTTAATTTAAAAAAAGAACCGAAGTAATTGGAGATCTGTAGCTTGAGATATGAAGCTTCAAAGTCTCGGTTTTCTGCCGGGCAGAATCTGGTAAAACCCGAAAACTCGATTTCCTAAGGATCTAACTTGGTAGTCGATCTTGCGCAGGTTAGGGGTGGTTTATAGGTTGCTTCCGCTGCCATGAACGTGATTAGGATGCCCCGGAACCCAACATGAGTATCAGAGGCGGTCTACCACTACGAGATCGTTGTTTGTTGTTTCGGTTTTATGGAGATATGCATGTCATATTTGTTGATAACATGTTTTTAATGCTTTTTGGGATATTTGCATGAAATATATTATTTTTGGAAAATATATTGAATTTGAAATTTTTTGGAAATTATTGGATTTGTCGGGTCCGAGAAGAGACTCTCGGGGAGCCGGATCGGAGGTACCGGACGGAGGTCACCGGAGGCCGGGGAGGCCGGGGCCGTCCCCACTCTAGGCCGAGGCCGAAAGGGAAGGCAAGCTCGGTTTGGGCCTTCCAAGGCCCAAACCGAGCCGTGACATGTTGGGCTCGGCCCAATGGGCTTTCGGCCTATTGGCTTGGCCCGACTTGGTTCGTGCACGGTGTTTGATCCATGGCACGAACCCGCGATCCAATATTTCGAAAACTTTCAAAATTTAATCGGTTTCGATAAACCGTTTTTCGAAAAGGTCTAGTTTCGATAAACCCGACCGAGCAACTTGGCAAAATTAAAAACCGGAATAATTGCATATTATTTGATAACATGTTTGTGTGATAACATGTTGGATGATGTGATGAGATGTATGATGCATTAGTAGCCCATTAGATTTTATCGCTTTCACGGTTTGCATACCGTTAGTGTTAGCGTGTAATTATTCTTTCATTCAAGCCCATCAAGTGTAATTATTTTTTATCCGGTCTACGAACCGAGTATTAATTGTAATTACTACTCAAAGACGAGAAGGATGGAGAATTGAGCACAATGACGGTCTTGGAGGATTTCCAAGAGCTAGTGGGAGCCCGAATGAAAAAGACGAGAAGATGTTGTGACTCGTAGAATCCTAAGATTAGGATGGGCTATAAAATGCATATTTAACGCTTTATGAATGCTTGCTTGAATTATTTAATTAATAACATGCTTGCATGATTAGCTTATAAGTTTATAAGCCATCACCTCACATGCAAAAATTAAAATCGACTTTAATTGTTTGCATGTTTAAAGCATTGTGAACTATCATCGCACGGGTTGTGATGAATGAGTTTAAATTTGAAACGTGTTTGCACGGGTTGCAAATGACGGTTTCAAATGAAGATAGTATGTGATACAATTAGAAACGTCACAATACGGGTTGTTGATGACGGGTTTCATAATTGTGCCAAATACTTTCGAATTATTAAGCACAACAAATTTACAAGATAATTTGAGTCAAGTGAGATGCCACCCAAATTCACACTCATGTAGAAACATTTTATCGGTGTCGTGCGCCTTAGCGGAGCATCGATCGAATGGGTTCTAGATGGGAATGGGAAACTTTGTGGGATGTCGTGCGTCTTAGCAGAGCATCTGCACAAAGTTAACTCGTTAGTAAAGGTTGGTTGACTCGACCACGATTCTTTGCCTGAGGTCAAGCTGGGGCATCGGAAGGGTAAGCCGTGTGTTTTGCACATACCCTGACCAAGAGTTACACGGGTTGTAATTGGACGGACGTCCTACCTAAATAAGTCAATATGAGTGGTGCGCCTTAGCGTACTTCAAATGACGAATAAGAGATCTTGGTTTAAAAGTTCTAAACCTTAGAATCGGATGGTTGGTGTTTATTTCGGATCTTCGTAAATTTATTCAACTTTTCTGATTAAATTTACTTTCTTCGTGTAGAAATGGCTAGTAATTCAACAAACTCGTCTAATTTGTCGTTGAGGACTATACTCGAAAAGTGTAAACTCAACGGGACAAATTATCTGGACTGGGACAGGAATTTACGACTTGTGTTAAAGTTGGAACGCAGGGAGTACGTCCTTGATAAGGCTATCCTGGTGGAGCCAGCTGCCAACGCAACGAGGGTCGTTAAGGATGCGTACCAGAAACACCTTAGCGACTCTATCGACGTTGCGTGTGTTATGCTGGGCTGCATGGAGGCGGACCTCCAGAAGCAGTTTATGGAGCTATCCCATGATCCGTTTGCATTGTTTGCACAGATCAAGGATATGTTCAAAGAGAAAGTACGTATTGAAAAATACACTGTTCTCCGAGAACTCATTGCCTGCAAGATGTCAGCAGGCAGCTCCGTAGGCCCACATGTCCTACGTATGAAGGGACATTTCGACCATATGACTAGTATCAGTATGTCTATGGAAAAGGAAATGGATACGGATTTTATTCTACAATCCCTTCCTCATGCATATGGTGGATTCGTCATGAACTAACATATGCATGATATGGACAAGACCGCATCGGAGTTGCACAGCATGCTAGTGACTGCCGAGAAGAGCATAAGGGGCAGTTCACCCAAAAGTGTTCTTATGGTCAAGAAGGGATCCAGCTTCAAAGCTGGTGGTGGCAAGGGTAAAGCCCCAATGCACCTGGCAGGAAAGATCAGACGACAATTTATTCCTAAACCTTCCATGCCCGTAAAAGGCAAGGGGAAGGCAAAGGAGTCGGTCTGTTTCTACTGCCAAAAGCCTGGTCACTGGAAGAAAGACTGTCAGCAGTTGAAGGATGATCAGAGGAAGGGTGGTGGGGCCGCTACTTCGTCAGGTATTCCATTAGAGCTAAATCTTTCTACTATAAATACTTGGGTACTAGACACTGGAGCTGAGTCTCATGTCTGTGCGGATGTGCATGTGTTGAATAGTAGAAGAGATATGGGGAAAGTGAGGTGGACCTAAAAGTTGGGATCAACGTGAGAGTTACCGCAACTGTCGTGGGTTCTGTTAACCTTGTTTTGCCCTGTGGGCTTGTAATTAAACTTTCTGATGTGTTTTGCGTACCTGTTTCTAGCAGGAATATTGTATCCATATCTCTTCTTGAAAAGAAGGTTATTATTTTGATATTAAGAACGGGTTTTTTAATATCATGCACAACAACATGTTCTTTGGAAATGCTCACACTGTTGGAGGTTTATACATATTGAATATGCAAAACTCAAGATCCAACATGCTCTATAATATAAATGCTAAAAGGTTTAAAGCTAATGATTTAGATCAAACTCTAAACTAGCATTGTCGTCTAGGTCACATAAATGAGAAACGCATCTCAGTGCTTCATAAGCGCGGACTTCTAAGTAAATTCGAATTCCAAACGATTAATAGATGCAAAGCTTGTTTAATGGGCAAGATGACTAAAGCGCCCTTCACTGGTTTAGGTGAGAGGGCAGGTGATCTATTGGGTCTAATACATTCAAACGTATGTGGACCAAATAAGTACACCAGCTTGAGGTGGTTTAGGCTACTTTATCACGTTTGCTGATGATTTCAGTAGATATGGTTATGTCTATCTTATAAGACATAAGTCCGAAGCCTTTGATAAATTCAAGGAGTCTAGGACTGAAGTAGAAAACCAACTCAGAAAAAGTATCAAGGCACTCCGTTATGATCGGGGTGTAGAATACTAATCCGAAGAGTTTCTTAGTCATCTTACAGAAAGTGGAATACTATCTCAGTAGACTCCGCCTGGAACACCGCAACTCAATGGTGTGTCCGAGCGAAGGAATCAGACATTGTTGGATATGGTTCGATTGATTTTAAGTCTCACTGATCTCCCGATCTCCTTCTGGGGTTACGCTCTGCAAACGGCCGCATTCATAATCAAGGTGGGACATTCTTGGAGAAGGAATTTATTTCCAAGACAGTCAGTGGGAGGGTTGTTCATCTTAACGAAGTTCAGATGAGATGATCATTCGGGAACCAATGGACGACCCACCAGAAGTAGTCGTTGAGCAAGAACCAATAGCTACAGTTAATAAGGACAGAACCGACTCTGAGAAATGGCTGGAAGCCATGAGGGAAGAAATGCAATCCATGTCAGATAATCAAGTGTGGGACTTGGTGGAACAATCCCCTGACGTAAAAGTCATTGGGTGTAAATGGATCTTTAAAATAAAGATGGACATGGATGGCAAACCTCAGACCTATAAAGCAAGATTGGTAGCAAAAGGTTATAGGCAAGTCCACGAAATTGACTATGAAGAGACCTTTTTCTCTAGTAGCTATGGTCAAATCTATCCGCATTCTACTTGCCGTAGCAACTATGCGATATGGCAAATGGACGTCAAAACCGCCTTCTTCAACGGGAGGTTAGCTGAGGACGTTTAAATGTCCCAGCCTGAGGGTTTTGAGGATCCTAAGAATAAGGGAAAGATTTGCAAGTTGCTCAAATCAATTTATGGTTTGAAGCAAGCATCTCGGAGTTGGAATCAACGTTTTGATGAAGTTGTGAAACAGTTTGGCTTCATCAAGAACGATGATGAACCTTGCGTATATAAAAAGGCAGATGGGAGCAAAGTAGTCTTCTTGGTGCTTTATGTTGATGACATACTGCTCATTGGAAAAAACGTCCCTACCTTGCTCTTAACACAGACTTAGTTAGGTGAGTGTTTCGCAATGAAGGACTTAAGCGAGGCCTCTTGCATCTTGGGGATCAAGATATATAGAGACCGTGCCAAGCGGGTCTTGGGCTTAAGTCAAAGCACCTACATAGACAAAGTGTTGAGAAGATTTTCGATGCAAGATTCAAAGAAAGGACTGATGCCTATGCGTCATGGCATGAAGCTAAGCAAGAAGTAGTGTGCTGAGACACCTGCAGAGCTAGCAAGAATGAATGAGATCCCATATGCTTCGGCTATAGGGTCCATAATGTATGCCATGATATATACGAGACCGGATGTCTCGTTTGCCCTAAGCTGTACCAGTAGACATCAGTCCAAACCCGGTGAGGAACATTGGATTGCCGTCAAGGCGATTCTCAATTTTTGAGAAAAACCAAAAACGCTTTTCTTGTAAACGAGGGAAGAAATGATGATCTAGTCGTCAAAGGATATGTTGACGCTAGTTTTCCAGACAGACCCCGATGACTTTAAAAGTCAGTTGGGTTATATGTTTATGTTGAACGGTGGAGCTTTCAGCTGAAAAGCAAGAAGCAGGACACCATTGCCGACTCTACGACCGAAGCTGAGTACATTGCTGCATCGGAAGCGGCAAAATAGGCTGTATGGATCAGGAGTTTCATGACTGGGTTAGGTGTAATTCAAAACTCATCTCACCCAGTAGACTTATATTGTGACAACACCGGGGCCATTGCGCAAGCTAAGGAACCCAGGGCACATGACAGATCCAAACATGTACTCATGAAGTATCACATCATCCACGACATAGTTGCTAGAGGTGACGTGAAGATCCACTACGTTGCACCTGATGATAACACAGTCAACCCCTTGACCAAGGCTCTTCCACAATCCAAACATGATAAACATGTTAGGTCAATTGGTATAGACTGGAACTTAGATTGGAACTAGGGGCAAGTGGGAGATTGATAACATTTTGTGCCCTAGTCCAATTGCTAGTAGCCTGTAAACGTCTATGTACATTATCATCGTTTGTAATATATATAAAACGGCTTTGTATTACTTATGTGTTTGTTAGGTTTGTGCCCTAGTCCAAAATAATTCCTCAATCTATATTGTAACGGACATCATTATTCTACATAATAAAAGGCATAATATTACTAACGTGTTGTAGTAATATATCTAATGTGATTTGATCTATGTCATAATGTGTGTAATCACTTATAGTAGAACTATAGATCAGAAAGAGTTGCATTCGATAGTCCCTGATCAGCTAAGCTTCTTCTGAAGCGATCAGTATGAGACTAACTCCTTGTGATCACGCTCTACTGATCATGGAAAAGATATGCCGGAGTTATATCATAGATATCATCAGGTTGATGATATCGGACAACCTGATTGTGAGTATGCTGCATAGATCCAGTCATGAGATACTCACACATCGTAACTTGTCATTATATCCTAAGACCAAGGAGTCTTTGTGTACACTATGTAACAAACACCTAAGTTTGACCTAGTCTAACGTTATCTGTAAAAGGGTAGCTATAACGGCTTCGATTGGCTTTGGCATTTATTGCACTAGTGAACTCGAAAGGCGTCTGAGGGATTTATCACTCATACTTCGGTATGAGAAAGATATCCGTTTAGGCCACTTGATGAGTATGACTGAAGAAATAGCATGGCCATGCAGGTGATACCTTAGTATCAGGTTTCAGTCATCTCAGATATCAAGAAACAGTGATTGATAAATTAGGATGACCGTTCCATGCCTATTGATCAATCTGGATATCGGTTTGATAAAAGGACAGTGACATGTACGATAACAGGTTAAGTCGAATAATCGATAATCACGAATATTGGATAATCATAATGTCTTGCTAGAGGCCACTTATGATGGAAAGGGTAAAATGGTAATTTTACCAGCCTGCCAATTATTCGTGAGCCTAGAGGGTCACACGCATTAAGCACAATACATGAAAATAATTATGGATGAGAGTTGAGAACAATTCGGTAGTTTTCTGGCCTAAGGTTTTAACCAGTCGGTTGAAGAAATCAATTCGAGGAAATTGATCCGTTTTGACTAAACCGAAATTAGAACTCAAGTTAATGGGTTTAATTTGAGTTTTAGTTTAATGGGCTTAAAGCCCATCTAGAGATTTAAGATAAGAGAGGGGTCAAATGCAAATAAGAAGGATTAAAAGGATAGATAATGCAATTTTTATTTTGAAATTCAATTTAATTTCAAATTAAAAATCACATAATCTATTATTATCTTATCTGTTAGGTTTGTGCCCTAGTCCAAAATAATTCCTCAATCTATATTGTAACGGACATCATTATTCTACATAATAAATGGCATAATATTTCTAACGTGTTGTAGTAATATATCTAATGTGATTTGATCTATGTCATAATGTGTGTAATCACTTATAGTAGAACTATAGATCAGAAATAGTTGCATTCGATAGAGTCCCTGACCAGCTAAGCTTCTTCTGAAGCGATCAGTATGAGACTAACTCCTTGTGATCACGCTCTACTGATCATGGCAAAGATGTGCCGGAGTTATATCATAGATATCATCAGGTCGATGATATCGGACAACCCGATTGTGAGTATGCTGCATAGATCCAGTCATGAGATACTCACATATCGTAACTTGTCATTATATCCTAAGACCAAGGAGTCTTTGTGTACACTATGTAACAAATACCTAAGTTTGACCTAGTCTAACGTTATCTGTAAAAGGGTAGCTATAATGGCTTCGATTGGCTTTGGCATTTATTACACTAGTGAACTCGAAAGGCGTCTGAGGGATTTATCACTCATACTTCGGTATGAGAAAGATATCTGTTTAGGCCACTTGATGAGTATGACTGAAGAAATAGCATGGCCATGCAGGTGATACCTTAGTATCAGTTTTCAGTCATCTCAGATATCAAGAAACAGTGATTGATAAATTAGGATGACCGTTCTATGCCTATTTATCAATCTGGATATCAGTTTGATAAAAGGACAATGACATGTACGATAACAGGTTAAGTCGAATAATCGATAATCACGAATATTGGATAATCATAATGTCTTGCTAGAGGCCACTTATGATGGAAAGGGTAAAATGGTAATTTTACCAATCTGTCAATTATTCGTGAGCCTAGAGGATCACACGCATTAAGCACAATACATGACAATAATTATGGACGAGATTTGAGAACGATTCGGTAGTTTTCTGGCCTAAGGTTTTAACCAGACGAATGAAGAAATCAATTCGAGGAAATTGAGCCGTTTTGACTAAACCGAAATTAGAACTCAAGTTAATGGGTTTAATTTGGGTTTTAGTTAAATGGGCTTAAAGCCCATTTAGGGTTTAAGATAAGAGAGGGGTTAAATGCAAATAAGAAGGATTAAAAGGATGGATAATGCAATTTTTATTTTGAAATTCAATTTTAATTTCAAATTAAAAATCACATAATCATTTTTTATCTTATCCTTTGAAAATTTCAGCAACCAACTCCCTCTCTCTCTCCCTCATTGCCGAACCCACTCTCTCCTCTCAACCTCCATTATTGCTCAAGTTTTCCTTTTGATTTTCTAGCAAAAATTAGAGAGAAAAACCATTTCAGTTGTGTGCTTGTGTGGACTTGATAGAGAGGACACTACGCTTGTGTTCTTGTCGATTTCAAGAGGTAAATATCAGTTTTAATTATGTTTATAACATGTTCAAATAGCATTAAGATTCAGATTTTTATCGATCACCACGGTTACATATTGTCCGCTGCATGATTTTCAATCTTTGGAACCCGTGGTGATCTCTTTCATTATCCTTTGAATTTTTCAGCAACCACCTCCCCTCTCTCTCTCCCTCATAGTCGAAATCACTCACCCTCTCTACCCCCATTATTTCTCAAAGTTTTCTTTCAATTTTCTAGCAAAAAGTTTGAGAGAAAAACCATTTCGGTTGTGTGCTTGTGTGGACTTGATAGAGAGGACACTACGCTTGTGTTCTTTTCGATTACAAGAGGTAAATATCAGATTTTAATTATGTTTATAACATGCTCAAATGGCATTAAGCTCAAGTTTTTATCGATCACCACGGTTACATAAAGTCCGCTGCATGATATTCATTGTTTGGAACCCGTGGTGATCTATTTCAATGTTGAAGTAATATGTTAAGCATGATCTGATTTATGACCACTAAAGTAGTAGAACCATAAATCTGTACGGATCACACTTAACGAGTCTCTGGTCAAAATATGCTTCCATAGAAGCGACCAGTATGAGGATGGTTCTTAATGACGTAGTTCTACTTGTCATAGGGATGAGGGATCCCGGAATCATATCATAGATATCATGAGGTGATTGATATCGGACAACCCGCTTTGAATAGTGTTTTCATAGATTAAGCCATGAACATATTCAAATGTGATAGCTTGTCACGATATCCTTAGACCGAGGAGTCTTTGTGATCACTATGCAATGTACGTGCGGCTTTAACTTGCGCCTAACGCTTTCTGTAACAGGATTGCAATAACGGGCATGATTGGGTGGCGGAACGGAAGGCCTCTTGATCGAGACTGACTGAGAGTAAGAGCATGGCCATGCCGGTGATACGGGTTATCAGTTCTCAGCCATCTCACATATCAGGTAACAATGATTAATTAAACAAGGGTGACGACTCTATGCCTTGTGATCAATCGGGATATCTAGAGATAATAGGATAGTGACTTGTACGCACAAGGTTAAGTCGAATCATCGATCGTCATGCACCTTGGGTAATCATAACGTCTTACTAGAGGCCACTTATGATGGATCGGACAAGAGCGATCTTTTGCGCCGATCTGCCAACGGTGGGATGAGCCTAGAGGGTAACACACATTCAAGACGGATAACTTGAGACAAGGAAACCTTAACGTTTCCTGAGGAGCAATACATGGACAAAACTGGAAGTTTTGTGCCATGGGTTCGGTGTGAGAGAATAATTAGCGAATCGAGAAAACTGAGTTTTTTCGTCGATGTCGCATCGGACTTTGTTTGATAAGTAACGACAAAAAGGGTCGGGCCACTTTTGGACGCGGCACGAAACCGCATGGGCGAGCCCATTGGGTTCGGCCCATGAGGTCTCATGGCCGGCCCAAACAAAGGCCCAATAAGGGCCCAATAAGCCTTCTTGGCCGGCCCACATGGTGGGTCCATCTGTGGGGGCCACACAACACCATGCTTTGTTGGTGACTGTGGATTAAGAGGTGAGTGATGTAAGGGGTATGGGTTAAAGCACCTTTAAGCCCATACCAATCACTTTTGGCCCATGCTTATAAGTTGGATGATGAATTGAAATACTAGACATTAATTCATTATTCAAATAATCCTACAACTCTCAAGAGCTCTCTCTCCTCTCATCTTGCTCTCTTGTTCTTCATTTAATTGTTCTAGTAGGCAATTAAGTGAAGGATCTTCAAGATCATCCCCTTGGTATGGACTTGCTCTAGAGAAGAAGATCCGAAAGTTCTTTTTTATCGATTCAACAAAGACTAAATGCAAAAATGGAGAAATTGTCCAGATTGTCCAGTTCCGGCGACCGACATTGCGTGAGCCATAGCCGTGTTTTTCGAGCTCCGATTGACCTGAAACTTGCGGCGTTACAAATATAAGTCAAAGGGCTACAACTTTTGTGAAATACTGATTTTCCAAAAGAGCGCTGGTTTGGGAGATACAAGGCCGAGAAGCTGACTGGTCCGCAGAGTCTGTCCAGCGAGATGGGAAAAATGTTTTGCTTCAGACAGAGGTCTTCTCGTCCAAACTGGGCTCGGAGTGAAACACAAAAGATGTAGATAATTGGCTGGGGTTTAATCTCCAAAAAGAACCGAAGTAATTGGAGATCTGTAGCTCGAGATATGGAGCTTCAAAGTCTCGGTTTTCTGCTGCCATGAACGAAAACTCGATTTCCTAAGGATCTAACTTGATAGTCGATCTTGCGCAGGTTAGGGGTGGTTTATAGGTTTCTTCCGCTGCCATGAACGTGATTAGGAACCCAACGGAGACGGTGGTCGTGTTTGACGTTGAGGATGGGGGAGAAGCACAAGATCTTCAGGCGGGACCAGATCTATGGGAAGAGCCGGAACAGAAGGTGTTGGAGTACCTACAGGGGTTAGCTCAGAAGACGATCCATCTAAATCATCAGGAAAGAGATCAATATTAGAGTTTGAAAATAAATGGGTTGATTGAGACACGTGAAAAGAAGACATGGACGAAAACATCTTGTGTTCCCAAAAAGTGACGTGTCGGGATATGCGGAGACGTTTGGAAATAAGAGCCCAACATCTCCACCCCTTATGTTCGATCCCATACCCAATGAAGCAACAAAGACGCCCACGAGGCTCAAGTTTAGTTCATTCGTGAGGCTGCAGTTGAACGAAACAGGCACACCCAAAGGTGCGAAGAAGGTCATAGTTAGGAGGACGACCATAAAGACATCATAAGGAGTTTTATCGTCGATGACAGGAGAGGGGACTCTGTTGATGGTGTAGACAGACGTGAGAGCAGCTTCACCCCAAAATTGTTAAGGGAAAACCGCAAAGATAACCAACGTGTGAACAGAGTCAAGAATGTGACAGTGTTTGCGTTCAGGCCGACCATTTTGTTCAGATGTACCTGAAAAAGACCTTTGCATAACAGTTCCATGAGAGACAAGTAGATCAAGAAAAGATGTTTCCTTGAATTCTATCTCATTATCAGTACGAAAGATTTTGATGATTTTGGAAAACTGTGTATGAATCATGTTACAGAATTTAGAATAAACGACATTCAAGTCAGATTTATTATGCATTAAGTAAATCCAGGTAAAGCGAGTGTAATCGTCAATAAATATGATAAAGTAACGAGAACCACCCATAGAACGAGTAGGCGACGACCCCCACAAATCAAAGTGAATTAAATCAAAAGGTGCAAATGAACGTGACTCGTTTGTAGAGAAATGAATTTTATGATATTTACCAAGTTGACACGAAACACAATCACTAATTTTTGTGGGTGAGACTGACCCAAGAAGACCACGAGTAAGAAGATGACTTTGTCGTTGAGAAGAGGGATGCACGAGATGAGAGTGCCAGCGATCAGCAGATACGACAACACCACATTGATGTGATGTGGATGGTGGTAGTTGCAGATAAGTAAGCTCAAACAGACGACCTGTTTTACGCCTCTTCCATAGATTTGTCCCGTCTTCGGATCATGCACAATGACAGACAAGGAAGAGCCAGAAAACTTAACGTCAAGACCCATATCACAAAGTTGACCCACAGAGACAAGATTAAGAGACAATTTTTGAACTAGCAGAGGATCAGGTGATGAGTTATGTTGACCCATATCATAAAGCTGACCCACAATGACACACGTGATGTTGATACAAGACCAGAATGAGTAGCGTATATGGATGAGTTATCAGTAGTGCGAATATCAGGAGAATTCAAAAGAGGCTTAGTATTCGAAAATAAGGAAGGAATCGGACTCATATGATTGGAGCATGCAGAATCATAATACCATGGATCAGATTTACCTGGGGGACTCAAGGAGTGGAAAATACCTGAATGCTTTGGTTGAAAAGATTTACTGGAATTGACTAACAGGACTGACGAATTGATGGTCTTTGGATTAAGTTTGTCGAGAAGTGTGACAATCTCCTGAATGAGAGTAGCACAAGAAATTTGAGTTGAGCGGGTTCGTTTGCCAGAAGAATCATGTCTTCTTCGACGAAATTGATAAGGGCTGAACAGTCTTTGAGGAATGTGACAATGTATAATCTAGTGTCCCAATTGCTTACAATAAATGCACGAATTGCTCGTATCAGACACTACAAAAGTAGAGAGAGAAAGAAAAAAAAGTTAGTGATTTGTTTTTTTTTCAGGCGCGTGAACAGTACGCGCGGTGGCGCATAAGTGACAGACGTCGGCACGTGAGGTGGCACGTGACACGGCGGATCGGAGCAGAAATTGCACAGAAACCCCGGATTCGCCGTTCCTAAGCTTGATGCGCTGGCGGTGAGGTCACGAGCTGAGTGATTTGGACCGTTGCTGAGCTCCGATCTCGTGGTTGTGCTAGGAGGCGCGTGGCGAGGTTTGGAGGTGCGGCGGCTTACGGCGACGACGCAGACAAGCGAACTGGAGGAGAGAAGTTCTTTCCTACCGACGGTGAGCGAGTCTGATTGGCGAATTGTGCTAACGAGCTGGTTCGATTGTTTGAAACCCAGAAACGGTAACGCCACAAGTTCTGAGTTTGCTGCTGCTGACCTGGGCTGGAGCTAAAGCTGATAAGAAGCTGTGATGCGGTCTCAACTGAAGCTTGAGCTGATGGTTGATGAGAAACGGTTGAAAGTGGAGATGATGGTTTGCAGTAGAGATTTGTTTGATGCGGAAGCTGATGAGAGAGAGGTTTGATGATCGAATAAATATTTATGCCTTTTATGAGAGACGTGGTTCCTTTATATAAGGAACGATAGGAAATAACCAAACTAGGAAACAAAATACTAATAGCAAACCCTAATTTAATTAACTATTCTAACACTCCCCCTCACGCATAAACCGTATAACACAAGTCTTGTATGTGAAGCAAGAACAATAGGAAATTAAACATCTACGTCAAACAACGACGATGCAAAACATCTTCAATCATGCCGATTAGAAGGACATGAGAACAAGTGATTTTTAAGAATAATCACCAAAACTTTCTAGCAACTACGTCACATAATGATGGTGCAGCAACTCGTCGCATAACAATGGTACGGTGCGGCAACTACGTCATATAATCACGGTGCGGCAACTACGTCGCATAACGACGGTGCAAAGATGATTTTTAAGAAAAATTACTAAACTTCTCAAGCAACTACGTCGGTGTGAAACAATTTCAAGCAACTACGACGGTGCAAACTCAACAAAATCAGCGGAGCTGAAAACTTGGCGAACGAGCATCAAACGCGTGCCGAATCAGATCTCTCTCCATGCAGCAACCATGACTGTGACAGAAAAGAGGGCTTCGAACAGTGGCGGGGAGGAAGAAAATGAGTTGGAAAAGCCACTTTTTCCGCCGGCAAGGAGCTTCTGAACGGAGGAACTGGTCTCTGAAGCTCAAAACCATATGATAGAACAAATGATTTTGAGAAAAATTACTGAACTTTCGAAAAAATCTTTGATGAACAGTATCTGTACCCATGAATAGTAACCCGTGAACAGTGATTCAGAAAATTTGCCTTGCCTTGTTTTTTTTTTCCTTGCCCACTCGCTAAACTATAATTAGCGAGTGGGCAAAGTCACGCATTTTTTATCTAACCTAACCTGCCTTTGATACCATGTTGAGTTTGAGAATAGATTGATTGTATTCGATGATTTTAATAGAATTACAGTGGCCTATATATAGACTAGATAACTAGGGTTACGCGTAGAGAGCCATGACGGCTAGGGTTTATAGTGATACAATACAATACAACATAAACGGGCCTTGGCCTATATATTACCATAATTAATTAAATTAAACATTAGTTTGTTAATTGTTTGTATCTTAAAACAATTATTTTCTAGTTATTTGTACAGTGATAATTGAAAAATGTTACTTGATTGTCTTTAGTAACTTCTGTTTTGAAAGGATTGTTCTTAATAACTGTTATTCAAAATATATATTCTTGTATAACTGAGAATTCTGAATAGTGTACTCATTTTTGTTCTTTGGTCATCCATAATTGTTGTGTTTAATATCCACTGAATGTGATATCTGAAGAGGCTCTATATTGTCTCTTGGTTTGATTGTCATTAGTAACTGTTATTCGGATTAGATATTTTTTTGAAACTGACAACTCCAAATAGTGTATTCAATTTTATTTTTTGTTTCCAATTTTTGCAAGAATTGAACTTCAATAGCAACAAGAAGATGGAAATGAAGACCCTAAAAAGCATAAGTAAGCGCCTAGGCCTCGGGCTGTTGCAGAATATACCAATTATTATTAGTTATTGATATATATATATATATATATATATATATATATATATTGAGCATTGTTTATTGTGAATATGAACGTTGAGTGAATGATATTTGTTGTTCTTTTTGTTCCCTTTATATCATGTTTGATTTCCGCATTACTTGGAGGGTTTGCTATATTGTCGTGATATGTTGTCTGTTTTCCCTTCCAATTGCATCTATTTGTTCGTATGTTGGATGATTTTGTATTTCTTTCTTCCGATTGTAATGGATTAAGTGTTATGTTCTTTGGTGTTTTGTATATGCTCCATTTTTTCGTTCGGTGTTCTTTTTTATATGTTTTATGTGTTTCACGGTCAAATAATTCGTTGCTGCCTAGAATTAAGTGTGTGTCGTGTTAAATTGTCTTGTCAATTTTGTTATTCAGTAAGATTGGAAGTAGATATAAATATGGATTTTCAATCTTACAGAAACTCACACAATTAGCTGCTTAGTTTATGCTTTCATTTGGGCTCTTGCATATTTTCATTTCATAATGATTATTGAAATGTATGTACTTACATTCATCACTTTCAAAATATAAATTATCGGTGATTCAATTATTATTCATGTTTTTCTCTTATAAGTAAACAATTATGCATTGGATTTGGAATTAACGTGCTCTTCTTTATCTTGGAAAAAATTATATTTTGTAGTGTTGATATTGAACCTTTTTGAGCTCCTTCTTGAAGTAGATGGATGGGCTTCTTCTCGCACACGAGTTAGCTTCTGTGAGTTTGATCTCAATTTTGGAACCTGTATCTTTGATTGTTTCAAAATGTTGTCAAATTCTCATTATCATTATTCTCAATGCTCCCTTTTGTAGTTTATTTAGTAGTCGGTAAGCAGTGCTTCAAAATAGTTGAACTTGGCAACAATGTCTAGGAAACGTGATAATTGTAAGCACGCAAATAATATGCATTCTTAGAGGACCAATCACCATGATTCCTATATTATGTTTCTTGCTTTAGTAAATTGTAAAATGGATAGACCAAGTATAGTATCATTGAAACGGGCCATGTGTATAATTTGCTGTGATGAATATGAACTTATGGGTTTGACCCCTAAATCATCAAACAGTAGGCCAGTTAGCATTACAAACTCGTATACTATCAATGAGACATGAAACTGTGAAGATATGCATATCAGCCCATGCGTACACGTGGTGAACACATGAGACAATGCATAGGGCATGCAGTTTCAGTATCGGTTTGCAAAGTTTTTAACTATTCATCTTCAGTCAATATCGAACAAGATGGTATCAACTTGGTTCTAGACATTATAAAGAAAAATTATATTCGCCATCAAACATAGTCTACAATGTGAGTATACTTATCTTCTTGAATCTCTTAATTTATAATCTTCCCATTGTACTTATTTGAAAAAGAAACAAAAATAGAACATATTAATTAACATTCACAATTGTGTTGATAAAAAGATCGCAGATGCTTGTAAATAATAGATAAACCTTTTTTATATGTGATGCTATCTATGAACTCCGAATGTGATTGTTGTAATGTGAGTGTTGATGTCTGATTCTGCGATAATCGTTAGCTTTGGCTCTTTACTTTATTAGAATTTCATATTCGCTGATGATGGTACTGTGGGATTTACGACGATGTGTTCAGTAATGAGTTTTTGTCAAAAAGTTAAATTGTCTGCTTGGTTGCTCTAATTTCAAGATTTTGTCATTTTGAGGTTTAATGAGATGATTTTCTCAACTTTATTTCGGTAAGCTTTTTAATTATGTCATCGATTCTCATTTTTGAAGCATTGATAAAATCTGCAGTAAAGAAAGGCAACTTTAGCAGCCAAAATCATGAAGCCACTACCAAATAACATTAATGTGTCAGTCTTCGAATTAAAAAAATGCTTACATACATGTCTTGGTCTTGGAGATGGCTTACTTAGAGCCATAATGAATCTTGTGTGCATGTCTAGATGTTATGCTAGAAGCATCTCGCATGTAGCTTGGTTTAATTTCTTTTATTGTGCAAGAACATTCTACTTTTTGTCTTGTACCACACTAGACACACATGTTTTTTTGACTCCCATTTCTTATCTCGCTAGGTTTTGAAATGCGAGTCTTGTAGATGTGCTGTGGATACATTTGTGCCTTAGATACTGATGAGGAAATTGTTGAACTGGTGTATATCATATAATTCTGATTTATATCACAATGTATGTGATTATTATATCGATTGCATAGGCAACATTATATCTTTGTTTTGGCCAATTGCATATTTTCTTGTATGTGCAGGAATATGAAGGATATCCTTCAGGATCAATGGTTGACTTTGCATGTGACACAGATGGATCTTCAATTTTAGTTGTCATCGGCATGGCTGTCCACTCAAAGGTTTGCTCCACATTTGAAGTGTTTTTCTCATTTGTATGCGCAAACATTCAATTACTTACAGTCACATTCTTGCACGCTCTTTGGTGACATCACAGAAAAGTTTGAGATGTACAACTCTAACTAAAAGTCCAATCAATGGGTTTGGTAAAAGAAGGAAAACAAAGTAAATTTTTAATCCATGTCTATGATTATGAATACTATTTGCTGGTAAATCTTGCTACCAAATTCTTTACTCCATCCTTTGGCCTATGATTATGAATACTATTTGCTGGTAAATCTCGCTACCAAATTCTTTACTTCATCCTTTGGCTAGATGTCCTCATATATGACATGGCGATGTGCTGAATTGAGGTCAATATTTACTATGCTTTAATCGGTTTTGAGGGGAATGTAAAATTTGTATTTTTTGTATTCATTTGTAAATTGTGATCATGATTTTTTTGACAATTTTCTGAACCCACTTGCATCGGGTATTCTGGTTTTGAGATTCATAACAATTTTGGAAAAATTGAAGAAATTTGTACTTTTATTTTGATCTCATAATTGGCTTTGATATTCTTTTGAGTCTTGATTCCAGTCAGAATCAAAATCGGCGCTAAAAATGCTACCTAGGCGTGGATGAAACGCCAAATTCTGCTGTCAAAGTCTGGCTAGGTACGGGTGAATCTTGCTCACATTGAAATTTTACATCCCTCCGGATGTAAGTCAATTGAGGTATGCATTGTAAAAAATATTCAATAAAGAATATGAGTGTGTGCGTGCATTATGTTAAAGGCTCTCGTTAATCTTTACGTATTCTTTTTTCTTATGCCATGTGTTGCTACGATTAATGTTGACATAGTTTTTAGCGCAAGGTCAAGATGTCAGCCAACATGTTGCAACACATTTGGCGTGACAAACCGCGCGCAGGATCATGAAAGTTTTCGATCTTTCCTGTTTGATTTTCAGAAACGTGGGACAAAGAGAAAACGAGTTAATACAAGATCAGGCAACGTCCAACTGGAATAATACATATCAGCAAGGCCAATTAAGGCAGCAATGCCAACTTGTCAACTTGCCAATAATGCAAGGTGGAAAAGTAATTCCTATTTGGAATTGTATTGCCTATTTGGAGTTGAAGACCAATTAGGCATGTAGAATTGTTATAAAAGCAGGTACTACCCCCATAGCAATTTACTCCTTCTCTGTGCTTAATTTCAGAGCTCTTAACCGTGCAAGGTTGGCGGATTGAGAGACTGGATCTTTAGAAGAAAGGTGTCAATCACATACATCAAAACGTAAGGGTTTGAGTGTTTGTGATTTGTGGGTATTTTTTCGTGATTGAAGACTCATGAAGAAATTGTCGAAGACAACTACGCCGAGCATAGGCTTGCTCAGGGTAGAATTGAGAGGATCTGAAAGACAGGGGGAGAGGCCCTTGGTCGAGGTTGTTCACGGTGAGATCTATAGTAGCTTAGGACAATAGCTTGTGTGATAGCTAGTTGATGCTTGAAGTTTTACTATTGACTACCAAATAGTGAAAACTTTTCCACTGACAGAGTGCCCCTAGACGTAGGTGCGGAGTCACCGAACTGGGTAAACATATTGTGTGTCTTCTATTTACTTTTCCGTTATTTACTTATATGTGATTAGACAAGTTGTCGTACCAATTGTCACAACATTGTTTTCGACATCTTGTCCCTACCACAACTCAGAATTTCAATCGGTATCAGATGAGGCACCTTACCTTCTAGGTGATTTCTTGCAAAGATTCTGAGTAACTGATATGAAGTCAAAGGAAGGAGAATCGATCAATCGACCACCCATGCTTGACAGAACAAACTATGGATATTGGAAAGCTCGCATGTGTGCCTTCATGAAATCACTCGATACCAAAACATGGAAGGCAGTAATCAACGGATGGGAGGAGCCCCAATATTCTGACGGATCAGGAAATACTATTGGTCCTAAACCCGAGAAGGAGTGGAGCCCCATAGAAGATGAGGCAGCTCTAGGTAACTCCTGTGCACTCAACGCTATATTCAACAGAGTTGATAAGAATGTCTTCAGGCTAATCAACACATGCACAAATGCCAAAATAGTCTGGGATACTCTTGCTGTGGCTTATGAAGGAATAGTTATTTATTCTGAAGTTTTAGTTTTCGTTTGGGTTCAGATGGTGTTGACAAAAGAATATGACATCGTTGCTAGACCCGGTCTTACAGAATTAGAATTTTGTAAAATTCTATTTTCACGTATTCTGTATTCGGAGGATTCTGTTTTCTTGTAACCAAAATTCTGCTTCAGCTCGAACAATTTTATTTCGGTTTTTGTTCATGTATATTTATGTTTCTTTTGACTTATTTTTTGTTGGTTTGGAGTTAGTGTTTTAGACATGCTTAGTGACAATGAATGACTTAAATTAAATCACGTGTTTAAACTGATCAGTCGTTGGCTCAATTTTTCATCAATTAAATTTCTAACAACCGATTCAATTTTCATTTTATTTATTACCAAACTGAATTGCATTAGTTCTGTTTAATAGAATGTGTATTTCTTGATTGCTGCCTCTATTGTAACTTTGTTTCAATTGGTCGGTCCCCCTGTGATTTCCCTTTATGTTATATATTTATTCTGCATTTATCGTTTTCGTTTGGGATAGGGTGGGTTGGAAAAAGAAGACGACATTGTTGTTGGAATCGGTCTTGTAAAGTCAGAATTTTGTTAAATTCTATTTTTCAAGTATTGTGTATTCGGTGTATTATGAGTTTCCGTTTTCATTTGGGATCGGTTGGGGTTGACAAAAGAATACGACATCGTTTTTGGAACCGATCTTGCATAATTGAATTTTTTTTCAATTATATTTTTCAACTATTGTGTATTCGATGGATTGTGTATCCTATTGATTTTTTTTATTTTTTAGGTTCAACAATTTTATTTCGGTCATTGTTCATGATATTTTTGTTTATTTTGACTTTTTTTTTGCTGGTCCGGGTTCAATGTTTTTAAATTGGTTAGTGACGATGAAGGAGTCAAATTAAATCACATGTATTAAACCGATCGGTTGTTGGCTCAATTTTTATTCGATTGAACTACAAATCGGTTTAATTTTCATTTTATTTCTCACTAAACCGAATTGCTTTAGTTTTATTTAATCGATTGTGTATTTCCTAATTTCCGACCCTACTACAGCTTCGCTTCAGTTGGTCGGTGCCCTGTGATTAACCATGATATTTATTTATTCCAAAGTTTCCGTTTTTGGTTGGGATTGGGTGGGGTTGGAAAAAGAAGATGACATTGTTGGAATCGTTCTTGCAAAATCAAAATTTTGTTAAATTTTATTTTTCAAGTATTGTGTAATTCGGTGTATTATGAGTTTTCGTTTTCATTTAGGATCGGTTGGGGTTGACAAAAGAAGACGACATCGTTGTTGGAACCGATCTTGCATAATTGGAATTTTGTTCAATTATGTGATTCAAGTATTGTGTATTCGATGAATCGTGTATCCTATTAATTTTTTTATGTTTCAGGTTCAACCATTTTATTTCGGTCATTGTTCATGATATTTTGGTTTATTATGACTTATTCTTTGTTGGTCTGGATTCAGTGTTCTTGGAATTGCTTAGTGACGATAAAGGAGTTAAATTAAATCACATGTATTAAACTGATTGGTTGTTGGCTCAATTTTTTATTTAATTGAATTTCTAAAAATCGTTCAATTTTCATTTTATTTTTCACCAAACTGAATTGCTTTAGTTCTATTTAATCGATTTGGTATTTCTTAATTGATGGCTCTGCTGCAGCTTCGCTTTAATCGGTCAGATGTCTTGTGCTTACTCTTGATGTTATTTATTTATTTCGGAGTTTCCGTTTTCGTTTGGGATCGGGTAGGGTTGACTAAAGAAGACGACATTGTTGTTGGAGTCGGTCTTGCAGAATTGAAGTTGTTTTAAATTATATTTTTCAAGTATTGTGTTTTTAATGGATCGTATTTCCTTGTAAATTTTTTTCTTTGTTTCAGCTTGAAAATTTTTATTTGGGTCGTTGTTGATGTATATTTTTGTTTCTTTTGACTTACTCTTTATTGGTTGAGATTCAACATTGTTAGAAATACTTAATGACGATGAATAGGTTAAATTAAATCACGTGTCTAAACCGGTCAGTTGTTGGCTCAATTTTCTATCAATTCAATTTCAAAAAACCAGTTCAATTTTCATGTTTCATTAACAAATCGAATTGATTTAGTTTTATTTAATCGATTGTGTATTTCTTGATTGCTGCCCCTACTATACTTTTGCTTCAATTGGTCGGCCGCCTTGTGATTTCCCTTTATCTTATTTATTTATTCCAGAATTTACATTTTCATTTAGGATCAGGTGGGGTTGGCAAAAGAAAACGATATCGTTGTTGTGATCGGTCTTTTAGAGTTGAAATTTGGGAAAATTTTATTTTCAAGTATTGTGTATTTGGTTGATCGTGTTTCCTTGTAAATTTATTTTCTATTTCAGCTCGAACAATTTTATTTCATTGTTCATGTATATTTTGGTTTTCTTAACTTATTTTTTGTTGGTTCGGATTTAGTGTTTTAAGACTTGCTTAGTGACAGTTAATTGGCTTAAATTAAATCACAAGTCACTTTTCAAATTGGTTGTTGGTTCAACTTTTTATTAATTCAGTTTCTAAAAACCGGTTCACTTTTCATTTTATTTATAACTAAACCGAAGTCATATAGTGTAGACTTGGTATACATTGTTGTATATTACCTTCATTTGAAATGCACAACAATTGATAAACAGTTCTGAAGTGTACTATCTTTTTCAATAGTTGCAACGCGCATCGCGCGGTGCTCCCCCCTACTTAGAGTAAAAAGAAAGTGAGGGGTCCGAAGGTGAATAAGGTTTACAAAAATAATAATGGATTATTGTAACTACATACATCTATGGGAGTCATTTTTCCACTTAGGTACACTAACTTTTTTAGCTTATCTAGCACCAAAATTCTTATTTATGATTTTGCACATAAAGACACCTAAACTTTTGCCTAAATATGTAACATAATTAGAAACATAATGAAAATGAGAATTTCAGGTAATCTGAAAAGCTAGAAAATGTTAAGTATACCTAAATGCAAAAGTGGTTTCTGAGCATGTGTATCTAATTGCAATTATCTCAAAAGTTTTGCCTTTTGGCAAGTGTTAGAGAGAGAAAGGGGTTGGTACTTCTAGGGTTCACTGTTTTGGTTGTTGGACATTCACGAAGAAGAGGAAAATCTAAGAAGGTTTGGGACGTGGTTGGCATATATGTGGTTGGTTTTGGTTTCAAAGATTATGTGTGGTAGAGAGAAGGAGAACATCAAGTCAAGAAGAAGACAAAAGCGAAGAATAGGGAAGATTCGAGGTTCTGTAAAACCTTACATGGAACCTCCGTTTTCTTTTGCTGTCTCACAACCAATCAAGCTTCCTCTTTTCCTAGACAAAGCTCAGAGTATAAGGTACATTTCTCTGTTAGAAAATTTGAGATGAGAAAGGGAGATCTGGTTCTGGTGAAAGATTAAAAAAAAAAAAGAAATCTTTGGGTGGAATAAAAGAAGGAAAGGCAAAGGTAAAGGGGAGATTCGAATCGAAGGGTGAGGAGGGGTGTGGTTGGTGTATTCTGACTGGTTCTAGAAGCACCGAAGAAGTGAGGAGTTTCGGAGGAAGGGAAACAAAACATAGAAACATACCCTGTGACGGAGGGCGAGAACAGAGGAGAACGTTCCAACAAATTTCAGGCGGTTGGACATGTGAGAAAGACGTCCTGGTGACGGTGAGGGCTGAAGTTAAAGAGGGGGCTGCCAGACTGGAGGAGACGAGGACAGAGAAAGTCCTGACCAGGGTCGGGAAGGGAAGTGGAGTCACAAGACGTATCATCCGAGGTCTACAAAAGAAAATCGGACGAAAAACACAACCCCACGTGAAGAGAGGGTCGGGGGGTGGAAGGAGAGAAGGGAAATCAATGGTCTCAACATGAAAAAGGTGTTGCAGGGAGATTCCGGGACAGAGGCGAATTCTGGTTTAGTGACCGAGAATAGGGGAGAGGACACTGAGCGAGTCAGGAGATAGAGTTCGGGTCTTCTTCGGGAAGAGGTTTTGGCTGGAAATTATCGAGCAGAGAGAGTCAGAGTAATAGCAAGGGTACTGGTGGTCGGATTCAGGGGGTTTGGGATGATAGTCGTAGCAATAAGGGAAAGAGAAAGAGGCAAAGGGTCACAAACTTAGGGATCAATTTGAAAGGAATTCCCATAGGTTCCATAGATTAATTTCATGCAGCGGATTGAAATAATCATGGGAATCGATAAAGAACATAAGATCTTATTGTTAAAATTCAGCATGCATATAGTTTTTCGAATCTGAAAAATTTACCTTTGAATCGATGTAAAACACAAGGGTAGTGTTTCTCTAGCAAGTCCACACAAGCACATTACTTTGGCTAGGTTCCTCACACTCTCTTGCTAATGATTTTGTGAAGAATTGGACAAGAACAATCGGGAACGGTGTGATAGGGAGGGTCGACCGAATGTGAGAGGGAAAGAGAGGGTGATTGCCAAAAATCATCATCAAATTAGGGAAAGAAATATTGTGTATTAATTAAAAATCTGATTTTGAATATCTTTTAATAATTACACAATAATCCCTTTATTCCCATAATTGCATTTAGGCCCCCCCATTCTCAAATACTTTAAGCCCACTTAGCCAAATCCAAATTTAAATCCATTTGAGTTCTAATTATGGTTTAGCTAAACCGGTCCAATCTTTCTAACTTGATTTCTTCAACCGTCTGGTTAATAAACCTAGGCCAGAAATCAACCGAATCGTTTCCAATTTGACTAAATTGAAAAGCGGATTCTCATAATTTCCATTCATGCTTGTTTGTCACATGCCGTACTTAAAGTGTGTGACCCTCTAGGCTCACGACCCGTTGACAGACTGGTAAAATTACTATTTTACCATTTCCATCATAAGTGGTCTCTAGCAAGGCATTATGATTACCCAGCGTTCGTGATTATCGATTATTCGACTTAACCTGTTATCGTACATGTCACTGTCCTTTTATCAAACCGATATCAAGATTGATCAGTAGGCATAGAACTGTCACCCTAATTTATCAATCACTGTTTCTTGATATCTGAGATGACTGAAAACTGATAGTAAGGTATCACCTACAACGTCTTGCTATTCCTTCAGTCATACTCATCAAGTGGCCTAAACGGATATCTTTCTCATACCGGAGTATGGGTGATAAATCCCTCAAACGTCTTTCGAGTTCACTAATGTAATTCACAACCAAGCCAATCACAACCGTCATGGCTACCCTTTTACAGGTAACGTTAGACTAGGTCAAACTTAGAGATTCATTACACAGTGCACACAAAGACTCTTTGGTCTTAGGATATAATGACAAGCTACGATATGTGAGTATCTCATGACAGTATCTATGCTGCATACTCACAATCGGGTTGTCTGATATCATTAACCTGATGATATTTATGATATAACTCCGGCACATACTTTGTCATGATCAGTAGAGCGTGATCACAAGAAGTTGGTCTCATACTGATCGCTTCTTAAAGAAGCTTAGCTGATCAGGGACTCATCAAATGTAATTCTTTCTGATCTACAGTTCTACTATTAGTGGTTACACACATATTGACTTAGATCAAATTACATTCGATATATTACTACAATACATTAGTAATATATGCCGATTTATTTATTCGGAAAGATGATAAAACATTACATTTGTATATCACTTTTATATTGGACTGGGGCATAACTCTAACAATCTCCCACTTGCCCTTGGTTTCAATTAATGTTCTGATCTACTCCCATAGACCCTGCATGTTCCTCATGCCTAGGCTGCGGATGAGCCTTTGTTAAGGGATCGGCCATATTATCATCAGTCGAATAGTGTTTAATCTCCACATCACCTCTATATGTGATAACTTTCAAGAGGTGATGCCTGCTGAGTATATGTTTGGATCTGTTGTGGAATCTGGGCACCTGTGTTGTCCCACAACAAGCTTATCAGTTCAGACGCTCGCGGCGTTACGTCTAATACGATCAGAAAGCTTTTAATCCATACGACCTCTTTAGCTGCTTTCGTTGCAGCTATATACTCAGCCTCCGTTGTAGAGTTGGCAATTTTTGCTTCCTTAAAGCTTATCCAGCTGAAAGCGTCACCACTCAACACAAAATATATCCTGACTGAATTTTGAAGTCATCTGGATATGTCTGAAAACTAGTATCGACTTGTCCTTTGACTGCTAGTTCTCTATCTCCATCCCATACACTAGGAATGCATCCTTGGTCCTCCTCAAATATTTGAGGATGACCTTTGACATCAATCCAGTGTAATTGACCGGGTTAAGATTGGAATCTGCTAGTACAGCTTAGTGAAAACGAGAGTTCCAGTCTCGTGCATATCCTGGCATACATGATGGACCCCACAGCCGAAGCATAAGGGATCTTACGCATCCTGCTCAGCTTATCAGGAGTACTAGGACTCTGTAGCTTGCTGAGCTTAATGCCATGACGCATGGGTATGTATCGTTTCTTAGAATCAAGCATTGAGAGTCTTCTCAACAGTTTAACTATGTACATGTTCTGTCTTAGCAACATGTTCTAACTTAGGCCCAAAATCCTTTTGGAATGATCTATAGAGAACCTGATGCCTACAATAAATATAGCATCACCTAAGTCCTTCATCGATAAGTACTTCCCTATCCAAGCTTTGGTGGCAAGGTCGGGATGTCATTCCCGATGAATAAATACCAAGAATACAATATTACTCCCACTTGCTTTCTTATGTATGCAAGGCTCACTTTTGTTTTTGATGAAGCCGAGTTCCCTTACAGCTTTATCAAAATGAACTTTCCAACTCCCTGAAGCTTGCTTCAATCCATAAATGGATCTTTATAGCTTACACATCTTTCCGGGATTCATTGGATCTACAAAACCCACAGGTCATGTGATATACACACCCTCTAGTAAGTTCCTGCTAAGGAAGGGGTTTTGACATCCATCGGCCATAGTTATAGCTAAGAATAATCCGTATAAAACTGACCATTGCTACTGATGAAAAGGTGTCATCATAATCCATGCATTGAATCTGACGATAACCTTTTACAACCATCCTAGCCTTATTGGTCTAAGGATTTCCATCCACGTCGGTCTTGATCCTATAGACCGACTCAGAACCGATGGGTTTTATCCCAGGGGTTTGATCAACTAAGCACCAGACTTGATTGTCATACATGGATTTCATTTTCTCACTCATGGCGTTCTGCCATTTTTCGGAGTCTGGACTGGTCAAAGCTTGTCTGAAGGATCCTGATCCACCAACATCAAGTCATTTCCCTCAATGGCTGTGAAGCCATATCTGTTTGGAACATGACCAGATCTTTCAGATCTCCTTGGACCATCTGGAATTTTTGTAGGGATTGATTCTTCATCTACGACCATCTGAGGCTCCAGTACTTTTACATATAGCAGGTTCCTGAATTGCTTCAGGCTGTATAGTACCCTCTCGAATTTCTTCGAGATGCACGGGACTCTCACTAGCTATTTTGGAAATAAATTCTTTCTCCAAAAATACCCCTCCTTGAGCAACAAAGACTTTGTTCTCGCTGGGTATGTAGAAGTTGTATCTCTTAGTTTCATAAGGATACTTCACGAAAACACACTTGTCTGATCTGGATGCCTGCATCTCTGCTACCCAAATCTTTACGAAAAACATGCTAGGATGTTTCCCACATCATATATGACTATGGTCCATTTCTTATTTGGCTACTACGCGAAGGCGCATGCATCCAAATAGAACTGACCATCTCATCCCGCTCGCATCCCAATGAATACTACGCGAAGGCATACGCATCCACGGTAACAGGAGTCCTAATGAGTGTCATGTGGTGTACCTTCTATGACTCTGGTCCAGCTCTTATTTGGCTACTACGCGGAGGCGCACGCATCCAAATAGAATTGATTACCTTATTTAGCTCACATCCAAATGAATACTACGCGGAGGCGCACGCATCCACAGTAATAGGAGACAGAATGACTGTCACAAGGTGTACTATCGTTGTCTTCATTGGAGCCTGATTCAAAATGAATGCGGCCGTTTCCAGAGTCAAGTATTAGTTGAACTCTCTTCTGGCCTGAGTACTCATAGGTCCACATACGTTGGAATGTATTAGACTTAACAAGTCACTCGCCTTTCACATAAACCTGTGAAAGGTGCCTTTGTCATTTTGCCCATTAGGCGAGACTTGCATCTTTCAGTTTGAGTGAATTCAAACGGACTTAAAAGTCCACACTTGTGAAGTGTTGAAATGCGTTTCTCGCTCATTAGGCAAGACTTGCATCTTTCAGTTTGAGTGAATTCAAACGGACTTAAAGCCCACACTTGTGAAGTGTTGAAATGTGTTTTTCGCCTATGTGCCTTAAATGACAATGCCAGATTATAACTTGGTTTAAATCATCAGATTTAAGCCTTTTCTTATTTACGTTATAGCGATTAAGCTTAGCAACGTAAATATGTGGTCCTGAAGACGTGGATTCCCACCCTTCTTCACATGATCCTTGTATTGCTTACAATCCCTTATTCCTGTGTCCTGGCTCATTGCAGTGATAGCAGACCTCCTCCATTTTGTCCTTAGCATTCACATCAGCTTTGGGAGCTGCTTGAACCTTTGGACGCTTGGGGTGTCTGATCTGTCCCGCAAGGTGCTCAAGAGCCTTATGCTTACCCTGATCAGCTTTCTTGAAGCTGACCTTCTTGTTGACCATAAGGACCTCCTTGGTCTTGCCCTTAAGGTTCTTTTCAGCGGTCACAAGTATCTCATGAAACTCTATTAAGGACTTGTCCATGTCATGCATATTGTAATTTACTACGAAATTACTATATGTATTTGGAAGGGATTACAACATAAAATCCGCAGCCATTTCCACCTGATCATCAAAACCGAGTCTGGTTAGATGTTCTTGAAGACATTGACATGGGGACTAACAGGGCTCCAGCCTTAAGCTTGCAGGAGTTAAGTTCTATGAAAGTATCATATCTTTCGACACGAGCTTTTGTTCTTGAACATTTTCTTGACCTCTGCCTTACAGGTATGAGGGTCATCTGAAACGTTCTGGAACTGCTTTTGCAACTCTCGCATCCTACTGCCCACCATAATGCATGACACGTCGATTTGGTCATTAAGGAATTTTGATAAGTATCCTTAGTGCCCTAGCGGCGACACAAAGCGTTTTAAAACTTTTCCCGAGTTGGTTTTGTACTTCAGTCTTAAACTCTTTGAATTTATCAAAAGCATCCGACTTATGCCTTATTGAATAGACATAATCAAGTCTACTGTAATCAATAGTAAGATTGATGAAGTAGCAAAAACCACTCCAAGCAAGTGAACTTATTGGCCCATACACATTTCCGTTGTATCAGGCCCAATAGGTTACCTGCCCTTTCACCTCTCCCGATGAAGGGCGCTCCAGTCATTTTGCCCATCAAACAAGCCTCGCACATTTTCCCGAATGGAATTTGAATGGACTTAGAAGTCCGCACTTGTAAAGTGTTGAAATGCACTTTCTCATTTATGCAACCCAAACGACAGTGCCATATTAGAGCTTGGTTTAAATTATCGGATTTAAACCTCTTATTGATAATGTTATATTATGAGCTTAAGTTTTCATATTCAATATGTGTAAACAAACGACTTTATTAGAATTTACAAAAGTATGTAATACACATTATGAAGTACTAATACAAGTCTACTGGCCAAAACAAGAGTAATGGAGCTTACAGCAGTTGCGACAACCCTGATTCTGTTCCCAGCTTTTAGGTCCACCTCGCGTTTCCCATAATGTCTTCTACTTTCCAATTTTTGTTCATCCGTACAGATTCATGCCCGGTATATATACTCATGAATCAGAAGTAGAAAGATTAAGTTCAATAACGAGAATACCAGAAGGCGTGGATCCACCACCCTTCTTTAGATCATCCTGGAACTTCTTGCAGTCTCTTTTCCAATGACCGGACTGTTGGCAATAGAAGCAGACTGATTCCCTTTCCTTTTAGCCTCCCTGACTTTAGGAGGTTTAGGAACCCGAGCCAGTCTCATCTTTCATTGCAACTCTGAGATGATCTTGTCCAAATTATTCATATTATAGTTCATAAAGAACCCAACATAAGCATGAGGAAGGGATTGCAGAACGAAATCTACAATGCCATCTCCTAACCCATCTCAAGACTCGGTCTTGTCAACTGTTCGAGATGTCCCTTCAACTTTAGGACGTGAGGACTAACAGGGCCGCCTGCTGACATTTAGCAGGAGAGGAGTTCTTTGAGAATTTCGAATCTTTCGATCCGAGCCTTCTCCTTGAACATAACCCTTATCTGCGCCATCATGGCACAAGGGTCCTCGAACAGTTCCATAAACTGCTTTTGGAGGTCTCCCTCCAAGCAGCCCAACATCACACACGCCACATTCCCAGAATCGCTAAGGTGCTTTCTGAATGCATCCTTAACGGCCCTTATGGCGTTAAATGTTGGTTCCCCAGGGATAGCCTGGTCAAGGACGTACTCCCTGCATTCCAACTTTAACACAAGTCGTAAATTTCTGTCTCAGTCCAGATAATTTGTTCCATTGAGCTTACACTTCTCAAGTATAGCTCTCAATGACAAATTAGACGAGTTTGTTGAATTACTAGCCATTTTCTACACGAAGAATGTAAATTTAATCAGAAATGATGAATAAATTTACGAAGATCCGAATTAAATACCAACCATCCAATTCTAAGGTTTAAAATCTTTAAACCAAGATCCCTTATTTGTCAATTGAAGTACGCTGAGGCGCACCGCTTCAATTGACCACTTTGGGTAGGACGTCCATCCAATTACAACCTGTGTAACTCTTGGTCAGGGTATGTGCAAAAGCACACGGCTTACCCTTCCGATGCCCCAGCTCGACCTCAGGCCGAGAATCGTGGTCGAGTCAACCAACCTTCACTTATGCATCAGTTTTGTGCAGATGCTCCGCTAAGGTGCACGACATCCCACAAGGTTGACCATTCCATATAGAACCCATTCTATCGATGCTCCGCTAAGGCGCACGACACCGAGAGAATGTTTCTACATGGGTGTCAATTTAGGTGGCATCTCACTTGACTCAAATTATGTTGTGATTTGGTTGTGTTTAATAATTCAAAGGTATTTTGGTACAATTACGAACCCGTCATCAACAACCTGTGTTATGACGTTTCTAATTGTATCATATACAATCTTATTTTGAAGTCGTCATTTGCAACCCGTGCAAACACGTTTCAAAATTGAACTCATCCATCACAACCCGTGCGATGATGGTTCACAACGCTTTAATCATGCAAACAATTAAAATCGATTTTAATCTTTGCATGTGACGTGATGGGTTATAAACTTATAAGCTAAGCATGCAAGCATACAATTATTATCTAATAATTCAAGCAAGTATCATAAAGCGTTTAAATATGCATCAATAGCCCATCCTATTCTTAAGATTCTACGTGACATCACATCTTCTCGTCTTTCTCATTCGGGCTCCTACTAGCTCTTGGACTTACTCCAAGACCGTCATTGTGCTCGATTTTCCATCCTTCTCGACTTCGAGTAGCAATTACAATTAATACTTGGTTCGTAGACCGGACAAAAAATATTTACACTTTAAAAGCTCGAATGAAAGAATAATTACACGCTAACACTAACGGTATGCAAACCGTGAAAGCGATAAAATTCTAATGGGCTACTAATGCATCATACATCTCACCACATCATCCAACATGTTATCACACAAACATGTTATCAAATAATATGCAATTATTCTGGTTTTAATTTTGCCAAGTTGCTTGGTCGGGTTTATCGAAACTAGACCTTTTCGAAAAACGTTTTATCGAAACTGATCAAAATTGAAAGTTTTCAAAATATTGGATCGCGGGTTCATGCTACGGACAAAAAATCAACGTGCACGAACGAACCAAGTCGGGCCCAATCTCAATGGGCCGAAGCCCATTGGGCCAAGCCCAACACCACGGCTCGTTTTGGGCCTAGGAAAGCCCAAACCGAGCTTGCCTCCCTTCTCGGGCTCGGCCAAGAAGGAGAACGGCCCCAGTCACCGCCGGCCTCCCCTGGCCTCTGGTGACCTCCGTCCGATACCTCCAATCCGGCTCCCCGAGAGTCCCTTCTCGGACCCGACAAATCTAATAAAAATCCGAAAAATTCCAAATTCAATATATTTCCAAAAATAACATATTTCATGCAATTAACCCAAAAAGCATTAAAATCAAGTTATCAACAAATATGGCATTTATATCATTACAAAACCGAAATAACAAACAAGGATCTCAAAGTGGTAGACCGCCTCTAATACCACTGTTGGGTTCCGGGGCATTCTAATCACGTTCATGGCAGCAGAAGCAACCTATAAACCGTCCCGAACTTGCGCAAGATCGATTACCAAGTTAGATCCTTAGGAAATCGAGTTTTCGGGTTTTACCAGAATCTACCCAGCAGAAGACCGAGACTTTAAAGCTCCATATCTCGAGCTACAGATATCCAATTTCTTCGTTTCCTTTTGGAGATTAAACCTTAGCCAATTTTCTACATCTTTCAAGTTTTGCTCCGAACCCAGTTCTGACGAGAAGACCTCCGTCTGGAGAAAAACATTTTTTCCATCTGGCTAGACAGACTCTTAGAGCAGTTAGCTTCTCTACCTTGTATCTCCCAAACCAGCGGCTTTTGGAAAATCAGTATTTCACAAAAGTTGTAGCCCTTTAACTTATCTTTCCAACGCCGCCAGTTTCAGGTCAATCGGAGCTTCGACGAAGCGGTAATGGCTCACGCAATATAGGTCGCCGGAACTGGAGAATCTGGACAGTTTCTCCATTCTTGCTTTTAGTCTTTGTTGAATCAAGAAAAAAGAACTATATGATCTTCTTCTCTAGAGCAATTCTACACCAAGAGAATAATCCTTAAGATCCTTCACAAAAACTCTACTAGAACAATTATGTGAAGAACAAGAGAGCAAGAAGAGAGGAGAGAGATGTGTTGGCTGGCCAAATAGAGAGAGAAAGTGAGGTTAGTGTGTTATGTGAATTCATTCTTCATTTGTCTACTTCATCAACACATAAGGCATGGGTTACTAAAGTGACAAATGATGAAAACATGGGTTAAAGGCAAGTCATTACCCATACCCCTTAAATCACTCACCTCTTAATCAACAACACCAACTAAGCATGGTGTGTGTGGCCCCCACCTTTAGACCCACCAAGGTGGCCGGCCACTTGGGCTTATTAGGCCTTATTTGGGCCCTTGTTGGGCCGGCTAGGTGACCCCATGGGCCGAGCCCAATGGGCTCGCCCATGTGGTCGTGTGTCGTGTCCAAAAGATGTTCGACCCTTTTTGTCGTTACTTATCAAACAAAATCCGACGCGACATCGATGAAAATCTCAGTTTTCTCGATTCGCTAATTATTCTCTCAAACCGAACCCATGGCCCAAAACCTTTAGTTTTGTCCATGTATTGCTCCTAAAGAAACGTTAAGGTTTCCTTGTCTCAAGTTATCCGTCTTGTATGTGTGTGACCTTCCAGGCTCATGCCACCGTTGGCAGATCGACGTAAGAGATCTCTCTTTCCTGATCCATCATAAGTGGACTCTAGTAAGACATTATGATTACCCAAGATGCATGATGATCGATGATTCGATTTAACCTTGTGCGTACAAGTCACTATCCTATTATCTCTAGACATCTTGATTGATCACAAGGCATAGAGTCATCATCCTTGTTTAATCAATCATTGTTACTTGATATGTGAGATGGCTGAGAACTGATAACCCGTATCACTGGCATAGCCATGCTCTTCCTCTCAGTCACTCTCGATCAAGCGGCCTTAACGGATATCTTTCCCATACCGTAGTACGAGGGATAAATCTCTTAGCCGTCTTTCGTGTCACTCATGCAATCCGTTCCGCCACCCAATCATGCCCGTTATTGCAATCTTGTTACAGAAAGCGTTAGGCGCAAGTTAAAGTCGTACGTCGACCGCATAGCGATCACAAAGACTCCTTGGTCTAAGGATATCGTGACAAGCTATCGCAATTGAATATGTTCATGACTCAATCTATGAAACACTATTCAAAGAGGGTTGTCCGATATCAATCACCTCATGATATCTATGATATGATTTCGGGATCCACATCCCTATGATTAGCAGAACTACATCATTGAGAACCATCCTCATACTGGTCGCTTCGATTGAAGCGTATATTGACCAGAGACTCGTTAAGTGTGATCCGTACAGATTCATGGTTCTACCACTTTAGTGGTCATAAATCAGATCATGCTTAACATATTACTTCAACACATAAGTAATACAAAGTCGTTTTGTTTATTACAAACGATGACAAACTATTACAGACATTTACAGACTATTCCAATTGGAACCTAGGGCACAAATGTTATCAAAAATATCAATGAAGCCATCAATGATGAGTATTGGGTCAATGCTATGCAAGAGGAACTGATCCAATTTGAGAAGAACCAGGTGTGGGAACTGGTACCCAAGCCAAGTGAAGAAAATATCATTTTCACAAAAAGGATCTTCAAAAATAAAACCTATGAGCTTGGAAACATCACTCGCAATAAGGCAAGGCTAGTAGCCCAAGGGTATACACAAATTGAGGGAGTAGACTTCGACGAGACCTTTGCTCCTGAGGCAAGACTTGAAGCTTTCCGACTCCTGCAAGGGATATCATGCCATCTACAGATCAAGCTTTACCAGATGGATGTCAAAAGTGCATTCTTGAATGGAGATCTCAACGAAGAAGTGTATGTATCACAATCCAAAGGATTTGTTGATCCTCACTCCCCTGATCATGTGTATAAATTCAAGAAGGCCCTCTACGGATTAAAACAAGCACCAAGAGCCTGGTATGAAAGGCTCACAAAATTTTTGATTCAAAGCGGCTACACTAGAGGGGGAGTCGACAAGACTTTATTTGTGAAGAATGAGGACGGAAATTTGATGATAGCCCAAATATATGTCAATGACATTGTCTTTGGAGGGATGTCAAGAAAGATGGTAGAGCAATTTATCCAACAAATGCAATCATTATTCGAGATGAGCATGGTGAGAGAGCTTACCTATTTCCTAGGCTTCCAAATCAAACAGCTAAAAGATAGCATCTTCATCTCTCAGAGCAAATATGCGAAGAATATTGTCAAAAAATTTGGGCTAGAGAAAGCTTCACATAAACGGACACCTGTAGCTACACATATCAAGCTAACTAAAGATGATCCAGGAGAAGCCGTCGACCAACACCTATACAGAAGCATTATTAGTAGTATTCTCTACCTTACTGCCAGTCGACCAGATATTGCCTACTCTGTAGGAGTATGTGCACGATATCAAGCTAATCCCAAGGTTAGTCATCTATCCCAAGCTAAAATAATTATAAGATATATCTCTGGGACTACAGACTTGGGTTTATTATACTCATTCGACGCATCCTCTACCCTGGTGGGGTATTGTGATGCTGATTGGGCTGGAAACACAGCAGATAGGAAGAGCACATCTGGAGGATGCTTCTTCCTTGGCAATAACCTCATATCATGGTTTAGTGAAAAGCAAAATTGTGTTGTCCTATCCACTGCCGAATCTGTGTATATTGCTGCTGGGAGTAGCTGCACACAATTAATATGGATGAAGCAGATGTTAGTCGAATACAATGTCAGACAAGAAGCCATGACTTTGTATTGTGACAATGTCAGTGCAATCAACATCTCTAAAAATCCAGTTCAATATAAAAAAACCAAGCATATTGACATTAGACACCACTTCATTCGCGAGCTGGTCGAAGACAAGAAGATTATCCTAGAGCACATCCATACAGAGAAGCAACTTGCTGACATTTTTACGAAGCCATTAGATGCAAGCAGATTCGAGTACCTCAGGACGTCACTCGGTCTCTGCACCATCAACAAATAATCAAAGTTGCAAACGGTTGAGAGGAGTTAGTTGGTACCTCTTCATGAACCGGTCCAAAATCCCAACACATGCCATTGTGTCAAGCATTCCAAAAGCCCATATAAAGAGAGGAAAGGTTGCGAGATACGCTATGTCACCAACACATTTGATTTGAATTGACTTGTTTTCAAAAACAATACCTAGTCTGCCTCTTCTCGTTTTCACTCTCATCTCCCACACCTCTCAAACCCTGTAACGAAAACCTCCCTACCCACACAAACATGATGAAAACAAGGAGCACTCTAGCACCAAAGAAAGCCACTGACAGTCGACAATCCAAACCCAAGAAGGCCGAGGCAAAAAGCTCCAAGGCAAAAAGCTCCAATCCAAGCACTAACAAACATGGGGTCTGAATCAAAGGTCTAAAATCACAGAAGAATACCGAGGGATCCTCCAGAGAAATCCCACCGGAAGAAGCGCCAATACCCGTCTTTTCCCGAGTCCCAAACGAACTTGAACCGGAAGCTCTGCATTCTCCATGACGGATCTGATAGGGCCAGAACGAGGGACTGATCTTGGCCAAGGAAGTCGAGAAGCTTCCATGCAGATTATTCATGTTCCAGTATCAGCAAGTTTCCCAGGTATCGATTCTTCCGTTGTATCGAACGTTGATACCTCTAGAAATAGTGATTTGTTAGAGTCGCTACTGGAAAACCTGGACCCTCCTCAAGAAGGTGTGGTTGAGGAATTGGTAAATCCTGAAGGGGAAAAGAATGACTTGACCCCAGTCAGTCATGGATTAGAACGGATTGCTAAAGGAGAAGGGGAAGTAGAAGGTGTGAAAGATGTCATTATTGAAGCTACAAAGGAGGCTGTGATAGGAGAAGAAGAAGTTGCTGACTCGGAAGAAGCCGAGGAAGAATCTGAGAAAGAAGAAGAAGCAGAGAAAGAAAGCAGTGCCGCAGTCAATGGCACAGAAAAAGCACCTCTGGATGCCAGAAGAGATGTTTCAGAAAATGCAGCTGGGACAGCACACACAGTGCTGTTGTCCCTGAAAAGGAATGTACTAGAAGAGAATGAAAGTCTGGCAGTGATGGTCGGAAAACTCATAGAGACCAAGAAGAGGAAGGAGGTAAAAGATGTTGGAGGCCCCAGCAAGAAAAAGAAGTTGTCTACCAAAAATAAAGGAAAGAACGCTATCTCCAAGAGGAGTTTAATTGATGAAGAAAATGATGACGATGCAGAGGAAGTTCCAGTAAGGGAAGCAAAGAAGGGAAGAAGCCTGAAGACGATCAAGAAAACCTCAAGTGTTCCGTACGACAGTGTGTCTTTTCATTCTACTGACAGTGCAAAACGATGGGAATTTGTGTTCCAAAGAACGGCATATCCCGAGAAGACCCTGTCTTCAGAGTTACTGGGACTGGAAGCCATTGTCAAACTCCTGGAACATGCAGAACTCATGAAGACCGTCACTTACATTGGTAACCACTATCCCCTATTGGTAAAAGAATTCATTGCAAACTTGCCTACTGGATTTGGGACTCCGGATGATCCAGATTGTGAGAAGGCATATGTCAGAGGCCTGCGCTTCAGCATTTCCTCTGACATCATTAATACCTTCCTGGGGAGAAAGTGTGTTTGTTCTGTGCCTCCACCATACCCGAACAAGGTCCTCAAGGAGATTACTGGGGACAAAAGCAGAATGTGGCCTACCAAGGGCACCGTGGCAGCCTCGGACCTCACATCTAAGTACACCATCCTATTCTGTATCGGAGTAGCAAACTAGGCTCCCTCCACACACGCATCCTCCATCAAACCGGAGCTGGCAATACTCATCTTCTAAATAGGTACTGGCTCCACTCTTGACTTTGGCCAGTTTGTTATTGATCATCTCATTAGACATGCCAGATCACAAGCGGTGAAGATACCTATTGCTTTTCCCTCTCTTATCTCTGAATTACTAGTCCACCAACACCCTGGTGTGTTGAAGACAACTGATAAGGCTGGCAAACGCGGAGGACTGATTGTGGTGAGCCACAAGCTGTTCGAGGGCAAGCATGCTCCTGATCTTGTCAGGCCAGAAGCCAAGCTGACCAAGGCGACAACCAGTCGAGCCACAAGTGCCGCCCCTCCAACAGAGACGACCAGCAGAGATGCCATCATGCTCAAAAGAGAGATAGTTGTACTTAACGAAGACATCGTCAACCTGAAGATGGCGCTGAAGCATCTCTCACAGCGAAGATCTCATTGTGCCAACCTGCTGAAGTCAATGCCTCCTCCAGACTCGGAAAATGATGATTCGTCCTCTCACTACGACGGTTTTAGTGATTGGCTTATTTTTAAGGAACTAGAGAAAATGTCATAAAGAATGTCGAAGCATCCTATGCAACATCTTGTGTGACATTTTTGACGGCATCTCGGCAAACATCCTGATCGACGGAAATCAGGAAAGTGCAGATTCCGCAGAAAGAACGAATACGTTTAGGAAATTCCAGAACGCCTTCGAATCTGGAAAGAAGAAAGACGGTGATTAAGAGGAAACCCATTAGGGTTAGTACTCATGTTCAATTTCTATAAAAGCTTAGGCTACTCCCTTTGCAATCGTGTGGTTCTTTTATTGTTTCCTAGCGATAATTTGCAAAGCTCTTAGACGTGAATGTTTGTGGGCTGAGAGGTTACAGATTGTGCTAAGGATATTGTGTATCACCATAACTATTGAGAGTTAGGTGATTGAGGGTTTACTAATCGCGCGAGTGAAGACTGCACGCAACCACAACGTTCAACGACGACTTGAACCGGCAGAACAAGGCGATTGCTCGAAGAGTGGAATCAAGACGGAGTCTTGGATTCAGAGGGAGACCCTGAGATAGGTTGCACTGTAATTAGTAGCATAAAGTATAGATTTAGGGATGATCATAGGTACTTGTATGTTCTGACGAATTACTGATAAGTGAAACCTTTCCACTAGGCTGAGAGCCCCCAAACGTAGGTGACGTTGCACCAAACTGGGTAAACAATCTGCTGTGTCATTGTTTATTTAGCTTTATATTTACTGTCCTACATTATCTACACCAGAAGTCATACACGGTGTTATAGCTTCATACATAACATTGTGTGTGGCATCTTGCACGACTAGCTGATCAAAATTTCAGTTTTCCTACACGATCTCGTACGTGCCTTGCCGATTCCATCTCTCTAATGTTTCCTTTTGCTGCTGCACAGTTGATACAGAAATATTCTTTCTGATATGCGAAGATCTTCTAATTAAGGAAACTCCAGAAAGTCTTCTGGCAAAATGTTAGATCGGGATGTCCAAGACTTCAGGATGGACATCTTCTGATTTGAGTATCGTCGTCTTAGGTTGCGACATATGGATGGACATCATTCCACCATATAAAATAGCCAACATCCGTAGGAATCACAGAATGACTATTTCATAAATCGACAATGAAAGTCTTCTCACTGCACCAAAATGTCACAACTACAGTGTTTCTCAAGTGCTTTGCCGCCACTGTTTTGTTACCACAGGCGTTACTCATTTGCTAAGACATTGTTTGAAAGTTGACTCGTTAACCAAACATAATTATCTACAGTTTTTGATTTATTATGTTCTAATGGAATGCTCTCGGGGAAATGGTGATGGGTTCCTATCAAGCTCTTAGTTCGTTAATCGGGGGAGAGCTTTATGGTGGATTAGTCGTCAAGTGAGTTTTTGGATTTAAATGATAATGTAATGACTTTGATTTATATGTTATCTTGGGAAACCTAGAAAGCGGTGAATGATTTCATCTGGAATCATGTTGTATCTATACCATGTAAGTCTGGTCTTTAAATACTAGGTCATCTTAAGTCAATTGATATGGCCTCTCGTCCCACATTTGATCTAAGTTAAAGCCTACTCGGAAGAACCAACATTAAACTCACATTTAGAGCCTTAATCCATTTCACTAACTCAATAATTAATTATCGAATAATTTAATTCATCAAATTGCAATCCTTGTTCATCCATTACACCAACCTAGAAAATTAGCTACTCATGCAATCAATCACAACAAGGGAAAATGACATATTTTTATAGCTTGTCCGGTTACCAAAAAAAGATAGGGTATGAAAGTGTCAAAAGTGTATATTTAGGTGCACAAAAGTGTCCTTTTCCCTCACAACAATCATCACTTCGGTGCCAAACATCATATCGATATTGCACACAATAACAATAAAATTTAATTTCATATAAATCAAAACCTCAATTTTCACGATCTTAATCTCGAATACAATCATAAACCCAATAATGACAATATGAAAATAAAAGAAAACTAATCACTACTCAAACCTCAACTCAGACTCCACAAGCCCGTCTCTTCCAAATGATCCCAACGTCTTCTCCTCTCCAAAATGACTTCCTTCCCTTTTCTTTCTCTTTCTAAAAATGTGTATATTCAAGTTTGATTTCGAAGCCCCAGTATGTTGGTATTTATAGGAAAAGTGAAAATGATTCAAAATTTGAAGAATTCATAATTTTAAGAATTGTTTTGACCAGCCTACCGGACGAGACCGACATGTGCTTTTTTTCCGCGCGCTTTCATCTTCAAGAAGGTCTCGGGTCGTTGGGGTGGGTTCACCTGCTCGGCGGGAGCTGGCAGGTGACTCAAGCTACCTGGGTTTGGCCTCCCGGATGGTCTTCGTTCCTCACGTGTTTCCCAGCCACGGGTTGCACGGTTTAGAAACCATGTCGGGTTGGATCCGACAACCTTCCTCATTTTTCTGACTTTGTGCTTTTGGCTCCTTTTCAATCTGTTTTCACCAAAAATAATCTCGAAGCACGTGTGAGGTTTAGACCAAAGTTTGCTTGACCAATTGGTTAAACACTTGAATTTGGGTCCAAAATATATGTGTTCGAGTCACGCTGCGGTATCCTGCCTTTATTTTCAACTTCGGTTGGACCTCTCTCCTAATCTTTGTTGGGTCTCTCTCTCTCTCTCTCTCTCTCTCGGCGGAAATTAAGTGGCAATATTAAGGCATTCTACATAAGGGTGTGTCTTGAGCCTATTATTGATACAATAATCTTAAGAAGCACAAGTTGCACTCGATCTTGCGTCCAAAAGACATGGGTTCGAGTCACGTTGCGGTACCTCGCCTTTATTTTCAACTTCAGTTGGACCTCTCTCCTAACCTTTGTTGGGTCTCTCTCTCTCTCTCTCTCTCTCTCTCTCGGTGGAAGTCAAATGGCAATGTTAGGGTCCCTTCCACATAAGGGTATGTCTTGAGCCCATTATTGATACAATAATCTTATGACTCACAAGTTTAGTGTTGTCTTATTTCATTGTAGTAAAGTCGAGCTCAAATCTTGATACAATATGTCGATAAAAAAGATAATTATCCTAATATTTAAGACAAAAACCCTATTTTAAATCTTGCGATAATTTCACATTACACACTCTAGAATAAGCAAAATCTCACATAACACTTATTGAAATTATTCTTCCCACATGCATCCCCTTACTTTGGCTATTATCTCATTTGGATATCTCACGTTAACTTCCGTCGATCTCCATCCAAAATCGAGGTTGAAAAGACAAAAATAAAAAATCCTATTTTTGTTTTAAATTTTCAAATGTTTCCATTTTTCCACACCTCACCATTTCTCTCTATTCTTTCCCAACTATCTATTTGTTTCTCACACTCTTCTATTTCTCCACCTCCATCAATAAAGATTTAAATCAAGACATATTCTTAACAAATCAAGACTTAAAAATCAAAACTCATATGCCAAAACCTCCTAAAACAAGAACCCACATCTAAATCACCTATAATGTTGATTCTTGTTTTTAGGTGTTTTTGGCATGAGTTTTGATTGTTTTAGTCTTGATTTGTTAATGAGATGTCTTGATTTGGATATTCATTGGTGGGGGGTGAAGAAATGAAAGAGTGAGAAAAAAATAGATGGTTGGGAAATAAGAGAGAGAAATGGTGATGTGTGGAAAAAATAGTAGCATTTGAAAATTTAAAACAAATGTAAGGGCATTTTTTTAGCCTTAATTTTGAGATAATAACCAAAGTAGGGGTGCGTGTAAGAAGAATAATTGTAGGAGGTATCATACGAGACTGTTGTCACGCCCCGAATAATTTACTCCAAATATTCGCGGTACGTGCGGCACTTAGTCACGTGTGCAACTCGTAAGCTCGTCCTAAGTCAGCCTTTATACTTGCAAAGTATTTGCAAGTAGTGCGGAAGCGTTACTCGAATCGTATTCGATAGGAGGCAAGATGGAAGTGTGGGAAAACCTTCTCAATTTATGTTTTTATTAAGTAAATAGGAGAACTATAGAAGTTGGAGTGCAAGAACGTAGAGCTTTTGTGTATGCCCCAAATGAGTTCCTACACCTCTATTTATACCTAAAACTAGACATATCGGACGGCTAGGATTCAACCAAATGGATGGCCAATGGATGACCAAGATTAGCTTTCTAGAGGGTTCCATCTAAATATCTAGGATTTTCTATGGAGCCATCTAGAATTATAAATATCTCGATTATTATGGAGAGTTTCACAAAACTCTCCAAATTTGGGCAATTCTCCAAGATTCTAGAAAATTCCGCTCAGCCCATCAATTTGGGCTTTTGGGCCGCAAGTACAAAAAACGATGGATGAGCCCAAATACATACAAATCCGTCCACATGGCACTCGTAGAGCCCTTACTTAAACGAAAACGTCCACGAATCCGAGTCAGCTCTTTCGATCCGTGACACTGTGCTTACTTTAGGGAGTGGTATGTGAAATTATCCTTCAAATCTTTATAGGGTAGACGACGTAGTTTTTATAGTTACCGAAATGTCCTTCGCGAGTCATGTGTTGTTGGCCACTCCCATCTTCTTGTTCCCACGCAGACGCAGGGCTCCCATAAGCAAGCCCTTCCTGAGGATCTTGTTCGCAGCCACCATGGCTGAAAGTTACCCAGTTCCACTGTCCCCTCCTCTGCCTGCCATATCCAAGAACATAGAGCTCAGCAGAGCCTTGTCCGCTTCTTCCAGATCGAGCCTCTTCTCTCTCCAAAGAAGCCACGTCGTTTACGAGGACGAGTGCCTCCTTGTCATTAATAAGCCCCAAGGGGTCTACTGCGAGGCCGTCCTCGCCTCCGTCCCCAACCTTCTCGGTCAAGGTATGGCTTCTCCTTTATGATTCTGGAATAGTTTGATACAGGTCGTGTTTTCAGAATTTGATTTTGTTATTCTACGAATGAGTTCCTTAGATAACAAGGTTTATGGCTTTCTGGTTTGGAAGATGTTAGACTCAAAGGGAGGACTGAACACTCTCTTTTGAGGGATGTTAGGCTCAAGCTATTGTGCTGACTGGTATTATTGTCAAGACTCAACACATATCACCCAAATTTTAGGGTCGCAGTAGAAGCTATTGTGCTAACACTTTATCCACTATTTACCATCTAACCAGCATTTTTAATACCTTAATCATCTGGATCTGGACCATTCATATTTGTACCAGGATCCTATTAGTTATCATTTGAATTTCAAGCTTCTCTGAGTTACTTACAGGCTGCTCTGGGACTGGGATCACATTATGATGTTGCAGCTTGTTTTCTTATGTTGCTTGTTGTGATGTAAGCTGGCCTGCAATGCCTTGCATTTGCCGATTTGTGTTTTCTATAATTCTCAAGTCCTGCAGTATATATTAGTACGTATTGTGTGAGATTGATTATCGAGTTTGCTCATGTAAACTGTAACCCTTGGGCCAAGTTCAAATTTGCTTTGCTAGTGACACCAACAATCCCTCACATTTCTTTATCGTAAATCTTCTTCATTCATTTCTGTAACATCACATCCTAAGAGAAACTGGAATTACTAACCCGAAGATGAATTTTTATGTGAATTTATCTTTTGGCTGAGAAAGAATATAAATGGTTTTCTTAAATCAAAATGGGGTTTCAACAAATTGTTGAATTAATGGAAATCGGTATTTTTATGGGCTTGGAGTGTTAATCCCTCCGCCCCACTTCTAAGTGTCCATCGAACCAAAAATCGATGTCCCTTTTTAGTTTGTCCCCTTTCTAATTTGGCAGTTGAATGATGCTTGGGTTGCCAATAATATCCTTTAGATGAGTTGTTACCACCGTGAGATATGGGTAAAGACGTAAAGTTGAACACTAATTACATCTTAATATTTGCAAAAGGCCGAATATGACAGTTTTTGAGGAATAGTTAGATTATTCATTGTAAAATAAGTTACTATCTTGGGAAAATGTCACTTACCTCCCCCGTACTATGCACGGTTTTCACTTACCACCCCTGAAAACATAATGTGTTTTGTGGAGTCCCCGAACTATACTAACGTTTCACTTAGTCCCAACAGTTTTAGTTTTTGGTCAAAATGATGAAAATGCCCCTGTATTTAAAAATTTTTAAAACATTTTATTAAAAAATATTTTTTTTATGAAATAAATAATAAAAACTGATTCTAATATTCTTTTCTAAGAAATAGTTTTTTTTTAAATATTAAAAATGAAAAACGGTTTTTGAATATCGTTTTTTATGTTTTATAATTTTTTATTTTAAAACAAAATAATATTTTTAATACTAAATCGGTTTTTTATCATTTATTTTATAGAAAAATATATTTTAAAAAAAAGTTTGAAAAATAATATTAAAATAATTTATTAAATACAAGTGCATTTTTTTCAAAAAAATAAGGCCGTTTGGGGCTAAATGAAACGTTAGTATAGTTCGGGAACTCCACAGAACGCATTATGTTTTCGGGGGAGGTAAGTGACATTTTCCCTACTATCTTTTATTGAGTGAACAGTGAAAACTTGAAACTCTTTATTTGAGTGATTGGTGAACTTGTAAACAACACGTTTTGATTGAGTTGAGTGGTAAATATATCTTGTTGGTGAACTGAGATAGAATGAATTCTAGCCCAAAGGAACTAATTTGAGACTGTATATCAGGATCCAAAAGCAGCTGTCCAGAACTACATCTTGCTAATCGGCTTGATCGTGACACTAGTGGTGTAATGGTTGTTACCAAATCACACAAAGTTGCTGCAAAGCTTGTTAAGGCTTTCACAGATCACAAGGTGACAAAGACATACATAGCTCACTGCTACGGCTCAGCTCCAAACTGGGAGAAAATTACCATCAAGTCTGGTCATGGCCGATCAAAGTTTGGGGCTTGGCGTGTCTATGCTGCATCGGATGTAGGTCGGACTCTGCCAGGTGGATCTGCAGTTAGGGATATGGAGACATCTTTTGAAGTACTATCAGTAAATGGACAAGGAATGTTGAAAGAGCTTTATGTGAAAGATGAGGAGAAGACAATAGTGGTTGAAGAAAAAGCTATAATTTATGACAATGCAAGGAAAGACGAGATTTTGGTGAGGGCATCTCCACGGAGTGGGAGGACGCATCAAATTCGATTGCACTGCCAGTATTTAGGAATTTCTATTATAGGGGATGTAAAGTATGAAGGTGTCTACGAGTGGAAAGATAATGTTTATGACGGCCATGAGCTTCATGCAGAGAGCTTGTCTTTTGAGCACCCTGTTTCTGGTTTTCCAGTCAGGTTTCAAGCACCTCTACCTTTGTGGGCAAGCCGTGCATTGCCACCGTGATTGCATCAAATGGGCCTCCTTTGTCTTCAGTGTTCTGAAAAATATGCAGTTTTGGTATGATACCGTCATTCTTTTGTTAATTGAATCATCATCATTACGCTTCATAAAATGGAGTTTTTTCTTGCTGTTTTTGATATATATTACCCATGTATAATGTAAGGTTGAGCCCTGTGCACAAAAAAAACTGTCGCTGCAGATTGGTTGCCATATGGCCCTTGTTGCTAGGAACGGAAGAGCCAAAGGTTCAAGGTACATTTCTCCAGTTACCTTAACAACCCTTTACCCCGGTGATTTCAGTTGCCCTGAACTGAAATATGGAAAAGAGTGCAGTTGATCGCTTTGAAAGAAGAGAAACCCTTTATATTAGAATATGAGTTTGATAATGTGCCGATAAAGTTGTATGAGGATGCATGCATGTTGCGTGCCAATTAGCTAACTAGTCAGCTGTATGATCTAAGCATGTGCATGTATTCACTCTGTTTTCTGGAGAAATGTCTTGCATTGGAGATTCAACTATTTATTATATCATGTGAGAACAAGTGTAGGTACAACAGTTTCACTCCTAAAACAAATCTTAGCTTATAAAAGAAGAAACAGCCTGCATATGTTTCAATAAACTGTTTCTTCTACTTGATTACTTAGAGGGAAAGATATTGTTAGAAAAGTGGATATGATATTGTATAATTAAACATTGAACATGGCTACATGTGTTGCCTTGAATACATAAAAATATCAAACTTATGACTTTTTCGTTGCCTTAGCCCTGTGCTTTTCTAGGTAAGCGTGTACTTGATCTTAATATTAGAATATTTGTCCCAATTGCTGAATTATAAGGTTGTAGAATTTGCCCAAATCAATAAAACATGAATTGGTCCATTCTTATCACTATTTGTCTTTATTTGTAAAGAATGGTTAGTAGGAGAAATAATAATAGTAATTGGTAAAGAATTTTGCTGGTTCAAGGTTTAACCTTGACCGTGTGTACTGTGATCCATTGTTTCTTTATCCTGCTTCCCTGATATCCATTTGTGTATTTGCTGCTGGTTTTGAGTAAGTAGGATGGTAAAATGTCAGCAAGTGACAATCTAGTCATTGAAGGTTTTAGAAAGTTTTATTTTCAAGAATATGATAAAATGGAAGAAAGGAATGGCATTGCTTGGATATGTGAATAGATGAGTATTTACTATTCTAGTTGGGGGGTCGTTGTCTTAATAAGCAAATGACAACTTAGCCTTTCAAATTCGAACAAGACAATGTGTGTGAATCGACAACCATCCGTACATATATCGATATTATTTGTTGTTAAAACTAATGTCTACCATGTAATAAGGTTTAATATTACAGTGGTCACTTAAAAGTTAAATCTGATAAAAACCCAAAATTAAGCAGGTAATTAGTAATTACTTGAATGGTAATAATCACACACTAGTAGTTGGTGGGTTAGATCAACTAAGTGGAAGTGGTTGAATAGATATTTATAATATTTCAAAATTTTCCGTGTTTATCCTTTTCTTAGCAAAGGTGTTTTGGGCTAACCAGCTTCCCACCAAAGACCAAAACTGTGTTCAATTCCAACAAGCAACTTTAAATTACAAACAGACCCATCCCTTTGGGTATCAAAAACCATATATATATTTTGACAAAGACCCATATCTATTGATCAAACCAACCAGTCTTTCTTCAAACTGCTCAAAAGGTTTAAATCTTACTCCTATCTGCCAATCAAACCCACCAGTTCTGCACATTTCAATGGCCATGCAAGCTCTTATCCGAATCACACCTTTTGGATAATGTACGTTTTACATTCATAGTTATATACTCTTTGTCAGTTCCACTCAACATCCTGGACATAAAAATCCCTGTTGTTTGTATGCTGAAACTGAGAAAAAGGAGTGATCAACAACACAAGAAGGTGTTTTGAAATCAGGATGTTGGGTGAGACCCTTACACAAGCTCTGATACCTGCTTCTGCTTTGATTGGTATCGGGTTTGCACTGCTTCAATGGTTCTTGGTCTCGAAAGTCAAGGTGTCAGGTGACTCTGGTGCTAACAATGGTTGCACCGAAAAGCTGATTGAAGAAGAGGAGGAGGGTGTCGACAATCTTGAAGCTGTCATCAAGTGTGCTGAAATTCAGAATGCCATTTCTGTTGGTGAGCTTTCAACTTCATATATCATGTTTACATTATGTCCTTAGTATGCCGTATCTTATACCTTTATAGGTTTTTTTGTTTTGTTTGTATATTGTGTCGGGCCAGAATGACGAAGAATCCAAAAAAATAAGTGCTTAGTAATACATATGACACTTCTATATTATGTGCTTATGTTTCTATCTTGTCTGCTCTTTAATTTGCAGATCGTTATATCTGAAAAGGGGGTGTTTTGTGTGATGCTATGTAGTAATTATGACATATGTGTATGAGGTTTTGCTTACACGTTCAGTTCTTCCTTTTTCCCTTGAACTCTTTCATATACTGATGAACGCTGTAAGATTTGGTCTCCATGATATTTAAAATTTTATGTAACGAGTTTGAAGTAACTAGCTACCATCACAATTTTCATTTGCTTCACTAGTTGGATTGTTTATTGTGATAGAGCTAATAGATATGACAAGTTCACGTTGTTTATGCACACCATGCCATAGATCCATGTAATTTATCTGACTTCACCTTTGATCTACAATTTATCTATATGAGGGTAATAAGACCTATGTAATTCATAGACAAAACCTGTGTGATCACCTTGTTTTCAGGGGCAACTTCATTTTTGTTTACTGAGTACAAGTACCTCAGTATTTTCATGGGTGTCTTTGGTGTCATCATCTTCCTCTTCCTGGGATCAGTTAAGGGATTCAGCACCAAAAGCGAACCTTGCACATACAACCCAGGAAACATGTGTAAACCAGCCTTGGCAAATGCTTTCTTCAGCACAATCGCCTTCTTGCTCGGTGGCTTCACATCCGTCCTCTCGGGATTCCTAGGGATGAAAATCGCGACCTATGCCAATGCCAGAACAACTCTAGAGGCAAGAAAGGGAGTTGGCAAGGCATTTATCACAGCCTTCCGTTCCGGTGCTGTTATGGGTTTCCTTCTTGCGGCTAATGGCCTTTTGGTTCTCTTCATCTCCATCAACGCGTTCAAGCTCTACTACGGGGATGATTGGGAAGGACTTTATGAATCTATAACTGGTTATGGTCTTGGTGGGTCTTCAATGGCACTCTTTGGAAGAGTTGGCGGCGGTATTTACACAAAAGCAGCTGATGTTGGTGCTGATCTTGTGGGGAAAGTAGAAAGGAATATCCCCGAAGATGATCCACGAAACCCAGCTGTAATTTCCCATTTCTCTTCCAACTGCTCTTTCTTTCTTATTAAACTTTATTTATTTATGTATTTATCGTACTTGCAGGTTATTGCAGACAATGTGGGTGACAATGTAGGAGACATTGCTGGGATGGGGTCTGACTTGTTTGGGTCTTATGCCGAGTCGACCTGTGCTGCACTCTTCGTTGCTTCGATTTCATCTTTTGGTATCAGTCATGACCTTACTGCCATGTCTTATCCTCTGATAATAAGCTCCATGGGGATTGTGGTTTGCTTGATCACCACACTCTTTGCAACTGACCTTTTTGAGATTAAGGAAGTCCATGAGATCGAACCGTCCTTGAAGAGACAGCTTCTGATCTCGACTGTCCTCATGACTGCTGGCATTGGCATGGTTAGCTTCTTTGCCTTACCGTCAGAGTTCACTCTCTTCGATTTTGGAACTGAAAAGGCAGTGAAGAACTGGTATGCACATGAAGCGCTCTATTTTTATAGTTGTAAAATTCGTGATTCAAATAACACGTATCTAAAATCTATCCGCAGGCACATTTTTCTGTGTGTTACAATTGGGCTGTGGGCTGGACTTGTTATTGGGTACACAACAGAGTATTATACCAGCAGTGCTTATAGGTGAGTTATCTTCTCTTGGTTGTAAGGATGTTGTTATCAGTCACTTGTATAGTTATGGTGAAATTATGTTGTGCAGTCCAGTTCAGGACGTTGCAGATTCTTGCCGGACAGGGGCTGCAACGAATGTGATATTTGGGTTAGCTCTGGGCTACAAATCTGTGATTGTTCCCATATTTGCCATAGCGGTGGCTATATATGTGAGCTTCAGCCTGGGTGCCATGTATGGAATTGCCATGTCTGCTCTGGGGATGCTGAGTACCATCGCCACCGGGCTTGCCATTGACGCTTATGGCCCCATAAGCGACAATGCTGGTGGTATTGCTGAAATGGCCGGGATGAGCCACAAGATTCGTGAGAGGACAGACGCTCTGGATGCCGCGGGGAACACCACTGCTGCCATAGGCAAGGGGTTTGCTATTGGATCGGCCGCTCTTGTTTCCTTGGCCCTGTTCGGTGCATTTGTGAGCAGGGCCGGGATCAAGTCTGTTGACGTGCTCACCCCAAAGGTTTTCATCGGGTTGCTGGTGGGGGCAATGCTCCCTTACTGGTTCTCGGCCATGACCATGAAGAGCGTGGGGAGTGCAGCGCTCAAGATGGTTGAGGAAGTGCGCCGCCAGTTCAACACCATCCCAGGGCTCATGGAAGGCTTGGCAAAACCGGACTACGCCAACTGTGTCAAGATTTCGACGGACGCTTCACTGCGGGAGATGATCCCTCCGGGTGCTTTGGTCATGCTCACTCCCCTCATTGCCGGAACCTTATTCGGAGTAGAAACACTCTCCGGTGTCCTAGCTGGTTCACTTGTGTCTGGTGTACAGGTAATTTGACATGAATAAATGTTTCAGCTTATACATGAGAGTGAGTTTGTTTCATACTTGTGTTGTATATCAGGTTGCTATATCAGCTTCAAACACTGGAGGAGCATGGGATAATGCCAAGAAGTACATAGAGGCGGGCGTGTCGGAACATGCGAGGTCACTTGGTCCTAAGGGATCGGACGCTCACAAGGCAGCAGTAATTGGGGACACAATAGGGGATCCATTGAAGGACACATCAGGTCCTTCACTCAACATCCTCATCAAGCTCATGGCAGTTGAGTCACTTGTCTTTGCACCTTTCTTTGCGGCTCACGGAGGCTTACTCTTCAACTTATTCTAAAATGTTCACCTTCTACGGGAATGGAAATGCTCATCTTTTATTACTATCACAAAATGGACAAATCATCAACTCGCTATCTTATCTTAACTTGTAATTTTAATATGGAAAAAATATGTGTCGCTTGTTATTTCACCATTCTGCTTGTTGTGTTTGATGATCATTTTATTATAATGTAGTCCAGTATTATACTTCTTTCTCATTTACTTACAATTGATTTAAATTTCTTCTTGACAGACATTTAGCTTAAGAAATTTTGTCTCACTTTACTACTATTTGTTTATTTTTTTACTTTAAGCGGTTAATTTTCATTGCAAAATAACCATAATATTATTAATTATTTTTTAAATTTTCAAAAGCATGTCATTAGTCTTTTTTTGTCCTTTCCTCCGCTCCCCTCCTCACATCTCCTTCTCTCATTTAAACGAACTGTACGCTCAGAAATGTACATACAACTCTTCAATTTATTCCTCTATATTTCACTATAATTAAGCTCTTCCTCAGAGCAATGTTGCTCTCGCAACACTTCAAATTACTCTCAAGTAAATTGGTTTTAATGGTGCGAAGAATCCCGTAGCAAGAGACTTAGCCACCGAAGAATCCCGTAACGCCCCACGCTTGAACCAAACCGAAGCACCACGACGTTCGATAACAGAGTAAGAGAATCCAACTATCCGACATAATCCAAAGTGACAAGACCTTTGAAACCACAAGCATTTCTGACGCCACACCCAAAGATAAGCTCATAGACTTCAGTCCGTCAAGATCGGGTAGGCCCGACAACGCCAGGTTGCGACGCCAAAAGAGGAAGATGAGCATGCAAAAAAGGCGTCGAGGTCGTCGCAGGGCCCCACCGCGCTGACCCACCAGCAGAGTCCCGCTAAGGTACGTGCTAACCCTAGCGACGTGAAACTCTAGCGGCGCCTCCTCCTAGCCGCCGTACAGCCATCGGGCCAAGCCGAAGCCGACCCATCTTTGAGGCCCGCTAGGGTGACGCGCGACTAACCCTAGCGCGCGTCTCTTCCTTGTATCGCCTATACTTTTCTTAGTCTCCAAGTTAGAGAATTCTTTCCTTATTGTATTAGACTTCTTTATGTAAGACTATTATAAATATGGTGTTTGTATTCATCGTAAAGGTATCGAAAGTAAGTCAAGAGATATGTTCGATCACCCCATAAGTTTACAGAAGAATTTTCTCGGTCAATAATTCATCCTGAACCCCAGTCCTTAAACTTATCTTGTGTCTACACACATTCAAGGCATACCGAGAACTCGGTAGCCTCTATCTAGCCGACTGATCCAGAAGTGTTTTCTCGTATAAGCATGTGTATAATTAAACTTGGAGCATTTTAATCTTTAATCACTAAAATCAGAATTTTATAGACGAGCAAGGCAACGTCGTTTAGATTAATTAATATGTATAAAATAAACATCAATATTAATAAAAACATGAGAAAGTGTTCCATAAAATTTACGAAGCACAATAAAATTTTCAAATTAAGTTAATAAACATAATAAAGTTCATAACTCACGCTCATAAATATAATAAAGTTCAAAATTCAAGCACCTAAACATAATAAAACTCATAATGCAAGCTCACAAACATAATAATAGAAGTTACAGTCCAACAAAGTTTTCAAAACAAAATCAAATTTCAATAGCTAGCTTTTTACTTTTTATTAGATTATTATTTTTAGGGTTTATTACAGTTTGCCCATATTATACTGACGCATTTTACATTTTGCTCCAGTTATAATAAAAAGTTCAAATTATGATACGTTTTTTCTTACACTTTTCCCTAACGCCGTTAAAATTTGGACGGAAACCTAAATTTTTTTCTAAGAAGACGAAAATACCCCTAAATCGATTTGATATACTACAAACCCAAAACGAAGCTCATATGAGAGAGTTATGTCATTCCAAAGTTTCAAATCAATTCAGGTGTATTTTCATTTTCTTAGAAAAAAAATTTAGATTTTCGTCCAAATTCTAACGACGTTAGGGCAAAGTGTAAAAAAATATAATTAGCGTATCTGAATTTGAACTTTTTATTATAACTGGGGCAGAGTGTAAAACGTGTCATTATAGCATGGACAAACTGTAATTAACCCTTATTTTAAATGCATCGGGTACGGGTCGGATAGGATATAAGTATATTCGTACTCGATCCGTATGCAATAAAATATCAATGAAAATATCCATATCACCATCCGTATCCGCTTGCTTTCGGGTATATTCGTTACGATCGGATCAGTTACTTAGATATCCATCGGATTTGGATTCTTTTGTCATCCCTAATATTATATCTTATTTTCGAGCTACTCTTACTAATAAATTAGTTTTGATAAGTTATATTTTGGTGTTTTTAGAATTTAATACAATCAGCTTCTGTAAGTAACATGCCATCTAATACAATTATATACAAAATTGATAAGTTAAGTGTACTTAGTTATAAATTAATTTGGTAAGAAACTGGAGGTACTTTAATCTCCCATGCAAAGTTGTAGGATCAACTTTCCTTGCAGTAATTAGGATTTGATCTAGCCTTTAAATTCGCGATCGACGACCTATAACTAGTTATTTGTAAGCATTGATTGTATTGAAGTTAAATTTACGACGGCCTAGGCACTAATCTTTAGAACACTAGAAATTGGGTCGAAATAAATCAGTTTAGTAGTTCATACGGGTCAGGAGGCTGGTCAGACGGCCAGCAGTCAAGTTGTCTGGTTTAACTCGTCTACGTTTATTTTTAGGGGATACTTACACATACCTCCTAATAGATATACACGATTCTCACTTACATTCTCGAAACATAAAAGGCGTTTTGTGAAGCTTCCTAAGTTATCAAAAGTTTCAAGTTACTCCCTCTATTAACTTTTGCATTTTTTTATTAATTGTCGTTGGAAATGACGAATATATCCTCGTATTCAAAAAAATTTAAAACACAATTTACTTATAAAATATATAATAAAAAACTGATATTAGTATAAAAAAATATTTAAATAAATACAAGGTTTGAAAACTTTTTTTCATTTTTAATAGTTATTAAAAAAAATTATTTATAAAAAAGCTAAAAATTATTTTTAATGTTTTATAAATATAAGGGTAGTTTGGTTATTTTGAATAAAAGTGAGTGGAATTATGGAATTTTGAAAACCTAAAGAGTGAACTCTGTGGTTATGATTTGTGTGGGACAGAAGGCGAATGCGATTCCTCAGTCTCCAAACCTCTCAATGCTCTGCTCTATTTGATTAATTTCAAGCTTTTAGGTGTTCTTATTTTTGGGATTCTGGAAAATGAACAATGAATCTGCTGAGAAAACGACCCAACATCTACTTCCTAAAAGCCAATAACCAAGCTTCATCTTCTACGCCGGAGAGCCTCCTCAGCGTTCGCCACAGTCTCAGCTCACAGGTTGGTACTTTCTATCTAAATTCAATGAATCAATTTCATTCAATTGAGGAAGCTACTTTGTTGGTATTTAGAGTCGTTCCCGGAAATTGACAGTCACTGATGCAACCAAAGAGAAGAGCTTAGCCAAGGCCCTGAGAATACTAGACCTTGTCGTCCCCGGGGCAAGGCTTGCTGCAAACAGTAGCCAGACTCATCTCCGTCTCATTCAGGACTTTCTACAAACTGGTTCGATTGGATCCAGCCCACAACGGTTTGGCGATGATGATGTTCATCGGTCAAAATCTAGAGAGGAAACGGAGGTCAGAGAAGATTTTGATGAAATGATTGATTGTAAATTGGACATGGAGTTTCATGAAAATCCCCTCGTGGATGGTGGGGCTATTATTTTGTCAAAATCATTGACTTCTTGTGTTTCATCCCGTGACCTCTGTGCTGGTCTTCAATATCACTGCTTTGCCATAAGGACTGGGTTTATTGCTAATGTTTATGTTGGAAGTTCTCTGATCAGCTTGTATTGCAAGTGCGGGGAGCTGGAAAGTGCCTACAAGGTGTTCGAGGAAATGCCTCTGAAAAATGTGGTGTCTTGGACGGCTATTATTTCCGGGTATGCGCAGGAATGGCAGATTGATATGTGCTTGGAGCTTTATCGCAGGATGAGGATTTCAATATCGAAGCCTAATGATTTTACGTTTGTCAGTCTTTTGAGTGCTTGCACAGGCAGTGGAGCCCTCGGGCAAGGTCGAAGTGCCCATTGCCAACTTATTCAAATGGGTTTTGATTCCCATGTCCATATTGTTAATGCTCTCATCTCAATGTACTGTAAGTGTGGGAATGTCGGAGATGCATTTTTCTTATTTGAAAACATGGTTGGCAGAGATATCGTATCATGGAACTCTATGATTGCTGGGTATGCCCAGCACGGGCTGGCATTTCAGGCAATTGATCTTTTTGAGGAGATGAAGAAGCAATGGATGAAACCTGATGCAATCAGCTTCCTTGGCGTCCTCTCTTCCTGCCGCCATGCGGGTCTTGTCAAAGAAGGTCAGCTCTACTTCAGTTCAATGATTCAGCACGGAGTGAAACCAGAACTTGACCATTATTCATGTATGACTGATCTTCTAGGTCGTGCTGGATTGCTGGAAGAAGCTCTAGGTTTTGTTGAGAACATGCCTGTTTGTCCAAATGCTGTTATATGGGGCTCTCTACTCTCATCTTGTAGGCTTCGTGGAGACATTCGAATTGGAATCCGGGCTGCTGAGAATAGGCTTCATCTGGAGCCAGGATGTGCTACTACCCATGTTCAATTGGCAAATCTGTATGCCGGTGCAGGACGGTGGGATCAGGTAGCAAGAGTACGCAAGGCGATGAAGGAGACGGGGCTAAAAACAAATCTGGGATATAGTTGGATAGAGATTAAGGATGAAGTTTGTAGATTCAGGGCACAAGACAAATCAAATATCAGAATGGCTGAGATTCTTTGTGTGATAGATAGTTTAGGAGAGCATATGGGAACTGTGTACGGAGAAGCTGAGGTGCAACATATGGAAGAGCCTACCTAGACTATGAACCATGTTCTTGGTGGACAAATGCCAAGATGAATTCAAAAATATCTAAAGTTGGTTTTGCAGTCCATAAGGTCTGAACTGAAGTGACATTTCTCACTGTTGGAATTAGGAATTACTGCAATCCATAACTTCATCATTTCATTCAAAGTGGTAAGAATCAAGTGAAGATGGCTTTGGCTACTTGCTGCAATACTTGTTATTTGGACAATATGGTATAACCATCTAATTCCAGTTCAGAAATAGAAAAAAAAATATCAGAGGCAGGTTTTGATCTACTTTTGTGGGTTATGGGCCCACCATGCTTCTGCTGCATCACTCCGATGTTTAATTATGGTTTTAGATACATCCCAAGATAACAAAATCTTTCTGACGAATGTGAGCAGCTAATGTGCACGAAAAGTGAAAGGTGAATAGGACCAAAGCAGCTATTTGTATTAAAATAACATGAATTCTTTTATTTTGGAACTAATTGGAATGGTTATACTTATTCAATTATGTAAGTACGGTTGTATATATACTTACCAAGCTGCTCAACCTCAATTTGTTAAATATTCATGCTCGTTCTTATTGAGCTCGAGATTTAAGTCCAAGGTTAGACTTATTTGATAAACCACTTGAGCTCAAACTGACCAAGGCTCGCTAGTCGATTTATCAAATATTGTATTTATTATATTTTATCTGATATAATTATTTTTAGGGGTAATTTCATGTCAGTACTTCAAGTTTGCCTCATTTCGAAATCAGTATTTTAAGTTTGAAACTTTTTTTGTCGATAGCCCAATAGTTTTTAAGTTACACTTAAGATAACGACGGTTAAATATAACAGAAATTATGTGCAAAAAGTCCAAAATGTCCCTAACATCTAATTTTCAGTTGGTAATTAATTGATAAATATGAAAAAACTATTTTACCACCACTTAAACAATAAACTAATGATATAGTTTATAAATATATTAGTCTTTTCAAATGACAAATTTAAAAAATAAATAAAGTTTTAGAAAAAAATCTAGTAAAATGATCTTATGCCCCCGTTCTTCAACCTACTCTCTCCCTCTCTCCCTCTCTCCCTCCCTCCCTCCCTCTCTCTCTCTCTCTCTCTCTCTCTCTCTCTCTCTCTCTCTCTCTCTCTCTCTCTCTTCTGGACTACTCATCCACTCCTCAACCAAAACTCTTGTTTCACGCATTTCGTCGAACGCTTTGTGGGCACCACCAACCCATCCCCACGAGCAGCAACATCAGCTCCGAGAAGCAAAACCCCGAATCCGAGAACAAGAGCTCGGTCAAATCAGACGGCTCCGATTCCAGTTTCAGAAGCTATCACGCGTCGTCGAAGCCGCACAAAGGGAGCGACGTCGGGTGGAAGGCGATTCAACGCGTGAAGGCGAGAGACGACGAATTGGGGTTGGGTCATTTCAGGCTACTCAAGAAACTCGGGTTCGGGGACATTGGGAGTATGTACTTGGCCAAGTTGAGAGGGTTGGGGTATTTGTTTGCCATGAAAGTGATGGACAAGGAGATGCTTGTTGGGAGGAAGAAGCTGGTCAGGGATCAATAATTAGTCAATGTATCGAGAAAAATAAAAAATGAGGCAAACTAGGGGTACTGACATGAAATTACCCCTTATTTTTATTCAGTTAATAAACTATACAGTGAAGAACGAGTCGAGCCGATTCGAGCTTCACTATTATTTTTCATGTAGACCTCTTTCTTAGTTACATAAACTCGTTCGAATCCGAGTCAAACATGATATGGAATACTTATTTTTAACTGAGGCGAGTCTTAATAATTTTAGATTTGATTCGTTTCATTACCTCCCTATTTGTAAGTGTTATTCGTATGATGCCATTTTATATGGTCAACGTATACCTATTCAATTTTGTAACTACAAGTGTAAACGAGTCAAACATTTAACAAGTTTTTTGAGTTTGATTCATTAAGCACTTGACTTTTGATCGTTATAATTGAGTTCGAGATTTGACTTTAGGTTAGATTCATTTAATAAACGAGTAGAGTTCAAATTGAACCTATCAAGGCACACTAGTTGGTTCATTTAATATTTAATTCATTATATTTTTATATGATTATTATTTTTATTATGTTAATAAATTATAGTGAGAACGAGTTGAGTCAAATTCGAGTTTCATTATTATTTTTTATGTGGGCCTCTATAAACTCGTTCGAGCCTAAGTTAAATATGATATAAAACATTTTTTTTGAAGACGACTCTTAATAATTTTAGACTTGATTTGTATCATTTACCTACTTATTTGTAGATGTTATTTGTACATAGCCCTTTTATTTAGTCAATCTATACTAATGTAGAAAACTTATATTGAAGGTTGTGAATTCATTGAACAATGAATATATATTTATCCAATACTAGATAATTAGATATGAGAAATAGGTTGATCTATTAGATTGTGTAAATAATTTTCTCAACAAGAGTAGCATGATAAGATAAGACTCAACTTCTTCCTTGGAATGAGGAAGACTAGGTAATTTCATTAACATTCCCCCTCAAGTTGAACAACCCGTTGCTTAGAGTCAGCTTGTTCATGAGCATTTCAATCTGATGATGAAGTAATGTTTTGGTTAGAATATCTGCAAGTTGATCATCATTCAGAACATGAGACACTCTGAAGATTCCTTGTTGAACCTGCTCTCGAACAAAGTGATGTAAAAGGTGCGTCCCGTGCCGTTCTAGACGCCGCACGACCACATATCCTATCCCGAAGCTGTCAGGTCATGACACCAGACCCAATCATTGTGTATAATTGGAAAGCATATTACACATAATGTTTTATTAATAGAGATTAATAAATGACTTTTGATTTTATCATATACGAATACTTGTTGACATCAAAATATGATAGATCTTTAATTAAGTTGGTATACTTGAAATCATAATAGGGATTACGATAATGAGAGTCATGTATTAAAGACCTTGATCTAAACTATTCTTGATCGTAGGATCGTCGTACTAGGACAACGATGATTACGAAAGATCAATATATGTGTGACGTACTCATCGGTAGAGTATTAATGAATTTCATTCATTAAGTTACACATATAGATGATGCATAAGAAGATATGATTATTGAACTAACCAAAAGTGAGATTTATCAAATGGTGATATTACATGTATTGTCAATGTGAAAGTTATCTTAAGGAAAAAATGTAGGGACAATTATCGGTCACTATACCTGCCCAATGTTAGAGTTATGCCCCAGTCCAATATAAAAGTGATCTACAGATGTAATGTTTTATCATCTTTCCGAATAAATAAATCGGCATATATTACTAATGTGTTGTAGTAATATATCGAATGTAATTTGATCTATATCATTATGTGTGTAACCACTAATAGTAGATCTATAGATCAGAAAGAATTACATTTGATGAGTCCCTGATCAGCTAAGCTTCTTTCTGAAGCGATCAGTATGAGACTAACTCCTTGTGATCACGCTCTACTGATCATGGCAAAGTATGTGCCGGAGTTATATCATAGATATCATCATGTCGATGATATCGGACAACCCGATTGTGAGTATGCTGCATAGATCCAGTCATGAGATACTCACATATCGTTACTAGTCATTATATCCTAAGACCAAGGAGTCTTTGTGTACACTATGTAACGAATACCTAAGTTTGGCCAAGTCTAACGTTATCTGTAAAAGGGTAGCTATAACGGCTTCGATTGGCTTTGGGATTTATTGCACTAGTGAACTCGAAAGGCGTCTGAGGGATTTATCACTCATATTTCGGTATGAGAAAGATATCCGTTTAGGCCACTTGATGAGTATGACTGAAGAAAGAGCATGACCATGCAGGTGATACCTTAGTATCAGTTTTCAGTCATCTCAGATATCAAGAAACAGTGATTGATAAATTAGGATGACCATTCTATGCCTATTGATCAATCTGGATATCGGTTTGATAAAAGGACAGTGACATGTACGATAACAGGTTAAGTCGAATAATCGATAATCACGAATATTGGATAATCATAATGTCTTGCTAGAGGCCACTTATGATGGAAAGGGTAAAATGGTAATTTTACCAGTCTGCCAATTATTCGTGAGCCTAGAGGGTCACACGCATCAAGCACGATACATGACAACAATTATGGATGAGAATTGAGAACAATTCAGTAGTTTTCTGACCTAAGGTTTTAACCAGACGGTTGAAGAAATCAATTCGAGGAAATTGAGCCGTTTTGTCTAAACCGAAATTAGAACTCAAGTTAATGGGTTTAATTTGAGTTTTAATTAAACGGGCTTAAAGCCCATTTAGGGATTTAAGATAAGAGAGGGAACAAATGCAAATAAGAAAGAATAAAGGGATAGATAATGCAATTTTAATTTTGAAATTCAATTTAATTTCAAATTAAAATCACATAATATCTATTCATTTTATACTTGATTTTTTCAGCAACCTCTCCCTTCATTCTCTCCCTCTAATGGCTGAAACCTCTCCCTCTCTCTTTCTCCATTGTTGCTCTTGTTTTCTCTCAAAATTTCTAGCAAAATATTGAGTGAAAAATCATTTCGGTTGTGGTGCTTGTGTGGACTTGATAGAGAGAACACTACACTTGTGTTTTTGTCGATTACAAGAGGTAAATATCAGATTTATAATTATGTTTATAACATGTTCAAATGGCATTAAGATCTTAGCTTTTTACGATCACCACGGTTACATAAAGTCCGCTGCATGATATTCATCGTTTGGAACCCGTGGTGATCTCTTTCACCCAAACCCCATTCTAGGATCACTATACCCAAGTTTGACTTTTTTTCTCGGTCCCCCAACTTTCATTACGTTACAATGTAAGTAAATTATGTTAGATTTAACTTATGTGATTTGTAAGAAGTCCATAATGCCCTTCATATATAAATTTCAAATAATACTATGATAAATATGAAAATTACCGTTTTACCCTCACATGAATACTAACCTACCCTAATGGTTCAAGGATATAATGATCTTTTACATTAACAAATTGAAAAAAGAAATTAAAAATAGAAACTCTTTGATTCACCAGTCCCTCTCTCTATATGTAACCTCCCATCTCTCTAACCCATCGACATATGCGGCTCAATTTTATGGAAATGTTCAGTGGCTTAATCGACGTCGGCGACCATGATTTGGGACGGGACAAGGACTCGGTCGTCTCACGGTTGAGGAAAAGGTGGTGGAGCTTCCAAAACCACGCGATGGAGATGATGAGAACAGAGGAGATGTCGTCGACTAGGTCGGGGAACAGATCGGTGAGGGCTTCAGGTGAGGGTCAATGGATGTGAAGGGTCACGACGAGGTTGGAGGCGAGACTCTCCGGCCGCTACCCTTTTTGGCCAACCCTCATATCTGGTAGCCTCAAGTTGATTTCAGATCCGTGTTGGTGGCGATTTCTTTGAGCTTCGGTCCATGGTATAGTCTATGAGTGTATAGTCAAACTTATGAGTGTATTGTCTAAACTTGTGATTGTAATATTCAAACTTGTGAGTGTATCATCTAAACTTGTAGGTATATAGTCTATACTTGTGAGTGTATAGTCTACACTTGTGAGTGTATAGTCTAAACTTGTGACTGTATTGTCTACTCTTCATACACCCACACATGTAGACTATACAATCACACGTCTAGGCTATACACTCACACGTCTAGACTATACACTCACAAGTTTAGAATATACACTCGTAAGTTTGGTTTCTTCACACATGAAATCTCACATCCTTTAAATGTGAAACTTTTTTGTTGTTTATATTGGTTGTCTCCCTTCCTCTATCAGTTGTGTGTGGGCCTTTTAGGAGTAACTCGGGGCTACGGCCAAACCCACACGCCCGCCGTCACCGCCCGTCCGGCCGGCTCGGCACGGCACGGCACGGCACGACACGGGTCTGGCTTCGGGCTTTGGTAGAGCACCTACGGTGCGAGCAAACCAACCTTTTGAAAAAAAATGAAAGGGTCGACTTTTTACTCTGAATCGCGACAATATACCCAATATGAATATAATGAAAATCGTTTATGTTTCTGGCCACAACTAAAATTTAATTTGGACATTATACTCAGAATCGCAAAATTACACCCAACATTTCTGTTTCATATGAGTGTAGTGTTCTGGTGGAAAGTCGAAATTGCCCTTACGGAACAACACAACAATTGAACGTTGGAGTGTGTCTCAGTGTTTCCACGTGTCAACAATCTGGACACCGCACGAGAATTCATTGGCTGGATCGATTGTTCGAACGAGTTCGGATGGGTATGGGATTTGCGCGCGCGTGCACACACACACACGCGCGCACACACACACATACATAGGGGCTTGATCATGTGAGAACTAAACCCTTTTATAAGAACGTGAGGACTGAGTTTTTCCATTGAAAATAAATGAATGTCCAATAAAAATTGTGAAATCCAATGAAAGTGAATGTTCAGCAGAAATAGGTGATTGTCCAACGAAATCACTTTGTCCATTCAAAATAAATGAATGACCAACGGAAATAAAAGAATGTCCAGAGGTTCTCATGTTCTCACGAAACATTTGGTTCTCAGGCAAACCCTCCCCTATATATATATATATATATATATATGTATGTATGTATGTTACGGTGGCTATATCAATATGCACATATGCATGTTTTTTGTCTATTAGGATAATATATTTGTTTTGGTAAATATATGTTTTGGTGATGCTTTTATTTCTATATGTATGTGATAATGTTGTGATGCTTCCTGAATGTTGTTAGTGCACAGTGATAAATAGACGATGAGATCGTTTATTATATATTCTAACCGATTTAAATATTGTTTTGATCTATTATTCAATATGATACAACATTTGATGTTTTTATACATATTATATAAGGTCTAAAATGAATTTTAGTTTGTTCTTTGAAAGGAGTTTTTGGTACAAGTAATTCTCAAAAAAAAATTTGGGTACAAGTCGTTCCCAAAAAGAGTTTTGGGTCTCGACGAATCACGTGGACTTTGATTCACGTGGAGACAGGGTACGTAGACCACTCAAATTGAATTTGAGCTCAAGTCCAGACTAATGTTTCTCCTTCTACTTTGGTGAGTGTACAACAACAAGAAAGGCGAAAAAGAAGCTGTTGTTCTGTAGAAGATTAAAAGATACACTAGAGGTTTCGAATTTTCAAAACTATATCAATTTCTGAATCGAAAGGTATGATACATTTTCTTAATTTTCGTACATCAAATACACATGATCGGACTAGAATTGCATGCTTTATATTTCGTTGCGTACATATGATGTATTATTATAATTCTACTCTATAATTTAGAAATTGTTGATGTAAAATTCTAGTTGAGATTTGCACATGCACCTACTTGAATCCTATTAATTGTAAACGTGGTGTAAGAAAATGAAAACAGTTTTTTACTTTAGTGGTAAAAGTACAATGTTGCAGGTTTTTCAAGGTTTATAATATTCATAATTGATCATTTAATTTAGGGAAAATGACACTTTTGTACACCTGAATATACACTTTTGACATTTTCATACCCTAACTTTTTTTTTTCTCTTTTTTCCATACCTTACTTTCATTTTGGAACAACTTTCTTCAGAAATTTCAAAATACCCAAATTACCCCTGAATTGAACCAAAATTAAATCTGGTTTAATTCTGGTCCAATTAAAGAGTGTGAAAAGACGAAATTGCCGTCAACTATTCATCAAATTTTCTAACGTATGCCACCCTTTCAACTATTCTCCTCCTCTTCGCCAGCCCCTCCTCACCGGCGTTTCTCCGGCATCCATCGCCGGGGTTTCTCCGGCATGTGGGGAGCACGGTGGACCGACGAGGCTTCCAGAACACCTCCACTAAGGTGTCTGTTTTGACCCCATCATCCTCGACCCCTCCTTCTCGTCTTCTCCGGTGATTCTTCGTCGGAGCCGGCCATGGTTCTTCCTCTACAGCCTCCACAACACAAAATGGCGAGCATCGACAAGGTGGGCAGCGTGCAGCGAGCATCGACGAGGTGGGCAATGAGCAGCAACCAAAAGGGTATAATGCGGTGCTCCGACGATCGTCTCTGGCACAAAATGGCCGGAAAAGAGATAGAGGGAGAGAGGGAAAAAGAAATGAGTTCAAGTATTCAAAATTTTCACTCGCCCAAAAGTGTGCCGGAACATATTTTCCAGCACACTTTCCGGCGAGTGAAAATTTTGGCACAACTTCGGTCACCTCACCAACTCCGGTCACTCGGGTCACTAGGTAAGAAGCCTAGCAGGTAAGCTCCGGCAATCGACGATGCTCATGATGCTCCGGGGATCGCCACCATCGTCTCCCGCCATCGCCGTCGCAGGATGCTCTGTTTTGATGAAGTAGAAGGGTCCAATGGCATTCACTTGAAAATTTGATGAATAGTTGAGGGTAATTTCGTCTTTTCACACTCTTTTAAAAATTGGGCCATTAGACCAGGGGTAATTTCAGTATTTTGAGAATTTTAAGGGTAAATTGTCCAAAATTAAAGTAAGGTATGAAAAAAAAGAGAAAAAAAGTTAGGGTATGAAAGTGTCAAAAGTGTATATTCAGGTGCACAAAAGTGTCATTTTCCCTTTAATTTATATCGCTTCTTTTATTTATTAAATAAATTATTTGTTATTTTAAATTAAATTTTATGTTTTTCTTATTATAATTTATTTATTATTGCAAAATTGTGAATTGTCTAAACAAATTTATGCTGAGATTATAACATTATTTATGGCATTGACAATAAAACATGTTTTTATCGTTTTCAAAATATGGAATGTCATACAATCAAATTACCAACTCATCGTGTTAGGTCTAGTGTTAAAAATTAGTCATATGGATAATCATGTATAAATAGATTTTCTTAGTTTAAAAGCACTATACAAAACTTTAGAATGAAATGTTGCCCACCTTTGAATAATTTATGCATCCTTCGATTCCTGAAACTATGTTTTTCAATTAATTTTGACATGTGTTAGTAGGCAGTTCACGGTTCAATTTTTAGCAGTTTTGGTTTGATTTTGAACTAAACTGATCAATTCCGTTTTACGAAAATAAAAATGAAAACCGAATTACTAAAGTTCGGTTCATTTTGATTTTAAACATTTTAGTTTTTGGTTCGGTTTGTTATGAATGGGAATTTATGAAATTTTCAATTTTCAATTTTTGAATTTTGAATTTTTTTTAAACCGATTTTCATGAAATTTTCACATTTTGAGTCGATTTTGACTTATTATTTGACTTCTTGTTTTGTAGACCTAATATTTGTAAACCCAACTAATAAGAATTGATGACATAAAATGAGACATATGTGCAAATTAATTGATTCTTTTGGCACTCCTATATATATGTTAGGATAAAATGTTTAAATAAATAATTTTAGAAGAAATCACACTAAAATGAAAATTATGCATGCTAGTATGATAGTTTACAGGTGGTTTGTGCTGTTAACGGTGCTAAATCAATGGTCTCACCTTTTGATTAATAAATCGCTGAGATGAGAAGTATTTTAAGGCTGTGTGTTGGTCTTTCTATTGTGTTTGTAAAGCTTTGAGGGGACATGTTAGCTCACTCACTTGCGAGAGCCATGTTGTCGGGTTATGAATGCTCTTTTGACGGGGAATGTCCCGTCTTTAATTCCTTTGAAGTGTTATATAATTAGACCTTATAATAAGGGTTGAAAAGCTTATTTAATATTCACCTTTAGTTTTCTGCATAATTATTTTATCCTTGAAAATATTCATTCAATGACTTGAATTATCTATAAAAAGGCAGAATGAAAAAAATCCTCACCCTGATTTAATGCATCAAAAAGTGAGTGTGACAAATTCAACGATCGATCAATCCGGGTTTTAGTTGAAATGTAGTGAGAATATATAATATAATGGGCACCATTTCCATCACTCACAAACTAAAATGGCTACAACAACAACAACAACAACTGGATTCGCCTTTCAAGCCATAGCTTTCTTCTTCTTGGGCTTTATCTCGCCGGGTTTGGCCGATGAGGTCGTCGATTTGACCTCTAACAATTTCAAAAAACACGTTGGCCAAGATCGCCACTCCCTCGTTGAGTTCTACACTTCCTGGTAATTAATTAGTAGATATTTTATTTGCTTTTTTGATTTTATTGTTCGACAATTTGACTGTTGAAATTGTTAAGGAGTGGGCACTGTAAAAAGCTTGCTCCCGAATACGAAAGGCTTGCTGACCATTTTAGCAAGGAAAAATCTGTTTTGATTGGAAAGGTTAGCCCCCGTCGATCCAAATTTATTTGGTTAATTAATTGGTAGTTGAGTTGAGTTGAATTGAATTAATTCCCCAGGTAAACTGTGAAACTCATAGTAGTCTTTGCAAGAAATATGATGTAACTGGGTATCCCACAATTAAATGGTTTCCCAAAGGATCCTCCAAACCCAAAGAGTGAGTGTTACTTATTAAACTCTTAATTACATTATATATTCAGCAGTTTCTAATTAGCTGGATGGATGATCATATATATATATATATACATAATCGTGTTCCAGGTTCAAAGGGAATCCTACTGCACAAGGCCTAGCTGAGTTTGTGAATAGTCGTGCAGGTATTATATATTAATAAATAACCTCATTTCTTTAAAGGGTCATCCTAATTATTAATTAATGGGGATGCAGGGACAAAAGTGAAGATACATACACCACCATCTAGTGTAGTGGTGCTATCAGCCGATGATTTTGACAAAATCGTCATGGATGAAACAAAGCATGTTCTTGTTGAGTTCTATGCACCTTGGTAACAATAATACCTACCTTTTGTGTTCTGTTTTTACTCAATCTCCCATTGTTAACATGTATATATATGCTTCAATTAACTCTTCTCTCTCTCTCTCTCTCTCTCTCTCTAATTAACAGGTGTGGTCATTGCAAAACTCTTGCTCCGGTATGTTATTAATCTTCTTTCAATGCCATGACAACACACTTCACTTGGTGGTTACATTACATTTACATATGCTTGCTTTTATGTGTAGATTTATGAGAAGGTTGCAACAGCATTTAGGCTGGAAAAAGATGTAGTAATTGCAAATGTTGATGCTGACAAACACAAGGGAGTGGCTGAAAAGTGAGTACATAATCCTTATTTCATATCCTAGAATATTTGCAATCCTATATTGAAAAATAAAAGAATTGTGTCTGATGCATAGTTGTTGCTTCTTATAATTTATACAGGTTTCATGTAGCTGGATTCCCTACCTTGAAGTTCTTCCCCAAGAGAAACAAAGCCGGTCAAGATTACAGCGGAGCCAGAGATCTTGATGGCTTTGTAACCTTCATTAATAATAAATGTGGGACTTACCGCGATGCAAACGGGAAGCTTTCCGATAAAGTTAGTGCCACTTTACACAGATGTGGCTCAAAATATAGTTATAGTTTCTGACACTTGTTGGAACACTTGTAGGCTGGTATAATTGAATCTTTGGATGAGTTAGTGAAGAAGTTTGTGAGTGCAGGCGATGAGGAGAAGAGGGTAGTCTTTACGTGGATGAAGGAGGAAGTTGAGAAGTTTAAGGATCCCCATGCAAGGTACGGTGATTGATGCTTGATAAAATGATTATGATGATCGTTAATTAACAGTTGCTTAATCTGTCTTTGTGTTCAGACATGGCAAGATTTACTTGAAAGCGGCGGAAAGCTCATTGGATAAAGGTCCCGATTATGCCAAGAAGGAAGTTGAAAGGATTGATCGCATTTCTAGCAAGGTAAAGACCACCATTTTGGCAATAATCTTCTTCTCCTTTGTATCTCTTGTTCATTAAACTAATGTGGTGCATTAATTGTTGACACGTGACATAGACAATCAGCGACGCCAAGGCAGATGAGTTTGCTGTGAAGAAGAACATCTTATTGAAGTTCGCTTGATCGCCAAATTGAATGGGCTCAATAGCTTAACCTTCCTAGCTAGAAGTTTGTAGTTAGCAATAATAATAATTTTTTTCCTATTTTAGCACAATAATGTTTATATATCATATTAGTACGCTTCTTTGGCACATTATATGTTTTCTGCATCATCGACATGTACACTTCAATTTTTAACGATTATTTTGTGCCCAAATCTGGTAGTGACAATGATTGAAGACACTCTCATTTCCTTCCAAAAATTATACAGTCAATTAATAAATATTCCCTCGAATACACAAAACAAGGAATATTGGGTTTAAAAAGAAGTTAAGCACAATAATTCACATATTAGACACTAATCAAGTTTTAAGGGATAATCTAGCAAATGATAAAAAATATAAAAGTGAATCGTTAAATCTCATATAGAAGAAGCTTATAAAATCTCTTTAAAATATATTCAGTATAAGCAATAATGAATGAAGACAATATTTGGATTTATATAGAAGATAGTATTGAGTATAGGTAACAGAAATAAGATATTTTTTGGCATTTGATTAGAATAATTCCAGTAGTAATAAATACACAAGACAATAAATTAATTTTACATTTATTATGGGATCTAACGAAATTTGCAGAAGAAGCAATAAGTTCACCCTATATAGAGCAGATAAATAGGTTTATCACTTTGGTAAAAAAATAAAATATACAGCAGTAATACACCAGCAGAAAGAATGGTATTATGGACCGATGAAAAAGAAACTTTAGAGGAGCAACGAAATAACATATGACAACAAGATATAGATACAACAAATTTAGAATCGAATTATGATAGATCAGTAGGCACAACAGTCTAAAAACATGAAAAACATAATATCAAGCATAAGAAAAAGAGAAATAACTGGAAGTAGAATTAGCCAAAAAGAGAGAAATATTTGAAGAAATTACAAGTTATTTTACTAAACTAGAAAAATTAGAATTACCAAAATCATTGGAAGACACCTTAAGACGAGCAGTTATGGTAAAAGATGAACATGAAATATATTTGAGTACAACTGTAATCCTACACCGTCAACAGAAATATGTTACAGAAAACCCAGAACCCTTACGTGATTTGGAAAAAGAAAATATAAAAGCTTTAATAAATTCATTAAAAACCTTTTTAAATTTTCCATAATATATATGGGTACTATAAGAAAAAAGGTTCGCAATATATGCAGAAGAGTAAGAGTATGATGGATATTCCACGATCGAAAAATTACATACAAAGAATAAAATTTGTAGCAGATAAACCACTGGAGTTTAGTAAGAATATAAATCAACATACTCAAAGTTGTAAAATTAGCATGATTATTTATTAAAACACTAAGAAACATGTTAACTTAAGAGATGAACAAATTAGGCAAATGGAAGAAAAAATTCTTATGTTAGAAGTCAAGAATAAAGAAATGTTAAAAGAACAACACAAATTAGTAAATGAGTTATTAAAAAACAGATCACTTTAAAATGAATAAAGGAAAAGGAGTAGTACAATATAAAAAGATACAAAATGAAACTGAAGAATTAAAGTTAAAAACATATTTAAAACTAAATGGTTTCCAGGAATTAATGCTATTAGATATATAGCACAGAAACATGAAAATACAATAGATATTACTAGTATAGATGGAAAGGAAAGAATTCATTTAGTAACTGAAAAAATAGTTAAGAGAGAACTTCGAAAAATAAACTCAAAAGAAGCCAAAAGATAAAAGAACATATATTTTGGAGGAGTAGAATTCACCATAAAATCATATGTTCAGAGAAATATAGACACGCCAATTCAAATACTTGCAAGATGGATTGATATCAGTAATCAAAGGAAACTTAATATATCAAAAAATAAAATTTATAATCCAAACTTAAAAAAGATAAACATAAAAAATTAGCATTAACCCTATATTACAAACTCGATAACATAATAATGTCCCCGGGAAAGCGCCGGTCGATAGCTCTGTTGTAGCCGCCATCGTTCTTGACTGTGGTGCCGATATTGGAATCTTTGAGAATTTATGAAAATGGAAAATAAAACTCAAATTCAAGAAGTTCTATACGATGGTGAGGAAATTCGGGACGATTTTCTTTGTTGCGTGTGTTTGTATGTCTCCTCTCTTATCTACATCTTTTTCTTTAAATTAGTCACTTATATTTTGTTCTCTTGATTCTCGATTCCTTGGTTTTCAATGTTTCTTGGAAGCATCCCGATTGCATAATTTTCTCCACAACTTCACTGGTCCACTAGTGCTATAACCATCAATTAAGAAGCTTCCAACAAACCCCACATCCAAAATTCTGATTTTCACAATCATTTCCCTCTTGAGAACTCAATTTTTACCATATGAATAATCAAAATGAATGGATATAGCCGGCGAGTTGCGAGGAGTAGCTGGAGTTGTCGAGGGATGCTGTTGGAGAATTGCAAGAAGAGGGAGGAAGGAGATGAACCGATCGAACCGGTCCAATTAGAAAGACCAAATTTAATTCAAGTTTATTAGTGGTCCGAGCCAAACAAAACTAAATTGATTTCAAATCAATGAAAAGGGTAATTTTGTCTTTTTAAATTTCTTTTAGTTTTTCCGTCTAAATTCTCACGGTGTTGGAGAAAAATGTGATTAATTGACCTTAAAAATTTATGTTGATAAATGTTTATTATTATTGTTATACTTATGTTTTTCCTAAGCCCCAAACCACATGTTTAAGTGTTTGATCAGTTACCAAATGATGTGAGTGAAGTGTCAAATAACTCAGGTAATAAACACGATATTGTTGGTTTCAATCCTCATACGACAATAATTTAAAATTATTAATAAATTTTTTTACAATAGTTGTGTAGGATTTGTGCCCTAGTCCAATACTATTTATGTCTATGAATATGTATCATCCGTTGCAATCAAATATAAAGCGGCAATTTATTACTATGGTGTTGTAGTAATGAGTTAAGTTTATATCGATCTATATCATTGAGTGTGTCATCATTAATAGTAGAACTATGGATCTGTATGATTTTACTTAACGGGTCTCTGGTCAGTCAAGCTTCATTTGAGGCGACCAGTATGAGGACGACCCTTTATGATCACGCTCTACTGATCATGACAATAGGTTTTGTCGGAGTCAGATCATAGATATCATTGTGGAAATGATATCGGACGACCCGACTTGAATATGTTACAAAGATGCTGTCATGAACATACTCAGAGTTCGTAGCTTGTCATTGTATCCTTAGACCAAAGAGTCTCTGTGATCACAATATAGTCAATATCCGAGTTTGGTTCAAACCTAACGTTGTCTGTGAAAGGGTAACCATAACGGTTTGTTAGAGTTATGCCCCAGTCCAATATAAAAGTGATCTACAGATATAATGTTTTATTATCTTTCCGAATTAATAAATCGGCATATATTACTAATGTGTTGTAGTAATATATCGAATGTAAGTTGATCTATGTCATTACGTGTGTAACCACTAATAGTAGAACTATAGATCAGAAAGAATTACATTTGATGAGTCCCTGATCAGCTAAGCTTCTTTATGAAGCGATCAGTATGAGACCAACTCCTTGTGATCACGCACTACTGATCATGGCAAAGTATGTGCTGGAGTTATATCATAGATATGATCATGTCAATAATATCGGACAACCCGATTGTGAGTATGCAACATAGACACTGTCATGAGATACTCACAGATCGTAGTTTGTCATTATATCCTAAGACCAAGTAGTCTTTGTGTGCACGGAGTAATGAATCTCCAAGTTTGACCTAGTCTAACGTTACCTCTAAAAGGGTAGCCATAACGACTGTGATTGGCTTTGTTATGAATTACATTGGTGAACTCGAAAGACGTCTGAGGGATTTATCACTCATACTCCGGTATGAGAAAGATATCCGTTTAGGCCACTTGATGAGTATGACTGAAGGAATATCACTACCGTGCAAGTGATACCTTAGTATCAGTTTCAGTCATCTCAGATATCAAGAAACAGTGATTGATAAATTAATATGCCGATTCTATGCCTATTGATCAATCTGGATATCGGTTTGATAAAAGGATAGTGACATGTACGATAACAGGTTAAGTCGAATAATCGACAATCACGAACGTCGGGTAATCATAATGTCTTGCTAGAGACCACTTATGATGGAAAGGGTAAAATAGTAATTTTACCAGTCTGCCAACTGTTCGTGAGCCTAGAGGGTCACACGCATTAAGCACAATACATGACAAATAAGCATGGATGGAAATTGGGAGAATCCGGTTTTCAGTTTGGTCAAATTGAAAACGATTCGGTTGATTTCTGGCCTAGGGTTTTAACCAGACGGTTGAAGAAATCAAGTTGAGGAAATTGAACCGGTTTATCTAAACCAAAATTAGAACTCAATTTTATGGGTTTTAATTTGGATTTAGTTAAACGGGCTTGAGGCCCATTTAGGATTTCAATTCATGAAAGGGCAAGAGTGCAATTATGAATTTAAAGGGGTGATATGTGTAATTATTTTATTTGAATTTAAAATTTAAAATCAGATTTTTTTTTAATTTTAAAATTAGATTTTTTCTTTAATTATCTCACATAATTACACATTATCCTTTTTTCCTTTATTTTCATATAATTTTGACATATATTTTTTTCTTCTCTCTTCTTCAATTTTGGCCGACCCTCCCATTGCATTTCTACCATTGTTTTTCTTTGTTCATACTTCTCAAAAACATCATTAGCAAGAGGTTGAGAGAAAATCATTTCGGTGATTGTTGTGCTTGTGTGGACTCGATAGAGAAACACTATCTTGTGTTTTAATCGATTATACAAAGGTAATTTTTTAGATTACAAAGTTCATAAACATGCTGAATTTTTCATTAAGATCAAGTATTCTTTTCGATCACCATGGTTACATAAAGCTCCGTTGCATGAAATTATTGATTGGAACCCATGGTGATCCCTTTCACGGTTATGATTGGCTCGGGGATGGGCTATATGTGTGATACGAGAGATGTCTAAGGGATTTATCCATTATACTACGGTATGGGATAGGTATCGGTTTAGGCCACTTGATGAGAATGACTGAAAGGAAACTCATGGCCATGCAGATGATACAGATTATCATTTTCAATAATCTCGGGTATCAAGAAGCGGTGATTAGTTAAATAAGGATGACGGCTCTATGCCTTATGATTAATCAAGATACCTAGTGATAAAAAAATAGTGACATGGACGACATGAGGTTAAATCGGATCGTCGATCTTCATGGACTTTGGGTAATCATAATGCCTTACTAGAGGCAACTTATGATGGAAAGGGTAAAATTGTAATTTTACACCGATCTGCCAACAGGACATGAGCCTAAAGGATCACACGCATAGGATGCACATTTTAGGAAATCCGGGCAGAATTAATTGTGGATTAGTTAAACCGGGTCGTGGCCAAAAGCCCTACGGTTTTGGGCCACAGGCCTGTCAGCTCACGTACCATGGACCGGGCCAAAACCCTAGGGTTTTGGGCGCCAACCATGATGGATAATAGGGCCAAACAAATGAGGTTGGTATACCTCATGGGCTGCCAAGTTGGGCTAGGCTAAGGCCTCATGGCCGAAACCCTAATGGGTTCGGCCCATGAGGCCCAAGCCGCCTAACATTGGCCGGCGGTTAGGGTTTTGAGGGAGCCGAACCTAGCCCATTTTATGGGCTGGTTCATTCTCCCAAAACCCTTGCCAAACTCTATAAATAGAGGCCCCATGAACTGAAAAATATTAGTTTGATTTTTCCATACCGTTACTCTCCCAAATTCTCGAATTGAACTTGTTTTCTTTCTAGTAGGGGAACTCAGGTTTAGATCTGGTAGTCTTGTGCACTCGTGTGTGCCGGATATAGGGAAAGGTCGATTCGGGATTTCCATACGGTTGATCCGGTTTAAAACCTCAAGGTACACGTTTTCGGGGTGATATTAATTTTTAATTTTCCGCTGCGCACTTTGTTTTTGAATCCTCCGAAACCCAACAAGTTGTACAAGCAAACTCTGGTTAGTAAAGCTAATAGACATTGATTGATCATGCAGAGTAAAAATAATGATCAATTTTTCCCCACTGACTAATGGCATTGTATTTATATGACAATGATATAAGAAATATTGGTTTCATTTGACGCTACTAAACACTATACGAATATTTTTAGATAAAATATTATTTAAATTAATATTATTCTACCTAATGAACAAAATTAATTTGGTATTTCAAGTTTTGAATGTGTTTTAATCTTCCTGAATGTATAGGTTACAACTTTTCAACCTTTCATTGTTAATATTTAATTTGACATTCATTTTTAGAATTCAAGAGGTGGAACAAATGAGATTATAAATAAATGATCTTTCTTTTATGAAATTATGATTAATTTAGTTGGACAAGATGTCAAGAACAATGTCAGGAACAATGTTGAGACAATGTTCTTAACAACTTGTCAGCAAACAGATTTGGACAATCACAATATAAAGCAGTAGATGGCAAACAGCGACACACAAGATTGTTTACCCAGTTCGTGCAATCTCACCTATGTCTAGGGGCCCTCGGCCAGTGAAAAGGTTTCACTATATGGTAATGAGTCAAAACATACAAGTATACATGATCATCACATAGATCAATACCCTATGCTACTATTACTAGTGCAAACCTATCTCAGGGACTCCCCCTGAATCCAAGACTCTGTATTGATTCCACTCTACGAGCACTCGCAGTGCCCAGATGCAACAAGTCGATGTTATGCACTTGCACGTGAACCTTCAATCACGCATTCACAAGAAAATCTCAATCACTCACACTTGATCTTCCGATTCTGGTAGTGATACACAAACGTTCTTCGTGGAACACATAGCCTCTCAGCACACCAGTCCTTCACGTCTAAGAGCTCTATGTATTTCACCGAAGAAACTACAAAGAGTCGCTCGCTGCTAAGGGTGGAGCGTAAGCTTTTATAGCAGCTGCAAAACTAATTCTGGACCGCATTAGGATTACCGTATTCCTAGTCGATTTAGGTTTCCCAAATCCTTAACGCAAATATCTTTTCAGAGTCTCTATCACGGCAGGAAGCTTTCCAGAATCATATCAATAAGACTTACCAAAAGCCTTGTACACAGCTGGATCTTTCCAATCGCAATATGTCTCCTATTTAAAGAAACTTTTCAATGTTGTGATCCACACATGTCACACAAGATGTTCAGACTAAACGCTTGACATCTTTCCTGACCAGATATTCGACATCTTACGTATCACCTAAAAAATAAGCCAATAACAAACGTAACAACGATCTCCTCCTTTGGCTATTTTTAGGCAAGCACTTTACTTCTTCTGGTGAGTACTGATGATCTTGATCTTCATTTGTCTTGCATCTAGTCTTGCTATTTTGATCCTGATGATCTTGATCTTCATTTGTTTTGCATTTAGTCTTTCTATTTTGATCACAATTCATATCTAATCCTTTCTCCCCCTTGATTGCCTCAAAAAGTAGCCATAGACAACTCCTAAAATATTTACCTTCAGAATAGAAGCACACATCGAATAACTCGTTGCTAGTTGACGCTTTTTCATCCCGAAATTTACAACCACCATTGCATCACTAATTCCTACTCTTTTTCCTCTCAATAGAACCATTGTTCGAACCGTTGGTCAGTTGGGATTGATCATGTCGTTTCAGAGGGGGTACCCACCTATAACTCCCCCTCAAAGTGTTGCTTTGTTATAAGTCCATAGAGCACAACCCAAGTGACGACCTCAGGCTTTCAAAACGATTCACATCCAAGGCCTTTGTGAATATATCAGTAAGCTGCTTGTCGGCGTGGAGATATTCTAGAATAATTTTCTTATTCTCAACCAACTCACGAATAAAATGATGCTGAATATCGATGTGTTTGGTCTTACTATGTTGGACCGGATTCTTCGAGATGTTGATAGCGCTCACATTGTCACAATATAATGTCATAACATCCTACTTGACATTATACTCGACCAACATTTGCTTCATCCACAGAAGTTGTGTACAACTGCTTCCAGCAGCTATGTACTCCGATTCAGCAGTGGATAGAGCGACACAATTATGCTTTTTATTGAACCATGATATAAGATTATTACCTAGGTAGAAACAGCCTCCGGATGTGCTTCTCTTATCAGTAGTGTTCCATGCCCAATCTGCATCACAATATCCAACAAGGGTGGAGGACGTATCAAAAGTGTGTAGGAGACCTAGATCAGCAGTGCTAACGATATACCTTATTATTCTTTTGGCCTGGGTCAAGTGACTTACTTTAGGGTTTTCTTGGAATCATGCACATACGCCTACAACATAGTCTAACGTTTGACCTAGTCTAACGTTATCTGTAAAAGGGTAACTATAACGGCTTCGATTGGCTTAGGCATTTATTGCACTAGTGAACTCGAAAGGCGTCTGAGGGATTTATCACTCATACTTCGGTATGAGAAAGATATCCGTTTAGGCCACTTGATGAGTATGACTGAAGAAAGAGCATGGCCATGCAGGTGATACCTTAGTATCAGTTTTCAGTCATCTCAAATATCAAGAAACAGTGATTGATAAATTAGGGTGACCATTCTATGCCTATTGATCAATCTGGATATCGGTTTGATAAAAGGACAGTGACATGTACGATAACAGGTTAAGTCGAATAATTGATAATCACGAATATTGGATAATCATAATGTCTTGCTAGAGGCCACTTATGATGGAAAGGGTAAAATGGTAATTTTACCAGTCTGCCAATTATTCGTGAGCCTAGAGGGTCACACGCATCAAGCACAATACATGACAATAATTATGGATGAGATTTGAGAACGATTCGGTAGTTTTCTGGCCTAAGGTTTTAACCAGACGGTCGAAGAAATCAATTCGAGGAAATTGAGCCGTTTTGACTAAACCGAAATTAGAACTCAAGTTAATGGGTTTAATTTGGGTTTTAGTTAAATGGGCTTAAAGTCCATTTAGGGTTTAAGATAAGAGAGGGGTTAAATGCAAATAAGAAGGATTAAAAGGATGGATAATGCAATTTTTATTTTGAAATTCAATTTAATTTCAAATTTCAAATTAAAAATCACATAATCTATAATTATTTTATCCTTTTGATTTTTTCAGCAATTAACTCCCACTCTCTCTCCTTCTAATGGCTGAAAATTCTTTCCCTCTCTTCCTTCATTGTTGCTCTTTTTTTTCTCTCAAAATTTCTAGCAAAAATTAGAGAGAAAAACCATTTCGGTTGTGTGCTTGTGTGGACTTGATAGAGAGGACACTACGCTTGTGTTCTTGTCGATTTCAAGAGGTAAAATATCAGATTTTAATTGAGTTTATAACATGTTCAAATAGCATTAAGATCTAGTTTTAATCGATCACCACGGTTACATATTGTCCGCTGCATGATTTTCAATCTTTGGAACCCGTGGTGATCTCTTTTAGTGGTATCAGAGCATGGTTATTATGTTTATTTGTATATGTTTAAATCTGATTTTTTATTATGTTTATATGTGTTCTTCATCATTAGCATGCATGTAAATCAAAAAAAATTTCAGATTTGATTGATTTTGGAAATTGGAAAAATTAATATTTTTTTTTGGGTTTTTCGGGGTTAGCCATGGCTTAGCCATGGCCGACCAGGTCGAGTCCCGTGGTGGACCATGGAATGCCCTAGGGCAGACCATGGTCAGCACCATGGGCCGACGAGGGTCGCCTACGGGCTGCCATGGTTGCCTCGCGGGTGACCAGGGTCTGCCCTAGGGGCAACCATGGCTGCCCTCGCGGGCTACCATGGTCGTTCCCGTGGCCGACCACGGTCAGCCTCGCGGGCGACCTCGGCAGGCCTCACGGGCCACCGTGGTTGCCTCCGCGGGCGACCTTCGGTTGAGCCAGTTCGACTAGACCAGATTCGAGCTGAACCGGTTGGTTCGCGAGGATATTTGGAAACTCTAAAATAATTTAATTTTCAGATTTGGTTCAGTTTCGATAAACCAGCGAGAACCGGTCCAAAATTCAATTAATCGATTAAACCGTCTAGTTTCGATAAACCGGAATTTTTCCACTTAAGAAAGATAAAATTTGGAAAATTTATTTGTTTGATCAGCATGTTGATTGATAATATGTTCTTTGATCATATGATGTTTTCCACATGAGGCTAGCTAAGCCCATTATATTTGCATTTTAATTTCGGTTTTGCAACCTGCGTGTTGCTTAATTTTGGGTTGTAGTAAATACGGCCTGCGTGTCGTGATGTGTATTTCATTTTATTTATTTTAATTTGTAATCACGAAGACCGACACAAGAATCAAGTCAAGAGGAAGACTCGGATTGGAGGAGGCTCGAAGCCAGTGGGAGTTCACGAGAATGGAGCAAGTTTGGATCTTGAAGACCATGTCTTTAGGATCAGTTTTGCTAGATTCTTAGGAACTTAAGATGGGCTTAGCTATGCATATTTTATCGTTACATTTGTATGTTTGAATGTATGAATGTATGATAGTTTAAATATACAAGTTTATGTATGATTTGCTATCACCCACATGTAAAGATTAAAATCGGAATTTAATCAGACTCGCATGTAACCTGCTAAGGGATCATCTTTGCATGGATTTGCAATTGACGATTCCAGATTAAGATTGTATCGATATACAATCAGACTTTTATAATTCACTTAAACGCAAATAATTACAAGTCAAGCGTGATACCATCCAAGTTTGGGCACTCAAAAGGGCTTCGACCCTATGGATGTCGGTACGCCTCCGCGTAACATTCATAGAGAAAAGGTCTGGATAAGATGGGTGGTTCTGTGTGGGTGCGTGCGCCTCCGCGTAGTAGTCACATTAGTTCTATCCATAGTTCAAGCTTGGTAGACTTGTCTACGATTGTCAGCTAGGGCTGACCTAGGGTATCAGTATAGGGTATGCCGTGTACTTTTAGTACAGACCCTAGCCAGGAATTACATGGTTTTGTAAATGGATGTATTCCTACCTTGATGTTCACAATTGGAGCAGTGAGCCTCCGTTCACTTCAATTGAGGGTATGATAGGATCCTGGTTCAGATTCTAATGTTAGAATCAGACAAGTGTTTTATAACTTAATCTCCAACTTGAATTTTAATTAATTTTACCATGTAGAACTAAAAGGCAAACACAACACAAAGGAGTAATAGCGCACTGAGAGTCCAGATTGAGGACAGACTCAAGGGCGTGAATTACTCAGATTGGAATAGAAACTTGAGGCTTGTACTCAAGCATGAACGCAAGTAGTATATCCTTACCAAGAAACCTCCTGCCGAGCCACCGTTGAACGCCGCTAGGGCACTAAGGATACTTATCAAAGTTTCTTAGTAACCAAATTGACGAGTCATGCATTATGGCAGGCAGTAGGATGCCAGAGTTGCAGAAGCAGTTCAGGAACGTTTCAGATGACCCTCATACCTGTAAGGCAGAGGTCAAGGAAATGTTCAAGGAGAAAGCTCGTGTCGAAAGATATGATACTTTCATAGAACTTAACTCCTGCAAACTTAAGGCTGGAGCCCTGTTAGTCCCCATGTCACGAAGATTTAATGTCTTCAGGAACATCTAACCAGACTCGGTTTTAATGATCAGGTGGAAATGGCTGCGGATTTTATGTTGCAGTCACTTCCAGATACATATAGTGATTTCATAGTAAATTACAATATGCATGACATGGACAAGTACTTAACAGAGCTTTATGGGATACTTGTGACCACTGAAAAGAACCTCAAGGGCAAGACCAAGGAGGTCCTTATGGTCAACAAGAAGGTCAGCTTCAAGAAAGCTGATCTGGATAAGGGTAAGGCTCCTGGGCACCTTGCAGGACAGATCAGACACCCCAAGCGTCCAAAGGTTCAAGCAGCTCCCAAAACTGTTGTGAATTCTAAGGACAAATTGGAGGAGATATGCTATCACTACAATGAGCCAGGACACGGGAATAAGGGATTGTAAGCAATACAAGGATCATGTGTAGAAGAGTGGGTATCCACGTCTTCAGGATCAGATATTTACGTTGGTAAGCTTAATCGCTATAACGTAAATAAGAAAAGGCTTAAATCTAATGATTTAAACCAAGTTATAATCTGGCATTGTCATTTAAGGCACATAGGCGAGAAACACATTTCAACACTTCACAAGTGTGGACTTTAAGTCCGTTTGAATTCACTCAAACTGAAAGATTCAAGTCTTGCCTAATGAGCGAGAAACGTATTTCAACACTTCACAAGTGTGGACTCTTTAAGTCCGTTTGAATTCACTCAAACTGAAAGATTCAAGTCTTGCCTAATGAGCGAGAAACGCATTTCAACACTTCACAAGTGTGGACTTTTTAAGTCCGTTTGAATTCACTCAAACTGAAAGATGCAAGTCTCGCCTAATGGGCAAAATGACAAAGGTACCTTTCACAGGTTTATGTGAAAGGCGAGTGACTTATTAAGTCTAATACATTCCGACGTATGTGGACCTATGAATACTCAGGCCAGAAGAGAGTTGAACTAATACTTGACTCTGGAAACGGCCGCATTCATTTTGAATCGGGCTCCGATGAAGACAACGATAGTACACCTTGTGACAGTCATTTTGTCTCCCATTACTGTGGATGCGTGCGCCTCCGCGTAGTATTCATTAGGATGCGAGCTGAATAAGGTAATCGGTTCTATTTGGATGCGTGCGCCTCCGCGTAGTAGCCAAATAAGAGTTGGACCAGAGTCACAGAAGGTACACCACATGACACTCATTACGTCTCCCGTTACTGTGGATGCGTGCGCCTCCGCGTAGTATTCATTGGGATGGGAGCGGGATGAGATGGTCAGTTCTATTTGGATGCGTGCGCCTTCGCGTAGTAGCCAAATCAGAAATGGACCATAGTCATATATGGTGTGGGAAACATCCTAGTATGTTTTTCCTAAAAAGATTTGGGTAGCAGAGATGCAGGCATCCAAATCAGACAAAATGTGTCTTCGTAAGGTATCCTTAAGAAACTAAGAGATACAACTTCTACATACCCAGCGAGTACAAAGTCTTTGTTGCTCGAGGAGGGGTATTTTTGGAGAAATATTTTATTTCCAAAATAGCTAGTGGGAGTCTCGTGCATCTCGAAGAAATTCGAGAGGATACGGAACAACCTGAAGCAATTCAGGAGCCTGCTATGCAAGATGTAGAAGTACTGGAGCCTCAGATGGTCGCCTATGAAGAATCCATCCCTACAGAAATTCCAAATGGTCTAAGGAGGTCTGAAAGATCTCGTCATGTTCCAGACAGATATGGCTTCACAACCACTGAGGGAAATGACGTGATGTTGGTGGATCAGGATGATCCAGAAACCTGCAGACAAGCTTTAACTAGTCCAGACTCCGAAAAATGGTAGAATGCCATGAGTGAGGAAATGAAATCCATGTATGAAAACCAAGTCGGATGCTTGGTGGATCAAACCTCTGGGATAAAACCCATCGGTTCTAAGTAGGTCTATAGGATCAAGACCGACATGGATGGAAGTCCTCAGACCAATATGGCTAGGATGGTTGTAAAAGGTTACCGTTAGATTCAATACATGGATTATGATGACATCTTTTCACCAGTAGCAATGGTCAGATTGATCCGGATTATTCTTAGCCATAACTATGGCAGATGGATGTCAAAACCCCTTCCTTAGCAGGAACTTACTAGAGGGCATGTATATCACACGACCTGTGGGTTTTGTATATCCAAAGAATTCCGGAAAGATATGTAAGCTGCAAAGATCCATTTATGGATTTAAGCAAGCTTCAGGGAGTTGGAACCTTCATTTTGATAAAGCTGTAAGGGAACTCGGCTTCATAAAAAAACAAAAGTGAGCCTTGCGTACATGAGAAAGCGAGTGGGAGTAATATTGTATTCTTGATATTTATTCATCGGGAATGACATCCCGACCTTGCCACCAAAGCTTGGTTAGGGAAGTACTTATCGATGAAGGACTTAGGTGATGCTACATTTAATGTAGGCATCAGGATCTCTACAAATCATTCCAAAAGGATTTTGGGCCTAAGTCAGAACATGTTGCTAAGTCAGAACATGTACATAGGTAAAGTGTTGAGAAGATCTCAATGCTTGACTTTAAGAAAAGATACATACCCATGCGTCATGGCATTAAGCTCAGCAAGCTACAGAGTCCTAGTACTCCTGATAAGCTGAGCAGGATGAGTAAGATCCCTTATGCTTCGGCTGTGGGATCCATCATGTATGCCAGGATGTGCACGAGACTGGAAGTCTCGTTTGCACTAAACTGTACCAGCAGATTCCAATCTAACCCCGAACAATTAAACTGGATTTTTTTCAAAGGCCATCCTCAAATATTTGAGGAGGATTGAGGATGCATTTTGGTAAATGGGGATGAAGATAGAGAACTAGCAGTCAAAGGACAAGTCGATGCTAGTTTTCAACAATATCCAGATGACTTCAAAATTCTGTCAGGATATATTTTGTGTTGAGTGGTGGCGCTTTCAGCTAGATAAGCTTTAAGCAAGCCAAAATTGCCAACTCTACAACGGAGGCTGAGTATATAGCTGCAACAAAAGCAGCTAAAGAGGTCGTATGGATTAGAAGCTTTCTAATCGGATTTGATGCAACGCCGCGAGCGTCTGATTCGATAAGCTTGTTGTGGGACAACACAGGTGCCGTAGCTATTGCTCAAGAGCCCAGGTTCCACAACAAATCCAAACATATACTCAGCAGGCTTCACCTCATGAGAGTTATCAAATATAGAGGTGATGTGGAGATTAAACACTATTCGACTGATGATAATATGGCCGATCCCTTGACAAAGGCTCAGCCGCAGCCTAGGCATGAGAAACATGCAGGGTCTATGGGAGTAGATCAGAACTTAAATTGGAACCAGGGGCAAGTGGGAGATTGTTAGAGTTATGCCCCAGTCCAATATAAAAGTGATCTACAGATGTAATGTTTTATCATCTTTCCGAATAAATAAATCGGCATATATTACTAAAGTGTTGTAGGAATATATCGAATGTAATTTGATCTATGTCATTATGTGTGTAACCACTAATAGTAGAACTATAGATCAGAAAGAATTACATTTGATGAGTCCCTGATCAGCTAAGCTTCTTTATGAAGCGATCAGTATGAGACTAACTCCTTGTGATCATGCTCTACTGATCATGGCAAAGTGCGTGCCGGAGTTATATCATAGATACCATCAGGTCGATGATATCGGACAACCCGATTGTGAGTATGCTGCATAGATCCAGTCATGAGATACTCACATATCGTAACTTGTCATTATATCCTAAGACCAAGGAGTCTTTGTGTACACTATGTAACAAATACCTAAATTTGACCTAGTCTAACGTTATCTGTAAAAGGGTAACTATAACGGCTTCGATTGGCTTAGGCATTTATTGCACTAGTGAACTCGAAAGGCGTCTGAGGGATTTATCACTCATACTTCGGTATGAGAAAGATATCCGTTTAGGCCACTTGATGAGTATGACTGAAGAAAGAGCATGGCCATGCAGGTGATACCTTAGTATCAGTTTTCAGTCATCTCAGATATCAAGAAACAGTGATTGATAAATTAGGGTGACCATTCTATGCCTATTGATCAATCTGGATATCGGTTTGATAAAAGGACAGTGACATGTACGATAACAGGTTAAGTCGAATAATTGATAATCACGAATATTGGATAATCATAATGTCTTGCTAGAGGCCACTTATGATGAAAAGGGTAAAATGGTAATTTTACCAGTCTGCTAATTATTCGTGAGCCTAGAGGGTCACACGCATTAAGCACAATACATGACTATAATTATGGATGAGATTTGAGAACGATTCGGTAGTTTTCTGGCCTAAGGTTTTAACCAGACGGTCGAAGAAATCAATTCGAGGAAATTGAGCCGTTTTGACTAAACCGAAATTAGAACTCAAGTTAATGGGTTTAATTTGTGTTTTAGTTAAATGGGCTTTAGGGTTTAAGATAAGAGAGGGGTTAAATGCAAATATGAAGGATTAAAAGGATGGATAATGCAATTTTTATTTTGAAATTTAATTTCAAATTAAAAATCACATAATCTATAATTATTTATCCTTTTGATTTTTTCAGCAACTAACTCCCACTCTCTCTCCTTCTAATGGCTGAAAATTCTCTCCCTCTCTTCCTCCATTGTTGCTCTTGTTTTCTCTCAAAATTTCTAGCAAAAATTAGAGAGAAAAACCATTTCGGTTGTGTGCTTGTGTGGACTTGATAGAGAGGACACTACGCTTGTGTTCTTGTCGATTTCAAGAGGTAAAATATCAGATTTTAATTGAGTTTATAACATGTTCAAATAGCATTAAGATCTAGTTTTAATCGATCACCACGGTTACATATTGTCCGCTGCATGATTTTCAATCTTTGGAACCCGTGGTGATCTCTTTCAATTTGCTTTGAGTCCCTCGACTAGCAAAGCTTCTGTCAAACAAGACGCTCCATGACACTTGAGCTTTCCTTTGCTAATGATACGAGCTTTTTCCCTATCACCATAAGTTACATGGCAGTTAGTATATGGTTTAATGTTTGTAAAAAAAATCTCGTGTACATGTCATGTGGCGTGAGCATCCGCTATCAAAGTACCAGTCTATGTTGGTTGAGGCACACACAGTGGTATAGGCAATGTTGGCCTGGTATGTTTTGCCTTTTACTCTCCATTCCATCTGTCTAGGTTTCCGAACACTATGTTGATAGCGGCTTCGAGCTATCTCTTGTGAGTGGAGAGATGGTCTCTTATCATAATGATAATAGCATAAGGATTTGATATGACCTCTCTTCCCACAATAATTACAGATCCAACGTGGTTCATTTGTAGACATCTTGGACGATGGTTGATTGTGCTGAGACATCCTCGCTACTGTTTGGCAGACGTTTGTTGAGAAGGATGTTGTAACATGTTTTGCCTTTCCTGGCCTAGGGAGTCGCGTAAACTGTTCATTCTCTTCAGTTGGGGATTGTTGTGGAACAAACTTGGTTTCAGATGATGAGCCATTATGAGTATATCCAAGTCCCCTTGTGTCTCTGGCCTGCTTTCCTATTGACAATATTTTGTCTAGGCTCTCTGAGCTTGGGTTCATCATTTTAACTGACTTGGTCATTTGTTCTATTTCTCCATTGAGTCGGGTGACTTCTTATTTTAGCTCGATGATAGTCTCCAGCATTCTAGTCTTGTCGTTTGTAAGGGTGATAATCTGAGCAGCTTGCTTGTCTAGAATTTGGGACTCTTCAATCCATTTTGTGTAGAGGATCCAGTAAGCCTCATTGAGATGATCATCATTCCATTCATCATCTAGTGATAAGTATTGTATGTCATTACTAACATTATAAGGATGATCAGGTTTGCTGGATGAAGTGGAAGCGGTGAATGCCACAAAATTACTTATCTCTTCTGCTTCATTGTCATCAGTCTCCTCATCGGACAATGTAGCATTATAGCCCTTTTTCTTTTTCCTTAAGTAGTTAGGACATTCCTTTTGGTAGTGTCTGAACCCTTCACATTTATGGCATTGAAATCTTATGCTGCCATTGTTCCTTTCACCAGCTTTATTGTCTTTGTCGAAGTTTCCACTTCTTTGAGCTTTCTGTGGAGCATTGTTCTTGACATCTGCAGTGACATTCTTTCAGTCACGTGCCGCGACATTTTCCCCGACATTCGATTGAATCGCTTCATAACCCGGTTATAGTTCTTTGCTAGAAAAGCTATGGTAGCGTCGATTTCATCTTCCGGGTCTGAATGTTCATGCCTAACATGCTTGGGCATGGAGCTATTGAAAGCCACTCCTTTATTTTTCTGTCCAATGCTTGGTAGGGACAACTCATACGTCATTAGAGATCCCATTATTTCATGAAAGGGAAGAGTCTTGAGATCGTGGAATTCTTCAATGGCCGTTATCTTCATTTTAAACCTTGAACTCAAGGCTTTTAGGGTATTTCTTACCAGTTTCTCATCTGGCATTAGTTCACCCAACGAGTAGGATTCGTTGGGAAGGTCTGGAATTTGCACATTAAATTTAGCCACTGTCTCATCTTCTTTCATGATAAGTGCTTCAAACTTTGTTGTTAAGTACTGAAGTTTTTGTTCTCGTACCTTTGTGGTTCCCTCATATGCAACATTCAGAATTTCCCATGCTCATTTGGCGGTAGTGCATGTGTTGATCAATCTGAACACGTTTCTGTCCACACCATTAAAAATCGCATATAGGGCTTGGGAATTTCCTAGAGCTGCTTCTTCATCAGCATCGGTCCATTCTAACTCAAGTTTGGGATTTGTGAAATTTCCCTCAGCATCTTGATAGCATGGGGCGCTCCAGCCATTTATCACCGCCTTCCAGGTCTTGTTTTCGATAGATTTTAAGAAGGCACACATACGGGCTTTCTAATATCCGTAGTTACTCCCATCTACAATCGGTGGACGGTTAACTAATCCTCCTTCTCTAGCGTTGTCCATGTTTGTCAATCAAAATTTTTCGCCCAAAATCTCACCTAAAGCTGTAGGTGCCTCCTCTGATACCAATTGAAATTCTGATTAATTTAGTTAGACAAGATGTCAAGAACAATGTCAGGAACAATGTTGAGACAATGTTCTTAACAACTTGCCAGCAAACAGATTTGGACAATCACAATATAAAGCAGTAGATGGCAAACAACGACACACAAGATTGTTTACCGTGTTCGGTGCAATCTCAGCTACGTCTGGGGGCCCTCGGTCAGTGGAAAGGTTTCACTATATGGTAATGAGTCAAAACATACAAGTATACATGATCATCACACAAATCAATACCATATGCTACTATTACTAGTGCAAACCTATCTCAGGGACTCCCCATGAATCTAAGACTCCATCTTGATTCCACTCTACGAGCACTCGCACTGCCCGGATGCAACAAGTCGCTGTTATGCACTTGTGCGTGAACCTTCAATCACACATTCACAAGAAACCCTCAATCACTCACACTTGATCTTCTGATTCTGGTAGTGATACACAAACGTTCTTCGTGGAACACACAATCTCTCAGCACGCCAGTCCTTCACGTCTAAGAGCTCTATGTATTTCACCGAAGAAACTACAAGAAGTCGCTCGCTGCTAAGGGTGGAGCCTAAGCTTTTATAGCAGCTGCAAGATTGATTCCGGACCGCATTAGGGTTACCATAATCCTAGTCGATTCAAGTTTCCCAAATCCTTAACGCCAATATCTTTTCAGAGTCTCTATCACGACAGGAAGTTTTCCAGAATCTGGACTCAATCAAGACTTACCAAAAGCCTTCTACACAGCTGGATCTTTTCAATCGCAATATGTCTCCTATTTAAGAAAACTTTTCAATGCTGCGATCCACACATGTCACGCAAGATGTTGAGACTAAACACTTGACATCTTTCCTAACTAGATGCTCGACATCTTACGTATCGCCTAAAAAATAAGCCAATAACAAACGTAACAACATTTTCAATTTAGAATCATCAAAATATCAAGAACTATTGTGTTCTTTTTCTCCCTATTTTATATTTCTCCTCTGTAAAAGTTTGTTCGAGTTCAAGTTCGCTGAGACTAGACCTTTGGTGTACGGTGCTAGTTTGAAATCGTTGTATCCTGGTAGATGTACGCTCGTTGATCCGAGCGAATACACTTTAATAAAAATGTCCAACATGCCTCCACTATTTTCTAAGTTTGTAAGATTAATTTGTAAAGGTTCATGTATCCTTGTAATCTTCATAATTCGTTAGTATTTATAATTTTATCAAGTTTCTCAATTTGTTAATGTTACTGTATAATATTTAATCATTTCATAAAGAGATGAGTCTTCGGGGAGGATCATTACTTCCACTGTCTGCAGTGATTCTTGCACAACCTGAATCATTGAGCCAACTTTTGGACAGGGGGACGAGAGTCCTCTAGCATCTGAGCCTAATTCAAGCGATTCCACAATCGATACAACTACAAGTACTGTCCCCAAGATCGATCATCAAAAACTGAAGGAACATAGCAAGTAATCAGATGAACATAACGCTAACGATATGTAACTCTTTGATATGAATTAAGTGACAAGTGAGTTTAAATTAAGGATACTAATTACATTACTGGTTGTCTTGTAGCTCTCTTCACACTTCAAACCAAGTAGCTACAGTTTCATGTCTTATTGAGCACAAATCATGGGTTTTTCACAAAACACATATATTTAATATTAGGGTAAATTCCACATGACCCCCCTTAACTATAAGCGTGTCTCACATGCCCCCCCTTGACTACAAAATCAATCTGTGAGGTGCCTTAACTATCCAAAAATCCCACTTTACCTTTTTTTGTTGATTTTTTTCAAAATTCTGTTAAGTTTTTTGTGAAATAACGAAAATACCCTTGTATCTGAAAAATTAAAATAAATAAATAAAAATGATTTTGAACTTTTTTTATATTTTCTCGTTGTACAAAATAAAGAATAAAAATAATATTTTAGTATTAATTTTTTATTTAAAAAAAATTATTTATAAAAATTAACAAAAATAAAAAACGATGTTTAAAAGTAACTTTTTATTTTTAAATTTTTTTTATAAAAAAACTTTTTAAAAATTATTTTTACTATTAACAAAATTTTATTCTTTATTTTGTAGAACGAGAAAATTAAAAAAAAAGTTCAAAATCATTTTTATTTATTTATTTTAATTTTTCAAATACAAGGGTATTTTCGTCATTTCACAAAAACTTAACAGAATTTTGAAAAAAGTCAACAAAAAAAGGTAAAGTGGGATTTTTGGATAGTTAAGGCACCTCACAGATTGATTTTGTAGTTAAGGGGGTGCATGTGAGACACGCTTATAGTTAAGGGGGGTCATGTGGAATTTACCCTTAATATTATGGCTTTTTCGCGGCATGTTAACAGTTGGCCTTAGGATTCACACATTCAGTTTTATAAGTACGATATAACTGTCATTCTTTTGATCTTCAGCTTCAGCATCGGCAACAACTGCGATTCCAGCTTTGCCGTTTCGGTTCGTATCTTCCAACACAAACCTTCAAAGGCATACCCACAGCAACCCAAAGATGAATACAGTTACAACTACTTTCTCCATGATTAACCTGAACCAAACAAGAACAATTGAAAGCAACTTCATTACTACTTACAATTGCATCTCCAATTAAAGACAACTACTTAAGGAAATGACCATCCCAACAACATACCTTATCTTTTGATTGATGTTATAGAAAAAGAGGGTTAGAGGTTGATCATGGTTAATTAGTGGGGAAGGTAAGTTGCTAATTGTGGGCACTGGAAGTGGAACGGGCAATGCTTATTGTGGTGGAGCAACCACAAATGTTTTGATCTCATTGGGATGCCAATTTGAATTTTAATTGACTTTTTCTATTTTCTCATCATGTGTTCAATATTTAACTAGTTGTAATTGGTGCATTAAATAATGCTTATTGTAATTTATATTTGGTTAACCAACTAAAATGCGAAGTATACTTTTTTTATAGCGCAGGGCAAGAATACAAATCCAATCAATTGATGAGGACGGGCACGGTGAGTTAGTGGTATCATGCATAGGATGTAAACGAGTCGAATTAAGTCTCATTTTTAGCAGGGCTTGCATCGGCTTGTTAAAAAAAGTTGTTCAACTCAAATTATGCTTGGGTTCGAACAAACTTATGTAATTAAGCTCGAGTTCGGCTCGAAATAAAATAGTTAAGTTCGAGCTCAAGCTCAGCTCGATTCGTTCGCATAAATTTTAATACAAATATTTATTAAAATAAATTAAATAATAAATTAGCCAACTTGAGATTTGCTCGATTTGATTCAGCTCGTCTGATTCTATTATAATATATTAAACATTTTTCTAAATATATAATTGATTAAATTTTAAACGAGTCGGCTCGTGAGCCTATCGAGCCTTAAAAGGTTAGGCTCAAGCTCAAAACTTTTATCAAACAAACCCAATCTTGAGCTCGAATATAACGAGTCCGAACTGAATATTTAACGAGTCGAGCTCTAGCGGCTCATTAAAAGCTCAGCTCGTTTACATTCCTAGCACCATGTAATAATTTAGTTCAATTACAATGATTTTGTGTTATTTTACTCGTGCGTAAGGGTAATCTTGTAATTGCACACCAACTTGTGTGCCAACATCTTTTATTTCGAAGCCAACGTACATTTAATGCCTAGGTTATTTTTGGTTTCCAGTTTCAGAGTGATTCAACAAGATCTCTATTAGCATATCCTAGGTCAATCATGTAGAGACCTAAATTGACATTATCATTTGTTACTAAAATGACACTTCGTTGTAAGGATAATCACTTGAACAGTTAACTCTAATAATATTAAGTATGTGACTTGATAGTAAAACCCTTAGATTTAACAAAGTTATTATTCAAATATCTCCAATCATAACAACATATTAAAAATATTGATGATTATGTTTTACTAATAGTGAGTATATGATTCTAAGTAAAATTATACATATTAGGTGCATTATCTTGGGGTGATATACATAAGATAAGTACTAGGAATATTGTCCAAGTCTGCATAAAAACCCAGTTAACTGGCCACCAGGCCCGATTGACTTGAGACCCAACAAAAAATGGTGTGGAACCAGGTCCAACACCTCTCACTCATATGAAAATCGGTCGGGCCATGGTTCCAGTTTTTGTGATTCGCGTGCCACTCGACGGCCCAACAGTAGTAAGAAACTCAGCCCAACCCAACTATAAGGCCCAAGCCAGCCCAAGACTTAAGCCCACCTCATATACCTCACAGCCTAACTTGCAATTCTCTTTTTGTACCCGAAGACTCAAGCATACTTCAGCTTATAGCCCACCAACAATTCTTTTTTTTACTCCAAGCTCCCAAACACAAACTTGAGTTCATTCCGAGTTTGTACTACTTGTAATCTAACTCGAGTTGATTCCGAGTATTCCTTCCCCGAGTTTGAGGGCGGGTGGGATACTTTGGGTTGGATGAGTTTATGAGTAGTCTACGATTATATGTATGTAAAAATCGCCAAAAAAATATTTAGTATGAAATTTTGCGTGCCCCTGAAAAAATTTCTAAGTCCATCCCTGTGTACTCGTCATTGACAAAGTAAACAAAAGAACATGATGCAATACCATGTTATCATTGAAACGTACTCTAAATGAGTACGTTGTATCCAATTATAATCGATGTCCACAATCACCCATTCTACACATTAGCAAACTACCAAGTTCTACGTTTCAATAAAACTTAACTGGTGTTCAGAAGGATTTCGCCCATTTAAATATTTTGGATGTTAAATTGTCAATTTACCTACACTCCACCGACCCGATTGAATGTTATGTTATGACGTACATGTTTTACTACCTCTTTCTCATTATTATTACATGGTACTTGTTCTTATACTATATTCCTTATTATTTGTCTTTGACTCTGCATTATATCCTACTCTCTCTGTTTCTGCAAGTCATTTACTTTCATAAAGACCACTGATATGGCCAATATTTATATTGAAAAATATATTAAATTATTTGAAAAATATGAAGGAATGAGTGGAATTTATGTATGTACATTATTCTGAGAAATTATGATGATATATTCAGACTTCATTGTTTCGGTACCCAACGGTAAACGTCTCATTCATGCACCTTCAACCTTTCATCAATGTAATTAAGAATATGTTTGAACGCCAATTTGAAAAATTATGATGAACTAATGATATGTTGCATATTATTTGTCTTGCCTCTGCACTATATGCTACTTTCTCTGTATCCACTGATATTGAAAAATAAAGTCAATAATTCGAAAAATATGAAGGAATAAATAGAAAATTTGTTTCTACGTTAATCTGAACATTTATATTGATATAATGAGACTTCATTGTGTCATCTTTACAAGAGTAAATGTTCCATTCATGCTCCTTCAACCTTTCAATAACGTGATGAACATTCTGTTTGAACGCTAATTTGAAAAATATAAATGATACAATGACAATAGATCGTTTCAGAATGTAGATTTAGTGAGGATCAAACATTTCAAATGACATGCAAATACATTAACGCAACCAGAAATTAAAGTTGGTAGCTTCATTAGTTCATCAGATTGTTTAACCTAACATGCAAGGTACTAGTAATAAAAAAGTGGATATCAAGTACCGAGCACAAAAGAACATGCATCTACTAAACCTATCTAGTTGTCTTCCATCCTTGTCTTCATTCTGCTACTCAAAGTTTTGTGTTCTTCCAAATCTGAATCGTCGACAACATAATTATATTTGGTTCAATTTTGGGATTTCTCCTCTCCAGTTAAAGATTAGTGTTGTTGGGATTTTGAGCTTCAAAAAAATTAGGCCTATTATAATATAATGATACTGGACTCAATTTTGGAGCCTCTATAGGGTCGGGGCTCAAGGCAAAAGTCTTTCTTGCCTTATGGGCTGGCCGACCCAATAATTTATTTTTTCACTGCACTTGCATACATTATATCAAAGTTGTCAGTTCAACAACTTACACACTCACTTACGACAACTGATTGCTCTGCAACTTTCTATTTGCTGAGTCCATTACTTCTTATTCTTACTATTATGTTCTGTTTTTCAACGATCGACTAAAGTCAATTTATTCAAATACAGTCGACAATTATTATGCCAGGTTACTCTTTTTCAGTTACAAACTACCCATTCCCAGTACGCAACAATTACTCAAAAGGATCGTGGCAACGCAATCAAAGTCACAATCACCTTAAACTCCTTCGCATCACTAATCTGCCTTCTTCAGTTGAATATTGATCATTAATTTCGTGTCTTTTTACCGATAATAACTCATTAGTTATAGTACGTCGATTTCCCAATCCGACGAATCTTCTAGGTCGGCACATTTCCAAATCAGATTATGGTCTTCGAAGGATTACGCTCCTTCTATCAATGTCATCAGTTACTACATCTACATTGTTAAATTTAATATTCTCAATGAAAAAGCGTTTCAAGTGTTGGGAGAAAAACGAATCTAATAGAATAATTAGATACATTGAAATTAAACAATTCTCCCCACCTGTGCAAATCTCGTAGGAATCTATCAAGCAAAGCAAATCAAACAAGCTGATAAATATAGCAAATAAGAACACAATAGGTACGCACAATTTTAGCGTGGAAAACCTTCTCAAGGCGAGAGAGGAAAAACCACGGGACCCTCGAGGCCGCTTAATCTCCACTATCAGTATAATGGGTACAACGAGTTCTCTCTAAATACAGTTAGAGGATCACAATATCTCAAGATTAAACAATCCTGGCTCAAGCCACAAGTACAAGAAAGAGTAGAGAAACTTAACCGAATTGATGACACACGATCAGAAAATCGTATCAAATCACTCGGACATCCAAACACAAATTTTAACGTTTAGAACGTAGTAACACGTCTCCCAAACACCATGTCCAAAAATCAGCACGATCCAACGGTGGATCGACCTCCGATCAGACTCGTGAACCTTGATGGTCGGCCCTGAAAGTAGCAGCAAATTCTGCATGAATTTCACTCTATTTCTCTCTTGAATTGGCCTTTTTCCTTCTCTCTATTGCCTCCTATTTATAGGCAAAAAATTAGGGTTTTCTTCTCCATGTAGGATACTAACCACATGGTTTTTGGGCCTCCACTTATTTAATAAAGGCCCAACAAATCTCCCCCTTATTTAACTAAGTGGAGGGCATCGCCATCCTGACGATCTTACGACAAACATCAAGCTTCTCCCTTGGTAAGGTCTTCGTGAACACATCGGAATTATTATCATCTATGTGGATTTTCTCAATCTCAAACAACTTGTCTTCAAGTGCATCTCTAAGCCAATGGTATCTCACATCAATATGTTTCGACTTTGCATGAAACGTAAAATTCTTACTCAAGTGAATCGCGCTTTGGTTATGACAATAAACCACACAGCGCTGCTGATTAAGACCGAGCTCCCCTATGAATCTCTTCATCCACAACAACTCTTTACCTGCTTCAGTTGTTGCGATATATTCAGCTTCCGTATAAGAAAGTGCAACACACTTTTGTAGCATTGACTGCCAAGAAACTGATCCACCTGCAAATGTCATTAAATAACTTGAGGTGGATTTTTTGCTATCAACATCTCCTGCAAAATCAGAATCCGAGTAGCTAACAACCAGCGTTTCTCCACTTCCAAAAGTGAGTCCGTAATTAGAGGTACCTCAGAGATATTTCATAATCCATTTGACTGCATCACAATGCTCTCTACCTGGATTTGACAGAAAACAGCTCACAACACCAACTACATGAGCTATATCAGGCCTTGTACACATCATTGCGTACATCAAACTTCCTACTGCTGAGACATATAGAACCAAAGCGTTATGCCCTAGTCAAATATAAAAGTGATCTACAAATGTAATATTTTATCATCTTTCCGAATAAATAAATCGGCATATATTATTAATGTGTTGTAGTAATATATCAAATGTAATTTGATCTATGTCATTATGTGTATAACCACTAATAGTAGAATATTAGATCAGTATGAGACCAACTCCTTGTGATCACGCTCTACTGATCATGGCAAAGTACTCGCCGGAGTTATATCATAGATATCATCAGGTCGATGATATCGGACGACCCGATTGTGAGTATGCGACATAGATAATGTCATGAGATACTCACATATCGTAGCTTGTCATTATATCCTAAGACCAAGGAGTCTTTGTGTGCACTGTGTAATGACTATCTGAGTTTGACCTAATCTAACGTTACCTGTAGAAGGGTAGCCATAACGGCTTTGATTAGCTTGGTTATTAATTGCATTAGTCAACTCGAAAGACGTCTGAGAGATTTATCACTCATACTCTGGTATGAAAAAGATATCCGTTTAGGCCACTTGATGAGTATGACTGATGGAATAGCATGGCCAAGCAGGTGATACCTTTGTATCAGTTTTCAGTCATCTCATATATCAAGAAACAATGATTGATAAATTAGGATGACGATTCTATGCCTATTGATCAATCTAGATATCGGTTTGATAAAAGGACAGTGACATGTACGATAACAGGTTAAGTCAAATAATCGATAATCACGGACGTTGGGTAATCATAATGTCTTGCTAGAGGCCACTTATGTTGGAAAGGGTAAAATAGTAATTTTACCAGTCTTCCAACGGGTCGTGAGCCTAGAGGGTCACACACTTTAAGTACAATATGTGACAAACAAGATTGGATGGTAATTGGGAGAATCCGGTTTTCAATTTAGTCACATTGAAAACGATTCAGTTGATTTCTGGCATAGGTTTATTAACCAGACGGTTGAAGAAATCAAGTTAGAGAGATTGGACCGGTTTAGCTAAACAATATAATTAGAACTCAATTAAATGGGTTTTAGTTAGGTTTTAGCTAAGTGGGCTTAAAACTCATTCTTGGTTTTAATTGAGAATGGGGCTTAAGTGCAATTAAGGGAATTAAGGGGTTTATTGTGTAATTATAAAGAAGATATTAAAAATCAGATTTTTATTAATTACACAATAATTTTTCCTAAAACCCTAAGCTAAATAATTTCGAAATCCCCTCTTCTCTCTCTCTTTTCTTTGGCCGACCCTCCCTCTTCAACTCCTCCATTGTTGTTTTGTTCAATTCTTCACACAACGCTAGTAAGGGTGTGTTTAGAAACCTTTCCCAAGGTGTTGTGCTTGTGTGGACGATCTAGAGAGCACAATCTTTTAGTTTTGCTTTGTCAAATTCGAAATCCTCAAAGATGGAACAAATCGGGACAAACCGGAAAATGTTGGGTTTCGGAGGATTCAAAAACAGAGTACGCAGCGGAAAATTAAAATTTAATATCCCCCAAAACAGCCCTCGGATCTTTACAAACCTAGATCTCATGTTTCTACCCCGAAAACGTGTAAGAAAATTGTTTACCTTTTCGGTTTTGCAGACCAGTCAGATTGCGGGCCAGATAGCTCCCAAACCAGACCTCTAATGGAAAAGGCTATTTCACGAGAAATTATAAAACTATGAATTTCATTTAATCTGGCGCTGGTTTCGGGTCAATCGGACTTCAGACCTGAGAGATATGTATCTCGCAATATTCGTCAACAGATCTGGAAATTCAACAAGTTTGATTAGAAAACGAAATATAACTTGAGGTTTGAATCGGATCAGCCGTCTGGAAATCCTGAATCAATCTTTCCCTCTGTCCGACACACACGAGTGCACAAGACCACCAGATCTAAACCCGAGTTCCCCTACTAGAAAGAAAACAAGTTCAGTTAGAGAAACCGGCAGAGTAACGGTATGGAAAAATCAAGTTCTTATTTTTAAGCCCATGGGGCCTCTATTTATAGAGTTTGGCTAGGGTTTTGGGAGCATGAACCAGCCCATAAAATGGGCTAGGTTCGGCTCCCTCCAAACCCTAGCCGCCGGCCAAGGCTTGGGCGGTTTGGGCCTCATGGGCCGAACCCACTAGGGTTTCGGCCATGAGGCCTTAGCCTTGCCCAACTTGGCAGCCCATGAGGTATTCCAACCTCATGGGTTTCGGCCCCATTATCCATCACGGCCGGTGCCCAAAACCCTAGGGTTTTGGCCGAGTCCATGGTACGTGAGCTGACGGACCTGTGGCCCAAAGCCGAAGGGCTTTTGGCCACGGCCCGATTTAACCAATCCATAATTAATTCTGCCCAGATTCCCTAAGATGTGCACCCTATGCGTGTGACCCTTTAGGCTCATGTCCTGTTGGCAGATCGGTGTAAAATTACCATTTTACCATTTCCATCATAAGTGGCCTCTAGTAAGGCATTATGATTACCCAAAGTCCATGATTATCGGCGATCCGATTTAACCTCATGTCGTCCATGTCACTATCCTTTTATCACTAGATATCTTGATTAATCATAAGGCATAGAGTCGTCATCCTTATTTAATTAATCACTATTTCTTGATACCCGAGATGACTGAAAATGATACTCCGTATCATCTGCATGGCCATGCGTTTTCTTTTAGTCAATTTCATCAAGTGGCCTAAACTGATACCTATCCCATACCGTAGTATGAGGGATAAATCCCTTAGACATCTCTCGTATCACACATATAGCCCATCCCCGAGCCAATCACAACCGTTATGGTTACCCTTTCACAGATAACGTTAGGTTTGAACCAAACTCGGATATTGACTATATTGTGATCACAGAGACTCTTTGGTCTAAGGATACAATGACAAGCTACGTGTAGGGTTTTGGAGCGTTCAAGATCATCGAGATAGCGGAAGCATAAACAAAAGCAATATTGTCCAAGAACATGAACCATTAAATCTCAAGGCAAAATCTATTTCACAAGAAATTTACCTTTTAGTCTTAGTTGAATCAAGAAAGAAGAACTATGTGATCTTCTTCTTTAGAGCAAGTCCACACCAAGAGGATGATCCTTAAGATCCTTCACAAAGACCTTACTAGAACTAATGTGTGAAGAACAAGAGAGCAAAGAGAGAGGAGAGCAAGGAGGTGGCCGGCCAATAGAGACAGAAAGTGAGTTGTAAGAGTGTTGTGAATTAATTCTTCATTTGTCCACTTCATCAACACATAAGGCATGGGTCATTAAAGTGACAAATGATGAAGGCATGGGTTAAAGGGAATTCATCACCTAAACTACTTAAATCACTCACCTCTTAATCAACAACACCAACTAAGCATGGTGTGTGGCCCCCACCCTTGGACCCACCAAGGTGGTCGGCCACTTGGGCTTATTGGGCCTTATTTGGGCCCTTATTGGGCCGGCTAGGTGACCTCATGAGCCGAGCCCAATGGGCTTGCCCATGTGTTCGCGTGCCGTGTCCAAAAGTTATCCGACCCTATTTGTCGTTACTTATCAAAAAAAGTCCGACGCGACATCGACGAAAATCTCAGTTTTCTCGATTCGCTAATTATTCTCTCAAACCGAACCCATGGCCCAAAACCTTCAGTTTTGTCCATGCATAGCTCCTCAAGAAACGTTAAGGTTTCCTTGTCTCAAGTTATCCGTCTTGAATGTGTGTGACCCTCCAAGCTCATGCCACCGTTGGCAGATCGGCGCAAAAGATCTCTCTTGCCCGATCCATCATAAGGGGCCTCTAGTAAGACGTTATGATTACCCAAGGTGCATGACGATCGATGATTCGACTTAACCTTGTGCGTACAAGTCACTATCCTATTATCTCTAGATATCCCGATTGATCACAAGGCATAGAGTCGCCACCCTTGTTCAATCAATCATTGTTACTTGATATGTGAGATGGCTGAGAACTGACATCCCGTATCACTGGCATGGTCATGCTCTTTCTCTCAGTCACTCTCGATCAAGCGGCCTTAACGGATATCTTTCCCATACCGTAGTACGAGGGATAAATCCCTTAGCCGTCTTTCGTGTCACTCATGCAATTCGTTCCGCCACCCAATCATGCCCGTTATTGCAATCCTGTTAAAGCCGTACGTCGACCGCATAGCGATCACAAAGACTCATTGGTCTAAGGATATCGTGACAAGCTATCGCATTTGAATATGTTCATGGCTTAATCTATGAAACACTATTCAAAGAGGGTCATCCGATATCAATCACCTCATGATATCTATGATATGATTTTAGGATCCCACATCCCTATGATAAGCAGAACTACATCATTGAGAACCATCCTCATACTGGTCGCTTCAATTGAAGGGTATATTGACCAGGGACTCGTTAAGTGTGATCCGTACAGATTTATGGTTCTACTACTTTAGTGTTCATAAATCAGATCATGCTTAACATATTACTTCAACACATAAGTAATACAAAGTCGTTTTATTTATTACAAACGATGATAAATATACATAGACATTTATAGACTACTTGCAATTGGACTAGGGCACAAAAATGCTATCAATCTCCTTATTGCCCCTAGTTCCATTGACCTAACATGTTTATCATGTTTCGCTTGAGGAAAAGCCTTGGTCAAGGGGTCGGCTGTGTTATCATCAGATACAACGTAGTGGATCTTCACGTCACCTCTAGCAACTATGTCGCGGATGATGTGATACTTCCTGAGTACATGCTTGGATCTGTCATGTGCTCTGGGTTCCTTAGCTAGCGCAATGGCCCCGGTGTTGTCACAATATAAGTCTACTGGGTTAGATGGGTTTTGAATTACACCTAACCCAACCATGAAACTCCTGATCCATACAGCCTCTTTTGCTGCTTCCGATGCAGCAATATACTCAGCTTCCGTTGTAGAGTCGGCAATGGTGTCCTGCTTCTTGCTTTTCCAGATGAATGCTCCACCGTTCAACGTAAACACATATCCCAACTGACTCTTAAAGTCATCAGGGTCTGTCTGGAAACTAGCGTCGACATATCCTTTGACGACTAGATCATCATCATTTCTTCCCCCGTATACAAGAAAAGCGTATTTGGTTTTTCTCAAATATTTGAAAAATTGCCTTGACTGCAATCTAGTGTTCCTCACCGGGTTTGAATTGATGTCTACTGGTACAGCTTAGGGCAAACGAGACATCCGGTCTCGTACTTATCATGGCATACATTATGGACCCTATAGCCGAAGCATATGGAATCTCATTCATTCTTTTTAGCTCTGCAGGTGTCTCAGCACACTGTTTCTTACTAAGTTTTATGCCATGACGCATGGGCAGCAGTCCTTTCTTTGAATTATGCATTGAGAATCTTCTCAGCACTTTGTCTATATAGGTGCTTTGACTCAAGCCCAAGACCCGCTTGGCACGATCTCTATATATCTTGATCCCAAGATGTAAGAAGCCTTGCCTAAGTCCTTCATTGCGAAACACTCACCTAACCAAGCCTTTGTTAAGAGCAAGGTAAGGACGTCGTTTCAAATGAGCAATATGTCATCGACATAGAGCACCAGAAAGACTACTTTACTCCCATCTGCCTTTTTATACACGCAAGGTTCATCACTGTTCTTGATGAAGCCAAACTATTTCACTGCTTCATCAAAACGTTGGTTCCAACTCCGAGATGCTTGCTTCAAACCATAAATTGATTTGAGCAACTTGCAAATCTTTCCCTTATTCTTTGGATCCTCAAAACCCTCAGGCTGGGACATATAAACGTCCTCAGCTAACCTCCCACTAAGGAAAGCGGTTTTGACATCCATTTGCCATATCTCATAATTATGATAAGCTGTTACGGCAAGTAGAATGCGAATAGATTTGACCATAGCTACTGGAGAAAAGGTTTCCTCATAGTCAATTCCGTGGACTTGCCTATAACCTTTTGCTACCAGTCTTGCTTTATAGGTCTGAGGTTTGCCATCTATGTCTATCTTTATTTTAAAGATCCATTTACACCCAATGACTTTTACGCTAGGGGTTTGATCCACCAAGTCCCACACCTGATTATATGACATGGATTGCATTTCTTCCCTCATGGCTTCTAGCCATTTCTTAGTGTCGGTTATGTCCATGGCCTCTCGAAAGGTAGCTGGATCATTGTCCACTAACACCAAATCATCACCTCCAGTTACTAGGAAACCGTATCTGATAGGTACATGACTTGTTCTTTCAGACCGCCTTGGACCATCCCCATTAACTGTAACTATTGGTTCTTGCTCAACGACCACTTCTGGCTCTACTTCTTCTAAGGGGATGTCCAGTGGTTCCTGAGCGACTATCTCATCTAGAACTTAATCAAGATGAATAGTCCTCCCACTGACTATCTTGGGAATAAATTCATTTTCCAAGAATATCCCACCTCGGGTGACGAATACTTTGTTTTCGCTCGGTTTATAGAAGTAGTATCCCTTTGTTTCTTTTGGATATCCAACGAAAGTGCACTTATTTGATCTTGGTTCGAGCCTGGTTGCAAGCAACCGTTTTACAAAAACCTCGCAACCCAGATTTTCAGGAAGGACAAAACGGGTTCCTTCCTGTACCATTTCTCGAATGATGTCCCTTCCACTGGTTTCGACAAAGCCCTATTTATTATGAACGCGGCCGTTTGTAGAGCGTAACCCCAGAAGAAGATCGGAAGATCAGTGTGACTTAACATCGATCGAACCATATCCAACAATGTTCGATTCCTTCGCTCGGACACGCCATTAAGTTGCGGTGTTCCTGGCGGAGTCCACTGAGTTAGTATTCCCCTTTCTGTAAGATGACTTAGAAACTCTTCGGATAAGTATTCTCCACCCCAATCAGAACGGAGTGCCTTGATACTCTTTCCAAGTTAGTTTTCTACTTCAGTCCTAAACTCTTTGAATTTATCAAAAGCTTCGGACTTATGTCTCATGAGATAGACATAACCATATCTACTGAAATCATCAGTAAATGTGATAAAGTAGCCTAAACCTGTTAGAGTTATGCCCTAGTCCAATATAAAAGTGATCTGCAGATGTAATATTTTATCATCTTTCCGAATAAATAAATCGGCATATATTACTAATGTGTTGTAGTAATATATCGAATGTAATTTGATCTATGACTCCAATTGACCCAGATGACTTCAAAATTCTGTCAGGATATATTTTGTGTTGAGTGGTGGCGCTTTCAGCTAGATAAGCTTTAAGCAAGCCAAAATTGCCAACTCTACAACGGAGGCTGAGTATATAGCTGCAACAAAAGCAGCTAAAGAGGCCGTATGGAATAGAAGCTTTATGATCGGATTAGATGCAACGCCGCGAGCGTCTGATCCGATAAGCTTGTTGTGGGACAACACAGGTGCCGTAGTTATTGCTCAAGAGCCCAGATTCCACAACATATCCAAACATATACTCACCAGGCTTCACCTCGTGAGAGTTATCACATATAGATGTGATGTGGAGATTAAACACTATTCGACTGATGATAATATGGCCGATCCCTTTACAAAGGCTCAGCCGCAGCCTAGGCATGAGAAACATGCAGGGTCTATGGGAGTAGATCAGAACTTAAATTGGAACCAGGGGCAAGTGGGAGATTGTTAGAGTTATGCCCTAGTCCAATATAAAAGTGATCTACAGATGTAATATTTTATCATCTTTCCGAATAAATAAATCGACATTTATTACTAATGTGTCGTAGTAATATATCGAATGTAATTTGATCTATGTCATTATGTGTGTAACCACTAATAGTAGAACTGTAGATCAGAAAGAATTACATTTGATGAGCCCCTGATCAGCTAAGCTTCTTTATGAAGCGATCAGTATGAGACCAAATCCTTGTGAACACGCTCTACTGATCATGGCAAAGTATGTGCCGGAGTTATATCATAGATATCATCAGGTCGATGATATTGGACAACCCGATTGTGAGTATGCAACATAGACACCGTCATGAGATACTCACAGATCGTAGCTTGTCATTATATTATAAGACCAAGGAGTCTTTGTGTGCACTGAGTAATGAATCTCCAAGTTTGACCTAATCTAACGTTATCTGTAAAAGGGTAGCCATAACGGCTGTGATTGGCTTGGTTATGAATTACATTGGTGAACTTGAAAGACGCCTGAGGGATTTATCACTCATACTCTGGTATGATAAAGATATCCGTTCAGGCCACTTGATGAGTATGACTGAAGGAATAGCACGACCGAGCAGGTGATACCTTAGTATCAGTTTTCAGTCATCTCAGATATCAAGAAATAGTGATTGATAAATTAGGATGACGATTCTATGCCTATTGATCAATCTGGATATTGGTTTGATAAATGGACAGTGACATGTACGATAACAGGTTAAGTCGAATAATCGATAATCACGAACGTTGGGTAATCATAATGTCTTGCTAGAGACCACTTATGATGGAAAGGGTAAAATAGTAATTTTACCAGTCTTCCAATTGTTCGTGAAATAAGCATGGATGGAAATAGGGAGAATCAGGTTTTCAATTTAGTCAATTTGAAAACGATTCGGTTGATTTCTGGCCTAGGGTTTTAACCAGATGGTTGAAGAAACCAAGTTGAGGAAATTAAACCGATTTATCTAAACAGAAATTAGAACTCAATTTAATGGGTTTAATTTGGTTTTAGTTAAACGGGCTTAAAGCCCATTTAGGGTTTTAAGTGAGGAATGGGGAAAAGTGCAATTAAGCGTTTAAGAGGGTAAGATATGTAATTAATTGATTTTGAAATTCAAATCAGATTTTTTTGTTTTAGTTTCAAATTAATTGCAAAATATTTTCCCTTATTTGCTCTCTAATTTTCGGCAACTACCCCCCTAATTCCCACTCCACTTAGCCGACTCCCTCATCACCATTCCTCCATAGTTTTTGTCAAAACAATTCTCAAAACATTCATTAGCAAGTGTGTGAGAGAAAACTGATTCGTGGTTGTTGTGCTTGTGTGGATTCGATAGAGAAACAGTACGTTATGTTTTAATCGATTGACAAAGGTAAATTTTCAGATTGAAAAGGTTTATAACATGCTGATTTTCATTAAGATCTTCATCTCTTTCGATCACCATGGTTACATAAGGTCCGCTGCATGAAATTAATGTTTGGAACCCATGGTGATCCCTTTCAAAACCACCTATGGCTGGTGTACGCATTGGTCCACATACGTCTCAATGTATTAGACCCAATAGATCACCTGCCCTCTCACCTATACCGGTGAAGGGCGCTTTAGTCATCTTGCCCATTAAACAAGCCTCGCATCTTTCAATCGTTTGGAATTCGAATTGACTTAGAAGTCCGTGCTTATGAAGCGCTAAGATGCGTTTCTCATTTATGTGACCTAGACGACAATGCCAGATTAGAGTTTGGTCTAAATCATTAGCTTTAAACCTCTTAGCATTAATATTATAGAGCATGTTGGATCTCGAGTTTTGCATATTTAATATGTATAAACCTCCAACTGTGTGAGCATTTTCATAAAACATGTTATTGCGCATAATATATAAAAAACATGTTCTTAATATCAAAATAATAACCTTCTTTTTCAAGAAGGGATATTGATACAATATTCCTGCTGAAAGCAGGTACGCAAAACACATCAAGGAGTTCTATTACAAGCCCATTGGGCAAAACAAGATCAACCGAACCCACAGCAGTTGCGGTAATACGCACGTTGTTCCTAACTCTTAGGTCCACCTCGTTTTCCCCCACATCTCTTCTACTACGCAGTACCTGCACATCCGCACAGACATGAGACTTAGCTCTAGTGTCTAGTACCCAAGCATTTATAGTAGAAAGATTTAGCTCTAATGGAATACCTGACGAAGTAGCGGCCCCACCTCCCTTCTTCTGATCTTCCTTCAGTTGCTGACAGTCCTTTTTCCAATGACCAGGCTTTTGGCAGTAAAAACAGACCGACTCCTTTACCTTCCCCTTGCCCTTCTGTAGGGTTTTGGAGCGTTCTAGATCGTCATCGAGATAGCGGAAGCAATAAAAGATAATCTACTCCAAACCTTGTCCAAGAACATTTAAACCATTAAATCCCAAAGCAAAATCTATTCCACAAGATATTTACCTTTAAGTCTTGTTTGAATCGATAAAGAAGAACGTTCGGATCTTCTTCTCTAAAGCAAGTCCACACCAAGAGAATGATCTTCAAGATCCTTCACTTAATTGCCTACTAGAACAATTAAATGAAGAACAAGAGAGCAAGATGGAGGAAGAACACCAAGGTGGCCGGCCACAATGAGAGAGAAAGAGAGGTTTTTGTGAGTTTTGTGACTTAATCAATTAATGAAATAATGTCTTGCAATATATCTCATCATCCAACTCACAAGTATGGGTTAAAAGTGATTGGTATGGGCTTAAAGGAGCTTTAACCCATACCCCTTAAATCACTCACCTCTTAATCCACAACTACCAACTAAGCATGGTGTTGTGTGGCCCCCACATTGGCCCCACCAAGTGGGCCGGCCATATGGCCTTATTGGGCCCTTATTGGGCCGGCCATGAGGCTTCATGGGCCGAGCCCAATGGGCCCTCCCGTGTTGTCTCATGCCGCGTCCAAAAGTTTCCCGACCCTTTTGTCGCTACTTATCAAACAAAGTCCGACGCGATATCGACGAAAAACTCAATTTTTCTCGATTCGCTAATTATTCTCTCAAACCGAACCTATGGCACAAAACCTCCAGTTTTGTCCATATACTTCTCCTTAAGAAACATCCATGTTTCCTTGTCTCAAGTTATCCGTCTTGTATGTGTGTGACCCTCTAGGCTCATGCCACCGTTGGCAGATCGGCGCAAGAATTGCTCTTGCCCGATCCATCATAAGTGGTCTCTAGTAAAACATTATGATTACCCAAGGTGCATGATGATCGATGATTCGACTTAACCTTTGTGCGTACAAGTCACCATCCTTTTATCTCTAGATATCCCGATTGATCACAAGGCATAGAGTCGTCTCCCTTGTTTAATCAATCATTGTTACTTGATATGCGAGATGACTGAGAAATGATAACCCGTATCATTTTGCATGGCCATGCTTTTCTCTCATTCGGTCTCCATCAAGAGGCCTTCTAACGGATATCTTTCCCATACCGTAGTATGAGGGATAAATCCCTTAGCCGTCTTTCGTGTCACTCATGCAACCCGTTCCGCCACCCAATCATGCCCTTCATAGCAATCCTTTTACAGAAAGCGTTTGGCGCAAGTTAAAGCCGTACGTTCATTGCATAGTGATCACAAAGACTCCTTGGTCTAAGGACGTCGTGACGAGCTATCGCATTTGAATATGTTTATGGCTTAATCTATGAAAACACTATTCAATGCGGGTCGTCCGATATCAATCACCTCATGATATCTATGATATGGTTCCAGGATCCCACATCCTTATGACAAGTAGAACTACGTCATTAAGAACCATTCCTCATACTGGTCACTTTCAAGGAAGCATAGGTTGACCAGGGACTTGTTAAGTGTGATCCGTACAGATTTATGGTTCTACTACTTTAGTGGTCATAAATCAGATCATGCTTAACATATTACTTCAACATATAAGTAATATAAAGCCGTTTATATTTATACATCACAAACGATGATATTTGTACATAGACGTTTACAGGCTAATACCAATTGGACTAGGGCACAAATGCTATCACCTTCATGGGCATGGAAGGTTTAGGAATAAAAGGTCGTCTGTTCTTCCCTGCCAGGTCCATTGGGCCTTTACCCTTATCACCATCAGCTTTGAAGCCGGATCCCTTCTTCACCATAAGAACGCCTTTGGGCGTACTGCCCCTTATGCTCTTCTCGGCAGTCACTAACATGATGTGCAACTCCGATACGGTCTTGTCCATGTCATGCATGTGATAGTTCATGACAAACCCACCATATGCATGAGGAAGGGATTGCAGAATGAAATCCGCAACCATCTCCTTTTCCATAGTCATTCCGAGACTAGTTAGATGATCGAGCTGCCTGCTGACATTTTGCAGGCAATGAGTTCTTAGAGAACACTGTATTTTTCAATACGTACTTTCTCCTTGAACATATCCTTGATCTGTGCAAACATTGCAAAAGGATCATGGGATAGCTCCATAAACTGCTTTTGGAGGTCCGCCTCCATGCAGCCCAGCATGACACACGCAACGTCGATAGAGCCGCTAAGGTGTTTCGGGTACGCATCCTTAACGACCCTCGTTGCGTTGGCAGCTGGCTCCACCGGAATAGCCTTGTCTAGGACGTATTCCATGCGTTCCAACTTTAACACAAGTCGCAAATTTCTGTCCCAGTCCAGATAATTTGTTCCATTGAGCTTACACTTATCAAGTATAACCCTTAATGACAAATTAGACGAGTTTGTTGACTTACTAGCCATTTCTACACGAAGAAAGTAAATTTAATCTGAAAAGTTGAATAAATTTATGAATATCTGAATTAAACACCAACCATCCGATTCTAAGGTTTAAAATCTTTAAACCAAGATCCCTTATTTGTCAATTGAAGTACAATAAGGCGCACCGCTCCAATTGCCCCATTTGGGTAGGATGTCCATCCAATTACAACCTGTGTAATTCTTGGTCAGGGTATGTGCAAAAGCACACGGCTTACCCTTCTGATGCCCCAACTCGACCTCAGGCCGAGAATCGTGGTCGAGTCAACCAACCTTCACATATGCATCAGTTTTGTGCATATGCTCCACTAAGGCACACGACATCCCACAAGGTTGACCATTCCATATAGAACCCATTCTATCGATGCTTCGCTAAGGCGCACGACACCGAGAGAATGTTTCTACTTGGGTGTGAATTTGGGTGGCATCTCACATGACTCAAATTATGTTGTGATTTGGTTGTGTTTAATAATTCGAAAGTATTTTGGTACAATTACGAACCCGTCATTAACAACCCGTGTTCTGACGTTTCTAATTGTATCATATACTATCTTCTTTTGAAGCCGTCATTTACAACCCGTGCAAACACGTTTCAAATTGAACTCATTCATCACAACCCGTGCAATGATGTTTCACATCGCTTTAAACATGCAAACAATTAAAATTGTTTTTAATCTTTGCATCTGAGGTGATGGCTTATAAACTCATAAGCTAAGCATGCAATCATACAATTATTATCTAATAATTCAAGCAAGCATAAAGCATTTAAATATGCATCAATAGCCCATCCTATCCTCAAGATTCTACGAGACATCACATCTTCTCGTCTTTCTCATTCGGGCTCCCACTAGCTCTTGGACTTCCTCCAAGACCGTCATTGTGCTCGATTTTCCATCATTCTCGACTTTGAGTAGTCATCCTCATACTTGGTCACTTCATTGAAGCATATTTGACCAGGGACCCATTAAGTGTGATACGTAAAGATATATTGTTCTACTACTTTGGTGGTCATATATCGGATCAGACTTAACCAATTACTTTAACACATAAGTAATATAATGCCGATTTTATATATTGCAAACGATGATTAATATGTACAGACATTTACAGACTCATACAATTGGACTAGGGCACAAAAAAGCTTACAATCTCCCACTTGCCCCTAGTTCCAATCGAAGCCCCAGTATATACCCATTGACCTCGCATGCTTTTCGTGCTTAGGTTGAGGAAGAGACTTGATCAAAGGGTCGGTTGTGTTATCATCTGTTGCAATGTAAGTGATCTTCACATCACCCCTCTCGGTGATTTCTCGAATTAGGTGATATTTCTCGGGTACATGTTTGATCTGTTATGTGCTTTGGGTTCTTTAGCTTGCGCAATGGCCCCTGTGTTGTCACAAAATAAGCTTATTGGATCAGACGTGTTTGGCATTACGCCAAATCCAGTTAGGAAGCTCATGATCCATACAGCCTCCTTTGCTGTTTCTGAGGCAGCGATGTACTTAGATTCCGCTGTAGAGTCAGCGGTGGAATCCTCCTTCTCGCTCTTCCAGCTAAAAGCTCCTCCATTCAACATGAACACATAGCCGAACAAGAAAACCTTTGACGACTAGTTCATCATCTTCTCTTCCCTCATAAACAAGAAAAGCGTCCTTGGTTCTCCTCAAGTATTTGAGGATTTCCTTGACCGCAATCCACTGTTCCTCACCGGGGTTGGATTGATGCCTATTGGTACAACTTAGGGCAAACGAGATGTCCAGTCTCGTACATATCATGGCATACATGATGGATCCAATAGCCGAAGCGTATGGAATTCCACTCATTCTTTTCAGCTCATCAGTCGTCACCGGACGCTAAGTCTTGCTTAGTCTTATGCCATGACGGATGGGTAAGAATCCTTTCTTGGCATCAACCATTGAGAATCTTCTCAACACTTTGTCTATATAGGTGCTCTGAATTAAACCCAAGACCCGCTTGGTGCGATCTCTCCATATCTTAATACCCAAGATGTAAGAGGCTTCGCCTAAGTCTTTCATTGTGAAACACTCGCCTAACCAAGCCTTTGTTGAGTGCAAGGTTGGGATGTCGTTTCCAATGAGTAATATGTCGTCGACATAAAGTACCAAAAAGACAATCTTACTCCCATCCTCCCTTTTGTAAACGCAAAGTTCATCATCGTTCTTGATAAAGCCGAACTGTTTCACATCTTGATCAAAACTTTGATTCCAACTCTTTGAAGCTTGCTTCAATATATAAATGGACTTGAGCAACTTACAAATCTTTCCCTTATTCTTTGGATATACAAAACCTTCAGGTTGCGTCATATAAACGTCCTCATTAAAGTTCACATTAAGGAATGCGGTTTTGACATCCATCTACCATATCTCGTAGTCATAATATGTTGCGATGGCATGAAGAATTCGGATAGACTTAACCATAGCCACTGGAGAAAAGGTTTCCTCATAGTCAATTCCTTGAATTTGTCTATAACCTTTTGCTACTAGATGTGCTTTATAGGTCTGAGGATTGCCATCCATGTCTTTCTTCTTTTTAAAGACCCATTTACAACCAATGGTTTTAACACCAACGATTGGATCAATCAAGCTCCAGACTTGATTATCGTACATGGATTGCATTTCCTCCTTCATGGCTCCCAGCCATTTCTCGGAGTCGGTACTGTCCACGGCTTCTCGAAAGGTGGTGGGTTCATTATCTTGATCCACCAATACCAGCTCATCGCCTAGAGTTACACAGAATCTGATCTCACGGGTGGATGACTAGTCCTTTCAGACCGCCTTTGATCATCTTGAAGAACTGCAGTGATCGGTTCCTATATTGGCTCCATATCTTCTATTGGGCTTTCAGGTGGTTCATGAGAAGCTACATCCTCTGGAATTTCATCCAGATCTATAGTTCTCTCACTACCTGTTTTGGAAATGAACTCCTTTTCCAAAAACACCCCACCGCGAGCAACGAAAACTTTGTTCTCACTCAGTTTGTAGAAGTAGTATCCCCTTGTTTCTTTGGGATACCCAACAAAGACGCATTTGTCTGATTTTGGCTGGAGTTAGTTTGAGAGCTTACGCTTCACAAAAGCCTCGCAACCCCAAATCTTGAGGAAGGACAAAACGAGCTTCTTCCTGTACCATTGCTCAAAAGGTGTCCCTTCCATTGTCTTCGTTGGAGCCCTATTCAATGTGAATGCAGCAGTTTCAAGAGCATAACCCCAAAAGGATATTGGCAAATCAGCGTGACTAATCATGGATCGAACCATATCTAACCATGTTCGATTCCTTCGCTCGGACACTCCATTTAATTGAGGTGTTCCTGGCGGAGTCCACTCTGATAATATCCCACTTTCCACAAGATGATCGAGAAACTCTTGGGATAAATATTCTCCACCTCGATCCGAACGAAGTGCTTTTATACTTTCCCGAGCTGGTTCTGCATTTCAGTCTTGAACTCTTTGAATTTATCAAAAACATCAGACTTATGTCTCATTAAATAGACAACCAAATCTACTAAAATCGTCAGTAAAAGTGATGAAGTACCTATAACCACTCCTGGCAAGTGAACTCATAGGTCCACACACATCTGTGTGTATCAGGGCCAATATGTCACCCGCCCTCTCACCTCTCCCGATGAAGGGCGCTCTAGTCATCTTGCCCATCAAACAAGCTCCGCATCTCTCAATCAAATGGAATTCGAATGGACTTAACAGTCCGCACTTGTGAAGGGTTGAGACGCGCCTCTCATTTATGTGGCCTAGACGACAGTGCCATATTAGAGTCTGGTTCAAATCATCGGACTTAAACCTTTCCGTATTAACCTTGTAGAGCTTATTTGAATTGGGGCTTTCCATATTCAATACATACAAACCACCAATTGTACTTGCACTTCCATAATGTACATCATCACGTTTTATATTAAAACTCCCATTTTCGATTACAAAAGTAAATCCTTCCTTATCAAGTAAGGAAATGGATATAATGTTTCTGCTGAAAGTTGGTACAAAAAATACATTATGAAGTACATGAACAAGGCCATTAGGCAAAACAAGTCTAACGGATCCTACAACAGTTGCGGCAACCCGAACTTTGTTCCCAACTCTTAGGTCCACCTCGTTCTTGCCCAAATATCTTCTATTTTCACACACATGCACATTCGTTCATATATGAGATTCAGCACCAGTATCTAATACCCATGAATCCGAAACAGAGAGATTTAGCTCTAAAAAGAAAATACCTGAGGAAGACGCGGCCCCGCCGCCCTTCTTTTGATCATCCTGGAACTTCCTGCAGTCTCTTTTCCTGTGACCGAGTTGTTGGCATTAGAAGCAAACTGCTTCCTTTTCTTCTTCACCTCCCCGACTTTAGGAGGTCTAGGAAGTAAAGGCAGTCTCATCTTTCCCGCCAAGTGCATAAGGGCTTTACTCTTATCACCTCCAGCTTTGAAGCTAGTTCCCTTTCTGACCATTAGAACATCCTTGCCACGAGTGACCTTGATGTTCTTCTCGGCCGTTACAAGCATTTGATACAACTCCGAGACGGCCTTGTCCATATCATGCATATAATAGTTCATTACGAAGCTATCATATGGATGAGGAAGGGATTGCAGAACAAAAACGGCTGCCATTTGCTGTTCCACCCTGTGTGAGGACCCTAAAGCAATGATGTCGCAGATAGAGGTTATGTTCAAGGAAAAGGCTCGACACGACAGAGTCGGGATTTTCAAGGAACTCCTTGCCTGCAAAATGTCAGCAGGCAGTTCTGTAGGTCCACATGTCCTGAAAATAAATTCTAGCATGCACTAAAGCATTAAATATGCATAAATAGCCCAAGCTAAAGCCCTAAGTTTTCTATGAGACGAAGACTCCATGAGCTCTTCTCGTCATCACCACTTAGGGCCTCTCCCACTAGCTCGTGGACTTCCTCCAAAATTGTCAATGTTTCTGGTTTCCATCCTTCTCGACTTGAGTAATTAATTACAATTAATACTCGGTTCGTAGACCGGATGAAATAATAATTACACTTTATCACTAGGAGTTCGCAGCCCGCATAAAAGAATAATTTACACGCTACAATCTTATGGTTCGCATATCGTTTTAAAAGCGATAAATAATTAAACGATATTGGGCTATCTATGCACCACGCATATCATCTCATCACACAATATGTTATCACACAAGCATATTGTCAAACCAGATACATTTCTGGTTTTAATTTTCATGTCCAAGTTGCTCGGTCGGGTTTATCGAAACTAGACCTTTTGAAAATTCGGTTTACCGATACCATTCAAATCTAAAATTTTTCAAAACATTGGATTATCGGTTTATGCCACGGATCAAACACCGTGCAAAAAACCACCCGGGCCGAAACCCACTTGGGCCGAGCCCCTACGCACCGACGCGCTAGGGTTTGGCAACCCTAGTCGTCGGGCCTCCACCACCGGCCTCGGCCACATGCTGGCCACTGTCGGGGCAGAAGTGGGGCGAGCACGTCACCGTGACCATATAATGGCCATGGCACAGCCCTGCTCCGGCAATCCGGAGCCCCCACCCGATCCCCTTTTCCGGCTCCCCGAGAGTCCCGTTTCCGGCGACCTAACAAATCCAATTTTTTTCGAAAATTTCCAGATTTGATAATTTGTTTAAAACTTCATTTTCATGGCATATAAAACCCATATACAAGAAATAAACATATTATAACAACAAGGCATGCAAATCAACACCAAAAATGATTCAAACATAGATTTAAGAGGGTAACCTTGCTCTGATACCACTATAGGAACTTTGGGGCTGTTGAGGGGTCGATCGACCTCATTTTGACCTCGATCAACCCCCTCATTTAGATACTTATTTGCCTCGTAGTGGCCTTAGAGGGCCAAATATGATCATTTTATGCTCTAGGTATGTTTTCAAGAGCATATGCAGGAAACGGTAAGAAGAAGGCCAAGGTGCGAGATTCGAGGAGATCGAGACTTGGAGAGTAAGAAACAAAAAAGGGCCAAAAAAATTGCATTAGGCACGATCGGACATAGGTCAATCTCGTTATCACCTAATTAACTATGAAGTCATTGTAGTAATTCACTATTTGCATGTCTAGCACCCTAGACGCTTTCCATTAATTGTCAATCACCAAACCAATTGCTTGCTCGTTTCGATAAATAGAAAATACCAAAAATAGTAGTAGTAGTAGTCTCAAGATCCTTTGACACAAACACGCAACTAACCTAAGACCCGCATTAGTCCCTGTGTATTCGACCCGGTTACTTACCGGTATAAATTTATTACTTGCGAACCGTGTGCACTTGCACGTGGTAACCATAGTGCGACGTTTGCACGCCACACTTTGGCCCAACAAGTTTTTGGCGCCGTTGCCGAGGACTAATTGGTATTAGGTTGCTTGTTTGCTTGTGTTCATTTTAGTTAGTCGTTGATACTTGTTTGTGTTTCTTGAAGGTACTTGTTTAGTGCATGACCCGGAGCTCGGGAGTGCTAGAATTCGAATACAACCCGGAAATCGAAGCGTTGTGTCGGAGGAACAATGCCTTGAGGAGGCATTCTCGTGAAGATTTGCTTGATATTAGAAATATGGCAGCTACACCGGGAAGGGTAGACCAACTACCACCCATTCTTGAAGGGGATTGCGAGGAGGACCCTCTTGACTTGAACAACAATGCTAGGCAAGGCCTTGAAGGAGATGAGCAAGATGACGATTACGTAGAAGAGGATTATATTCCTCCTCCGCCTTGCGGTAATAGAGGAGGGAGAGGAAGATGAAGAACAATTTAACGTCCTCATCTTCCGCGTTATGGAAGAAGGGAAGAGCAATACCAACGGGGCCAAGACTTTTCCCTCCAACCGGTGATATTGAGTCTTTTGAAAACTATCCCTCGATTCATGGGTTAGAAGGATGACGCCCACACTCATCTCACACTCTTGGACGTGGTCGAGACCACCGCTAGCGGCTACTCGAGAGACTTGGTCAAGTGTAAGTTGCTTCCCATATCTTTGGGAGGAGAGTCTAAGAAGTGGTATATGACGCTACCATTGCGGGAAAAGCGGAATTGGGAGAGCCTCGAAAGGGCATTCCTTTGCAAGTATATTCCACCACGGAAGGAAGGGGAATTCCGTAGGGAGATCAACAACTATTCTCAACTACCGGGCGAGACACTCGGTGAGACATGGGAACGATTTAAGCAACTCTTGTGGAAGTGTCCTGATCACCGCATTTGTGATGAGGTACTTAACAAGACCTTCTATTGGGGGCTTAATCAAGCTTCTCAAATGGATGTGAAAGCCGGTGCAGGAGGATCTCTTCTCTTCTTAGACCTCGAAGAAGTGTTTGATGTCGTAGAACAAGTGGCTCCACAAAGTTACGAGTGGAACGATTATGACAACAACTCGAACAATCAAGTAGCATCGGCTGCGAGAGACAATGAAGATCAAGAGACTATCAAGAGTCTCTCGAAGAAGATGAACATGCTTCTTAGGCTTGTTCAAGGGAAGAACATGGAGCCCCAAGCACAAGTAAACCGAGTTGACCATGGCAATAACAATCGTGGCAACTATGGTGGAAACAACAATGGTCGGGGATATCAAGATCGCCCAACACAAAAACACCTCCAAGGCTACGGGAACAATTACAATGCAAGGCCTCAAAATAACCCCCGAGAGGGTATGACAAAGTTTTTCAATAGCGCTCACAACAAGGAGCAACTCACCAAGGTAATCCCCCTCCTGTCTACGACAAGGGCCAAACCTCTACTTCTAAGGAAGATGAGTCCTTGAAGAATGTCTTAGTGGCTTTCATGAAAAGCCAAACTAGCATGAATGAGGAGTTAAGGCGAGGAATGCGTGACATGGAGGCACGGTTCAAACAAAGTAGCGCACCACGACCAATGGGGACCCTCCCAAGCAACACGGAACAACCTAGAGACAATGGGAAGAAACCCATGAATGCAATCTCACTAGTGGACAAGGAGGTCGAAGAAGAACCGATGAATCTTGTGGAGGACAAGCCCGTTGAGGAGTCAAGTAGACCAAAGATCACTCCACCGTTCCCACAAAGGGTGAGGAATATTGAAAAAGCAAGAGATGCTCAAGAGTACCTTGAAGAAGTGAAAAAAGTTGAAATAAATGCTAACATGGTGAAAGCATTGGAAAGAAAGGTCGATGCTCAGGGAATTCTAAATGAATTTGAGGAAAGAAGAGAGAGGGCTCATGAAGAGTCTACAGTGAAGATGAGCTTGGGAGCGAGTGCACTACTAAACTCCCTCCCTCCAAAATTGGAAGATCCCAGTAGTTTATAATCCCAATGGGGATAGGTTTCACACACTGCAAGGCCCTATTTGATTTAGGAGCGGGTGTCAATGCAATGCCTTTGATGTTGTATGAAGAACTTGGGTTGAAGAATATGAAGGAAACAAAAATGGAATTACAACTTGCGGACAAATCCATTGTGATCCCGAAAGGAGTTGTAGAGAACATATTGGTAAAGGTGAGCAAGTTCGCAGTGCCCGTGGACTTTGTGGTGCTAGATTATAAAGCTAGCAAGGATGCCAACCTTATCTTGGGAAGACCCTTTTTTGCAACTACCGACACGTGTATAAGTGTCAAGAAGGGAGAGCTAACGATGACCGTTGGTGGTGACTCAATCACCTTCCGGTTGCCTTCACAAAAGGAAGAACCCGATGATAGATGCAAGACGGTCAAGATGGCAAGAGTTGATCTCGAAGAGCTTGAGATCGAGCTAGACGCTCATGAAATAAGAAATGCTCGGGAAACGAACAAAGATGACGAGAAGTCAAGTCTTGGGTTCCTTGAGATGAAGGCACTATCTTTGATGGAAAAACACCCGGTGGGAATAGTCGGAGAACCGAAGTTCAAGAACCCGCCCGAGAAAGCGAAACCCCCAAGAAAAGAAGAAGAGGAAGTGTTAGAAGACAAAGGAGTCAAGAGCACTCCAAAGAAGGTGGATATCAATCGACGGGGTGGTTCGCTTGTTCGAGAAATGAAGGCTTTTCTCAAGAGCAACGAGCAGGAAAACGTGGAGGTTGAAACCTCAAGACTCGAAAGAACACCAAAGCGAGTAAGGCAAAAATACTAGAAAAAGAAGAAGTTGCCGTTAGCAAAGAACAATTGGAGATCAAGTTTTGGTTATCTAGGGCTTGGGTAGACAAATTGTTGGGTACCAAAAAGAAGGAGAAAGCAAGGAGAAAATGGAGGAAGCTAGGGCGGCCATGGAGCATGTCGTGCATTGTCCCTCCTAGCGTTGGAGATTAAAGTGCTCCACCCTTTGAACCGTCGAGCTAACGACGTTAAACAAAGGCGCTTTTGGGAGGCACCCCAAATTCTATCTCTCCACCTTGTAAATTCATACTTTAAGTCATTTTTGCTAGTTTGTGCTAATATCAACGTGTTGTGTGCTTGAAGGGGGAAGGTCCTATCATGATGCCTATATTTCGAAATAGAGCTTAAAAGCATGGCGTAGATGCTTTCCTCACACAACGAGGTCGATTTGTCAACTCGGGACAAAACCCATAAGCGAAAATAATCTCACTCTTTTGGATAAAGGTAACACACACTATCTCCATGAACTTATTGTGTGAAGATTATTTTGATCAAGGCTTGTGATCGCTTTGTGACCTTAAAAGGTTTTCCCCTCTAAGTGGGTTGATTTGACAAAATTGGCATGCTAGCTTTGTAGGAATTGTGTGATGGTTGAAGGCTTGGTTGAGCCGTAAGTGTGGTGTGTATCTCGTACACACCACATTTGGTCGTTTTAAAGTTTTAGTGTTGCTTAAGACCAAGTGAGGACTTAAGTGTGGTGTGTACGTACACACCACGATCGAGTTTATTGAGTCGTGGGCTTGGTAAAGCCCTAAGTGTGGTGTGCGTGATCATCCACACACCACAATCGAGTCTTTTAACGGTTATCTTCAAGTCTAAATGCAGGCACAATAGGGTACAAGAGCTCAGAAAAAGAAAGGGGCAAGAAAGGCAAGAATTGGGCAAAAAGAGGGTGAGGAACGATCGTGGGTGCCCAAGCCGCGATCGGGGAAAGAGAAGGGCACGATCGTGCCTAGCGAGGGGGCAATCGTGCCTCGACGAATATTTTTGGAGGATTATTTTCTCAACTTACCGTGGGTTAGCACGATCTGAGTCACGATCGTGACCCCTGCCCAAAACAAAGCCACGATCGTGACCTGGCAAGGGACGATCGTGACCCTCTCACAGTCACAATTGTGCCCCCCATAGTCACGATCGTGACTCGCGATTAAAAAGACGATTTTCTGTTCTTCTTCCTCACTTTTTCACAAACCTAACCCTAAATCTACCTCTCTTCAGCGTCGACTTACCCCTTTCTCGCCCGAAAACTCCACTCCAAGCCCTCCTTTCACCCTAAAGTTCACTCCCCTCACTCCCCATCACTTCCTACACTCTCAACCATCAAAACCACCCCACAAAAATCCACCCTCCATACTTTCCAGCGAGATTTTTCGGAAACCTCCATACAAATCCGTGCAACCACCTTCCCTCACCACCAAAATCTTTCCTCTACCAACCCCTCACATAACCCTCACAAAAAGCCGCTCTGTCAACATTCCGGCGACTTTCCAGCGACTTTCCGACGACATTCTGGCGAAATTTCCGGCGACTCTCCTTTAGTCAATATAGACGCTCTCATTGCAATGGCTCCTCCACGAAAGTCCACCGAGTCATCAGAACTCCGGCAACCAACAAGCGAGCAAGGACCGGGACCTCGAACACGAGGCCGACTCTCCTTGAAAGTGCTCCGAGGGGAGCTCCGATGGAGACTCTTAATGTAGCTTGCCTCACATTCCCGTCTCAATACAAGAAGAGGTATGATGCTTTTAAAGACCGGGAAGTTTTGACCGGTAGTTTTTTTAATGACATGTTATGCAAGTCATTGGGGATATGGGAAGAGTTGCATGAGAAGGCGGTGTTAATGGGATGGCTCGGGATGATGACTTGGAGACCCCCGGTTTTTGAGGATTTGACTCAAGAATTTTTTGCCACGGTCTACCTGACTAAGAAGGATATAACCGAGATTGGTTTTAGGGTGTGTGGGAGGGGTGTGTAATAGAAATAAGAGACCTCACCACCATGTTCGGGTTTGATGAAGCCCGAGACCCTCCATACAACCTCTCGAGCAACGAGATGTGGAACGAGATAACCGACCTCCCCTATTGGGAGAAAACGAACAAAGCTAAGGACATTCTAGAAGATCAACCCGGAATGCTCAGTTTACAAAGGTTCTTGGCCGAAACTCTGTTTTGCCGGGAATGCGGCCAGTATGACGTGACCTTCAAGGAGCTTTGGATCCTTAATACCTACCGTCTAGGCGTCCGAGCTCCTTCGGAGAGGACAATTTGGGACCAGCTGCTGGAGATGCCTACCAGATAGCCCGGGGGCATCGGAGCAGGGTGCTTGGTCACCCAAATTGTGTGGAACTTGGTCAACGACGTCAATTTCCTTGAAGGCCCGCCCATCTTCGATCGAGCAGTCGTGAGTCACTTGGCCATCAGGGGTTCGACCCTGAATGAGATCGTCAAGGAGACTTACCCCCGGCTTGAGCGCATCAGGAAGAAGATCAAGTCCGGGGAACGACTGGAGACTAAGCTTCAGCTGGGGGAGCGCAGAGGGGATAGAGTGGGGACAGCCCGAGAAGCACCCGAGAGGCACCCAGCCCAAGGAGCAGCGGGAGGAGAGGACCAGTACGGGGCGATGTTTGCGATGATGCAAGCTATGGAGCTTAGGTAGAAGGAAGACTCTGAGCGGGCTTAGAGAGAGTGGAAACGGATGCATGCGTTCCAGGGAAATGTCGACCGGAGCTTGGAGAGGCAGCATAATGACATGTGGGGGATTGCGAGTTTCTACCAGTCGCAGTTCGAGGCCCACCCATCTTTCCAGGGAGCGACGTTCCCAGCCCCTGTCGGGCCCTATGAGCGCTTCCTCTACCAGTACCCGCCTGCTCACGAGGCCGGTTCCAGCGCCCTACCACCGTTCGTGCCCGGAGATGGAGGAGAGGAGGATTACCTGCAGGATGATCCTGACTATTGATGAGGTACCACTTATGTCGTGGTACTTAGACTTGATTTGATAACTGTTGTTTTTATTTGATGGATTTTGTTAGTTTAGATTAATTGTTTTGGATAAGTTTTGGTGAATTTTGCATGTTTTGGGCAAACTCTTTGTTTTTACTTGTGATGATAGTTGGTATGTTTAACTATGACATGTTGATGTTTTCTTTGAGCATGATGGGTAGGATACCCGGGATGTTATTGCTTGAAATATAATTGTTTGGATAGATATGGGGGGGGGGGGGTGTATGAATTTGTGTGATAATGTGGAAAATGTCAATGTGTGCCAAGGAGTATGTCCACATGTAACCCATTTCGTGTTGTACTTTGTTTGATCGGACACACTTGTTGCATCCCCGCTAATGTCTCGTGTTTAGAAATAGTAATCCGACCATACTCGGCTTCGGGCCAAGGACTAGTGACCATGGGAAACAATTCGTAGGCCATCATTGGACCGTTTGAGCCTAAAAGGCTACCTTGACACTTTATCCGTAGTACCCCTTTTCCGAGCCAAATAGCCTTTTTATGTGACCCAACAATACAAGCCAATGTGCCTTTTAATTTTATGACCTAACATCAAGTTGAACCCGTGCATCCTATTGCTTAGTTGCTTCGTTGAGTGTGGGTTCAATATGGGATTGTAGATTATTGTATAGGATTGAAAAGGCATAAAAGGAATGGGGATTAAAGGGCTTACAAATGACTTGTGAAATGAATTTGATTCATAATTGAGAAAAGTAGACAATCAACCGAAGAGAAGAGTGATTCACTATGTAAACAATTGGGTTTGGGGGAACAAATTGAGAATTATTCAAATGAGAAAAAAAAGTGAAAAAAGACCTCAAACCCAAGTGAAAGCTTAAATGAAGAAGTAAAAGAATAGCTCGAGCTTGAGAAGCAAAAGTCTAAGCGAGGTTGATAATTGTCACTAATGAGATCTTAAAAAGCCCGGGAAAAAGGGAAGGAAGGGAAGGGATTAACTGAGTTGAATGGTAGATCATATTAGGAAAGAACATACTTGGGGAGAGAATTGATTGTAATTGGGGTTGTGAGGAACGAAGCGACTTTGTGGTAGTGCACCACATTTACACCGTTTTGATCTTCTAATACTCCTGCCCGAGCCCAAGCCAAACATTACAAGCCTAGTAAAGTCCTACACTAGAGATTTGCTCATGGCGCTAGTCAAGTGATCAATGGGATCGGTAGGATTGCTAACCTTTGAGCACCAAGGCATTAGTGGAAAGGGATGTAAGTGATGCAAAATGTGTTAAGGCAACTTAGTGTGATATGTACGTGGAGTGATAATGATACTTCTCGTACACCTTGACGTTTGCATGCTATTCTGAATTCATATAATCTCCTATGTGTGTTTGAATGATCATGTTAAGAGTTTTGAGATTAGCGCCCATCACATGTGCTCGGAAATTGTCAAAGAGTTGAGCGTATTACCTTGATTTTGTTCATATGTGTTTTAGGATTGTTTGTGTGTCTTGATTGAGTTGTGGGTGTTGGTCTTGAAACCCTCGGGAGAAGCCGAGCTCCCCCTACGTGGGTTGGCCACGGGGTACCTAACTCGGCAAATGTTGGTAGCGCTTATTTAACTTATCGGGACGATAAGTATTTAAGTGTGGTGTGTTGTTAAGGGGTCGATCGACCTCATTTTGACCTCGATCAACCCCCCCCCCCCCCATTTAGATACTTATTTGCCTCGTAGTGGCCTTAGAGGGCCAAATAGGATCATTTTATGCTCTCGGTGTGTTTTGAATAGCATATGCAGGAAAGGGTAAGAAGAAGGCCAAGGTGCGAGATTCGGGGAGAGTGGGACTTGGAGAGAAAGAAATAAGAAAGGGCCAAAAAATTGCATTAGGCACGATCGTGCCCCCCTTATGCATGAGCGTGACTAGTGAAGGGCACAATCGTGACTCTCCAAGGCACGATCGTGCCCCGATGAATATTTCCAATGAATATTTTCCCAACTTACAGAACGCTATCCCGATCTCAGTCACGGAGGAGCCACGATCGTCACTAAGAGAGAGGCACGATTGTGACTCCACAGTCATGATTGTGACTTAATTCAAAACCAAGGCACGATCGTGACGAGAAAGAGAAGACCGCGGCGTTGACTCGAGTAGAATTGGTCCCCCCCCAGGGCAGCCACGATCGTGACTCCCATAGAGACGATCGTGACCATCTCTAAGTCACGATCGTGCCCCCCATAGTCACGATCGTGACCAGGCACGATTTTCAGAAGCTATATAAGGGCTCTTGCCCTAGGGATTGAGTAGCTTTTGGACACCTTAGCTTTGTAGCCTCCATCAGCTCATATTCAGACTTGTCACTTCAAAGAAGAGATTCCATTTTGTGGTTTCTTCTTCATCAATCCATCCTTGGATAAAGGGAGAGTGGATTTTCTCTACAAGAGTCCACCATTGGGAGTAAGGAGACTTTGGAGAAGGCATTTTCCAACACCATTTCACCAAGAAGAAGCTATTTTGGGAAGGAGTTCATCATCCAACCTTCACCAACAACAAGCATTGGAGCTTTGGGCAACTAGACACCAAGATCATTTCTAAACTTTCTCTTTTTATGTTTCACACTATGTTTTGTAGTAGTCTTTCCATGTGCGTGATGGTATTTGATTTGAGCACCATGGTTGAGGGCTAAACCCCTTAGCCATGGGTGCTAGACTTTGTAAATTGTGAATTATTGCTATATGATGAAATAGTTTTAGGATGATGTTTGAGTTGTGTGAGTATTCTTGCTTTAATAGAATGTATGCTAGGGTTCTTGGACTTAGGCAATATTAAGTGTGAGGGACTCGAAACCGTGTTTTGACACTCCGACGTAACACTTAGCCTAACTTAGTAAACATGTTTAGGGGCTACGTTGATCTCGAGAGAGACGGATAGTCCCAAATATAGAAACCACCGAGTGCTAGGGGTTCGATGCCGAGCGGAGACACCCCGAAGTAGCACTTGACCAATTATTGTCGGACAATTGCAATCTCGAGTGACTACGAACCCGAGAGTGCAAGGAGTGACTTGAGATTAGGACAACTCTAATGCCCAGAGGCAGGGTTGTCAATTAAGACATAGGTCAATCTCGTTATCGCCTAATTAACTATGAAGTCATTATAGTAATTCACTGTTTGCATGTCTAGAACCTTAGGCGTTTTCCATTAATTGTCAATTACCAAACCAATTGCTTGCTCGTTTCGATAAATAGAAAATACCAAAAATAGTAGTAGTGGTCTCGAGATCCTTTGACACAAACATGCAATTAACCTAAGACCCGCATTAGTCCCTATGGATTCGACCCGGTTACTTACCGGTATAAATTTATTACTTGCGAACCGTGTGCACTTGCACGTGATAACCATAGTGCGACGTTTGCACGTCAGACTTTGGCCCAACAGGGCTATCAAGAACTCATATGGCAGCGGAAGCAACATATATAAACCCCAAGAACTGTCCAAGAACATCAAACCATTAAATCCCAAGGCAAAACCAAAATCACAAGTTTACCTTCGGTTTGAAGAACGCTTCGGATCTTCAACTCTAGTCAAGTCCACACGGATAGAATGATCCCTTGAGGATCCTACACTCCTCTACTTTACTAGAATAGAAGAATGAGCAAGAGAGAGCAAGAAGAGTGGGGGGGGGGGGGGGGGGGGGGGGGGGAGAAAGCTCTCGGCCAAGCTTTGAAGAGAGAGGGAGAAACACCAACTTGTTTTGATATTTTGGTGTGTGTTGGTATATGTAATATGAATTGATATGTCTTGATTTAAGAGAAGATGATGATGGTCATTTGGTGGCCACCTTTAATCACACTTACCCAACATGAATTAGGTTTAGTGTGTATCTAGTCATCATCCACTTAACCAAAGTTAGTGGAGAAAGGGACCTACCCTTTGCTCCACTATTGGGCCTTGGTTGGGCCGGCCACTAGGGCCTCGTGGCACGAAGCCCAATGCTTCGGCCATGAGGTCACATGCCGCGTCCAACTTACCCCCGAACTTATCGTACAAAGTCCGACGCGACATCGACGAAAGATTTAGTCTTTCTCGATTCGTGTGTCATATTCAATTACACATCTCCATGGCCCAAAACGTCCAGTTTTGCCCATGCCTCTCTCTCGAGTGCCGCCGACCTTTCTTTGTCTCTTATAATCCATATCCTATGTGTGTGACCCTCTAGGCTCATGCCGACGTCGGCAGATCGGCATAAAATTTCATTTTACCCGATCCATCATGAGTGGCCTCTAGTAAGACGTTATGATTACCCGACGTGCATGACGATCGATGATTCGATTCAACCTCATGTAGTACATGTCGTTATCCCTTTATCGCCCGGTATCTAGATTGATCATAAGGCATAGAGACGTCACCCTTATTTAATCATTCTCTATTTCTCGATCTGTGAGATTACTGAATACTGATACCCCGTATCGTTGGCATGGCCATGCTCTCCCTTCAAATAATCTCTATCGAGTAGCCTAAACAAATACCTATCTCATACCGTAGTATGAAGGATAAATCCCTTAGCCGCATTTCGTATCACTCATACAATCTGTCCCTGTGCCAATTTTGTCCGTTATGGTAGTCTTGTTACGGACAACGTTAGGAGAAAGTCAAACGCGGTTCTTTACTGTATAGTGATCATAAAGTCTCCTTGGTCTAAGGATACTCCGACAAGATACCACAATTGAATGTGTTCATGACTGTTCTATGCAACACTATTCAGTGCGGGTCGTCTAATATCACTCACCCGAGTGATATCTATGATCTGATTCCGCGAACCCTCCCAATGGTAAATAGAACTATTCCATAAAGAATAATCCTCATACTTGGTCGCTTCATTAAAGTATATTTGACCAGGGACTCATTAAGTGTGATCCGTACAGATATATGGTTCTACTACTTTGGTAGTCATATATCAGATCACACTTAACCTATTACTTCAACACATGAGTAATATAATGCCGATTTTATATATTGCAAATGATGATTAATATATACAGACTAATACAATTGGACTAAGGCACAAAAAAGCTTACAGAAAAGGCTCTAGCTTTCACATCCGAGAGCTAGGGTAATCGAGTAAGGAGGGTCCATTGACGATCTAGTAGCTGTCAGGTAGATTCAAGCTTCACAAGGTCGAGCTCGGTGTGTGTGCACTCGTAGAGGACGGTCCTGATGACGTGTGTTTGAATCGGTTGATTCTTGCTTTGAGAGGTAAAGTCCCAACCTTTACTCTTGATTATGATTCATCTAGTTGTTGCCAAGGATCTGGTGTAAGGGGTTTGGGTTAAATTTGTGTTTTCCGCTGCGCTAGACCCGATAGGAACCCCAACAATGGTATCAGAGGTTGGTTGCTCTCTAGATGAATCATATATGCATGATTTTATGGTGAAATTGATTGCTTTAGCATATGTGATTGTTGCCATGATTGATTAATGCATGAATCTTTACTTGGTCATCTTGGTTTGGCCTAAGGAACGATAAAAATCCGTTCTTTGATCGTTTTACGGATAAAGGTTGGATTTTTATTTGTGTCCGGGTGTTATTTCGGCTCGAGATTCGTGCAATACGTGTAGTGGATCATTCTCGGGAGTCGGGTCTCGATCTGAGTGAAATTGGGTCGAGAATCGGTCTCGGGAAAAGCGGAAAAGGATCAGGCCGAGGAGGGTGTCGATCGGCACCCCTAGGGTGGTGATCGACACCACGCCTCACCTGGGTTTCTCCGCCATAGAGGTAGTGTCGATCGACACACCTTGGACGCCAGAGGTGGCGATCGACACCCTAGTGTCGATTGACACTTCTCGGTCCTTAAAAGGTACCGATCGACACCTACAGTCAGTGGGGAGTTTTCACGCCGAATCGAAATTTTGACCTAAGGCAAATCAAGATTTCAGGTTGGATTATTTTATTGCTTTAATGCCATGAATATGCTCGATCCTCGATACGGTTAAATTAGTTTTCATCGAGTATATAAAATATCGAAAAACTATTTTTTCCGTTGAGACAAAATACGGTCTCGAGTTTCCACGGGATTGATGACCCGACAAACCGTAAAACTGCACAGTTGTGTCGTTCGACGTACTTCGGTGAGTCATTGGCACATTATGTTGAACTTTCTGTATCGCCCAATGACCTATTAGGGTTTTGCTCGATATACTAGAGTTTCAACATACCGGTTGATGAAGTGATTACATCGACCGGTGGCAGGGCCGAGTCTTGCGATTGGATCGAAGGAGCGATTCCCGGTTTTCATAGGAGGAAATGCGGGAGTCTCGGTTTAGGATTTCGAGATCAGGACTTTTGAGTGCCAAGTGAGATCGATACACGAAAATCATAAAGATTAAAATATGATGTGTTGTGATTAATAACATACATTGTGTGTGACAACATATATGTTTCATAACATGATATGCAACATGCGTAAGTTAGATCACATGATGTATAGCTAAAGCCCGTCAAGAAAATACCATTTATTTTTCTTTTGATTTGTAAATATAAAATGGCGGTATGTGCCATCTTAAGACTTGGGTTGTATGCATCGTAGTTTACATGTATAATATTTATACCCAACATGCGAGCCGTTGATATTTTATGTAAACGCACTTCCCGGAGATGGCACGTTGGGAGTCTTGGAGCTGGCGTTGAGTCATGGAGGCGTCAAAGAACCAGTGGGAGTGTCGCCAAGGATGAAGAAGACTTGTATAGTTGTAATCTTCACCCTTAGGATGTGACCCCGCTCTTTATGGACTGGCCCCATAAAGATCGAACCTAGATATGGGCTTAGGCTATACATGATTATATTGTGCCTTTTAGAATTGCATGATTAGTAAGGTATGTTTATTTTATATGCATGAGAGCATGATAAGTTTAAACGTGCATATGTTTTGCATGTCTGAAATTGGTTAAATAACGTAAACTCGGACATACAAAACTAAGTGGAACATGAAACACGTCAACGTACCCGGTACGGATGAACAATTGTCATGTAGAGAATGTACTAGGTACATGTCTCGCAAAACTTGATCATATCGCAATGAAATTGAGTCATGCGATGAGGCTATCCAATTTTGACACTCTACGAAACTGCTTGACCACGGACGACGTGTGCGTTAGCAGAGTGTTCGTGGAAGCAAAGCTAGTAGATGTGGACAGTTTTGTTTGGGGCGTAGATGCATTAGCTCTCTCCAGTTCAAGTTCTAGTCCACAAGTCGTTAATTGGTTGACTCAACTAGGCCATGAACGTCGTGTGCATTAGCAGAGCGTTCATGGAAGCATCGGTAGAGGATGTGGAGAGATTTGGTTAGGACGTAGATGCATTAGCTTTCTCTAATCAAGATCTGGTCCACATATCTGTGATTGCGCCGACCTAGAGGTAAAGTCCCAACATATACTCTTGATTATGATTCATCTAGTTGTTGGCAAGGATCCGGTGTAAGGGGTTCGGGTCGAATTTATGTTTTCAGATGCTCTAGACCCGATAGGAACCCCAACAACCAATGCAAGTGGAAAGCCTTGAAGGGAAGAAATATGTCTTTGTCTGTATCGATGACTTCTCCAGGTACACTTGAGTAGATTTTATTCGTGAAAAATCTGACACATTCACTGTCTGTAAAGCCCTGTGCAACAGAGTACAACGAGCAAATGAGAATCATATTGAAAAGGTTGTCAGACTCAGAATTTTGTAAAGGACTCAGAATTTTGTGAAGGAGTTTGAAAATATGAGTTTCTCGGAATTTTGTGATGCTAAGGGGATAGCCCACGAGTTCTCAGCGCCTATCGTGCCTCAACAAAATGAAATTGTTGAAAGAAAAAATCGATCTCTCTATGAAATGGCCAGAGTGATGATGCTCGCCAAAGATCTGCCTACTTACTTTTGTGCTGAAGCGCTCAACACGGCTTGCTATATTCACAATAGAGTGAGTCTTCGTGCAGGTATGAATACTGCTTATGAAATATGGAGGGGGGGGGGGTGGGAAGCCTAACCTCAAATATTTTCATATCTTTGGCTCGACTTGTTATATCTTATCTGATAGGGATCCTCGTTGCAAGTTTGATCCTAAGAGTGATGAAGGGATATTTTTGGGATACTCCAAGAATAGTCGAGCGTTTCGGGTCTTCAACAAGCGCACTAACACCATGATGGAGTCTATCAACGTGGTCATCAACGATACGAACCAGCTTTATGAAAGCATCAATGATGAAGATGAAAGTGTGCCAAATGTCACAGGGTCTTCTGGAACACCTGATGTCAAGACAGATGTTCTTGAAAAAAGATCTGACATGGTGAGTGACATTGGGTTAGACATCGAACCCACCCCTCTGCCAGAACAAAGAATCCCTTCGAGAAAAGTTCAGAAAGATCATCCAATGTAGAAAGCTTTATGGCTGAAGCAATCCAAAGATGGTCTACAGACTCTATTGCCCAAAGATTCACCAGTCCCCTGATCTATTTCGCCTCGAGTGGTCACAGCCCTAGTTCTAGACTCCCGCTTACCAGGCAGGAAACAAACATGCCTCTGAATCCACACAACTTACATGACAATTCAATTCAAGCCAAACATCCAATCCCCACCCCAAATGCCTTTTCCTAAATCATGTAATAATTATGCAACCCTTAAAATTACCCGAGCAAACAACAAATAAGAGCATTTTCCTCCTTGATATCTGTCCATCTAGCCTAGCTAATACTCAACAATCATGCAAACACTCAAAATCCTAGTTTTGACCATGCAAGCAATCAACTCTAGATTTCGATAACTACCAGCACATCAAATACCAGACGAAAACAAGATAGAATATACAAAAATAAAATAAATAATAATACATGTAAAATAAAATAGCTACAAAAAAACTCGATTATGGTGTGTGCTCAAGCACACACCACACTTAGGGCTCGACAAAGCCCAAGACTCCAAACACTCGATTGTGGTGTGTACCTCGGGTACACACAAGACTTAGGACCTGCAATAGGGTCTGAGCAACAAAAAAAATAAAAAGACACAATTGTGGTGTGTGCGATCACGCACACACCACACTTAGGACTTTACTAAGTCCCGGACACTCTAACAAGAATCAAATAAAAATTATTTACAAATTTTTTTGGCAACCCTTTGCTTTCTTCTGTCAAAGACAATCACGACAAAGCCATTTAATATCTTCCCTTGTAAGCAGAAGAGATTTTCATTAAAATCCCAAAGAGTCGCCTCTTCCACATATTATTCAAATAGGGCAAGTGACGATAAAAATTGTGCCCATAGGCATTAAAATCGTTAAATGCAACAATGCACCTGCCCTCAATTTTTTAAGAAAAATTATGCACCAAAAATGAAGATGATGCATATGAAAAAAAGAAAGATATCACTTGATGCATAAAGCTCCATTATTGCTTCTCCTTCCATTTTCTCGAGCGGGTTCTCCTCTCCATATGGGAGTACCAGAATGGATCCAATTCTGCTCAATTCTTGCTTCCTTTCCTTAATCTTATCCAATATGTACCTTTCATCACGCATAGAGATTTTGTTAGAAATAAATAACGGCATATAACACTCATCATCAATGAAAGTGAATCTAACATCATAAGTCAAGTAAGAATTATATAATGAAGTTCTAGGGGGTTAAGCCTGTGTTCTTGCATCAACCACAGACTCCCTTACTATTATGCCTATATCCTTGTCGTGTTTCATTCGTTTTTCCTCATTTCGGGCTTGTTCCCTTTCTCATTACAAGTGTCATACTTCCTCCAATCCTGCTTCATCATATTTGCCTTCTCTCCGAACATTTCTCAAACTCTAAAGATCCAAGAAAACTAACGGGAAAAATGTGAGAGCACAAGTGCGAAGCCGCACGCAAGCAAGACAACATGCAATAATATACACAAAAATAAAAATAATAAAATGAAAACATATTTTTTTAATAAAATTTATACAATGCTTAAAGCACGACTTAAACACCTTCCTCCCAGGCCAACAGATATCTAACAGTCCCCGACAACGACGCCAAAATCTTGACGGGAGGAAATCTCACCAAGCCGAAATCTACCCGCTCCCGAGTACACGGGAAGTGCACCGGTCGTCAAGTAATATAGGGCATTTTAAAGCCCCGAATTATCGATCCCACGAGTACCGTTAGCTGTTGAGTATTCATTATCATTTTCAACAAGACAATTAACATCTCCAATCTCATAACAAAAATACTTCAATTCAATTCCCAAACACAATCCCAATACAAGCATAAACAAACCCAATACAATATGAAATTAAAAGCCCTAAACACTACTACTAACCTCACAAATTGCGCCTCGAATCTTCCTCTTCGTTGTGTCCAAATCGCCTCCAAGTGATCACCCACGATCCTTCTCTTCTCCCTACCTCTAATCCTCTCTAATGATATGGTTTTTCTATAAAATGGGTGATGATTTCGTAGGTATGAGAGGTGGGTATATATAAGAGGGAAGGAGATCTTTTGATAAATAAAAATCTCATGATTTTAGGGCTGTTTTGACCAACTTGCCGGGTGAGTCTGCCGGGTGGGATCCGACAGGTCAACCCGACATGTTGGTTTTTTTCTCTTCCACGCTCGTCACAAAGGGGCCACGGGTTGCCGTTTTGCAGGAGCCTGCCGGGTTGGAGCCGCCGACAGGTTCACCCTCGCCAGCCTCAGTTTCCGGGTTGCAGGAACCTGCCGGGTGCCACCCGGCAAGGCAACCCTGCAGGTTGCTTGGAGGTTGCCCGGGTGAGCTTTCGGGACCTTTCCTCCGCTCCTTCTCCACCTGGCCACGGGTTGCCGGGTAGGATCCGGCAGGTTGACCCGTCAACCTTGCTCTTTTTTCCCGATTTTGCATTTTTAGCTCTTTTTCGACATGTTTTCATCAAAAATATTTCTCAAACTATTTGTGAGATAAAGTAGGATTTTATTCATTTAAAATTAATAATTCGGCACAAAATGGGGTTAAAAATGAGGAGATTTGACTTGGTTGGATACATAGTATCCGACCTTATCAATATCCCTAAATTATAATCTATTTAGAAATTAAAAATTAATTTATTTGTTGTACCATTTATTATATATTATAATTATAAAACATAATATATTGAAAATTATTTTTATCATTAAAATATTATTTTATTACCAATGTTGTATTTAGGTTATTGTTTTAAGAAGTTGAGTTATGGTCTCGACAGAGTTAGAGAACGAAACTCGCCAACCAACAACTGAAAGGAAAAAGAGTGGCCACCCCACCATTTGTGGATAATGTAACAAAAATAAATTTCTCCCTACCAATCAAATATCCTTCCTTGGATTCATATCCTCCTCTTCAAATTAATCCTAAAGACAAATAAACCAAAGTTATAGAAATAAGATCCACACATAACGGAGGGTAATATCGTTAATTCACTGAGTTTCCCGTGTCATTAAATCTAAAACGCACCGATCGAGAGTCCGAAGACATGAGTGACAGGCCATGGCTATGAAGATGATGAAACTGCTCTCTCCCGCATCAACTGGTTCGTCACGACCAACCACCAACCTTGGCGCTTTCGTCTCGTCCTCTTCAAGACCCATTTCAGGCCCACGATCCTTCTTCCAGGGTCGACCGAGAAACCTCCTTTTTTCGCTTCCAGGAGGGAGAAAACTGGTGGTGACGCCCTGCGCGAAGAATCTACAGGGAAATGAGTGGGCGAAGGTTTCTGCGGTTTTATTTGACATGGATGGAGTGCTTTGCGACAGTGAAGAGCCTTCAAGAATGGCGGGAGTTGACGTTTTTGCCGAGATGGGCGTGCAAGTTACTGTGCAGGATTTTGTGCCCTTCATGGGAACTGGTAATTTCTTTATTTCAATTTCCGATCACTCGATGACTAGTGTGTAGTGATTGAGCTCAATATGCACCAATTGCAAATCAATTTTTGATTTGGTTCGCAATGGATCCATCAAACCATGATTCTGGGTTAAAATTGAAATATAATGTACATATTCTATTACCTTGTTAACCATGGAGATGGAGCCACAATCCTTATGTGGTTAGGAGTCTTTTTTAATTCTTCAAATTGAGTTACTAAATGTTGGTAGTTTAGTTTGCCACCTCTCATGTCATCCAGTCACTTGTAAGCTGGATATGGATTCCATCGAGGAGTCCTATTTTTGCTATGGTGCACATGAAAAGTGGGTCTCTGTTGCGGTTAGGATCCAGTTACAGGTCTCAGACGTGACAGTTTGAGAGCCCAATTTCCGAGGGGACTCTCCGATCTCTGACACCTTTCAAATATCTTTACCAAACTAATTCACTACTTAATATTACTTCTTTCAATTGCTGAAGGAGTTTATTTATAGAAAGTGTGGATACAACCCCCTACAATCATGGAATGTGGGAAATGAACTTAATAATAGATAACTAACTAACTAATTGTTAATTAAAATAAATAATAGATAATTAATACTAATATGACTCCATAACTTTGTTGTTGACCTGAGACTATAAGAGTCTCTTACCCCAATTTGGATTTCTACATGCACCAGGTGAAGCTAATTTCTTAGGAGGTGTAGCTTCGGTCAAGGGAGTCAAGAATTTTAACCCTGAAGCAGCAAAGAAGAGGTTCTTTGAGATCTATCTAGAAAAGGTGACTGGATATATATTTTTATTAAGCTATGTTGTATGAGGAGGAAATATCGTCACATTGTGTTACTTTAAATTATGAAATGATCACTGGGTTTGAAATCTCTCTACCTCATGTAGTATGCCAAACCAAATTCTGGGATAGGATTCCCCGGTGCCTTCGAGCTTATTACCGAGGTATGCTGGCTCATACCTACAAATCTCTTAAAGTATATACTATTTCTCTCGCCCGAGTGGCAATATATAATACAAGTTCACTGTATTGCAGTGTAAAAGGAAAGGCTTAAAAGTTGCTGTTGCATCAAGTGCTGATCGTATCAAGGTTGATGCAAATTTAGCTGCTGCTGGTTTACCATTGTCAGTGTAAGTTACACAATCATGTGCTCCTTATAGCGAGTTTCTGAATCGTATCAACCATCCGTCTCCATCAATTATATCTTGTTTGCATTTTGTTTCAAGTATCACTGAGACAGAATTTTGCAATGTTGGTTTGTTTCACCGTAATCAAAATTTTGATCTTTATCTTTAAGAGCACATATGCATCTGGAAACAGTGATTTAAACTTGAATTTGAAGAATTTTGAAATCGGGTTACATATAATGAGCAAGGCTCCAAAACTAAAATGTCAACTTGTTAGTTAGTTGTGATCGTTGCCTTTGTTTCTAGCTTTCCTTAAGTATATACTGGACTTTCTCAACACAATTTTGTTCTGGCTAGTCTCACTGGAGTTATTGTTGATTAGGGGAATATTGTTCAAATAAAAACCTGGATGCTGACTTTTATGTCTACTTTTTGACTTTCGTAATAATATTCAGTTGCCTTGTGTTTGTTGAAGTGTCCGTGTCCCACACTGACAGAGTATGAATTTAGTAATAATGTTACAAGGATGAAAAATCATTACAGTTGGGCCCTCTACTTAATAGATTAAGTTTTGAGATTGGAGTTGAGCTTAACAAGATTTACTGCTGTCAAATATGACTATGTTGCAAGGATGAAAGAGAATTTTATTTGCCCTTTCATAGGATTGCCATGTTTGGTGTTTAACAAACGTTTGTATGTCCTTGTAGCAGTTAAACTTGTTTACTGGGCATGCAAAATGTTCATCGATCTGCTAATTTTACCTAAGTGAGGTCTTGAGTTCAAACCGTGGTACATACACATGGCTGATAAAAAAATGTTCATCGATTTAACAAGTCACTGCGAAGCACATTTTAGCATATATATGGAAAAATGGAAGTTAAGAAAGAGATATGAAAGTATTATTTACAATATCAGCATAACTAAGGTCTATAACTCATCTCATTGGTCATAAGAGTATAAGACCTTTAATGTTACTGTAAACAAGTTGTATAGCATTACAATATGATTTTTGTGTGTGTAACATTATTAGATATATTGTCAACGTTATAATATGCATGCTGATGTTTCAGAATCCTGACTTATAAATGTTTACCATATAGATTTAACAGAACGTGAGAAAATTTGGGAGCCCTAAAAAATGAAAGAGTAAAAGGAAAGCAAAGAAAATAAAATTGTCTAGGTAGGCAGTTGTAGGTGTCGATTGAGTAATCAGATCTTATTGCATCATACTTTTTTGTTCTTGTTAATTAGTTTGTTTCTCTTTATCAGGTTCGATGCTATTGTCTCAGCAGATGCTTTTGAGAATTTGAAACCTGCCCCTGATATCTTTTTGGCTGCATCAAAGATCTTAGATGTGCCAACAAGTGAGGTATAGTAGCATATTCTGCAATTATATGTTCTTACAGGTATTAGTTGCCAGTGATTTATTATAGACATCAGGTTGTTTTGCATAACTGATATAGTGATTACTGCTGCATACCTTTTCTGTTTCTTTGCAATTCTTTTAATATAAAGAGTACTTTTATTAGCTCTGAGCAAAAAAATGTCAGAACAGTGATGTAATTAATTGTTTATTACTTGCACATATCTATTGAGGAACTAGAGAGGCAATATGCTGCTTTCAAGTTTCGAGTTTCAAGTTTCAATATTCAAATATTTTTTCCAAGCGAGTCATAAATTTTGTCAAATAATTCTGCCTTAGTGTTATCTCTTAAAGAAGTTGCCCGGTACTTGAATGGGAAAGTGTGTATTCGTCAGATAAGTTTTCCATAGTTTCTTTTTCATGATCCTTAGCTGTTTCTGTTGGGAACTAGCACAGAGAATTTACTATTATCTTACTTGGAATTTTTTGCCTTAGAAAAGTCAACAAATTGTTTACTTGTACTCTTACATGATTTTGTTGGAACTAATTCATGTCTATTTGCTAGTGTATTGTTATTGAAGATGCACTAGCTGGAGTGCAGGCAGCCCAAGCTGCTCAAATGAGGTAAGTGTCTGTGTACACATATTTCAATTTGATATCTGTGGCAAATTAATTCATATGGTCATGTCATTTTGCCAGAATGCTATGTGTTAGTGTTTAATTATACCGAGTTTTAGGATACATATAATGTCCAGAAAATGATTTTTGATGGGCAAACATGAGTGAACATTTTCCACTGCGTGGTTTTCACCATCACGTGACAGAGGAGGAAAAACATAAAGAAGATATTTTCTAAGTTGTTTTAAATGAAAAATAGATGCCTTGTATGGATTTCTTTCTCTTATCTTTTTTATATTTGCATAATCATTTAGGTGATGGTAATGTGCTCAAATGGTTTCTGTTACTTTTCTTCTTCTTCCTCCCACTTTGGATCTCAGGGATATACTTTGGATTGGTATGTGACTGTTTTCTGTTGCTTGCAGATGTATTGCTGTAACAACTACATTGTCAGAAGATACTTTGAAGACAGCTGGGCCATCACTTGTCAAAAATGAGATAGGAAGTATTTCAATTGATGATATTCTCACTGGTGGCTCTGGTTTCCATAGTATGTAGTCCTGGGAATCTGCTACAGATACCTTTTTGTACTATCAATAATGTAGAATGGTGAAGCAATAATTATGTCATATTTTGAGATAGCATCGATAAGGCGTTTTCTTATGTAATGGGGAACATATGTATTGAGCATTTTTCTCTAACATTGAAGTGCCACCATTCACATCCATAAATTTATTTTACTTTGGTTTATCATTTAAGTAAGATTGTGGGGCCACAATTTACGTTTAATCGTGATGCCAATTCCTAGCAACTTATTCATCGGATGTAGTAATGAATTTCTTAATTTCTGTGGCACAGTGAATTCTGATAAAAATATACTACTGATGCAGCTGAGAACATGACAGAGGAAACTCAATTTTTTGACAATTCTGCACAAGAAGAAAGAACAGCTAATGGGCCTATCCTGGGTACAGATGCTATCAATAAGGAGGTTTTGTCACTTGAGGGGTAAGCCGAGTTCTACACTGCAACAATTATATCGAGTCTGCTCCTAATCACACTGTCTTATTACATCTCTTTTAATTCATTATTAGAATCTTATAATATTAAATAGGGGAAGATCAAATTTAAAAGTTTCTCTTAAGTGTGAATGATTATTCGAGTAAGGCGGTAATTAGTTTTTACTGGAGCATCAATATATAATTATTTTATTTAAACTTGCACATATACACCGTATGAAAGTGAAAATGTAGTAATAATGTCAAGTTACCTCTTCATATTCATATGCCTTTTGATGCTATCTTTGTGTGCTTGTTTGTTTGTTTGTTTGTTTGTTTGTTTATTTGTTTGTTTGTTTGTGTTAATCTTAGTAGAGTAGTTGAAATACAGTGGAACCGCTTGGAAGCCCAAAATTATAATCTCATTGTTTATACGAACTATGATTATGCACGCACGCTGATCTAATTCTTCAGACTACCCATTTAAGTTTCCCTTTACCTTACATTTGCTTGATGTACTGGATCTTATAATGTTCACATTTCCTATAGTATAGGCTTTCAGCTCATCGAGCAAAATTTGAATTTTACAAATATGCATCTTGAAATCTTCCTGAGCCTTGATTCTTATGTTTAAGTGCTGGTAAGCATACATGCCTGTCTATATCTTGTTTGAATACAGAGAAATGCTACCTTGTGGATTTAATTTAAATTGCCTTGCTTTGTATTTCTTTTCTGGGCAGCTTGCCCGGATGTTTGTACTTTCTTCTCGTCATTTATATATTTTCTTGCTGATAAAAAAAAATGTTGTTCTAAATATCAAAATAGATCTTTATAGGCAACGGCTGGGGACTCCCAACTCATGGAAAATATTCACTTTTATCATGTTTGACACTTCATTGTTTATTTCAGATAAAAGTAAATATCTGTAAACTAGCTGCCTTTTCCAACAAAATTAAGTCTCTGTCATACTTCATCAGTTTGAGAAATAATTATTCAACAGGTTTCAGGGTTCACGGAGAGATATACTGAGATATGGAAGTTTGGCAATTTCTCTATCTTGTCTTGTCTTCGCCATCTCAAATTGGAAGGTTAGCTGGAATAGTAGATTGTTTTATGTAGTTAAACTTTTTTCTGAATTTGAAGTAAATAAAAGGCATGATATTGTTTTATCATTTTGTTATTTCTATCCAGTAGTATACATGGGATTTAAATGCCTTGCAGGCTATGCACTATACTTCTCCTAAGGCTATTTGGAATCTATTTTTTGGAGTCAACCAACCATCTTTTGATCAGGACAAAGACACTGGTATATGTCATGAAATATGTTAGTAAGTTCTGTAATACACAATTTGATATGACAATCTCACTGTTTTCTACTGGTTATAGATGACTCACAAAATGAGAGAATCAAACAATTTGTGAAGTATATCTCTGATCTGGAAACCAAGTAAGCCAAAACACTTCTTTTTTAGATGTTTGAAATTGTGGTCACTTGCAGCCTGGGTTTGGATAGCTGTTGTGCGGGAATGAGAGTCACCCCCTCTTTTTATGTAAAAGAGAGGATTTGCCAAGTTGTTGTAATCCCTATGTCCATTCTTATTCCTTGCATAATCCTGTTTTTATTTCCATTTTCCAAAAATGGAACCAAACTATGACTATGGAGGGTTGGGAATGAAAATCAAAATGAGGCTAAATTTAACACTAATTAAGGTGAGTCTCAAACCCATATCTAAACTCAGCCTCAGTTTTGTCTAGAAACAAGTTTAATTTAGTTGCTTCACAAGAAATTTATGCTTAATATGTTTTTAGTCTTTTAAATGTATACTTGATATCTTGTGTAAGGGGAACTGCTCCAATTGTGCCAGAATTCCCTTCCAAACTTGATTGGCTGAACACTGCTCCCCTTCAGTTTCGCAGGGTAACTTTCGTATAACTTGAATTCATGTGGTATTTATATGCACCACAACAATTGTATTGATTTATTATGGCTAATTATGTCCCTGTTATTGATGTGTATAGACTATCTTCACTTCTGACAAGAAACTTCCGAGTTAACAAACATTTATATCCACCAAATTTCTACTGTTAAAAGTATCGAACGAAATTCATTAATCTATACATACTATATAGATTAAATAAAATGTACTGAAAATCTTTTCAAAGAACACTACCTTGATCAACCTACTAGGCTGTTGAATCTTGAATACCATTTGCTACCAAACAGCAAACTGCTAGTAATCATTTGGTATATTTTTTTTTTCAAAACCTATCATTTGGTATATTAGTTGGACTATCCATCTATCAGGTAACCTATTGGGTTGGAGTTAAGTTTAACATGTACCAAGAGATGGTTTCGTCTATATCATATATGGCCCATTTGTGTTTCCTCATTTGTATATTTCGTGCACAATGGGCATCGTGCTGCTTGGCCGCCGCGTGAGGATGAGTGTTGAAGTATCGAATACGATGATGATCACTGGATACACAGTACACTGGTCGGACTGCCTGTCTAATAAATAAGATCTAACGTGGTAGCATAGTTAGTTTAGTCTTGGGCATGTGGCCTGTTTGAATTTACTCCCCATTTGATTCTTTTCACATGAGAGGTACTCTTTAAGTACTTAACAGGAACAAGTGTTACTGGCTTTAGTTCTGTAATGCTTGATTTTATTGGGCAGGATCTCAAAGGAAAAGTGGTTCTGCTGGATTTTTGGACTTATTGTTGCATTAATTGCATGCATGTATTACCAGATCTGGAGTTCTTGGAGAAGAAGTACAAAGATATGCCAGTAATTTTTTATCCTTTATTCAGTTATCTCAAATTCCCAATCTATTTTTTATAAGCACAAATTCCCAATCTGCAACTCTCATATTCTCGTTAATCAGATCTTAGTATTGTTGAATTGCTCTTATGAATTACACCAACTTACTGAGTTTCAACGGAACATGATAAAAGCTTCAGATACCAAGTAAAGAAGAGGTAAAATCATGAGAAGTAAAAGTACCCGTGTGAAGTTGTAGCTAAAGCTTCCTGTAACAAATCTTAGCTCCAAAAAGTTGCTTGTGCTCCACTGCTTGCTATTGTAGTGAATCGATTGCACAAATTCTGAAACTAATCCAAATGTAGTCGCTCCTTTTTTTTCTATCCAGTTCACCGTTGTTGGAGTGCACTCTGCAAAGTTTGATAATGAGAAAGATTTGGAAGCCATTCGCAATGCTGTTTTACGCTATGACATCAGTCACCCAGTAAGTCTAAATGTTTGGAACTTGGCCTAAGCAAACGTGTGGTTTTTCCCAAAAGTTTGCGCTTTATTTTAAATATGTTGGGTAACCAGCGTTCTGTTTTTCTGGTTTCATTTTGGGTATATATATGTTAAAAGTCCCACATTGAAAAGATGTAGATCCATTCACCACTTATTAAGCATCTTGTGACCTCTACGTATAAGCCTGAGCTTTTATGTGTGTCGAGTTTTAATATGGTATCATAGCTTAGTATTGCTTCTAGACGTCCATTCTATTTTGGGCCAAAGGCCCATGGGACACGCGCATGGTCCCACACAGTGTGATCCCCGGACATAAGAGCGGTGGTAAAGTTCTGCATTGAACATGTGGATCCACCCCTTAATAAGCAACTTCACTCCCTGCATTGACATGTATTTGACAAAGGGAAAAAGACAATAAGCCATATACAAGTTTGGCCAAAAAGACAGATAACCACCCCATATTAGAAAGTTGACAGAAAGATATACTCAACGATTAGAAATTGACAGTTAGCACATATCGTTAGAATTTTGGATATAATCTGTTAAAATTTTAAGTAAAAAAACGAAAACACCATTGGTCAGACTTCAAATTTTCAAAATCATGTAATTGTGAGGATTTTGGTTGTTTCTTGGCTCCACCTTCACTGACCTCATCTCTGACCTCCGAACAACTTCGTCGGCCGTCTTCACCTCCTCGCCATTAACCGGAGGCTCGCCATGATCGTCGCCGGAGATGCTCGCCGGAAGCGGTTTTTTCGCAGGTTTTTTCTGCAATAACACCGAATCGAGAAGCGTCGAGGCTGATTCGAGGCCTCAATATGTTCTCGAAGCACTCATTCAACGACGCAACGAAGCAAGAGACTGATTCCGAGCAGGAGCTACTCGTAGAGAAGCGATTCGAGCTCAAGAATTCGGCCGCCGTGCTGGATACTATCGCCTCCCTCATTCTCAAGCTGCGAGATGAGTGAATAATTGAAAAGTGATTTTTGAGTGAATTTTGAATTTTATGGATTTAAGATTGGTTGGCCCGTTTCTTGAGTGCTGATCAAGAAAGCACGAAATGGGTGTTTCTTAATTTTTGATATTGTAGATTGTGTGATTAATTTATCGGCAATCCATGTTCTCATTTCATGGACAAGAAAGAAAGACCGGCCGTTTTGTACGAAAATGGTCCTTTCAAAATTTCCAAGAACATTTCAAAATTTCGCCGGGTCGATTTCTCTGGCGATGACCACGGCGAGTCTCCGGTCAATGGCGAGAAGGCGAGGACGATCGACAAAATTGTTCGGAGGTCGGAAATGAGGCCGGTGAAAGTTGAGACAAGAAACAACCAAAATTCTCACAATAGCATGGTTTTGAAAATTTAAAGTTTGACCAAGGGCATTTTTGTCTTTTTACTTAAAATTTTATCAGATGCCATCCGAAATTCTAACGGTAGGTGCTAACTGTCAATTTTCAATCGCTGAGTGTAGCTTACTGTCCATCTTCAAATATGTTGTGGCTATCTGTCTTTTGGTCCTACTTGGGTGTGGCTTATTGTCTTTTTCCCTTTGACAAAAGCACATATAGTCTCTTAGAGGAAAAGTACACACAAAATAACGTGTTATATATGTGTGCTCTTTGGCCATCGCAAGGTATGTTGAGATCCTAGATGCATGATATGTATCACAATGCAGAATGAACTTTAGACTATTTGGTTTTAGGGCTTCCTTCCTGGAACCCCCTGTCTTCCTTCCTGGAACCCCTTGCCTTAGTTTATAAACTTCCCTTTTATTGCTGATAAAAAATAAAATAATAAATTGTCAATCTCAAGCTTTATTGATGAATACTTCATGTCCATAATATAATAAGAGTTTCCTTTACATAAGGATCAATAGGGAAGCTAACTCTAATAGTACTCTATTATAACAGTAGAAAATATACTACTAATGCAAATTAGAAAACCCTAAATAGGTAACCCTAGTAACCCTGATCGACACCCCCTTTAATTGATGTGGGTGATCAACCAATCCTAAATAGATAACCCTAGTAACCCTGATCGACATAAATAATGCAGAATGAACACTCACTAAGATGATGCCTTATTCAGACATTTCTTTCTCTCACTAAACACATGATTCATTGCCTGCAAAGATTCGTGTTACATGTCATCAGTTTCCTCCTTTATTTCTCTTCTTCATTTTCAGTGCTTGACAGACTAAATATCTCCGTGTTATTTCGGATGACAATTTTTAATTTCTAGTCTTAACATTCCAAACTAGAGCTTTATCATGGAACATTAGTGGTCCCTCTCATGAATATATAGGTGGTAAATGATGGAGACATGTACCTGTGGCGAGAGATAGGTGTAAATTCATGGCCTACATTTGCTATTGTTGGGCCCAATGGTAAGCTCCTTGCTCAACTAGCAGGTGAAGGGCGTCGAAAGGTACTAACGAGTCCCTCTGGTTTTCTTTTAATATGTTATGATTCTGCATTCTTATATGTCATAACTGCAATGTGGTTATACTTAAATGTGACTACCACTATTTGTGTTTAGTGGCATCTATCTTCTCAACTTATTAACGTAACCATCTGAAATCTTAGGATGACTAACTTCATATGCTATAACAGAAACTAATTTGAAATTTCTCATCAATACAAATAACCATTTATAAAAGTTAGGTGTGTTTTTGTGGGTACTGAAGACACTAAGTTCAACATGTAATACATTGCCTGATTGCCTGCCTGCATGAATGTAATGATTTGGTTCAGAATGTTGGACCATCAAACAAATACATAACTTGGAGGAAAAAAATAACGAAGTTTCTAGAACTTGAAGGATGAAAGAGATGTACTTTTTAAAATAAAACCAACCACATATGTGCCAAAATGCTAGAAAGGTAAGTGGCAAGGTCAATGACCAAATTTCTGTAAATTTTGGGTTATTTAGGATCAAATTTGGGGACTCCATCAGCTCGAGCTTTAAAATGGTATTAGAGCTGGCTTGGGCTTGTTTTGATCCCATGTGCGAGCTGAGGGGGATTGTTGCAGTGTTCTGCGCCTAAAGAATGTGGATTAATATACCACTTGATATAAGCATCTCCATCTATCACTTTGAACTTTACGATTTAACACAAACTGTGATTTTAGAATTTTGTATGATATCTACACAGTTTTTAAGGCATGTCAAGTGGAGACGTGAACTCCTACTCCACTCTTCCAGAACCTCAATTTAATTTGTGGTTTTAGAACTGAACATGATAACTACTATAATGTAGATCATGCTTGGATTTGCTGGAATTTACTCTCTAATAGTACAAATAAATAAAAAAATGAGTGTAGGATCTTGACAATTTAGTGGAGGCAGCTCTATTGTACTATGGCAGAAAGAAGGTCTTAGACAACCAACCAATCCCCTTGAGTCTGGAAAAAGATAATGATCCACGCTTAATCACATCTCCTTTGAAGTTTCCTGGGAAGCTGGCAGTCGATGCCGTCAACAATCGACTCTTCATTTCAGACAGTAATCATAACCGTATAGTAAGCTCTCTCTCTCTCTCTCTGCACACATGTAGTGTCATGCCCACATAGATGTGCCTACCACTTGGCTTTGAGAATAGTGCATGATATTTCTTTTCCCCCTATGCTATTGCAGCATGCATAAAAACTTGTATAGTTGTATTCACATCCTTGAATTGGCACTCACCATCGTACGTGTCTGAAGTTCAGGTGGTAACTGACTTAGATGGTAATTTTATTGTCCAAGTTGGGAGCACAGGAGAGGAGGGCCTACGTGATGGTAAATTTGATGATGCCACGTTTAACCGCCCTCAAGTAAGCATTTAGATTTAGTTGGTCTTGTAGCATGTTAGTTTCAAAAATTGAGTTCATCTGTCTGTATCATACTATCATCATAGGTTCTATGCAAGATGTTGGATATGTGAAAATAACCTCATGATTCTTTCGCAGGGGCTTGCTTACAATGCAAAGAAAAATCTACTTTATGTTGCAGATACTGAAAACCATGCTTTAAGGTATACGGCAACTTCAAATTTTAGTCGTTTGATAGGACATGGTTGCTTTTTTTTTTGTGAATTTCTTTCTGGTAGTACATACTTACAGTTGTAGAATGATAAAAGCTATTTTGGCTTCCAATGTGTTAATACCTCAACCCAAAAGTTAAAGCAGTTAAGTGAGGGGCTCAACTTGTATATTAAATGGTCACCATATCCACATTCTTCCAATGTGGGACAGCTTCCACAGAATGCATTTCGTTCACAATGATTATAGTGTTTCGAAGTCAACTAGTTCCAGGACCTAAGTGCTTCCTTATTGCAATCTGAGACAAATTCTTATGGCTTGGGTGAAAGACTTTCAATTATAAACATAATTTGGCACTTTGATGATGTATACGGTTTCAGAAGCACTTTTCATACTCGTAGCAAAATAGGAGTTTTCCCACTCATAATTTGAAAATAAGCTGCCGTCCATGTCTTTCTAGATCAGGGGATGGCCCTAGAAAATAGAAGATTCCTCACACGTAGTTTGTATTGGAGCTGCGTGTATAGATTCACCATTGTTGTTAGCTTCTCTTTCTATAGCAGTGGTTGGCACTAGGTGAAAGGAGTTCCCGTATTTCCCCTCTTCCCCCTTATCGAAAAGCCTGATGATGATGGAGTTGGTCTGGATTCCGGACACTTAACAGTTCCCAAGAATTCTCACACGACAAGCTAGATTGCTTCTTCTTATGCAGGGTTGGTATCAGTATAGGCAGTTCATACTTATCAAAAAAGGTTACAAAATCTTTAGTGTATGGGTAGACCATCATGGAAGGCAAACACAGCGACATGCCTGACAAAGGCTTGCAAATACAGGACCTGATAGTACTATGGATGTATCATGTATGGCTTCATGGGTATGAAACAGAAATGAGAATCAATTCTTATGCAGCATTCAGGCTGTTAAGACCGTAGATCCTATGAAACTATAATGTCATAATATTCTTTTAAATGTCCTGTATTTTGGATCTGCACATGACAGAGCAAAAGCATGTGATTGAAATTAAAGCAATATAAACAAAACCATTATATGCTTAAAGCTTAATTGTTATATCTTTGAACACCAATTAGTAGGATTCTTGTTACAACCATCCATAATATGTTTGCAACTGTTGGACTGAAACTGTTGCAGGGAAATTGATTTTGTTAATGAGACCGTGCGAACCCTTGCTGGAAATGGAACAAAAGGCTCTGACTACAAAGGAGGAGGAAAGGGTGCCACACAGGCAAGATTGGGAAACTTGAGTTTATAAATTGTATTAATGATGGTTCCGAAAAAGTTGGCTCATTCACATATATATATATATGTGTGTGTGTGTGTGTGTGTGTGTGTGTGTGTGTGTGTGTGTGTGTATAGAGAGAAGAAATCAGGTACAAACCGGGGAGAGTGACCAAATCGTCCGAACAGGTGGAATGTTTGGGACTCGGAAAAACACCGCGGGTCAACTTTCGGGACACGTACGCGCGCGCAGATATACACCGATCCAACTCCCGGATTTGGTTCGGACAGTTTGGACGTTCAATCTGGTTTGTATCGGAGTGCATCCCTATATATATATTGGGAAAGTTGCATCAGAGCCATTACAAATAAATTAACTTCCTATGGATATTTAGACATACAGTTATAACTTAATATAGAGTTTCCTGGTAACACAATTTCTGGACATCAACATTTTTACATATTTCTTTCAGCTCCTCAACTCTCCATGGGACCTCTGTTTTGATCCGGTAAATGAAAAGGTTTACATTGCAATGGCTGGTCAACATCAGATTTGGGAACACAATACAGTAGATGAAGTTACCAGAGCTTTCAGTGGGGACGGTTACGAAAGAAATTTGAATGGATCAAGGTAACATATATAATGGCATGAAAAAAAAAAGTAAAGGAAGAAATTAAATTTTAGTAGTTGTTGTTTGCACAGTGTTGTGTATTTAATAAGAATCCAATAAGACACAAAGATAAGCTAATTTATAAAAATGGCAACCTAGGGTATGAGGCTTCAACCATTGTGGGGCTTGGCATGGTCATTTATACAAGATTAAAAAACTAAGACAAGTTACTTGTTCAGATCTGATAAATTTAGATGGACTTTGTTAAAGTTGAATCCATACGTTAGGGGGTAATTGCCTATTCGGTTGGTTGTTAACTTAAAACAGTGTTTGAGTTTGCTGACTTAACCGGGCTCGGGAAGTTGGTTGATTAGAATTTCAAGCTTTATACTCATAAGGGAGTTTATTATTTGCTTTAGCAGATAGGTATTTTAAATCTCCTTAGTTGGCATTAAATGTTGTCCAAAGTCATCCACTATGGATTTGATCATTGTATTGGGTTAACAGCATTGCACTCAGTGCAATGGTTGACTTTAATGACAATTGGCAGTTGGAAACTATTATCATATATGATTGCACAAATATGGTTGACCAGTCCCTACTGTTGCTGTCTTATCTCCATGCAGTTTTGTCTCCCTTCTCTTGTTTTATTACTTGTCTGCTACTCTCAGCGCTTTGCCATCTACTAATCTTGTTTCATTATTTGGATAGCTCCACTAGCACATCATTTGCACAACCTTCTGGTCTCTCATTGTCTCCTGGTAATATTTTGGGATTCTCTTACAGCTACAGTGATTTTAACCATTACTAGAAAGGCTCCATATCAGGTTCTGACTGTTATATGACAATTATACTTGGATGTGCATTTGCAGATTTGAAGGATATCTACGTTGCAGATAGTGAGAGTAGCTCCATTAGAGCAGTTGATCTGAAAACTGGAGGGTCAAGGCTGCTAGTTGGTGGTGATCCCTTCATCGCAGAAAATTTGTTTAAGGTATTCGTTTTACATGGAGAAACCAGCGTTCATGAACATAACTCATTTAATTATCCTCTTAAAGAACTGCAAATTTGAGACCTGATTTTTTAGTTTTAAACTTTGAACTGTTGCAGTTTGGTGACCATGATGGAATAGGATCTGAGGTGCTCCTTCAACATCCTCTGGGTGTCTTATGTGCTACCAATGGTCAAATCTATATAGCAGATAGTTACAATCACAAGGTACTCAGTGGTCATTGACTACAACATTATAAAGGGACAATGACACTTTGTTACACCTGACTATCGCAAAATGACACTTTTATATCTTAATTATTTTTCTCTTTTTTTTAGTACCCTGACAATTTTTTTGTGATAATATATGTATAAAATGCCTAAAATATCCCGTGATTAAGGAATCAGAATTGAACTGGTTCAATTTGGTTTAAAAACTCAAAATTGAACCGGTACATTTTAATTACAAAAAATTAAAACTAAAATTGGTGAAATTATGTTGTTGTTCTCTTCTTCAACCTCTCACTCCTCTCTCGCTTATCCATAATGGTGGCTTTACACTATTGTTCGGTTCCTACAATTATAATGGTGGTTCAACAACGTAGAAGAGGGAGATAGGCGAGAGAGGAGCGAGAGGTTGAAGAAGAGGACAACAAAGTAATATTACCAATTTTAATTTAAATTTTTTGTAATTAAATTGAACCGGTTCAATTTTGGGTTTTTAAACTAAATTGAACTAGTTCAATTCTGATTCCTCAATCCAAGGGTATTTTAGACATTTTATTGGTAGGTTTTCACAAAAAAATTGTGAGGAGAGAGAAAAGTAGTTAAGGTATGAAAGTGTCCTTTCATGATAGTTAAGTGTAATAAAGTATCATTATCCATATTATAAATGCTAAAGCTTAGCCGATTGTGGCAATTTTTTTCTTTCATGTCGTGCTTCTGAGATTGCTAATTGAGTCATTGTATCGCGGTTGCATTTAAATGGTCTACATAATGCCTCAGCAATGTTAGGAATCCGGTAACATTAACATTTGCTGAATGAAAACCTAGTATACCTTTCATGGGTTAGGTTAATACTGAGGAAAGACGCCGAGAGATTAACACTAAGGAAAGGATGCAAGATTTCGCGTAAGGGGAGAAAAACTCCAAGAGAGAAGAGCGTATTCGATAGTGGACGGGCTTGAGCAAAGGACAAGGGGTAAAGTGAGACTTAGGCTTCAACAAACACCTATGGTTTGACCAATATGAAATTGCTTCTTAAAGGCTTTGAGTCCCCATCTGGTCTCCGGACAAACATCTGAACTAGCCGTCATGTTTGGCTGCTAGATCGGTTCACCGCCAATCTTGTACCTCGGCTTTTACTTAAGTTTCGGCGCTGCACGTCTAGACTCTTAGACTGACTTCTGGTTGTTGGGGAGAATTGGCTTTACCAAGGAGGAGCACACAACAAGGAAATCTCACATACACATTAAAACTCACCTTTGACCTAAAAGACTATCCTTTCAGTTCTTGGGTCCAATTTGTGTATAAACTCCCCTTATACCCGTACTCTTTCAATGTGGGACATGTACTCGCATGTGGAATGCTAACAATCTCCCCTACACATTCAGCCTATCGCATCGGCTTGCTGGATCCGCTGGTCCATCTTGCCATCCTGGCCTATCACTCATGGTTGTAGATTTTACTGGCTCACATGACCCAATCCACCATTAGATCCAATAGCCTGCCGACACGTTGAGATATGTACAAATCTGACTCTAATACTAATTGTTGGGGAAACCAAGCCTTATTAAGGAGGAGCACACAACAAGAAAAGCCCACACACACTAAAACCCACTCCTGACCCAAAAGACCAGCCTTTCAAATGCGTATATAAACTCTCTTTATACCCGTACTATTTCAAGTGGAACCTGTACTAACATATCGAATCCTAATACTGATATGCAAAATTTTCGAGATTGGGAGATAGGGTAACCTTTACCCGTGTGTTACGTATCTTTGTTTAAGGCCACTACCGGATACAGATCTATAGAGGGACCTCAACGCCGTTTTTTCTAGGCTTTTTATCCTCGGAAAAGGCCAATGGGCAAATCAAGATGGTGCACAGTTTGTTTTTTTTATGAAGGGGGTTTTGATCTTCTTGTCATTTTTCCTTTTCCCTTTTTGTAGGAAATCTTTGAAAGATTTTAACCTTCTTTGTTGTAGCTAGGCTTGCTCTATATTTTGAGCGCTATGTTCCTGTGGTGGGGTTTATCCTCGGCTTTTTCGGGCCAAGTCTGCCATCCTTTGGGATCGGGAGCATGCCTTTTCCCTCTCAACGTCATCGGAAGATCTGGGGCCCCTTCCTCGGTGTCATGATTTGGCATGCTTGGTAAGGAATGCTCTTATTTTTTAGAGGAATTGCAACTCGCTACTAGTGACTTTTCTGAAGATCAACATTATGGGATCTCTCTTCACCTCAGTTTGTGCTCTGACATTTGGCGGCTTTTGCACTCTTCGAGTTCTCATCCCCTCTCGCGAGACCCTAACACTCTTTCTTAGCGATATTGTTAGGTTGCCTCATATTATTTAATTTGTTTCCAGTTGGTTTTATTTACTGAGTTAGACTTTGCTTAGTGTCAATCTCAAAGCTTTATTGATGATTGTTGTTGTTCATAATACAATGAGAGCAACCCTTTATATAGGGAATACACATTACAAATAGGAAAGTATCTACTAAACCAAATTAGGAAATCCTAAATAGGCAACCTTAATAACCCTGACTGACACTCCCCCTCAAATTGATGTGGGTAGACCAACATCAATTTGACTATATAAGAAACTGATACGGTGGCGGCAATATAAGAAACTTAGTTTCCCTTTCCTTTTTGCAATAAAATATTGATAAACTTTCATGTAGAGGAGGAAGCTGACGAAGCGATTGAGGAGCCTGGAAAGGGGCATTGGGCCGATAGGGCCCAAGTTTTGTCGTCGTAGGATATTTATAACGGCCTGCGAAAGTCGAGTCTCTTCGCTGCCAGAGAGGCGTCATTGTTGTCCATTCTTGATAGTCTTGGAATCCCTGTTGTTGTCAGTGTTACCCATGCTACTAGGATCTGGGGAAAACACCATAAGCCGCCATAAGAGAAGGTACAAAATTGACTATTGAAAAAAATTCAAACAACTACGTCGGTGCAAAACATCATCGGGACATCACACTAAAACTCATATGATGGAACTAGTGATTTTGAGGAAAATCACCGAACCCTCGAGAAATTTTCGGTGAACAATGTCTAAAACATTGTTTTTTCCAGAGAAAAAGAAGAAAAGTAGAATAATAATACTTTTCCCACCCGCTAAACCATAATTAACGAGTAAGTAAAAGACACACAACTAGGACCTAACCTAATGCTCTATACTGTGTAGAAATAGGGTAGAGAGAATTTATTATTAGATTGTCTTCAAAACTTTATATTGTCTTCAAAACTTTATACCATCGTGTGAAACATCATTTAAAAAAAAATTCAGAGACGTTTCAACTTTATTGCCCTGAACGACATGTCCTTCTTAAGGCTGAAATTGGGCATTTAATGTCTTAGAGAGGGTTTAGATTAGTCTTGCAAATCAGCCGTTTATTAAAGACCTTAGGCTGCTATACTATACATTCAGATATAAAACTGTTAGTTTTTGTCAAGCTAAGATGTTGCTCATCCTAGTATATGATATATTTTCACTCTTATGATGTACCAAACTTGTAAGAAATCATAATATTTTATTTCTTCTAATAATGCATTTATAAATACTATCCACTTATCGACAATTTTATATCAAGATCAGATTTTGTTTATGCTGCATGCAATTAGTTTCATCTACAAGGTATGGAAAATCAATTACAAGACATAATTGCTATAAATGATTCTTGAGTATGGTTTAACCAGTTATATTTCTCTTTTGTTCTTATCTATTTAAATTATAGATAAAGAGGCTAGATCCAAGTAGTAAAAGAGTTGGTACGTTGGCAGGGACAGGAAAAGCCGGTTTCAAGGACGGAACAGCACTAACAGCTCAGGTTTGAAAGTTTTCTTATTTTGGTTCATCCCACTTAGTTACCTTGTTACCAGCAAGTAGGGGTATTATTGATGATAATAATTGCAGCAGTATATAGTAAAAGGGCATGTTTCACAGAGAAGTCATCAACATAAATTATGGCTAGGATATGTAGATCTAGACAGGATCTCTGGGGAAGTAATGATATGGAATTTAGCATATTCCCTTCTTTAGTATCAGCAATAAGAAATTTTATAAACGAGTAAAATGAATCCCAGGATGGAAGCCTCAACATATTCCCTTTCCTGTGGAAAATTAAAATTTTATCAATGACTGTTGTATTTATTTGTTCAGTAACAAACAAATGAACGGAGGAGTCATTGTTGTGGACTTGTGTGTACCTGATGCCTAAATTTGGAGCTTTCTTTTTTATTGAATCCATCAGGCCTGAGTATAGTTTAAATGGGTTTTCATAAGTATGGGTAAATCCAAAACAGGATACTGAATGTCAGCAAAAATCATGATTTGGAAGACATTCCATCTTAATCGATTCTCTACATGAAACAAAAATTGGGGGACTGAAATGTTTTTTTCTCAGTGAATCGTTGGTTATGTTTCCATTTTCATTTGGTAACCTGAACTTGTATTATGCTCTTGCAGCTATCAGAGCCAGCTGGAATAGTTGAAGCAGAAAATGGTGATGATCTTTTTCAACTGTAGCACAACTATTCATGAATTGTCATAATTGGGTTTACTAATGAACTGACATTATAACTAATTTCTGTCACCGATTAATTTATTCACATTGCCAAAACATGCTTTTCAGAAATAAATAATAATGCATCATGTTCTCGTTCCTGATCATTTGTTGACTTGTGTTTTTATTTTTGGTATTGATTTGTTTTGGTTTCACTACTGCATATTGGTTTGTTGCAATGTTACTATAGTAATAATCTAATAAAATGTTCTGTGTTCATCAATGATCAATCGTTCATCTGCTTGTTGGTAATGCTGAAAGTGACTTGCTGAATTGATATTGAAATCTGTATTTTCCTGAGTACTATACATAGTTTCTCTTATTTTTGTCTCCCGAGGCCTAAATTTTGTATTTTAGTCTTTCGTTTACTTTTATTGTTCGTTTGTTGCATGTAAGATAATTTGCATGTAGTTTGATGACTATAGATGTATGTTCCAGTTCAGAAAATATTAATGCATATAATTGGGCTTAAATGTGACATGTGTGTCTTTTCATGATAAGCTCATACTGAAGTATTCATTACTTCTTGCAGGCAGACTCTTCATAGCTGATACCAATAACAGTGTGATCAGATATATGGACTTGAACCGGGAAGAAGGTGAAGCGGAACTTCTTACTTTAGAGCTGAAAGGAGTTCAACCTCCTAACCCAAAGTCTAGATCTTTCAAACGCCTAAGGAGGAGAGCCTCAGCTGATACACAAACGATTACTGTCAATGGGGGTTCATCCAATCAGGGAAACTTGCTTCTTAAAATATCATTACCTGAAGAGTACCATTTTTCAAAGGTCTCTCTCTCTTGGTCCAATTGCTTAATTAAGATCATTATAATGTGTATCCTTACTTATAGTCCGCATGGTTATCCGTGAAGGAAGCACGGAGTAAATTCATTGTTGAAGTTGATCCTGAAAATTCAGTAATCATTGATCCCTTGGATGGATATCTTAGTCCTGAAGGATCTGCAGCAATCCACTTTAAAAGATCATCCCCCTCAGCTGCAATGGGGAGAGTAAGTTGCAAGGTATGGATCATATCAATTCATACTTATGTTCATTGAAAATTTATCATTTGCGCCTTTTGTCAGTCCAACTCACGTGCTTTGTAGTATAACAAGCAAGAACATGTCTTGGCAAGGCCTTATATTCTGGCCATGAAGGTGATAGAGCTCTCGAGCCACATAATAATGGATCATAGACACTTGTCAAGTTTAGAGGGCTACATGTAACGTCCTGACAAAGTCCAATATATTTTTTATCCACGAACGCCATTTTGGCAAATTTTCTGCAACCAAACGTGACGTGCGGTTTAATCCGAGTAGTTTGCTTAAGCACGATATGGAACTATTAAGTATGACGATTCCAGGCTAGGTATGTGCGCCAAGGTCAAGCACGACATGACAGTCACTAAGAAAGTATTGCAATGTAAGCGAACTGAAGTAGGTAAAGCATTCACGTGCGTCATGCTTCCACAAAACATGAGGTGGCGACAATTTTGAGAGCTAAGCAAACCATGCACGACAAGGACAAGCAAGGAGGTGAAGCATGTAAGTGTCTCGTGCTTCACACAAGTAGGAGGTGTGTGTAAAGGACTACATGTGCGATTTTTTCTGAGTAGTTTGCTTAAGCATGATATGGAACTATTAAGTATGACGATGCCAGGCTAGGTATGTGCGCCAAGGTCAAGCACGACATGATAGTCACTAAGAAAGTGTTGCAATGTAAGCGAACTGAAGTAGGTAAAGTATTCACGTGCGTCATGCTTCCACAAAACATGAGGTGGGGACAATTTTGAGAGGTAAGCAAAGCCATGCACGACAAGGTCAAGCAAGGAGGTGAAGCATGTAAGTGTCTCGTGCTTCCCACAAGTAGGAGGTGTCGTGTAAAGGACTACACTTGACATACAAGCTGCTAAAACACGTAGGTGACTTATGCTTAAATGAAGTAGGAGGTGACCGATTCTTGGAGATTTCTTAGCCAATAAGATTCCTGCTACACTTTTTCAACCACAAAAAAATCGTAATTCTGCAAGATGAGTATCCTCCTCCCAAAACCTCCCTATCCCTCTTCCTCCTCCAATCTTCTGCTTTCTAAGGATGTATTCTCCATCTTTATTTGTAAGCTCCCAAAAACTACTACTTCTATCTGGCTCGAAGATCTGTTCGGCAACATCAGTTTGATCTCCCATCTAAACCTAATAAAAAAGGAAAGTTTTTTGCCGTTGTTCATTATAGGTGTCTGAATGATGCCAAAGCTGCCATTGTTGAGTTCAATGGTTTCTCCACTCGTGAGACTCGTCTTTTCGTCACTGAGGCCCAAAACAGTTGCGTCTCCTAACCGTCCTCAATCTCACTTCCTGCCCAGAAGGCTCTTCAAGATCCGGTGGTGCCATTGAAGTCGAGTTTAGGAACTTCGTTCAAGGACGTGGTTCTTGGTCGTCTGCCCTTGTCACCGGAGAAGTTTATGAACAATGTTAGGCTTGGCTCCTCTGTGGCCAGCCCCACCTGCACTAGATCGATCAACAATCAATTCTTAACAAAGTTTTCCCACTTTATTTTAGGAGTGACACGTTCTAGTTGGGGTGCTGACTTTATTATGGGTGCGATTTGCCAATAGGGGGCTGTTGACGTTCATATTGCACCTCTTGAAAATTAAGTTTTCATCATCTCTTCTTACGATAAAGGTTTCTTGGATGAGCTCGAATCGTCAAATTGGTCTTGGCTCTTTCGCTGGTGTTCCAAGATTGTTACCATGCTCAATATCTTGGAGATTAGGAGCCTCTTCCGCTGGATCTCCGTAACCGGAATTTCGATCTTTGCTTGGTCTGCCGACTCTATCGTAAGCATTGCTTCCAAAGGGGGAGACGTCATTCTTATTTATCCATTATCAATCACGGGTCTAACCTTGAGAAGACGTTGATTTTGGTTCATACTCAGATCTGTTTCTTCCATCTCCTCTTATGTGGATCTCCTAATCATGGACTAGACATTCACTGTCGCCTTGACAGACATGGGGGCCTCATATGTTCCGCCCTGTGTTCTGGAGTCTTCGGGATCGTCAGTTTGCTCTTCCTCGGACAATTCGCTTCATCAATCTGGAGACCTGGATTCCCTGGTGCAATCTCCCTCTTTGGCAGATCGCTTCTTGTCTTCGAGGATGTCGAGATTCCTTCGAGTCTGCCTGTGCCCCTGATCGGTCGCTTCGTCGCAGTCAGGTCGGTTTTGCCGGTTGGCCGTCGTTTCGACTGACTTTTCGGGTTCTGCAGGTGTGGCTTCTGGAGTTGACGCCTCGGGTTCTGGTGTCATCGAGCGTCGAAGCCGAGGAGCGTGGCTGCTCGCTATTTGGTAACGCATTGAATGTTTCTGCTATGCGTGATGTTGCAGATGTTTTTGAATCTGCTAAGGGCTTGCTTTTTTGCCCTACCTCTGTTGGGCTTGATGTTGGGCTGGTGACTTCTAGTGATGGCCTTCCTTGATCATTGATTCTTCTGACTCTGAGGACTTATGTAAGCCCTTGGTGGCTCTTTTCGAGAGAAATAAGAAACAGAAAAGACGCCGGCGTTGGAACCCCGTCCCAACTGTTTACCAACGCACCCGTCATCGTGTAAAGATGTCCAGATCTCCTCAAGCACTTTCGGTGCCTCCGGATCCCTCCAAGTTGTCTTGGGCTCCTTCCTCGCTGTTGTGCTCGGCGGAGGTGCGTCGATTTCCATCGCAACACAATCCTCAAAACAGTGTTATTCAAGATTGAAACCGGTGTAAACCTCTTGGTTTTACTAGTTTGGCGACTGATTCAGAGATAATTCAGACTTTTGAAGATATCGAGACCGATATTCTTAACAAGCTCAAACCGAATGATTGAGTTTTCCGGGTTTTGTTGTTTATCTTTTCTCTCTTTTTTTTCTCATTGCTTTCTTCTCTTGTTGTTTTGTTTCTCGGTTTGTTGATGTAACTGTTAGGTTGTTTTTCCTTCTTGAAAAATCTTGTTTGGCTCATCAATAAAATTTTCCATTTTGCTGAGGAAAAAAGAAGAAAAAAAGAAGATTTGGAAGTAGTATAAATAGATGAACATATGGAGCATATCTCATCTATCTATCTTTTAAATTCTTTAGACTTTTGATTGTAAGAGTTATTGTGTGAGGTTCTCGTTTTCCATTTTTACTTGCTGGCCCGCTGTCCATTTGAGCTTACTTATATTTCCCGAGTCTAAGGGTCGGGCATCCCGTCCAACTCTAGGTTCGAGTTTCAAGTCGTATCAGTTGCTATTAAAGTTGGGTTTTCCACAATCAACAAATTCGGAGCAGCATGCAGTCGGCAAGCGAGGTGGGAGATGTCCATTGGCGTGCCAAGTTTGTCCAGCAAGTTGATGCAATGATAGATGCTAGAAATCGAAATGTTTTAACTTTTTATCCAAGGAACGGGAGCAACATATCTACGTTTAAAAGTGGGGAAATCTTGAGAGATAAAGTTGGTCACGAACTAGCGTGACGACATTCGGCCTTCCGCAAAGACTTAGTGTTTTCTGCATACCCGTCTAGAGAATTTTCAAAATCTTTGATCATTGGAGTTCAAACGGAAATATTAGGGCGACAGAAGGATCATTCTTCTTGCTCTCTTATAGGGATTCAGCAGGGATCTCTCGTTACAAAGAACAATAACCGATCTCTAGCCCGATATCATATCAATTCGGTATCAGAGCTTCGGGAGATGGCTGAGGAAAGATACTTAGACTATGGTTCCGAAGTGTATGTGAGGTTAATGAAGCCAGGCTATGGTTCTTGCTTTCTCAATTATGACGGCTGCTTCTTCTGGGTACAATTGTTGGTGACATTGTCAATTGAAACTCTATACAACGTAATATGGGCAACTTGGATCGAGGTGTGGTCAAGGTTTGTTAATTTTTTTAAGTTAACTTTTAATGAGTTGACCGAGTTTTGACCTGAAATTGTTGATTTGACCAAGTTCTCCAGTTCTCCTCTCGGGAAGGTCCAGCATCCCGACTTCTCCCGTGTTCCATACCAGCAATCTATAGTTACAGAACTGAAACGTCATAATGGCTCTGAATGGATCATATTACCAAGCTCGTGACCTTTCCTGCTTGAATGATGACTCAAACTGTAGCACTTGGAATACGAAATAATATGATCTAGGTGCAAGTGACTCTTTTGGCTGGAAGCAATGCAAACCTGGGTGTTTGGTAAACACGTGATGATGAACATATTAGAGGGTTAAAGGTTGCATGCTTGGCATTTCTTGCTTCTAGTTTAGCACTATCTATCCACATCTTTTCTTTTCCATGCATATAGGAATCACTTGCTTGCATTATACTATTCTATTTCAGTTATTGTTAGTTGGAGCTAGAGCTGAAATAAAGATACAAGATTAATATGAGTATTTACTAACAGAGAGATTGAGTTCTCTCTAAAGTTGAGCTCTCCATAATAGGGCAACGGAAAAATCTTCCTTGTCGATCTCATAAAGGGTTTGGGCAAAATTTCTCGTTACAAGGACCGATAACTCGATCTCAAGCCCGAGACCGTATCAAAAGAATTCTCTGTACCAACACCAATACCTCCAGTATCTGCCTAAAACTGTAGCATTCAAATGAATATTTCATGCTTTGCACTATAAAAACAGTCGACATCATGATTTTTTCTTCCACCAAATCAGAACAGGATCTGTTGTCACAGATATAGGAAGATTTCTGGTAACAAATTTCCTATCGTGCTAACTGGTTATGAAGTTTAATGAAAATTATAGTGAGTCAGAAGTTGAAACCATATTGAATTTGAGGCTGAGTTTATATGGAGCTGACTTATTCGACTGGTCTTTGCAGGTTTACTATTGTAAGGAAGATGAAGTCTGTTTATACCAATCCCTACTATTTGAGGTTCCCTTCCAAGAGGAAATACCAGACTCTACCCCTGTACAAGTTACACTAGCACACACTGTGAAACCCAGAACTCCGACCAGCTTGCAACTACCTATTGGCCCCTGACAGAAGCAGAGTGTTCAAAAATACTTCTACAAAAAATTATAAACAAAAAGAAAACTAGTATGCATAATATTTGAAGCTTAAACCCAATTGTCATGTTACATTTGTAATTTCTCTCTCTCTCTATAGTTACACAAACACACATCTGTTGTGAAGAAACCAATCATGTCCCGATTAATGGAAACAGGAAAAGGTTACAATAGTAGTCCAGAATCGTATTTCCGGCATCAAATTGGTTACTACTAATATGTTCAGTGTAGCTGTTATGCTTTACGCCATTATTAAGTACGTTTTAGAATTTAGGGCTGGACATGTTACAATTGTTGTTTTGGGGGTAAGCAAGGTACACGAACGCACTCGCGCATTTTAATGTTTAATGATGATGCTGCAAGTTACAGCTGGAAATGTGTGCAATATTATCTGGATTTGTATGCACTCACTAGCTCCACTGAGTCTTTGTACTTGAACATCCTTGTGATTTAACACTGCTATGTTTTCCTTGAACATCCTTGTGATTTAACACTGCTATGCTTTCCTTTTGACAAAATGACGTTGCATATTATCACACTCTTACAAGAAAGTGTTGTGTGTTTTGTTAATGACAAAAACTTTTTATCGTTGAGAGAAAATTGTGTTGGGGTATAAACAAGTCACTGCCTTAAAAGCTATTTCCGGCACGATCTCACTGTCAATCGTAATCGTCGGTAGCTTCCTGAGGTTAACACAGTAGGTAGGAGATGTGTACACTCGCAATTTCGTGTTGGGTTTTGTGGGGTCTCAAGCACAGGGGAGTATAAATTTAATCGGAGAACCCGACGCTGGATCCATGTAATTTGATTAATCAATAAAAAAGTGTTAGAAATGTTACTTAAAAACCTCTTCAAGTGTTCCGTGGTCCATACGGAGATAAGACGTCTCCAACCGCCACTGAGCTTGGTTACAATCCTACTCTACTTGTATATGCGCGAACAAATAGAAACCAAAACATTAGTTTGTACTTGAGCCCAAATCCCATTTGGGCGATTTACGTACCCCCGTCTCCACCCAAAACCCTTTTTGGAAACGGCACAAAACTATTTTGGGAATTAATACAATATGAATTTATACCTTTCATGTTTAACTTTAATATTGTAAACTATTTCCATCAATTTGTAAATACCAAATAAGTATCTCATGCTTTAAATAATCGAAACCATTTTGATATGTATTTGCCAAACTTCTCTCATCAAATCCAATTAACCCACTATACTGTAATATCAAATATTCATAATAAGCATTTTTTTGCTGAGCAAAGGTGAAATATTATTGAGCTTGCCAAAGCTTCTAAGGAGGAAACAGAGGCAAGGAAAAAAGATTACAAGAATGCAATCAGATGGAAAGAAAATAACACTAATTGGAGAAGACCGTTTGCGGTTGAAAGAGATCACTAATTGCTGATTGTGCAAAGAGGAAAGATACTGAGAATTGCACACCAGTTTTGAGTTGGTTGAGAATTGCACTAAACCCTAAACCCAACAAGTCACCCGCCCTCTCACCCCTACCGGTGAAGGGCGACTTCGTCATCTTGCCCATCAAACAAGATTCGCACCTATCAATTTGTCCGAATTCAAATGAACTTAACAGTTCACACTTGTGAAGTACTGATAGTCGTCTCTCGCTTATGTGGCCCAGACGGAAGTGCCATAATCGAGTCTCACTCGATTCATCAACCTTGAGTGTTTTGGTATTTACAAACATTGTTTCTATAAATCTTGAAAAGACCATTGTCAATAACAAAATTAAAACCTTCAATGTCTAAAACAGAAATAGAAACAATGTCTTTACGGAAAGAGGGCACACAATAAATATTATTCAAAATCAAAAGAAGTCCTGATGGGAGACTGAGACGAACGACCCCTACGGCTGCTGCCACGACACTCTTGCCATCTGCAACCCGTATGTCTGCTTCATCGCCAGCCAAATCTTCTCTACTTTCCAGCACATGCACATCAACACAAATGTGAGATTGCGATCCGGAATCTAGCACCCAACAAGAGTTAGTAGACAAATTTACTTTAATGAAATAAATACCTGAAGTACTAGTCCTACTAGCCTTCTTCTGCACCTCTAGGAATTTCTTGTAGTCCCTCTTCCAGTGACCACGATAACCGCATAAGAAGCAGATGGCGTCCTTCACGTCCAACTTGGCCTTGCCCTTGCCCTTGAGCGCAGACTTGTCCTTATGAACCTCAGGACCCTTCCCTTTCCCGTCAGTCGGTTTGGAAGACTTGACCTAGCTCCCACCAGCTCTCTTGAAGCTGGTGCCCCCTTTGACCATCATCACCTCTTTGGTTTTACCCTTGAGGTTTATCTCAGCAGATACAATCATGTCGTGCAGCTCTGTGATGGTCTTGTGCATGTCATGCATGTTGTAGTTCATGATGAACCCATCATACATGGAAGGGAGAGTTGAGAGGATCATATCGACCTTCAACTTGTCAGTGAATACGACACCCAACCTAGTGAGATGCTAGAACTGACCCTTCGTTTTCAGCACATGACGGCTGACTGACTCTCCATATGGCATCTTGGTGAACATCAAGCCCTTGACAGACTTGAACCTTTCGGTCCTAGCCTTATCTTTGAACATCTCCTTGAGTTGTTCCATTATGGAGAATAAGTTCCCACTAAGATCCATAAGGTTGTTTAGGGAGATCAGCCTCCATCGTGCTGAGCATGAGGCATCCCACGTCAAACGAGTCGTTAAGACGCTTTTGATGAGTGTCCCTAACACTCCTTGTGGAATCCGCATCTGGCATAGGGGGTATGGGCTCGTCAAGCACATGTTAGACTCTGAATTTAATTATGAAGATTTGTTGCCAAACCTTGACCATTTTGACAAGTTAGACGGATCGAAGTTCGTCGAACGACACAACTGTACGATCCTATGGTTTATCGGGTCAATCCTGTGGAAACTCGAGACCGTACTTTATCTCGTCGAAAAAATAGTTTTCTATATTTTATATACTCGATGAAAACCAATTTAAGCATATCAAGGATCGAGTATATTCATGGCATCAAAACGATAAAATAATCCAACTCGAAATCTCGATTCACCTTAGGTGGAAATTTTTATTCGGCGTGAAATTCTCCACTTACTATAGGTGTCGATCGCCACCTTTTAATGACCGGGAGGTGTCGATCGACACTACCTATGTGGCGGAGAAACCGAGGTGAGGGGCGGTGTCGATCGCCACCCTAGGGGTGTCGATCGACACCCTCCTCGACCTGATCGGTTTTTCGCTTCTCCCAAGACCGATTTTCGACCCGATTTCACTCGGATTGGGACCTGACTCACGAGAATGATCCAATACACAAAATGCACGAATCTCGAGTCAAAATATTACCCTGAACACAAATAAAAATCAAACCTTTATCCGTAAAACGATCAAAGAACGGATTTTTATCGTTCCTAAGGCCAAATCAAAATAACGAAGTAGAGATTCATGCATAAATCAATCATGGAAACAATCACATATGATCAAGCAATCAATTTTACCACGAAATCATACATATATGATTCATCTAGAAAGCAATCATGCTTTGATACCACTGTTAGGGTTCTCTAACGGGTTTAGCGCATCGGAATTGGAGAGACTGATCAGAACCCCTTATGGATCTTTATGCTTAGGCTAGATGAATCATGAACAAAGAGAAAGATGAGAACTTTTACCTCTAGAAATCTCTAGCAAGCTTGTCCTCCTTGAATCCCAAGCAAGCAAACGAGCTCGCTCTCTACGTGTGCACACACAACCGGGCTCGAACCTTGCGAAGCTAAGACCTCTACAAGAATCACTAACTTCTTTGGTGGCCTCTCTTTCTCTCTTGTTCTTCTATTCTCAATGAGAGAGAGCTAGAAGAAACCTTTTGGGTGAATAGAAAATGTGCTCTATGAAGCTTATGGAGGCTCTCACCCCAAGCCTCTATTTATAGGCTTGGGTGAGGGCCTCTAGGGCTCGGCCCGTCAGCATATGGTGTCGATCGACACCCCCACATTTCAGCTGTTCGATCGACACCCTATGTGGCGTGCGTCGATCGACACCACAAAGGTGTCGATCACCACCCACATTGCCACACTTCTATTCCACCAATTTCGGACCTCTTGAGTTCTATCGAGAAGCTTCGATTCTTGCCACTGGCGTGTGACCCTGTAGGCTCGTGACCCATTGGCAGGTCGGCGTGAAACTCCATTTCACCCGATCCATCATAAGTGGTCTCTACTAAGACGTTGTGATTACCCAATGTCCACGAGGTATCGATTCAATATCTCCTTCTTTTCATCTGTATCACTAACATTTTGTTTGCTTTAAGGCGTATGAGATCGTATGAGGCATAGAATGTCATCCTCATGTATTCGATCTAGTTTCTCGAATTCCGAGTTGATTGATACGTATTGGTGGGGCCGCACACTTCATCAGTCACACTCATCGATGTTAGGTCCCGGGGCATCCTAATTACGTTCATAGCAGCGGAAGCAACCTATAAACCGCCCCTAACCTGCGCAAGATCGACTACCAAGTTAGATCCTTAGGAAATCGAGTTTTCGGGTTTTACCAGAATCTGCCCGGCAGAAAACCGAGACTTTGAAGCTCTATATCTCGAGCTACAGATCCCCAATTGCTTCGGTTCTTTTTGGAGATTAAACCTCAGCCAATTCCCTACATCTTTTGTGTTTTGCTCTAAACCCAGTTTGGACGAGAAGACCTCCGTCTGGAGCAAAACATTTTTCCCGTCTCGCTGGACAGACTCTGCGGACCAGTCTGCTTCTCGGCCTTGTATCTCTTAAACCAGCGCTCTTTTTGAAAATCAGTATTTCACAAAAGTTGTAGCCCTTGGACTTATCTTTCCAACGCCGCAAGTTTCAGGTCAATCGAAGCTCGGACGAAGCGGCTATGGCTCACGCATTGTCGGTCATCGGAACTGGACAATCTGGACAGTTTCTCCATTTTGCATTTAGTCTTCGTTGAATCGATAAAGAAGAACGTTCGGATCTTCTTCTCTAAAGCAAGTCCACACCAAGGGGATGACCTTGATGATCCCTCACTTAATTGCCTACTAGAACAATTAAATGAAGAACAAGAGAGCAAAGAGAGGAGAGAGTGTTGTGAGAGTTGTGTGATTCTTGAATTAATGAATGAATGCTAGATATTTTAATTCATCATCCAACAAGCATGGGTCAAAAGTGATTGGTATGGGCTTAAAGGTGCTTTAACCCATACCCCTTAAATCACTCACCTCTTAATCCACAATCACCAACTAAGCATGGTGTTGTGTGGCCCCCACACATGGACCCACCATGTGGGCCGGCCATGAGGTCTTGTTGGGCCCTTAATGGGCCGGCCATGAGGCTTCATGGGCCGAGCCCAATGGGCCCTCCCGTGTTGTCTCATGTCGTGTCCAAAAATCGCCCGACCCTTTTGTCGTCACTTATCAAACAAAGTCCGACGCGATATCGACGAAAAACTCAATTTTTCTCGATTCGCTAATTATTCTCCAAACCGAACCTATGGCACAAAACCTCCAGTTTTGTCCATATATTACTCCTCAAGAAACATCAATATTTCTTTGTCTCAAGTTATCCGCCTTATATGTGTGTGACCCTCTAGGCTCATGCCACCGTTGGCAGATCGGCGCAAAAGATCGCTCTTGCCCGATCCATCATAAGTGGTCTCTAGTAAAACATTATGATTACCCAAGGTGCATGATGATCGATGATTCGACTTAACCTTTGTGCGTACAAGTCACCATCCTGTTATCTCTAGATATCCCGATTGATCACAAGGCATAGAATCGTCTCCCTTGTTCAATCAATCATTGTAACTTGATATGCGAGATGGCTGAGAACTGATAACCCGTATCATTGGCATGGCCATGCTCTTTCTCTCATTCAGTCTCCATCAAGAGGCCTTCTAACGGATATCTTTCCCATACCGTAGTATGAGGGATAAATCCCTTAGCCGTCTTTCGTGTCACTCATGCAACCCGTTCCGCCACCCAATCATGCCCTTTATAACAATCCTTTTACAGAAAGCGTTTGGCGCAAGTTAAAGCCGTACGTTCATTGCATAGTGATCACAAAGACTCCTTGGTCTAAGGATGCCGTGACAAGCTATCGCATTTGAATATGTTTATGGCTTAATCTATGAAAACACTATTCAAAGCGGGTCGTCCGATATCAATCACCTCATGATATCTATGATATGGTTCCAGGATCGCTCATCCCTATGACAAGTAGAACTACGTCATCAAGAACCATCCTCATACTGGTCGCTTCTTAGGAAGCATGTTTTGACCAGGAACTCGTTAAGTGTGATCCGTACAGATTTATGGTTCTACTACTTTAGTGGTCATAAATCAGATCATGTTTAACATATTACTTCAACACATAAGTAATACAAAGCCATTTTATATATATGTTACAAACGATGATAATGTACATAGACGTTTACAGGCTAATAGCAATTGGACTAGGGCACAAATGCTATCAATCGAGGGGCCCTGAACTATACCCTTCACAACGTCTCACCGTGGGGAAACAAATCCCTTCGGACGCAACGTGCGCTCCCACTACAGTCCATCCAATGGCCAACGATGTCCGTTATGGCTGCCCTGTTACAGGCAGCATTAGGACATGTCAAACCAATGGAGTGACGTGCATGTGAGCTACTCGCTTCAAGGTATTATGGCAGTGATCACACGACGACGAAGTATGTGTTGGTGACTTGATCTTTATGGATCAACTAAGCCCTCTCGGGGACTTGCTTAAAGATAAGAAAGAGGAATCTCGTGTAAATGTGTAAATATAAATACCACGGAATAAGGTTTTATCCTATTAATGGGGATTCCGTAATTATTCCATTCCAAAAATGGAAAGTTCGAAACAATTGGGATTTTTCTTTTTTTGGAGATTGGATGCAGTTACTAATTCATGATCTAACATGTACAAAATGAAAACTTCATTCTCGATTCTACGAGAATTTTTATGAAAGCCTTTCATTTGCTTCTCTTCGATGGAAGTTTTATTTTCCTAGAATGTATCCTAATCTTTGGCCTAATTCTTCTTCTTGTTGGGAATTATGGGATCCAAACAATACGCAGCGGAAGCATCAAATTCAAAACCATAACCATAATCCCTTCCTATATCATGCAAATTGCTAGACTTAACGTAACAAGGGATTTTGAAAAACAACCTTTAAAGATCAGGTCGAATCACTGATGAAGGCGTTACCCACCCTCTACCGGTATCCACACAGTCATGCCGTTCTTCGAAGCTTGAGAATAGAAGCATGCTAGAACCTTTTCTTCTCTCTGTGTTTTTGCTCTGAGTGTGGAGAGAACTGATTTGCGATGAAAATCATTAACCGTTCCCTAAAATAGAGGACGCTCATAAATGGGTTACGATTCGGTTCACGCTTGCTGAAACTTCGTTCCACGATCAGCGACACTGTAGCGTTTCAACTTGCCACGGACCCTGCCACGGGCCGTGGCCAATCTTAACCATACCGTGGACCTTTTCAAGGCACCATGGTTCGTGGCCAATTCCTTAGTTCGGCCACGGGTTCGTGGCCAATTGTTTGGATATGGTTTAGTGGTCAACCTAGACACGTAGAACCTATCACCCGTCATGGTCTAGCCATGGTTTCGCCACGAACCCGTGGCCAATGGCCACTGTTATTGGCTCTTTGCATTTTCTCTCCTTTCACCCATATATCACAAAGACTCCTTGGTCTAAGGATACAGTGACAAGCCACGACAACTGAATATCTACATGACTGGATCTATGTCGCATATTCAGGTCGGGTCGTCCAATATCATTTCCCAAATGATATTTATGATCTGACTCCGGCAATCCCATCGCCAATGATCAGCAGAGCGTGATCATATGGAGTCATCCTCATACTGGTCACTTCTTACGAAGCTTATGTAGGGTTTTGGAGCGTTCTAGATCGTCATCGAGATAGCGGAAGCAATAAAAGATAATCTACTCCAAACCTTGTCCAAGAACATTTAAACCATTAAATCCCAAAGCAAAATCTATTCCACAAGATATTTACCTTTAAGTCTTGTTTGAATCGATAAAGAAGAACGTTCGGATCTTCTTCTCTAAAGCAAGTCCACACCAAGAGAATGATCTTCAAGATCCTTCACTTAATTGCCTACTAGAACAATTAAATGAAGAACAAGAGAGCAAGATGGAGGAAGAACACCAAGGTGGCCGGCCACAATAAGAGAGAAAGAGAGGTTTTTGTGAGTTTTTTTGTGACTTAATCAATTAATGAAATAATGTCTTGCAATATATCTCATCATCCAACTCACAAGTATGGGTTAAAAGTGATTGGTATGGGCTTAAAGGAGCTTTAACCCATACCCCTTAAATCACTCACCTCTTAATCCACAACTACCAACTAAGCATGGTGTTGTGTGGCCCCCACATTGGCCCCACCAAGTGGGCCGGCCATATGGCCTTATTGGGCCCTTATTGGGCCGGCCATGAGGCTTCATGGGCCGAGCCCAATGGGCCCTCCCGTGTTGTCTCATGCCGCATCCAAAAGTTTCCCGACCTTTTTGTCGCTACTTATCAAACAAAGTCCGACGCGATATCGACGAAAAACTCAATTTTTCTCGATTCGCTAATTATTCTCTCAAACCGAACCTATGGCACAAAACCTCCAGTTTTGTCCATATACTTCTCCTTAAGAAACATCCATGTTTCCTTGTCTCAAGTTATCCGTCTTGTATGTGTGTGACCCTCTAGGCTCATGCCACCGTTGGCAGATCGGCGCAAGAATTGCTCTTGCCCGATCCATCATAAGTGGTCTCTAGTAAAACATTATGATTACCCAAGGTGCATGATGATCGATGATTCGACTTAACCTTTGTGCGTACAAGTCACCATCCTTTTATCTCTAGATATCCCGATTGATCACAAGGCATAGAGTCGTCTCCCTTGTTTAATCAATCATTGTTACTTGATATGCGAGATGACTGAGAAATGATAACCCGTATCATTTTGCATGGCCATGCTTTTCTCTCATTCGGTCTCCATCAAGAGGCCTTCTAACGGATATCTTTCCCATACCGTAGTATGAGGGATAAATCCCTTAGCCGTCTTTCGTGTCACTCATGCAACCCGTTCCGCCACCCAATCATGCCCTTCATAGCAATCCTTTTACAGAAAGTGTTTGGCGCAAGTTAAAGCCGTACGTTCATTGCATAGTGATCACAAAGACTCCTTGGTCTAAGGACGTCGTGACGAGCTATCGCATTTGAATATGTTTATGGCTTAATCTATGAAAACACTATTCAATGCGGGTCGTCCGATATCAATCACCTCATGATATCTATGATATGGTTCCAGGATCCCACATCCTTATGACAAGTAGAACTACGTCATTAAGAACCATCCTCATACTGGTCGCTTTCAAGGAAGCATAGGTTGACCAGGGACTTGTTAAGTGTGATCCGTACAGATTTATGGTTCTACTACTTTAGTGGTCATAAATCAGATCATGCTTAACATATTACTTCAACACATAAGTAATATAAAGCCGTTTATATTTATACATCACAAACGATGATATTTGTACATAGACGTTTACAGGCTAATACCAATTGGACTAGGGCACAAATGCTATCAGCTTAATGACCATTAACTCATTATATGTGATTTGTACAATCTACAATTCTACTATTAGTGATGATACACTCATTGATATAGATTAAATCACATATAATTGAAAGAGATCACCACGGGTTCCATTCGATAAATATCATGCAGCGGACGTTATGTAACCGTGGTGATCGATGCAAGCTATGATCTTAATGTAAATTCAACATGTTATATATATATATATATATATATATATATATATATATATATATATATATATATATATATATATATATATATGTATATGTATACAGATATATATGTATATGTATACAGATATGTACATATTACATATATGTACATGTATATATGTATATATATGTATGTATATGTATACATAATTGTATATATGTATGTATATTCAGTAGGCCGAAAACTACTGAATCGTTCTCAATTTTTATCCATAATTGTTGTCATGTATCGTGCTTAATGCGTGTGACCCTCTAGGCTCACGAACAATTGGCAGACCGGTAAAATTACTATTTTACCCTTTCCATCATAAGTGGTCTCTAGCAAGACATTATGATTATCCAATGTTCGTGATTATCGATTATTCGACTTAACTTGTTATCGTACATGTCACTGTCCTTTTATCGAACCAATATCCAGATTGATCAATAGGCATAGAATGGTCATCCTAATTTATCAGTCACTGTTTCTTGACATCTTAGATGACTGAAAACTGATAATAAGGTATCACCTGCACAGCCGTGCTATTCCTTCAGTCATACTCATCAAGTGGCCTAAACGGATATCTTTCTCTTACCGAAGTATGAGTGATAAATCCCTCAGACACCTTTCGAGTTCACTAGTGCAACAAATATCAAAGCCAATCGAAGCCGTTATAGTTACCCTTTTACAGATAACGTTAGACTAGGTCAAACTTAGGTATTCGTTACATAGTGTACACAAAGACTCCTTGGTCTTAGGATATAATGACAAGCTATGATATGTGAGTATCTCATGACTGGATCTATGCGGCATACTCACAATCGGGCTGTCCAATATCATCGACCTGATGATATCTATGATATAACTCCGGCACATACTTTGCCATGATCAGTAGAGCGTGATCACAAGGAGTTGGTCTCATACTGACCGGTTCTTAAAGAAGCTTAGCTGATCAGGGACTCATCAAATGTAATTCTTTCTGATCTATAGAGCTACTATTAGTGGTCACACACATAATGACATAGATCAAATTACATTTGATATATTACTACAACACATTAGTAATATATGCCGATTTATTTATTCGGAAAGATGATAAAACATTACATCTGTAGATCACTTATATATTGGACTGGGGCATAACTCTAACAATCTCCCACTTGCCCCTGGTTCCAATTTAAGTTCTGATCTACTCCCATAGACCCTGCATGTTGCTCATGCCTAGGTTGCGGCTGAGCCTTTGTCAAGGGATCGGCCATATTATCATCAGTCGAATAGTGTTTAATCTCCACATCACCTCTATATTTGATAATCTCACGAGGTGATTCCTGCTGAGTATATGTTTGGATCTGTTGTGGAATTTGGGCTCTTGAGCAATAGCTACGGCACCTGTGTTGTCCCACAACAAGCTTATCGGATCAGACGCTCGCGGCGTTGCATCGAATCCGATCAGAAAGCTTCTAATCCATACAACCTCTTTAGCTGCTTTTGTTGCAGCTATATACTCAGCCTTTATTGTAGAGTTGACAATTTTGGCTTGCTTATAGCTTATCCAGCTGAAAGCGCCACCACTCAACACAAAATATATCCTGACTGAATTTTGAAGTCATCTGGATATGTCTGAAAACTAGCATCAATTTGTCCTTTGAATGCTAGTTCTCTATCTTCATCCCCATACACCAAAATGCATCCTCGATCCTCCTCAAATATTTGAGGATGGCCTTTAACAGCAATCCAGTGTAATTGGTCGGGGTTAGATTGGAATCTGCTGGTACAACTTAGTGCAAACGAGACTTCCAGTCTCGTGCACATCCTGGCATACATGATGGATCCCACAGCCGAAGCATAAGGGATCGCACTCATCCTGCTCAGCTTATTAGGAGTACTAGGACTCTGTAGCTTGCTGAGCTTAATGCCATGACGCATGGGTATGTATCCTTTCTTAGAATCAAGCATTGAGATCTTCTCAACACTTTACCTATGTACATGTTCTGACTTAGCAACATGTTCTGACTTAGGCCCAAAATCCTTTTGGAATGATCTGTAGAGATCTTGATGCCTACATTAAATGTAGCATCACCTAAGTCCTTCATCGATAAGTACTTCCCTAACCAAGCTTTGGTGGCAAGGTCGGGATGTCATTCCCGATGAATAAATATCAAGAATACAATATTACTCCCACTCGCTTTCTTATGTACGCAAGACTCACTTTTGTTTTTGATGAAGCCGAGTTCCCTTACAACTTCATCAAAACGAATGTTCCAACTCCGTGAAGCTTGCTTTAATCCATAAATGGATCTTTGCAGCTTACATATCATCCCGGGATTCTTTTGATCTACAAAACCCACAGGTCGTGTGATATACACGCCCTCTAGTAAGTTCCTGCTAAGGAAGGGGTTTTGACATCCATCTGCCATAGTTATGGCTCGGAATAATCCGGATCAATCTGACGATAACCTTTTACATGCATTGAATCTGATGATAACCTTTTACATGCATTGAATCTGACGATAACCTTTTACAACCATCCTAGCCTTATTGGTCTGAGGATTTCCATCCATGTCGGTCTTGATCCTATAGACCCACTCAGAACCGATGGGTTTTATCCCAGGAGTTTGATCAACCAAGCACCAGACTTGGTTGAAATACATGGATTTCATTTCCTCACTCATGGCATTCTACCATTTTTCGGAGTCTGGACTGGTTAAAGCTTGTCTGAAGGTTTCTGGATCATTCTGATCCACCAACATCACGTCATTTCCCTCAGTGGCTGTGAAGCCATATCTGTCTGGAACATGACGAGATCTTTCAGACCTCCTTAGACCATCTGGAATTTCTGTAGGGATTGATTCTTCATCGGCGACCATCTGAGGCTCTAGTACTTCTACATCTTGCATAGCAGGCTCCTGAATTGCTTTAGGCTGTTCCGTATCCTCTCGAATTTCTTCGAGATACATTGGACTCCCACTAGCTATTTTGGAAATAAAATATTTCTCCAAAAATACCCGTCCTCTAGCAACAAAGACTTTGTACTCGCTGGGTATGTAGAAGTTGTATCTCTTAGTTTCTTAAGGATACCTTACGAAGACACATTTTGTCTGATTTGGATGCCTGCATCTCAGCTACCCAAATCTTTTTAGGAAAAACATACTAGGATGTTTCCCACACCATATATGACTATGGTCAATTTATTATTTGGCTACTACGCGAAGGCGCACGCATCCAAATAGAACTTACCATCTCATCCCGCTCCCATCCCAATGAATACTACGCGGAGGCGTACGCATCCACAGTAACGGGAGACGTAATGAGTGTCATATGGTGTACCTTCTGTGACTCTGGTCCAGCTCTTATTTGGCTACTACGCGGAGGCGTACGCATCCAAATAGAACTGATCACCTTATTCAGCTCGGATCCTAATGAATACTACGCGGAGGCGCACGCATCCACAGTAATGGGAGACAGAATGACTGTCACAAGGTGTACTATCGTTGTCTTCATCAGAGCCCGATTCAAAATGAATGCGGCCGTTTCCAGAGTCAAGTATTAGTTCAACTCTCTTCTGGACTGAGTACTCATAGGTCCACATACGTCGGAATGCAACTCTGGCATCCTACTGCCCACCATAATGCATGACTCGTCGATTTGGTTACTAAGAAACTTTGATAAGTATCCTTAGTGTCCTAGCGGCGTTCAACGGTGGTTCGGCAGGAGGTTCCTTGGTAAGGATATACTACTTACGTTCATGCTTGAGTACAAGCCTCAAGTTTCTATTCCAATCTGAGTAATTCACGCCCTTGAGTCTGTCCTCAATCTGGACTCTCAGTGCACTATTACTCCTTTGTGTTGTGTTTGCCTTTTAGTTCTACACGGTAAAATTAATTAAAATTCAAGTTGGAGATTAAGTTACAAAACACTTGTGTGATTCTAACATTAGAATCTGAACCAGGATCCTATCATACCCTCAATTGAAGTGAACGGAGGCTCACTACTCCAATTGAGAGCATAAAGGTAGGAATACATCCATTTACAAAACCATGTAATTCCTGGCTAGGTTCTGTACTAAAAGTACACGGCATACCCTATACTGATACCCTAGGTCAGCCCTAGCTGACAATCGTAGACAAGTCTACCAAGCTTGAACTATGGATAGAACTAATGTGACTACTACGCAGAGGCGCACGCACCCACACAGAACTACTCATCTCATCCAGACCTTTTCTCTATGAATGTTACGCGGAGGCGTACCGACATCCATAGGGTCAAAGCCCTTTTGAGTGCCCAAACTTGGCTGGTATCACGCTTGATTTGTAATTATTTGCGTTTAAGTGAATTATAAAAGTCTGATTGCATATCGATACAATCTTAATCTGGAATCATCGATTGCAAATCCATGCAAAGATGATCCCTTAGCAGGTTACATGCGAGTCTGATTAAATTCCGATTTTAATCTTTGCATGTGGGTGATAGCAAATCATACATGAAATTGTATATTTAAACTATCATACATTCATACATTCAAACATATAAATGTAACGATAAGATATATGCATAGCTAAGCCCATCTTAAGTTCCTAAGAATCTAGCAAAACTGATCCAAAAGACATGGTCTTCAAGATCCAAACTTGCTCCATTCTCGTGAACTCCCACTGGCTTCGAGCCTCCTCCAATCCGAGTCTCCCTCTTGACTTGCTTCTCGTTTCGGTCTTCGTGATTACAAATATAAATAAATAAAATGAAATACAAATCACGACACGCAGGCCGTATTTACTATAACCCAAAATTAAGCAACGCGCAGGTTGCAAAACCGAAATTAAAATGTAAGTCTAAAGGGCTTAGCTAGCATCATGTGGAAAACACCATGTTATCAAAGATCATGTGATCACTCAAGATGCTTATAAAACAAATAAAATTTCCAAATTTTATCTTTCTTAAGTGTGGAAAAATTCCGGTTTATCGAAACCGGATGGTTTAATTAATTAATTGAATTTTGAACCGGTTCTCGCTGGTTTATCGAAACCGAACCAAATCTGAAAATTTTAATTTTTTATTAGGGTTTCCAAATATTCTCGCGAACCAATCGGTTCAGCTCGAATCTGGTCGAGCCGAACCGGCTCAACCGAGGTCGCCCGAGGAGGCTACCACGGTGGCCCGTAAGGGCTGCCGAGGTTGCCCGCGGGGCTGACCGTGGTCGGCCACGGGAACTGTAGGGTTTTGGAGAGTTCTAGATCGTCGAGATAGCGGAAGCATTATAAGAAAATCTACTCCAAACCTTTTCCAAGAACATAAACCATTAAATCCCAAAGCAAAATCTATTCCACAAGATATTTACCATTAAGTCTTGTATGAATCGATAAAGAAGAACGTTCGGATCTTCTTCTCTAAAGCAAGTCCACACCAAGGGGATGATCTTGATGATCCCTCACTTAATTGCCTACTAGAACAATTAAATGAAGAACAAGAGAGCAAGAACAAGAGGAGGAAGAGGGTGGCCGGCCAAGCTAGAAGAGAGAGATATTTGTGAGTTGTGTGATTAAATGAATAATGAATTAAAGTCTTGTATTTCAATTCATCATCCAATCTCACAAGCATGGGTTAAAAGTGATTGGTATGGGCTTAAAAGTGCTTTAGCCCATACCCCTTAAATCACTCACCTCTGAATCCACAATCACCAACTAAGCATGGTGTTGTGTGGCCCCTACACATGGACCCACCATATGGGCCGACCAAGAGGTCTTGTTGGGCCCTTAATGGGCCGGCCATGAGGCTTCATGGGACGAGCCCAATGGGTCCTCCCGTGTTGTCTCATGCCGTGTCCAAAAGTCGCCGGACCCTTTTGTCGTCACTTATCAAACAAAGTCCGACGCGATATCAACGAAAAACTCAGTTTTTCTCGATTCGCTAATTGTTCTCTCAAACCGAACCTATGGCACAAAACCTCCAGTTTTGTCCATATATTGCTCCTCAAGAAACGTCAATGTTTCCTTGTCTATGACAAGCTATCGCATTTGAATATGTTCATGGCTTAATCTATGAAAATACTATTCAAAGCGGGTCGTCCGATATCAATCACCTCATGATATCTATGATATGATTCCAGGATCCCTCATCCCTATGACAAGTAGAATACGTCATTAAGAACCATCCTCATACTGGTCGCTTTTAAGGAAGCATAGGTTGACCAGGGACTCGTTAAGTGTGATCCGTACAGATTTATGGTTCTACTACTTTAGTGGTCATAAATCAGATCATGCTTAACATATTACTTCAACACATAAGTAATACAAAGCCGTTTTATATATATATTACAAACGATGATATTGTACATAGACGTTTACAGGCTAATAGCAATTGGACTAGGGCACAAATGCTATCAATCTCCCACTTGCCCCTAGTTCCAATCTAAGTCCCAGTCTATACCCATTGACCTAACATGTTTATCATGTTTTACTTGTGGAAGAGCCTTGGTCAAGGGGTCGGCTGTGTTATCATGAGTTGCAACGTAGTGGATCTTCACGTCACCTCTAGCAACTATGTCGCGGATTATGTGATACTTTATGAGTACATGTTTGGATCTATCATGTGCCCTGGGTTCCTTAGCTTGCGCAATGGCTCCGGTGTTGTCACAATATAAGTCTACTGGGTTAGATGGGTTTTTAATTACACCTAACCCAGCCATGAAACTCCTGATCCATACAGCCTCTTTAGCCGCTTCAAATGCGGCAACGTACTCAGCTTCGGTTGTTGAGTCGGCAATGGTATCCTGCTTCTTGCTTTTCCAGCTGAATGCTCCACCGTTCAACGTAAACACATATAACAACTAACTCTTAAAGTCATCGGGGTCTGTCTGGAAACTAGCGTCGACATATCCTTTGACGACGAGATCATCATTTCTCCCCCGGTATACAAGAAAGGCGTCTTTGGTTTTTCTCAAATATTTGAGAATCACCTTGACAGCCATCCAGTGTGCCTCACCGGGTTTGGATTGATGTCTACTGGTACAACTTAGGGCAAACGAGACATCTGGTCTCGTACATATCATGGCATACATTATGGACCCTATACCCGAAGCATATAGGATCTCATTCATTCTTGCTAGCTCTGCAGGTGTCTCAGCACACTGCTTCTTGCTAAGCTTTATGCCATGACGCATGGGCAACAATCCTTTCTTTGAATCTTGCATTGAGAATCGTCTCAACACTTTGTCTATGTAGGTGCTTTGACTTAAGCCCGAGACCCGCTTGGCACGGTCTCTATATATCTTGATCCCCAAGATGTAAGAGGCCTCACCTAAGTCCTTCATTGCGAAACACTCACCTAACCAAGTCTTTGTTAAGAGAAAGGTAGGGACATCGTTTCCAATGAGCAGTATGTCATCAACATAAAGCACCAAGAAGACTACATTGCTCCCATTTTCCTTTTTATACACGCAAGGTTCATCATCGTTTTTGACGAAGCCAAACTGTTTCACTACTTCATCAAAACGCTGATTCCAACTCCGAGATGCTTGCTTCAAACCATAGATTGATTTGAGCAACTTGCAAATCTTTCCCTTGTTCTTTGGATCCTCAAAACCCTAAGGCTGGGACATATAAACGTCCTCATCTAACCTCCCGTTTAGGAAGGCGGTTTTGACATCCATTTGCCATATCTCATTGTTGTGATACGCTGCTACGATAAGTAGAATGCGGATATATTTGACCATAGCTACTGGAGAAAAGGTCTCTTCATAGTCAATTCCGTGGATTTGTCTATAACCTTTTGCTACCAGTCTTGCTTTATAGGTCTGAGGTTTGCCATCCATGTCTATCTTTATTTTAAAGATCCATTTACACCCTATGACTTTTACGTCAGGGGTATGATCCACCAAGTCCCACACTTGATTATCTGACATGGATTGCATTTCTTCCCTCATGGCTTCCAGCCATTTCTCAGAGTCGGTTCCGTCCAAGGCCTCTCGAAAGGTAGCTGGATCATTGTCCACTAATACTAAACCATCACCTTCAGTTACTAAGAAACCGTATCTGACTGGTGCATGACTTATCCTTTCAGACCGCCTCGGACCGTCCTCATTAACTGTAGCTATTGGTTCTTGCTCAATGACCACTTCTGGCTCTACTTCTTCTAGTGGGTCGTCTAGTGGTTCCCGAGTGACCATTTCATCTAGAACTTCATCAAGATGAACAGCCCTCCCACTGACTGTCTTGGAAATGAATTCTTTTTCCAAGAATGTCCCACCTCGAGCGACAAAAACTTTATTTTCGCTCGGTTTGTAGAAGTAGTATCCTTTTGTTTCTTTTTGATATCCGACGAAAGTGCACTTATCTGATCTCGGTTCGAGCTTGGTTGCAAGCAACCATTTTACATAAGTCTCGCAACCTTAGATTTTTAGGAAGGACAAAACAGGTTCCTTCCCGTACCATTTTTCGAATGATGTCCCTTCCACTGCTTTCGACGGAGCCCTGTTTATTATGAAAGTGGCCGTTTGTAGAGCATAACCCCAGAAGGAGATCGGGAGATCAGTGAGACTTAACATTGATCGAACCATATCCAACAATGTTCGATTCCTCCGCTCGGACACACCATTAAGTTGCGGTGTTCCTGGCGGAGCCCACTGAGATAGTATTCCACCTTCAGTAAGATAACTAAGAAACTCCTCGGATAAGTATTCTCCACCCCGATCAGAACGGAGTGCCTTGATACTCTTTCCGAGTTGGTTTTCTACTTCGGTCCTAAACTCTTTGAATTTATCAAAAGTTTCGGACTTATGTCTCATGAGATAGACATAACCATATCTACTGAAATCGTCAGTAAATGAGATAAAGTAGCCTAAACCACCTCTGGCTGGTGTACTCATTGGTCCACATACGTCTGAATGTATTAGACCCAATAGATCACCTGCCCTATCACCTAAACCAGTGAAGGGCGCTTTAGTCATCTTGCCCATTAAACAAGCTTCGCATCTATCAATCGTTTGGAATTCAAATTGACTTAGAAGTCCGCGCTTATGAAGCGCTGAGATGCGTTTCTCATTTATGTGACCTAGACGACAATGCCAGATAAGAGTTTGGTCTAAATCATTAGCTTTAAACCTATTAGCATTTACATTATAGAGCATGTTGGATCTCGAGTTTTGCATGTTCAATATGTATAAACCTCCAATAGTGTGAGCATTGCCATAATACATGTTGTTGCGCATAATATCAAAAAACCCGTTCTTAATATTAAAATAATAACCCTCTTTTTCAAGAAGAGAAATTGAGATAATATTCCTGCTGAAAGAAGGTACGCAAAACACATCATTAAGTTCAATTACAAGCCCACTGGGCAAAACAAGGTTCACAGAACCCACGGCAGTTGCGGCAACTCTGGTATTGTTCCCAACTCTTAGGTCCACCTCGTTTTCCCCCATATCTCTTCTTCTACTGTGTAACACCTACATATCCGCACAGACATGAGACTCAGCTCCAGTGTCTAGTACCCAGGTATTAATTGTAGAAAGATATAGCTCTAATGGAATACCTGATGAAGCAGCGGCCCCACTGCCCTTCTTCTGGTCCTCCTTCATTTGCTGACAGTCTTTCCTCCAATGACCAGGCTTTTGACAGTAGTAACAGACTGACTCCTTTGCCTTCCCTTTGCCTTGTACGGGCATGGGAGGTCTAGGAATAAATGGTCGTCTGTTCTTCCCTGCCAGGTGCTTTGGGCCTTTACCCTTGCCACCACCAATTTTGAAGCTGGGTCCCTTCTTGACCATAAAGACATTTTTGGGCGAACTGCCCCTTATGCTTTTCTCGGCAGTCACTAGCTTGCTGTGCAACTCTGACGCGCTCTTGTCCATATCATGCATGTGATAGTTCATGACGAACCCACCATATGCATGAGGAAGGGATTGCAGAATAAAATTCGCAGCCATTTCCTTTTCCATAGACATACCGATACTAGCCATATGGTCAAAATGCCTCTTCATCTGTAGGACGTGAGGACCTACGGAGCTGCCTGCTGACATCTTGCAGGCAATGAGTTCTCGGAGAACAGTGTATTTTTCAATACGTACTTTCTCCTTGAACATATCCTTGATCTGTGCAAACACTGCAAACGGATCATGGGATAGCTCCATAAACTGCTTCTGGAGGTCCGCCTCCATGCAGCCCAGCATGACACACGCAACGTCGATAGAGTCGCTAAGGTGTTTCTGGTACGCATCCTTAACGACCCTCGTTGCGTTGGCAGCTGGCTCCTCCGGGATAGCCTTATCAAGGACGTACTCCCTGCGTTCCAACTTTAACACAAGTCGTAAATTTCTGACCCAGTCCAGATAATTTGTTCCATTGAGTTTACACTTTTTGAGTATAGTACTCAACGACAAATTAGACGAGTTTGTTGAATTACTAGCCATTTCTACACCAAGAAAGTAAATTTAATCAGAATGGTTGAATAAATTTACGAAGATTCGAATTAAACACCAACCATAAGATTCGTCATTTGAAGTGCGCTAAGGCGCACCGCTCCAATTGACTTATTTAGGTAGGACGTCCGTCCAATTATAACCCGTGTAACTCTTAGTCAGGGTATGTGCAAAAACACACGGCTTACCCTTCCGATGCCCCAGCTCGACCTCAGGCCAAGAATCGTGGTTGAGTCAACCAACCTTCTCTAACGAGTTAACTTTGTGCAGATGCTCCGCTAAGGAGCACGACATCCCACAAAGTTTACCATTCCCATCTAGAACTCATTCGATCGATGCTCCGCTAAGGCGCACGACACCGATAAAATGTTTCTACATGGGTGTGAATTTGGGTGGCATCTCACTTGACTCAAATTAGCTTGTAATTTGGTTGTGTTTAATAATTCGAAAGTATTTGGTACAATTACGAACCCGTCATCAACAATCCGTGTTGTGACGTTTCTAATTGTATCACATACTATCTTCATTTCAATCCGTCATTTGCAACCCGTGCAAACACGTTTCAAATTTGAACTCATCCATCACAACCCGTGCGATGATAGTTCACAACGCTTTAAACATGCAAACAATTAAAGTTGATTTTAATCTTTGCATGTGAGGTGATGGCTTATAAACTTATAAGCTAATCATGCAAGCATGTTATTAATTAAATAATTCAAGCAAGCATTCATAAAGCGTTAAATATGCATTTTATAGCCCATCCTAAACTTAGGATTCTACGAGTCTTCACATATTCTCGTCTTTCTCATTCGGGCTCCCACTAGCTCTTGGACTTCCTCCAAGACCGTCATTGTGCTCGATTTTCCATCCTTCTCGTCTTTGAGTAATAATTACAATTAATACTCGGTTCGTAGACCGGATAAAAAATAATTACACTTCATGGGCTCGAATAAAAGAATAATTACACGCTAACACTAACGGTATGCAAACCGTGAAAGCGATAAAATCTAGTGGGCTACTAATGCATCATACATTTCATCACATCATCCAACATGTTATCACACAAACTTGTTATCAAATAATATGCAATAATTCCGGTTTTAATTTTGCCAAGTTGCTTGGTCGGGTTTATCGAAACTAGACCTTTTCGAAAAACGGTTTATCGAAACCGATTAAATTTTGAAAATTTTCGAAATATTGGATCGCGAGTTCGTGACACGGATCAAACACCACGCACGAACCAAGTCGGGCCAAGCCAATGGGCCGAAAGCCCATTGGGCCGAGCCCAACTAAACACGGACCGGTTTTGGGCCTTGGAAGGCCTAAACCGGCCTTGCCGCCACTCTCGGCCTCACCCGAGAGTGGGGACGGGCTCGGTCACCGCCGGCCTCCCCAGCCTCCGGTGACCTCCGTCCGGTACCTCCGATCCGGCTCCTCGAGAGTCAGTTCTCGGACCCGACATATCCAATAATTTCTGAAAAATTCCAAATTCAACATATTTTTCAAAAATAACATATTTCATGCAAATATCCCAAAAAGCATTAAAAACATGTTATCAACAATTTGGCATGCAAACAATCATAAAACCGAAATAAATTCAATAAGACAAAGATTAAGAGGGTAACCTCGCTCTGATACCACTGTAGGGGTTTGGACCGTTCTAGATCGTCGAGATAGCGGAAGCATTATAAGAAAATCTACTCCAAACCTTGTCCAAGAACATAAACCATTAAATCCCAAAGCAAAATCTATTCCACAAGATATTTACCTTTAAGTCTTGTATGAATCGATAAAGAAGAACGTTCGGATCTTCTTCTCTAAAGCAAGTCCACACCAAGGGGATGATCTTGATGATCCCTCACTTAATTGCCTACTAGAACAATTAAATGAAGAACAAGAGAGCAAGAACAAGAGGAGGAAGCTAGAAGAGAGAGAGATATTTGCGAGTTGTGTGATTAAATGAATAATGAATTAAAGTCTTGTATTTCAATTCATCATCCAATCTCACAAGCATGGGTTAAAAGTGATTGGTATGGGCTTAAAAGTGCTTTAACCCATACCCCTTAAATCACTCACCTCTTAATCCATAATCACCAACTAAGCATGGTGTTGTGTGGCCCCCACCCATGGACCCACCATGTGGGCCGGCCAAGAGGTCTTGTTGGGCCCTTAATGGGCCGGCCATGAGAAAGATATCTCCCGTGTTGTCTCATGCCGTGTCCAAAAGTCGCCCGACCCTTTTGTCGTCACTTATCAAACAAAGTCTGACGCGATATCGACGAAAAACTCAGTTTTTCTAGATTCGCTAATTATTCTCTCAAACCGAACCTATGGCACAAAACCTCCAGTTTTGTCCATATATTGCTCCTCAAGAAACGTCAATGTTTCCTTGTCTCAAGTTATCCGTCTTGAATGTGTGTGACCCTCTAGGCTCATGCCACCGTTGGCAGATTGGCGCAAAAGATCGCTCTTGCCCGATCCATCATAAGTGGTCTCTAGTAAGACATTATGATTACCCAAGGTGCATGATGATCGATGATTCATACAAGTCACTATCCTATTATCTCTAGATATCCCGATTGATCACAAGGCATAGAGTCGTCATCCTTGTTTAATCAATCATTGTTACTTGATATGCGAAATGGCTGAGAATTGATAACCCGTATCATTTGCATGGCCATGCTTTTACTCTCAGTCAGTCTCCATCAAGAGGCCCTTTTAACGGATATCTTTCCCATACCGTAGTATGAGGGATAAATCCCTTAGCCGTGTTTCGTGTCACTCATGCAACCCGTTCCGCCACCCAATCATGCCCTTTATAGAAATCCTTTTACAGAAAGCGTTAGGCGCAAGTTAAAGCCGTACGTTCATTGCATAGTGATCACAAAGACTCCTTGGTCTAAGGATGTCGTGACAAGCTATCGTATTTGAATATGTTCATGGCTTAATCTACGAAAACACTATTCAAAGCGGGTCGTCCGATATCAATCACCTCATGATATCTATGATATGATTCCAGGATCCCTCATCCCTATGACAAGTAGAACTACGTCATTAAGAACCATCCTCATACTGGTCGCTTTTAAGGAAGCATAGGTTGACCAAGGACTCGTTAAGTGTGATCCGTACAGATTTATGGTTCTACTACTTTAGTGGTCATAAATCAGATCATGCTTAACATATTACTTCAACACATAAGTAATACAAAGCCGTTTTATATATATATATATTACAAACGATGATATTGTACATAGACGTTTACAGGCTAATAGCAATTAGACTAGGGCACAAATGCTATCAGGAACGACCATGGTAGCCCGCAAGGGCAGCCATGGTCGCCCCTAGGGCAGACCCTGGTCGCCCGCGAGGCAACCATGGTGGCCCTCACGGGCTGCCATGGTCGCCCGCGGCAGCGACCATGGTCGCCCGCGAGGGCTGCCATGGCCGCCCGTAGGCGACCCTCGTCGGCCCTTGGTGCTGACCATGGTCTGCCCTAGGGCATTCCATGGTCCACCAAGGGTCTCGACCTGGTCGGCCATGGCTAACCCGAAACACCCATAAAAAAATATTTTCCAATTTTCCAAAATTAATCAAATCTGAATTTTTTTTCAATTTACATGCATGCTAAGTTGATGAACACATATAAACTCAAAAAAAATCTGAATTAAACATGTAGAAGAATACATAACAACCATGGCTCTGATACCACTGAAAGAGATCACCACGGGTTCCATTCGATAAATATCATGCAGTGGACGTTATGTAACCGTGGTGATCGATGCAAGCTATGATCTTAATGTAAACTCCACATGTTATATATATATACATATATTAAATCTGAAAGTTACCTCTTCTAATCGATGAAAACACAAGCTTAGTGTTTCTCTATTAGGTCCACACAAGCACCACAACCGAAGAAGGTTTTCACTCAATTTTTTTGCTATGAATTTTTAGAGAAGCTTGACAACAATGGAGGATGAGAGGGAAGAGAGAATTCAGCAATGAGGGGGAGAGGATGAAGGAATTAGTTGCTGAAAATTAGAGAAAATAATGGAAGATATATTGTAATTTTAATTTGAAAATTAAAATTGAATTTCAAATTAAAATTGCATATCTATCCTTCATAAACTCTTATTTGCATTTGTTCCCATTCATAACTTAAATCTCTAAATGGGCTTTAAGCCCGTTTAACTAAAACCCAAATTAAACCCATTAACTTGAAGTCTAATTTCTATTTAGACAAAATGGCTCAATTTCATCGAATTGATTTCTTCAACCGTCTGGTTAAAACCTTAGGCCAGAAAACTACTGAATCGTTCTCAATTTTCATCCATAATTGTTGTCATGTATCGTGCTTAATGCGTGTGACCCTCTAGGCTCACGAACAATTGGCAGACCGGTAAAATTACTATTTTACCCTTTCCATCATAAGTGGTCTCTAGCAAGACATTATGATTATCCAATGTTCGTGATTATCGATTATTCGACTTATCCTGTTATCGTACATGTCACTGTCCTTTTATCAAACCGATATCCAGATTGATCAATAGGCATAGAATGGTCATCCTAATTTATCAATCACTATTTCTTGATATCTGAGATGACTGAAAACTGATACTAAGGTATCACCTGCACGGCCGTGCTATTCCTTCAGTCATACTCATCAAGTGGCCTAAACGGATATCTTTCTCATACCGAAGTATGAGTGATAAATCCCTCAGACGCCTTTCGAGTTCACTAGTGACACAAATATCAAAGCCAATCGAAGCCGTTATAGTTACCCTTTTACAGATAATGTTAGACTAGGTCAAACTTAGGTATTCGTTACATAGTGTACACAAAGACTCCTTGGTCTTAGAATATAATGACAAGCTACGATATGTGAGTATCTCATGACTGGATCTATGTAGCATACTCACAATCGGGTTATCCAATATTATCGACCTGATGATATCTATGATATAACTCCGGCACATACTTTGCCATGATCAGTAGAGCGTGATCACAAGGAGTTGGTCTCATACTGATCGCTTCTTAAAGAAGCTTAGCTGATCAGGGACTCATCAAATGTAATTCTTTCTGATCTATAGATCTACTATTAGTGGTTACACACATAATGACATAGATCAAATTACATTCGATATATTACTACAACACATTAGTAATATATGCCGATTTATTTATTCGGAAAGATGATAAAACATTACATCTGTAGATCACTTATATATTGGACTGGGGCATAACTCTAACAATAATATATCACTGCAACAGAATAGTAATATGAATGCCGATTTTATTAATTGCAAATAGATGATGTAAACTATTACAGACCAGCTTTGTATTGGGCTAGGGCACAAATCTAACAATCTCCCACTTGCCCCTAGTTCCTATCTAAGTTCCAGTCTACCCCTTGATGCCATCCATGTTGGTCTTCACTTTGAAGATCCATTTACAACCAATGGTTTTTACACCAGGGGTCAGATCAAACAAGCTCCACACTTTGTTATCAGACATGGATTGCATCTCCTTCCTCATGGCTCCTAGCCATTTCTCGGAGTTAGGCCCGGCCACGGCTTCCGGAAAGGTTGCTGGATCATCAGCATCCACAACTTCCAAATCACAACCTTCAGTTACGATAAAACTATATCTGATAGGTGTGCGACTTGATCTTTCAGATCGCCTTGGACCTTCCGGAGTATCTGCAAGAATTGGTTCTGTCTCTACAACCAGCTCAGGCTCCATTACTTCTACATTGTCAGCATTGGGTTCCTAAATGGCTTCAGGCTGTAATGCATCATCTCGATTTTCTTCGAGGTGTATAGTACTCCAACTAACTATTTTGGAAATGAACTCACTTTCCAAAAATACCCCACGTCGAGCAACAAAAACTTTGTTCTCGCTAGGCTTGTAGTGTAGGGTTTTGGAGCGTTCAAGATCATCGAGATAGCGGAAGCATAAAGAAAAGCAACTCCAAACCTTGTCCAAGAACATGAACCATTAAATCTCAAGGAAAAATCTATTCCACAAGAAATTTACCTTTTACTCTTTGTTGAATCAATAAAGAAGAACTATGTGATCTTCTTCTCTAGAGCAAGTTCACACCAAGAGGATGATCTTCAAGATCCTTCACTAAAAGTCCACTAGAACAATTAAGTGAAGAACAAGAGAGCAAAGAGAGAGGAGGCAAGGGGAGTGGCCGACCAATGAGAGAGAAAGTGAGGTTGAGAGTGAGTGATTAAATCAAAATTCAAAAGATATTTGTCTACTTCATCAACTCATAAGCATAGGTCAAAAAGTGAAAGCATGAGTTTAAAGGTGTCATTACCCATACCCCTTAAATCACTCACCTCTTAATCAACAATCACCAACTAAGCATGGTGTGTGTGGCCTCCACCCTTGGACCCACCTTGGTGGCCGGCCACTTGGGCTTAATGGGCCAAAAATGGGCCCTTGTTGGGCCGACCATGTGACCTCATGGGCCAAGCCCAATAGGCTCGCCCATGTGGTCGCGTGCCGTGTCCAAAAGTTGTCCGACCCTTTTGTCGTTACTTATCAAACAAAGTCCGACGCAACATCGACGAAAATCTCAGTTTTCTCGATTCACTAATTATTCTCTCAAACCGGACCAATGGCCCAAAACCTTCAATTTAGTCCATGTATTGCTCCTCAAGAAACGTTAAGGTTTCCTTGTCTGAAGTTATCCGTGTTGTATGTGTGTGACCCTCCGAGCTTATGCCACCGTTGGCAGATCGGCGCAAGAGATCTCTCTTGCCCGATCCATCATAAGTGGTCTCTAGTAAGACATTATGATTACCCAAGGTACATGATGATCGATGATTCGATTTAACCTTGTGCGTACAAGTCACTATCCTATTATCTCTAGACATCCTGATTGATCACAAGGCATAGAGTCGTCATCCTTGTTCAATCAATCATTGTTACTTGATATGTGAGATCGCTGAGAACTGATAACTTGTATCACTGGCATGGCCATGCTCTTTCTCTCAGTCACTCTCGATCAAGAGGCCTTCACGGATATCTTTCCCATACTGTAGTACGAGGGATAAATCTCTTAGCCGTCTTTCGTGTCACTCATGCAATCCGTTCCGCCACCCAATCATGCCCGTTATTGCAATCCTGTTACGGAAAGCGTTAGCCGCAAGTTAAAGCCGCACGTCGACTACATAGCGATCACAAAGACTCCTTGGTCTAAGGATATCGTGACAAGCTATTGCATTTGAATATGTTCATGGCTTAATCTACGAAACACTATTCAAAGCGGTTCGTCCGATATCAATCACCTCATGATATCTATGATATGATTCCGGGATACCACATCCCTATGACAAGCGGAACTACATCATTGAGAACCATCCACATACTGGTTGCTTCAATTGAAACGTATATTGACCAAGGACTCGTTAAGTGTGATCCGTACAGATTTATGGTTCTACTACTTTAGTGGTCGTAAATTAGATCATGCTTAACATATTACTTCAACACATAAGTAATCCAAAGCCGTTTTATTCATTACAAACGATGATAAATATAAATAGACATTTATAGACTACTAGCAGTTGGACTAGGGCACAAAAATGCTATCATCTAGAAGTAATATCCCATTGTCTCCTTGGATATCCTACGAAAATGCATTTGTCAGATCTGGACTCGAGCTTATCACCAAGCAAACACTTGACATAAGCTTCACAACCCCAAATCTTGAGGAATGACAACATGGGATCCCTCCCATGCCATATTTTATATGGTGTCCCTTCCACTGCTTTCGTTGGAACCCTGTTCAAAATGAACGCGGCTGTTTCTAGAGCATAATCCCAGAAAGAGATTGGGAGATCGGTGTTACTTAGCATGGATCGGACAATGTATAACAAGGTTCGATTTCTCCGTTCAGATACACCATTTAACTATGATTTTCCGTGCGGAGTCCATTAAGAGACGATTCCACAACCCTTCAAATGATCAAGAAATTCTTCGGTCAAGTATTTACCACCTCGGTCTTATCGAAGTGCTTTAATACTCTTCCTTAGTTGGTTCTGTACTTCATTCCTAAACTCGTTGAACTTGTCAAAAGTTTCGGATTTATGTTTCATTAAGTAAATATAGCCATATCTACTAAAATTATCAGTAAATATGACAAAGTACGAGAACCCCCTTGTGGGTTGAGTACTCATGGGTCTACATACATCGGAATGTATTAAACCCAATAGGTCACTCAGCCTTTCACGTCTATTTGTGAAAGGTGTTTTTTTTCATCTTGCCCATTAAACAACCTTCGCATCTATCAATCGAATGGAATTCAGATGGACCTAAAAGTCCACAGTTTTGGAGTGTTGATATGCGAGTCTCGTTTATGTGCCCTAAACGACAATGCCAGATAATAGTTTGGTTTAAATCATCAGATTTAATCCTTTTAGTATTAACATTATAAATTGAGCGTTCATTAGAGTTCTCAATGTCAAGCATATACAGACCTCCAACTAATGTAGCACTTCCATAATAAATATTATTTCTATAGAATTTAAAAACTCCATTATCAATGGAAAACCCAAATCAATCCTTGTCCATTAAGGAAACCGAAATAATATTCCTACAGAATGTAGGTACACAATAAACATTATGAAGTAGCAGTACAAGCCCACTGGGCAAAGAAAATCTAAAGGATCCTACAGCAGTCGCATTAACACTGATTCTGTTGCCCACTCTTAGGTCCACCTTTCCTTTGTTAGAGTTGTGTTCTAGTCCAATATAAAAGTTGTCTACAGTTATAATGTTTTATCATCTTTCCGAATAAATAAATCGGCATCATATTACTAATGTGTTGTAGTAATATATTAGATCTAATTTGATATGTATCATTAGTGTGTCATCACTAATAGTAGAACTACAGATCACAAAGAATTGCATTTAATGAGTCCATGATCAATTAAACTTCATCAAGAAGCGATCAGTATGAGGTTAACTCTTTATGATCACGCTATACTGATCATGGCATGGATCTGCCGGAGTTAGGTCATAGATATCATCAGAGAGATGGTATTGGACGACCCGATGGTGAGTAAGCAGCATAGATACTGTCATGAGCATACTCACAGATCGTAGCTTGTCATTATATCCTAAGACCAAGCAGTCTTTGTGATCACTATGTAATGAATCTCTAAGTTTGACCTAGTCTAACGTTACCTGTAAAAGGGTAGCCATAAGGGCTCTGATTGGCCTGGTTATGAGTTATATGAGTGAACTCGAAAGAAGGCTGAGGGATTTATCACCCATACTTCGGTATGGGAAAGATATTTGTTTAGGCCACTTGATGAGTATGATTGAAGAAATAGCATGGCCATGTAGGAGATACTTTAGTATTAGTTTTCAGTCATCTTAGATATCAAGAAACATTGATTGATAAATTAGGATGACGGTTCTATGCCTTTTGATCAATCTGGATATCGATATGATAAAAGGATAGTGACATGTACAATAAGAGGTTAAGTCGAATCATCGATAATCACGGACGTTGGGTAATCATAATGTCTTACTAGAGGCCACTTATGATGGAAAGGGTAAAATGGTAATTTTACCAATCTGCCAACGGGTCGTGAGCCTAGAGGGTCACACACTTTAAGCATGGTATATAACAAAACAGACTTGGATGGAAATTTGGGGAATCCGTTTTTCAATTTAGTCAAATTGAATACGAACCGGTTGATTTCTGGCCTAGGTTTATAACCAAATGGTAGAGGAAATCAGAATAAAGGGATTGGATCGGTTTAGCTAAACTGTTTAATTAGAACCTAATTTAAATGAGTTTAATTAAACTTTAGTTAAATGGGTTTCAAGCCCATTCTTAATACTAATTATAAGAATGGGCTTAAGTTAATTATGAGATTTTATGGATTTTAATTTAGTAAAAAATAAAAGATAATAAAATATGATTTTTCACAATAATTAAAACCCTAATACACTCTCATTCTCTCAGATCTGATATTTTTATGTTCTTGCTGGAATTTTTATCACATGATGATCTTAGTTCGAAATCCATGGTAATTTTAATGTCCGCTGCGTGAAATTAATTCTATGGAACCCCGTGGATTTCCCTCATCCTTCGCCCAACAACCTTCTACTTTCCAGCACCTGCACATTAGTACAAATGTGAGATTCAGCCCCGGTATCTAATACCCATGAATCAAAAGTAGAAAGGTTAAGTTCTATAACGTAAATACCTGAAGCTGTGGACCCTCCACCCTTCTTTTGATCATCCTGGAACTTCTTGCAGTCCCATTTCCAATGCCTAACTTCTCCACAGTAGAAGTAGGTAGTCTCTGAAGCATCCCGTTTCCCCTTCCCCTTCCCTTTTCCTTTTGGGAATTAGAAGGTTTGGGAGCAATCGGTGTTCGGATCTTACCTGCCAGGTGAATAGGGGCCTGATGGAATTCCATGGGATCCAAACAATTAAATTCATGCAGCGGACTTGAAAATAACCATGTAATTCGAATAGAATAGATCTTATGTGAAAAAATTCAGCATGCAATATGAACATTCAAATCTGAAAATATACCTTTTCGAATCACAAACACAAAGAAGCTTTAGTGAATCTGCCTGCAGAAAAATGTAACTTCTAAAGGGAATAACTTGAGCTACAGATATCCAAATGACTCAGGTGTTTTTGCAGAGTAAATTTCATCCAGTTCTCTACGACTTTCATGTTTTGCACAAAACCTAGTTCGGACAGCAAGATCATCGTCGGAAGAAAAACATCTTACTCGTCAGTGCTGGACAGCTTTTTCGGTTTGTCCCAATTTGTTCCATCTTTGAGGATTTCGAATTTGACAAAGCAAAACCAAAAGACTGTGCTCTCTAGGTAGTCCACACAAACACAACACCTTGGGAAAGGTTTCTACACACACCCTTTGTAGCGTTGTGTGTAGAATCGAACAAAACCAACAATTGAGGTAGAGAGAAGGAGGGTCGGCCAAGGAGAGAGAGAGAGAGGGTGTGGATTTCGAAATTCCTAAGGGTTTTTAGGAAAATACATTTGTGTAATTAATAAAAAATCTGATTTTGAATCTTCCTTATAATTACACAATAATCCCCTCAAAACCCTTAATTGCACTTAGGCCCCATTCTTAATTGAAACCAAGAATGGGCTTTAAACCCACTTAGCTAAAACCTAATTAAAACCCATTTATTTAAATATGGTTTATATAAAACGGTCTAATCTCTCTAACTTGATTTCTTCAACCGTCTGGTTAATAAACCTAGACCAGAAATGAACCGAGTCGTTTTCAATTTGACTAAATTGAAAAGCGGATTCTCCCAATTACCATCCAAACTTATTTTGTCACATATTGTATTTAAAGTGTGTGACCCTCTAGGCTCACGATTCGTTGACAGACTGGTAAAATTACTATTTTACCCTTTCCATCATAAGTGGCCTCTAGCAAGACATTATGATTACCCAACGTCCGTGATTATTGATTATTCGACTTAACCTGTTATCGTACATGTGACTGTTCTTTTATCAAACCGATATCCAGATTGATCAATAGGCATAGAACCGTCATCCTATTCCTTTAGTCATACTCATTAAGTGACCTAAACGGATATCTTTCTCATACCGGAGTATGAGTGATAAATCCTTCAGACGTCTTTCGAGTTCACTAGTGCAATTAATAACCAAACCAATCAAAGCCGTTATGGCTACCCTTTTACAGGTAACATTAAACTAGGTCAAACTCAGAGATTCATTACGCAGTGCACACAAAGAATCCTTGGTCTTAGGATATAATGACAAGCTATGATTTGTGAGTATCTTATGACAGTATCTATGCTGCATACTCACAATCGGGTCGTCCGATATCATCGACCTGATGATATCTATGATATAACTCCGACACATACTTTGCTATGATCAATGTAGTGTGATCACAAGGAGTAGGTCTCATACTGATCGCTTCTTAAAGAAGCTTAGCTGATCAGGGACTCATCAAATGTAATTCTTTCTGATCTACGGTTCTACTATTAGTGGTTACACACATAATGACATAGATCAAATGAGATTCGATATATTACTACAACACATTAGTAATATATGCCGATTTATTTATTCGGAAAGATGATAAAAACGTTACATTTGTAGATCACTTTTATATTGGACTGGGGCATAACTTTAACAAGTCCTACTTGCCCTTGGTTCCAATTTAAGTTCTGATCTACTCCATAGAACCTGCATATTCCTCATGCCTAGGCTGCGGCTGAGCCTTTGTGAAGGGAAAGGCCATATTATCATCAGTCGAATAGTTTTAATCTCAACATCACCTCTATATTTGATAACTCTCACGAGGTGATGCGTGCTGAGTATATGTTTGGATCTGTTGTGGAATCTGGGCTCTTGAGTAATAGCTACGACACCTTTGTTGTCCCACAACAAGCTTATCGGATCAGATGCTCGCGGCGTTGTATCTAATCCGATTAGAATGCTTCTAATCCATACGGCCTCTTTAGCTGCTTTCGTTGTATCTAATTTTGGCTTGCTTAAATCTTATCCAGCTGAAAGCGCCACCACTCAACACAAAATATATCATGACTGAATTTTGAAGTCATCTAGATATGTCTGAAAACTAGCATTAACTTTTCCTTTGACTGCTAGTTCTCTATCTACACCCCATACACTAGGAATGCATCCTTGGTACTCCTCAAATATTTGAGGATGACCTTTGACGACAATCCAATGTAATTGGCCGAGGTTAGATTGGAATCTGCTGGTACAACTCAGTGCAAACAAGACTTCCAGTCTCGTGCATATCCTGGCATACATGATGGATCCCACAGCCGAAGCATAACGGATCTTACTCATCCTGCTCAGCTTATCAGGAGTACTAGGACTCTGTAGCTTGTTGAGCTTAAGGCCATGACGCATGGGTATGTATCATTTCTTAGAATCAAGCATTGACAGTCTTCTCAACACTTTACCTATGTATATGTTCTGACTTAGCAACATGTTCTGACTTAGGCCCAAAATCCTCTTGGAATTATTGGTAGAGATCCTAATGCCTACAATAAATGTAGCATCACCTAAGTGCTTCATCGATAAGCACTTCCCTAACAAAACTTTAGTGGCAAGTTCGGGATGTCATTCCCGATGAATAAGTACCAAAAATACAATATTACTCCCACTTGCTTTCTTATAAACTTAAGGCTCACTTTCGTTCTTGATGAAGTAGAATTCTCTTACAGCTTCATCAAAACGAATGCTCCAACTCCGTGAAGCTTGCTTCAATCCATTAATGGATCTAAGCAGCTTACAAATATTTCCAGAATTCTTTGGATCTACAAAACCCACAGGTCGTGTGATATATACACCCTCTATTAAGTTCATGCTAAGGAAGGGGTTTTGACATCTAACTGCCATAGTTATGGCTAAGAATAATCCGGATCGATCTGACCATTGCTACTGGTGAAAATGTGTCATCATAATCCATGCATTGAATCTGACGATAACCTGTTACAACCACCCTAGCCTTATTGGTCTTAAGATTTTCATCCATGTCGGTATTGTCCTATAGACCCACTCAGAACCGATGGGTTTTATCCCAGGGGTTTGATCAACCGAGCTTTATACTTGGTTGTCATACATGGATTTCATTTCCTCATTCATGGAATTATGCCATTTTCGGAGTCTGTACAGGTCAAAGCTTGTCTAACGGTTTCTGGATCATCCTGATCCACCAATATCAAGTAATTTTCATCAGTGGCTGTGAAGCCATATCTGTCAGGAACATGACGAGATCTTTTAGACCTCCTTAGACTATCTGGAATTTCTGTAGGGATTGATTCTTCATCTACGACCATCTGACGCTCCAGTACTTCTACATCTTGCATAGCAGGCTCCTGAATTGCTTCAGGCTCATTAGGCAAGACTTGCAACTTTCAGTTTGAGTGAATTCAAACGGACATTAAAAGTCCACACTTGTGAAGTGTTGAAATGCGTTTCTCGCTCATTAGGCAAGACTTGCATCTTTCAGTTTGAGTGAATTCAAACGGACTTTAAAAGTCCATACTTGTGAAGTGTTGAAATGCGTTTTTCACCTATGTGCCTTAAACGATAATGCAAGATTATAATTTGGTTTAAATAATCATATTTAAGCCTTTTCTTATATACGTTATAGCGATTAAGCTCAACAACGTAAATATCTGATCCTGAAGACGTGGATACCTACTCTTCTTCACATGATCCTTGTATTGCTTACAATCCCTTATTCCTGTGTCATGGCTCATTGCAGTGATAGTAGACCTTCTTCATTTTGTCCTTAGCCTTCATAGTAGTTGTGGGAGCTGCTTGAACCTTTTGACGCTTGTGGTGTCTGATTTGCCCTGCAATGTGCTTAGGAGCCTTACCCTTACCCTGATCAGTTTTCTTGAAGCTGACCTTCTTGTTGACCTTAAGGACCTCCTTGGTCTTGCCCTTGAGATTCTTTTTAGCGGTCAAAAGCATCCCATGAAGCTCTGTTAAGGACTTGTCCATGTCATGCATATTGTGATTTACTACGAAATCACTTTCTGTATCTGGAAGTGACTGCAACATAAAATCTGCAGCCATTTCCACCTGATCATCAAAACCGAGTTTGGTTAGATGTTCCTGAAGACATTTCATCTTCGTGACATGGGGACTAACAGGGCTCCAGCTTTAAGCTTGCATGAGTTGAGTTCTCTGAAAGTATCATATCTTTCGACACAAGCTTTCTCCTTGAACATTTCCTTGACCTCTGCCTTACAGGTATGAGGGTGATCTGAAACGTTCTTGAACTGCTTCTGCAACTCTGGCATCCTACTGCCCACCATAATGCATGACACGTCGATTTGGTCACTAAGGAATTTTGATAAGTATCCCTAGTGCCTTAGCGGCGTTCAACGGTGGCTCAGTAGGTGGTTCCTTGGTAAGGATATACTACTTGCATTCATGCTTGAGTACAAGCCTCAAGTTTCTATTCCAATCTGAGTAATTCACGCCCTTGAGTCTGTCCTCAATCTGGACTCTCAGTGCGCTATTACTCCTTTGTGTTGTGTTTGCCTTTTAGTTCTACATGGTAAAATTAATTAGAATTCAAGTTGGAGATTCAGTTATAAAACACTTGTGTGATTCTAACATTAGAATCTTAACCAGGATCCTATCATACCCTCAATTGAAGTGAACGGAGGCTCACTGCTCCAATTGAGAGCACCAAGGTAGGAATACATCCATTTACAAAACCATGTAGTTCCTGCCTAGGGCCTGTACTAAAAGTACACGGCATACCATATACTGATACCCTAGGTCAGTCCTAGCTGACAATCGTAGACAAGTCTACCAAGTTTGAACTATGGACAGAACTAATGTGGCTACTACGCGGAGGCGCACGCACCCACATAGAACTGCCCATCTCATCCAGACTTTTCCTCTATGAATGTTACGCGAAGGCGTACCGACATCCATAGGCTCAAAGCACTTTTGAGTGCACAAACTTGGATGGAATCACGCTTGACTTATAATTATTTGCATATAAGTGAATTATTACTACGTGATTCTATATCAATACAATCTTAACTAGAATCATCTATTGCAAGTCCATGAAAAGATGACTCCTTAACCAATTTCATGCAAGTCTTATTAACTATCGTTTTTAATCTTCGCATGTGGGTGATAGCTAAATATACATAATCTGATGCATATAATAACTATCCATATATTCATTCATTCTCATTACACAAATGTAAACTTAAAACATGCATAACTAAGCCCATCCTAAGGATCCTAGGATTCTAGCAAAACTGATCCTAAAGACTCGGTCTTCAAGATCTAGGCTTGCTCCATCCTTGTGGACTACCACTGGCTCCGAGTCTCCTCTAGACATTGAATCTCCCTCTTGACTTATATCTTGCGTAGGTCTTCGTAGTTACAAATTTAAAGTAAATAAATAAATACAAATGCCACGACACGCAAGTCGTATTTACCACAACCAAAAACTTAGTAACACGCAGGTTGCAAAACTGAAATTAAAACATACAAGTCTAGAGGGCTTAGCTATACATCATGTGGAAAGCAATATGTTTTCAAAGATCATGTGATCACTCATCATGCTTATCAAACAACAAATTTATTCCAAATTTTATCTTTCTTAAGTGTGGAAAAATTTTCGGTTTATCGAAACTGGACTGTTTAAATCAAATAATTGAAATTGAACTAGTTCACCCTAGTTTATTGAAACCAAACCGAATCTGAAAATTAAAAATTTTATTGGGAAATACCTTGGGAAATCGCCACGAGCAAAAACCCCAAAACCGATTAGCCCGCCTCGGACTGTCCCAAAGTGGCCAGTGGGCGACCATGGGATGACCCGTGGGCGATCATGGGATGGCCCGTGGGCGCCGATCTGGTCAAACCCTAATCCTGCTAAAATCTATCACAAACAACCATGCTTTGATACCACTGATGGATTTCCATGGGTTCCAAACAATTAAATTATTTTCAGCGGACTTGAAAATAAACATGGAATTCGAATAGATCTTATGTGAAAAAATTTCAGCATGCAATATTAACATTCAAATCTGAAAATATACCTTTTCGAATCACAAACACAAAGAAGTTTTAGTGAATCTGCCTGTAGAAAAACGTAACTTCCAAAAACCATAACTTTAGCTACAGATCTCTAAATGACTCGGTTTTTTTTTTGCAGAGCAAGTTTCATACAGTTCTCTACGAGTTTCATGTTTTGCACAAAACTCAGTTCAAACTGCAAGATCATCGTTTAAAGAAAAACATCTTACTCGTTAGTGCTGGAGAGATTTTCAAGTTTGCCCTGATTTGTTCAATCTTTGAGGATTTAAAATTTGACAAAGAAAAACCAAAAGATTGTGCTCTCTAGGTAGTCCACACAAGCACAACACCTTGTGTGTCGAATCGAACAAAACCAACAATGGAGGTAGAGAGAAGGAGGGTCGGCCAAGGAGAGAGAGAGAGAGTGTGGATTTCGATATTTCTTAAGGTTTTTAGGAAAATATATTTGTGTAATTAATAAAAAAATCTGATTTTTAATCTTCTTTATAATTACACAATAATCCCCTCAAAATCCTTAATTGCACTTAAGCCCCATTTTTAATTAAAACCAAGAATGGGCTTTAAGCCCACTTAGCTAAAACTTAATTAAAAACCATTTAATTGATATATGGTTTAGCTAAACCGGTCCAATCTCTCTAACTTGATTTCTTCAACCGTCTGGTTAATAAACCTAGGCTAGAAATCAACCGAATCGTTTTCAATTTGACTAAATTGAAAAGCGGATTCTCCCAATTACCATCCAAACTTGTTTTGTCACATATTGTACTTAAAGTCTGTGACCCTCTAGGCTCACGACTCGTTGGCTGATTGGTAAAAGTATTATTTTACCCTTTCCATCATAAGTGGCCTCTAGCAAGACATTATGATTACCCAACGTCCGTGATTATCGATTATTCGACTTAACCTGTTATCGTACATGTCATTGTCCTTTTATCAAACCGATATCCAGACTGATCAATAGGCATAGAAACGTCATCCTAATCTATCAATAATTATTTCTTGATATCTGAGATGATTGAAAACTGATATTGAGGTATCACCTGCACGGCCGTGCTATTCCTTCAGTCATACTCATCAAGTGGCCTAAACGGATATCATTATGATACCGGAGTATGAGTGATAAATCCCTCAGACGTCTTTCGAGTTCACCAATGTAATCCATAACCAAGCCAATCACAACCGTTATGGCTACCCTTTTACAGGTATCGTTAGACTAGGTCAAACTTGGAGATTCATTACACAGTGCACACAAAGACTCCTTGGTCTTAGGATATAATGACAAGCTACGATCTATGAGTATCTCATGACGGTATCTATGTTGCATACTCACAATCGGGTTGTCCGATATCATCGCCTTGATGATTTCTATGATATAACTCTGGCACATACTTTGCCATGATCAGTAGAGCGTGATCACAAGGAGTTGGTCTCATACTGATCGCTTCATAAAGAAGCTTAGCTAACCAGGGACTCATCAAATGTAATTCTTACTGATCTACAGTTCTACTATTAGTGGTTACACACGTAATGACATAGATCAAACTACATTCGATATATTACTACAACACATTAGTAATATATGCCGATTTATTTATTTGGAAAGATGATAAAACATTACTTCTATTGATCACTTTTATATTGGACTGGGCATAACTCTAATAGCTTGGACACGGTCCCCTGGTCAACCTAGCCAGAGAGAACCTATCACCCTCCACGATCTTGCCATGGTTTCGCCACGGATCCATGGCCAATGGCCACGTTCCTTGGCTCTTTACATTTTTTCTCCTTTCACCCATATGCACCCACACGCTTCGGGTCGTGCCTTTTGGGTGTGACCTTGTAGGCTCATGCCTCGATTGGTAGATAGGTTTGAAATCCCATTTCTACATATCCATTGTAAGTGGGCTCTAGCAAGAAAATACGATTACCCATCGAGCATGATGATCGATTGATTCGACTTAACCACATGTCGTCTATGTCATTATCCTTTTATCGCTAGATATCCTGATTGATCATAAGGCGTAGAGTCGTCACCCTTATTTAATCAATCACTGTTTCTTGATATGTGAGATTGTTGAAAAATGATGCCCCGTATCATGTGCATGCCCATGCATTTCCTTTCACTCATACTCATCAAGTGGCCTAAACGGATATCATTCCCATACCAGAGTATGAGGGATAAATCCCTTAGCCGTCTTTCGTATCACTCATGCACTCCGTCTCCGAGCCAATCATAGCCGTTATGGATATCCTGCTACAGATAACGTTAGGCGTATGTCAAATCTCGGATGTTGACTACATAGCGATCAAAAAGACTCCTTGGTCTAAGGATATAGTGACAAGCCACGACAACTGAATATCTACATGACAGGATCTATGTCGCATATTCAACTCCAGTCGTCCAATATGATTTCTTAAATAATATCTATGATCTGACTCTGACAATCCCATCGCCATGATCAGTAGACTGTGATCATATGGAGTCATCTTCATATTGGTCACTTCTTACGAAGCTTAATGACTAGGGACTCATTATATGTGATTAGTACAATCTACAGTTCTACTATTAGTGATGATACACTCAATGATATAGATTAAATCACATATAATATATCACTACAACACAATATTAATATGAATGCCGATTATTTTAATTGCAAACAGATCATGCAAACTATTATAGACTAGCTTTGTATTGGGCTAGGGCACAAATCTAACACTTCCTAATGAAATGGATGTAGTGGTGGCTTGCTCGAAACCCAGGATCTTTACTTGATCCAGGATGTGTGATGTATATGCCATTCCGAAATGATCTATTAATCGACTAATAAGCCATTTAATAGCATCCCCGTCTATTTCTTTATTATGAAAGAGCAGATTGGCCCCTATATTATAAGCACATAAGCACCTCCAGATTCCGTTGAGTAGGATTCGACATTCGACAATAGATTTGAGTAAATGATTCGAAAACTCTCTATTCTCAACCTTGATTCCCGTATAAGGAACTACGGTCCAAGTTGAATCGAAAAGGACCGAATGCACACTGGTAAAACCCTTGTATAGCTTCTTCAATTTCTCGATAAAGAAGAATATGACCAAGAGTAGTTCGAATATATATACAAAGAATATCATTTTTTACACTTCTTACTGTTAGAAAGTGTCCGTAAATCTCATGATGGTTACCCAATGATTCAAAATGAACTTCAACATGAACTCCTCTTGAAACAATAAGGCGTTGATCTAGTCGCCACCGGAGCCAAAAGGGGCAGTCTAAATGGAGATACGGATTCTGTGTGACTCAAGGTGATGAGCTGGTATTGGTGGATCAAGATGATGAACCCACCACCTTTCGAGAAGCCGTGTGTTAGAGTTATGCCCCAGTCCAATATAAAAGTGATCTACAGATGTAATGTTTTATCATCTTTTCGAATAAATAAATCGGCAGATATTACTAATGTGTTGTAGTAATATATCGAATGTAATTTGATCTATGTCATTATGTGTGTAACCACTAATAGTAGATCTATAGATCAGAAAGAATTACATTTGATGAGTCCCTGATCAGTATGAGACTAACTCCTTGTGATCACGCTCTACTGATCATGGCAAAGTATGTGCCGGAGTTATATCATAGATATCATCAGGTCGATGATATCGGACAACCCGATTGTGAGTATGCTGCATAGATCCAGTGATGAGATACTCACATATCGTAACTTGTCATTATATCCTAAGACCAAGGAGTCTTTGTGTACACTATGTAACGAATACCTAAGTTTGACCTAGTCTAACGTTATTTGTAAAAGGGTAGCTATAACGGCTTCGATTGGCTTTGGCATTTATTGCACTAGTGAACTCGAAAGGCGTCTGAGGGATTTATCACTCATACTTCGGTATGAGAAAGATATCTGTTTAGGCCACTTGATGAGTATGACTAAAGAAAGAGCATGGCCATGCAGGTGATATCTTAGTATCAGTTTTCTGTCATCTCAGATATCAAGAAACAGTGATTGATAAATTAGGATGACCATTCCATGCCTATTGATCAATCTGGATATCGGTTTGATAAAAGGACAATGACATGTACGATAACAGGTTAAGTCGAATAATCTATTTTCATTTTATCCTTGATTTTTTTCAGCAACTTCTCCCTCCTTTCTCTCTCCCTCATTGCTGATTTTCAGCTCTCTCTCTTCCTCCATTGTTGTCTTGTTTTCTCTCAAAATTTCTAGCAAAATATTGAGTGAAAAATCATTTCGGTTGTGGTGCTTGTGTGGACTTGATAGAGAGAACACTACACATATGTTTTTCTCGATTAGAAGAGGTAAATATCGGATTTATATTTATGTTTATAACATGTGCAAATGGCATTAAGATCCAAGCTTATTTCGATCACCACGGTTACATAAAGTCCGCTGCATGATATTCATCGTTTGGAACCCGTGGTGATCTCTTTCAGTGGTATCAGAGCCATGGTTGTTATGTTTATTTGTATATGTTAAAATATGATATTTTTTATGTTTATATGTGTTCTTCATCATTAGCATGCGTGTAAATCGATAAAAATTTTCAAATTCGATTGATTTTGGAAATTGGAAAATTATTATTTTTTTTTTGGGTTTTTCGGGTTAGCCATGGCTTAGCCATGGCCGACCAGGTCGAGTCCCTTGGTGGACCATGGAATGCCCTAGGGCAGACCATGGTCAGCACCATGGGCCGATGAGGGTCGCCTACGGGCGACCATGGCAGCCCTCGCGGGCGACCATGGTCGCTGCCGCGGGCGACCACAGTCTGCCCTTGCGGGCGACCATGGCAGCCCGTGAGGGCCACCATGGTTGCCTCGCGGGCAACCAGGGTCTGCCCTAGGGGCGACCATGGCTACCCTCGCGGGCAACCAGGGTCTGCCCTAGGGGCGACCATGGCTGCCCTCGCGGGCTACCATGGTCGTTCCCGTGGCCGACCACAGTCAGCCCCGCGGGCAACCTCGGCAGCCCTCACGGGCCACCGTGGTTGCCTCCGCGGGCGACCTTCGGTTGAGCCGGTTCGGCTCGACCAGAATCGAGCCGAACCGGTTGGTTCGCGAGGATATTTGGAAACCCTAAAAATTTAATTTTCAGATTTGGTTCGGTTTCGATAAACCAGAGAGAACCGGTCCAAAATTCAATTAATCGATTAAACCGTCCAGTTTCGATAAACCAGAATTTTTCCACACTTAAGAAAGATAAAATTTGGAAAAATTATTTGTTTGATCAGCATATTGATTGATAATATGATATTTGATCACATGATGTTTTCCACATGATGCTAGCTAAGCCCATTAGATTTGCATTTTAATTTCGGTTTTGCAACCTGCGTGTTGCTTAATTTTGGGTTGTAGTAAATACGGCCTGCGTGTCGTGATTTGTATTTTATTTAATTTATTTTAATATGTAATCACGAAGATTGACACAAGAATCAAGTCAAGAGGGAGACTCGGATTGGAGGAGGCTCGAAGCCAGTGGGAGTTCAAAAGAATGGAGCAAGTTTGGATCTTGAAGACCATGTCTTTAGGATCGGTTTTGCTAGATTCTTAGGAACTTAAGATGGGCTTAGCGATGCATATTTTATCGTTAAATTTATATTTTTGAATGTATGAATGTATGATAGTTTAAATATACAAGTTTATGTATGATTTGCCATCACCCACATGCAAAGATTAAAATCGGAATTTAATCAGACTCGCATGTAACCATCTAAGGGATCATCTTTACATGAATTTGCAATTGATGATTCCAGATTAAGATTGTATCGATATACAATCAGAGTTTTATAATTCACTTAAACGCAAATAATTTCAAGTCAAGCGTGATACCATCCAAGTTTGGGCACTCAAAAGGGCTTTGACCCTATGGATGTCGGTACGCCTCCGCGTAACATTCATAGAGAAAAGGTTTGGATGAGATGGGTAGTTTTGTGTGGGTGCGTGCGCCTCCGCGTAGTAGCCACATTAGTTCTATCCATATTTCAAGCTTGGTAGACTTGTCTACGATTGTCAGCTAGGGCTGACCTAGGGTATCAGTATAGGGTATGCCGTGTACTTTTAGTACAGACCCTAGCCAGGAACTTCATAGTCTTGTAGATGGATGTATTCCTACCTTGATGCTCTCAATTGGAGCAGTGAGCCTCTGTTCACTTCAATTGAGGGTATGATAGGATCCTGGTTCAGATTCTAATGTTAGAATCAGACAAGTGTTTTATTACTTAATCTCCAACTTAAATTTTAAATAATTTTACCATGTAGAACTAAAAGGCAAACACAACACAAAGGAGTAATAGCGCACTGAGAGTCCAGATTGAGGACAGACTCAAGGGCGTGAATTACTCAGATTGGAATAGAAACTTGAGGCTTGTACTCAAGCATGAACGCAAGTAGTATATCCTTACCAAGGAAACTCCTGCCGAGCCACCGTTGAACGCCGCTAGGGCACTAAGGATACTTATCAAAGTTTCTTAGTAACCAAATCGACGAGTCATGCATTATGGTGGGTAGTAGGATGCCAGAGTTGCAAAAGCAGTTCAGGAACGTTTCAGATGACCCTCATACCTGTAAGGCAGAGGTCAAGGAAATGTTCAAGAAGAAAGCTCGTGTCAAAAGATATGATACTTTCATAGAACTTAACTCCTGCAAACTTAAGGCTGGAGCCCTGTTAGTCCCCATGTCACAAAGATTTAATGTCTTCAGTAACATCTAACCAGACTCGGTTTTGATGATCAGGTTTAAATGGCTACAAACCTTATGTTGCAGTCACTTCCAGATACATATAGTGATTTCATAGTAAATTACAATATGCATGACATGGACAAGTCCTTAACAGAGCTTCATGGGATGCTTGTGACCGCTGAAAAGAACCTCAAGGGCAAGACCAAGGAGGTCCTTATGGTCAACAAGAAGGTCAGCTTCAAGAAAGTTGATCTAGGTAAGGGTAAGGCTTCTGGGCACCTTGCAGGGCAGATCAGACACCCCAAGCGTCCAAAGGTTGAAGCAGCTCCCTAAACTGCTGTGAATTCTAAGGACAAATTAGAGGAGATGTGCTATCACTGCAATGAGCCAGAACACGGGAATAAGGGATTGTAAGCAATACAAGGATCATGTGAAGAAGAGTGGGTATCCACGTCTTCAGGATCAGATATTTACGTTGGTAAGCTTAATCGCTATAACGTAAATAAGAAAAGGCTTAAATCTAATGATTTAAATCAAGTTATAATATTTTTGTCATTTAAGGCACATAGTGTTAGAGTTATGCCCCAGTCCAATATAAAAGTGATCTACAGATGTAATGTTTTATCATCTTTCCGAATAAATAAATCGGCATATATTACTAATGTGTTGTAGTAATATATCGAATGTAATTTGATCTATGTCATTATGTGTGTAACCACTAATAGTAGATTTATAGATCAGAAAGAATTACATTTGATGAGTCCTTGATCAGCTAAGCTTCTTTATGAAGCGATCAGTATGAGACTAACTCCTTGTGATCACGCTCTACTGACCATGGCAAAGTATGTGCCGGAGTTATATCATAGATATCATCAGGTCGATGATATCGGACAACCCGATTGTGAGTATGCTGCATAGATCCAGTCATGAGATACTCACATATCGTAACTTGTCATTATATCCTAAGGCCAAGGAATCTTTGTGTACACTATGTAACGAATACCTAAGTTTGACCTAGTCTAACGTTATCTGTAAAAGGGTAGCTATAACGGCTTCGATTGGCTTTGGCATTTATTGCACTAGTGAACTCGAAAGGCGTCTGAGGGATTTATCACTTATACTTCGGTATGAGAAAGATATCCGTTTAGGCCACTTGATGAGTATGACTGAAGAAAGAGCATGGCCATGCAGGTGATACCTTAGTATCAGTTTTCAGTCATCTCAGATATCAAGAAACAGTGATTGATAAATTAGGATGAACATTCTATGCCTGTTGATCAATCTGGATATCGGTTTGATAAAAGGACAGTGACATGTACGATAACAGGTTAAGTCGAATAATCTATAATCACGAATATTGGATAATCATAATGTCTTGCTAGAGGTCACTTATGATGGAAAGGGTAAAATGGTAATTTTACCAGTCTGCCAATTATTCGTGAGCCTAGAGGGCACACGCATTAAGCACGATACATGACAACAATTATGGATGAGAATTGAGAACAATTCAGTAGTTTTCTGGCCTAAGGTTTTAACCAGACGATTGAAGAAATCAATTCGATGAAATTGAGCCGTTTGGACTAAACCGAAATTAGAACTCAAGTTAATGGGTTTAATTTGGGTTTTAGTTAAACGGGTTTAAAGCCCATTTAGGGATTTAAGATAAGAGAGGGAACAAATGCAAATAAGAAAGAATAAAAGGATAGATAATGCAATTTTAATTTTGAAATTCAATTTAATTTCAAATTAAAATCACATAATATCTATTTTCATTTTATCCTTGATTTTTTCAGCAACTTCTCCCTCCTTTCTCTCTCCCTCATTGTTGATTTTCAGCTCCCTCTCTTCCTCCATTGTTGCCTTGTTTTCTCTCAAAATTTCTAGCAAAATATTGAGTGAAAAATCATTTCGGTTGTGGTGCTTGTGTGGACTTGATAGAGAAAACACTACACTTGTGTTTTTGTCGATTACGAGAGGTAAATATCAGATTTATAATTATGTTTATAACATGTTCAAATGGCATTAAGATCTTAGCTTTTTACGATCACCACGGTTACATAAAGTCCGCTGCATGATATTCATCGTTTGGAACCCGTGGTGATCTCTTTCACATAGGCGAGAAATGCATTTCAACACTTCACAAGTGTGGACTTTAAGTTCGTTTGAATTCACTCAAACTGAAAGATGCAAGTCTTGCCTAATGAGCGAGAAACGCATTTCAACACTTCACAAGTGTGGACTTTAAGTCCGTTTGAATTCACTCAAACTGAAAGATGCAAGTCTTGCTTAATGAGCGAGAAACGCATTTCAACACTTCACAAGTGTGGACTTTAAGTTCGTTTGAATTCACTCAAACTGAAAGATTCAAGTCTTGCCTAATGAGCGAGAAACGCATTTCAACACTTCACAAGTGTGGACTTTTTAAGTCCGTTTGAATTCACTCAAACTGAAAGATGCAAGTCTCGCCTAATGGGCAAAATGACGAAGGCACCTTTCACAGGTTTATGTGAAAGGCGAGTGACTTATTAAGTCTAATACATTCCGACGTATGTGGACCTATGAGTACTCAGGCCAGAAGAGATTTGAACTAATACTTGACTCTGGAAACGGCCGCATTCATTTTGAATCGGGCTCCGAAGAAGACAACGATAGTACACCTTGTGACAGTAATTCTGTCTCCCATTACTATGGATGCGTGCGCCTCAGCGTAGTATTCATTAGGATGCGAACTGAATAAGGTAATGAGTTCTATTTGGATGCGTGCGCCTCCGCGTAGTAGCCAAATAAGAGCTGGACCAGAGTCACAGAAGGTACACCATATGACACTCATTACGTCTCCCATTACTGTGGATGAGTGCGCCTCCGCGTAGTATTCATTGGGATGGGAGCGGGATGAGAGGGTCAGTTCTATTTGGATGCGTGCACCTTCGCGTAGTAGCCAAATAAGAAATGGACCATAGTCATATATGGTGTGGGAAACATCCTAGTATGTTTTTCCTAAAAGATTTGGGTAGCAGAGATGCATGCATCCAAATCAGACAAATGTGTCTTCGTAAGGTATCCTTAAGAAACTAAGAGATACAACTTCTACATACCCAGCGAGTACAAAGTCTTTGTTGCTCGAGGAGGGGTATTTTGGAGAAATATTTTATTTCCAAAATTGCTAGTGGGAGTCTCGTGCATCTTGAAGAAATTCGAGAGGATACGGAACAGCCTGAAGCAATTCAGGAGCCTGCTATGCAAGATGTAGAAGTACTGGAGCCTCAGATGGTTGCCGATGAAGAATCAATCCCAACAGAAATTCCAAATGGTCTAAAGAGGTCTGAAAGATCTTGTCATGTTCCAGACAGATATGGCTTCACAGCCACTGAGGGAAATGATGTGATGTTGGTGGATCAGGATGATCCAGAAACCTACAGACAAGCTTTAACCAGTCCAGACTCCGAAAAATTGTAGAATGCTGAAATTCTGAATCGTAGCCGAGTCAGGAAGTCGAACACAAAGTCTTTAACTTGTGTATCGACTTCTTGTGGAAACAGTAAGCAAAGTAATAGACAGATAGTAATCACGACACCAGAGATGATTACCCAGTTCGGTGACTCCGCACCTACGTCTGGGGGCACTTTGCCAGTGGAAAGGTTTTTCACTATCAGGTAGTCAATAGTACAACTTCAAGCCCAACTAGCCATCACACAAGCTATTGTCCTAAGCTACTATAGATCTCACCGTGAATCGCCTCGACCAGGAGCCTCTCCCCCTGTCTTTGAGATTCCCTCAATTCCACCCTTCGAGCAAGTTCATGCTCGGTGTCGTTGTCTTCTTGGACGGAGTTGTGAATCTTCAATCACAAACAAAAACCCTAACCGACCCAAACACTTAGTCTTCGCGACTCAAGGTTTGATCGGAGCAAAAGGTCCGTTCTAGCGAATATTCATCAGCCTCTCAACACGCCGATGGTGCACGGTTAAGAGCTCTGAGAAATCTTGCAGGTGTTAGAACAAGAACGGATAACTGCTAATGGGAAGCCAAGGGCTTTTTATAGCAGCTCACATTCCTAATCCTTCTCGGATCAGGAACAGGAAAGTCAGGCAAGTTGTTGCCGCCTTCCACGACAGCTGGAAGTCGTCTTGCCTGTTCTGACTTCCTGATGAAATCAGGCAAGTCTGGTTGTCGCCTTTTGCTGACGTGTAACTGCTAGCTAGAAGTCGCCTGACTTGTCGACGTCACTCTCTTGCGCTCCAAGTGTTCGTGGCGCCTTTCTTCTTTCGCTCCAAGCTTTGTCGAAATAGGAAAGCTTCAGACTTTCCTAATCTGCGGCTCGTAACAAGTCGCTCCACATGTCATGTAACATGTTACTCGACTTCTTACTTTTGCACTAAAAAATCATGCCAACTATTAAACGTAGCAACAATCTCCCCCTTTGGCAATTTTTTAGGCAAACTCTCTTTTGTAAGCCCATCGTCATCTTGTGGCAGTTACGCACATCAAGTGACTTTTCTTGTGGCCGTTACGCATAACAAGTGATGTGACTTCTTTACTCCAAGCAGGCTCATCGTCGTCACCTTGAGGCAGTTACTCACACAGCAAGTTTCGTGACTTCCGATGCGACTTCTTGTGCGGCTTCTAGTTTATCTTCTGGAGTAGCTTCTGGAGCTTGACTTCTTGAGCGGCGATTTTGTATGCACATCATTCGGCGCGACTTCTGGCGTACATCTTTCGGCGCGACTTCTGGCGTCGTATCACATTTATCTCCCCATGTTTGTCGAAAAATATTGCCAAAGGCAATCTCATAACCTAGATTTGTCTAAACAGCAGGGTAAAAGAAAAATAGCTAACACCATGAGCACATAAACGGCTCAAACATGAGCTTAAAACCAGCTCAATCAAGAGCAAATATCCAAAAAAAATAGTCACAGTGTACGGAAAGTAACTCGGACAAACCCCGAGAATTTAATAGTGTGTGTGGGACAGAGTTACCATAGCAAATTTCAGAGAATTACTAAAATGACGTGGAGTCGTTATCTTCTTCTTCAGCAGGAACATCAGCAGTAGCAGCAGCAGCAGTAGATCGGAGGTCTTCCAGAAGGACTTCACAGGCGACTTTGCGAGTTGAGAGCGTGGCAATTGACTTCTCCAGATCAGCAATCATTTCCACCAATCCTTCCTGCATCCTAGCGCCAATTGGTCCTGAGGGACGAGAGCTTGATCCAGCTCCTGGAGTTTTGGCCATAGGAAGTCCAAGGTCCTTCAACTGCTGCCCTTCAAAGTTCTTGAGATTGATGGCAAGAGGCAGTGGCTTTTTCCCGGGAATATCCGATTCTCGAACAATGTTAGGACATTGTTGGAGAAGGATACCGGTGATTAGCGAAGGAAACCCGATCAGAAGTTTGATAGCACATGATTTGGCATGCTTAACTAGATGGTCAATAATATAAGCGCCAAAATCAATGGGAGACAGCGTACCTATTTGGTAAATGAGTTTTTCCAGCTCTATTTTGATGCTTGACCCATGTGTAGAGGGTGCCCAGTTAGCCAGACCGATGCGGTAGAGAATAGAATATTTGGCTGTGAGCTCGGTTGCCGCAATGGTGTCCTTGACTGGCCAGCCCTTCCTACGTCCTCCAGTTAGTTCGACCGCTACTCTGTCCAAGTGCGGGACTTCCGGAGTGACTTGTGGGTCATTCTGCCAAGATAGGTGTTGATGGTAGAGGCAGAGACTTCAAAGCATTCTCCCCGGACAAACACCTTTCGGTATTCAGCATCTTCGGGTTCATCGAACTCGCTTGATACGTTGACAATAAACTCCTTGACCAAAGTTGGGTAGAATGGCCCAATATTGATGACCGTGTTGGTCAGGCCAGCTCTACGGATAAGCTCTACAATCGCATTTATCCCTTGTGCTTCTGTGGAGAGTTTTCTTTTCAGGATAGATCTTCCGTTGATAGACATACTGCCACTTAACGGCATTGTCTACAGAGTGGAAAGAGACGTTGTCTGTGGGTGCCTTCGGTACATACTTGGGAAGTTTCTGCCCTCCTAATGTCTTCTTCACCTGTGGTGGCACAATTTGGGTGCCTTCTTCTTTTGATTCTTCTTCTTCTGGGACAATGGTTACTGCAGTGGTCAATGACTTCTTTCTTGACTTCTTCGGCTGTTTGGACGCCGAAGCTTCTTCTTTTTCTGCTGCTTTCCTTTTTGGGGTCAATCTTCTCTGAGTTTGAGTTTCTTCTTCTTCATCAACCAACCTTCGGGTTGGTAGCTTCCTTCCTTCAGCCCTTTTGGGCACAGCTTCTTCCTTTTCCATGTTTTCAATATCGACACTTTCTTTGGCAGGTTCCTCTAGAAGTTGAGTGACTTCTGGAATGGCTTCAGGATTTTCATCACGCCCTGACTCACTGTTTGGGGCGATATGGGAACTTTCTTCCTTTTGCAAGTCCTCGTCTAGAGGGGACTTCTCTGGTGTGTGTGTCGATTTAGAGAGGCTAGGTTGGTCCTCGGAGCCAGTGCCGTGGACTTCAGGAACAAGGGTTTCAAATCCCTCTACAGGCAGGCTTTCTTTAGAGAGGATAGTAGATTTACCTTGTGTTGGAGTTGGAGTCGAGAGAGTAGCTTCTCCTTCAATGACTAACGGTATTCTTCCGCTGCGAGTTCCAACCATTTAGCTAGGATTTCTTCTTTGTGAGGAGAAAGTAGATTTTTGCAGAATTTTTTAGTATGAGAAACCCTAGCGATTTCAAAATAGTGGAGGAGGTGCAGAGTCTGTGGAAGTTGAACATAATGATTTCTGACAGGTGGATATTCAGATCGTAATCATTCTCAAAATTCAAAAAGGACTAACGGGCTTTTGATAAAAGGATTTGGGCCCGGCTTGATTTTGTGGACCCTGTTTGGTCCTGATCGAGAGAAAGAGTAAAATAACCTAAAAGCTCTTCCTCTTCTTGCTTGACTTCTAGCTATTCTAGACAGCAAAGTCCGAGGGTTGACCTCAGACTTTCAAACCTTTTTGCATCTAACGCCTTTGTAAATATGTCTGCGACTTGTTTCTCAGTGGGTAGGTATTCGAGCTTTATTTTCTTGTCTTCTACGAGCTCTCAAATAAAGTGGTGCCTGATGTCAATATGCTTTGTCTTGCTATGCTGCACTGGGTTCTTCGAGATGTTGATTGCACTGATGTTGTCACAGAACAAAGTCATGACTTCTTGCTTGACTCCATATTCTGCCAACATTTGTTTCATCCAAAGAAGTTGAGTACAGCTACTTCCAGCTGCGATATATTCGGACTCCGCAGTAGACAAAGCAATACAATTTTGCTTTTTGCTGAACCATGATACAAGGTTGTTCCCCATGTAGAAACAACCTCCAGAGGTGCTTCTTCGATCTGGTGTGCTTCCTGCCCAGTCAGCATCACATTATCCAACCAGAGTAGGAGAGGTATCAAAAGAATATAGCAAACCCAATTCAGAGGTTCCCGAGATGTACCTTATGATCCTCTTTGTATGAGCCAAGTGACTAACTTTTGGATTGGCTTGATATCGAGCACAGATTCCCACAGAATAAGCAATGTCGGGTCGACTTGCTGTTAGATAGAGGAGACTTCCTATTATGCTTCGATAAAGACTTTGATCAACTGGTTCTCCCATCTCGTCCTTTGTGCACTTGTCATGTGTGGCAATAGGAGTCCTTTTGTGCGAAGCCTTTTCTAACCCGAACTTCTTGACAATGTTCTTTGCGTATTTGCTCTGGGAGATAAATATTCCATCTGACATCTGCTTGATCTGGAAGCCTAGGAAATATGTAAGCTCACCGACCATACTCATCTCAAATTCCGACTGCATGTGTTGAACGAAGCGTTCCACCATCTTGTCTAACTTCCCTCCAAACACAATGTCGTCGACATATATTTGAGCAATCATGATGTATTTTCCTTCCTTCTTTACAAAGAGAGTTTTGTCTACTCCCCCTCGAATATAGCCATTCTTTACAAGGAATTGAGTAAGACGTTCATACCATGCTTGTGGAGCTTGTTTGAGACCGTAGAGAGCTTTCTTTAGCTTGTAGACATGGTGTGGAGAGTCATGGTCTTCAAATCCCTTTGGTTGGGCTACATAGACTTCTTCGTTCAGATTTCCATTGAGAAAGGCACTCTTTACATCCATCTGATAGAGTTTGAAACGCAGATGACATGCGATGCCGAGAAGAAGTCGTATGCCTTCCAGTCTGGCTACTGGGGCAAAGGTTTCTTCAAAGTCGACTCCTTCGACTTGTGTGTACCCTTGAGCCACCAGTCTCGCTTTGTTTCGAGTGATGTTTCCTTGCTCGTCAGACTTGTTTTTGAATATCCATTTTGTCCCGATGATATTGACATTGTCGGTTTGGGTACAAGTTCCTAGACTTCATTCCTTGCAAACTGAACCAATTCTTCTTGCATTGCGCAGACCCAGTATTCATCATTGATGGCGTCTTGTATATTCTTTGGCTCAATTTTGGAAATAAAGCACATGTTACCTATCAACTCTTGGTAGTCAAGTGCTGCTTTTTGACGAGTTCGAACTCCCTCGTTAATGTCTCCAATTACATCCTGGGGTGGATGATACTTCTGAATTCTTCTTGATGGAGCTGTTAGCCTTGTGGGATTTGCCTCTTCATCCGGGATGATTTGGCTTTTGTCTTCAGACCTTTTGTTGCGCTCATCCTCCTTGACTTCCGGTCTGACTTCTCCTCTGACTTCTGGTCTGACTTCTCCTGAGAGATTTAGGACTTCTTCGTCCTCGTCACTGGATTGCTCGTTGCTGTCATCGATCACGACATTGATAGATTCCATGATAGTCCGGGTGCGTTTGTTGAATACACGAAAAGCCCGACTATTTCTGGAGTATCCGAGGAAGATGCCTTCTTCGCTTTTAGGATCCAATTTGCGTCGCGGTTCCCTATCTGCGAGTATGTAGCAGACTGATCCAAACACATGGAAGTATTTGACATTCGGCTTTCTCCCCCTCCATATTTCATAAAGAGTGAACGAAGTTCCAGGGCGGAGAGTCACTCTATTATGAATATGGCATGCCGTATTCAAAGTTTCAGCCCAGAAGTGCTGCGGGATGTCTTTTGCTAACATCATGACTCTTGCCATCTCTTGAAGAGTGCGATTCTTCCTTTCAACGATCCCGTTTTGATGCGGAGTGATGGGAGCAGAAAATTCATGGGCAATTCCTTCAGCATCACAGAAGTTTGCGAAGCTGATGTTCTCAAACTCCTTTCCATGATCGCTCCGAAGTCGGACGACTTTCCCAATGATTTCTCCCTTTTCTCGTTGAACTCTTCGACATAAGGCTTCAAAGACTAAGAAGGTATCTGACTTCTCTCGAATAAAGTCTACCCATGTGTACCTTGAGAAGTCGTCTACACATACAAATATGTACTTCTTCCCTCCTAGACTTTCTACTTGTATGGGTCCCATAAGGTCAACATGAAGAAGTTCTAGAACACGAGAAGTAGTAAGATGTTGTGCCTTCTTGTGCGACGTTTTGACTTGTTTCCCAATCTGGCATTCTCCATAGATTTTTCCTTCAATGATCTTGAGGTTGGGAACTCCAATGATCGCCTTTTCAGAGAGAATCTTTTGCATACACCTCAAATTGATGTGACCAAGTTTTTGATGCCATAGTTTTGTCTCTTGAGCTTTGGATAAAAGGCACTTGGTTGGCAAGGTACTGACTGTTGGAGACCATAGACAACAGTTGTCAAGGGACCTGTGGCCTATCATGACTTCCTTTTGTTGTTCGTCTTTGACCGAGCACTTGTCATGAGTGAAGTGGACATCCAGATTTAAATCACATATTTGGCTTATGCTGATGAGGTTTGCTGTGAGGCCTTCTACTAGCAGAGCTTCTTTCAGACACGAAGAGTTGGGAAGATTGAGTTTTCCTTTCCCGAGCACTCTCGCTTTTACTCCATCTCCAAACGTGACGAAGATATTAGTGCATGGTATTAACGTGACCAAGAAAGAGCTATTACCCGTCATATGTTGAGAGGATCCACTATCAAAGTACCAATCGTTGCTTGTTGAGGCCTTTAAAGCGGTGTATGCGATGTTAGCTTGATAGTTGACCTCGTTGACTCGCCATTCCTTCCGAGGTTGGCTTTTCTTGACGGTGGTCCTTTTCTTGACCGAGCTCTTCCCATATAGCTGATAGCAGAAGGGTCGAATATGTCCTCTTTGTCCACACTGATGATAAACCCAGTTATGTCTTTTGTTCTAGGTTTTTGACGCGGCCAGGGTAGAAGATTTTTTGGTCGCTTGGTCAGCCGTGAAGTTAGGAGACTTCTGGCGAGACTTCTGGGAGACAGACTTCTGAGGAACGAAGATGGTGTGCGATGATGAGGCTTCTTTCGAATATCCAAGACCTTCCATATTCTTGGCTGGTTTCCCGATCGACAGGATTTGATCTAGAGTGTCCGTGCTTGGATTCATCATCTTTACTGACTTCGTGACCTGCTCTAACTCGCCTTTCAGTCAAACGACTTCCTTTTTGAGATCAACAGTTGTCTCGAGAAGTCTTGACTTGTCTTCATTAAGAGTAAGAATGACAGCGTTCTATTTTTCGATTACCCGAGAGTCTTCAAGCCACTTGACATACCATTCGTTGTAAGCGTTGTTGAGAGTCTCATCGGATAGCTCATCATCAGAGTCATACTTCTTTGAGCTTTCAGCTGGTTGATCTATTGTGGAGGAAGTGAAAGCCACATAGTTACTTGTATGCTCAAGGTCACTGTCTTACTCATCTTCATCGTCAGTTAGAGAGGCGATGAATCCCTTCTTCTGTTTCTTTAGGAAGTTGGGACATTCTCTCTACATATGTCCATATCACTCTGATGATCGTTCTCCTCGCCCTCCATCGTTGGCTGTGTTTTCGAGCTTCTGAAACTTGTGTAGTGGCTTGTATCTGACTTCTCGGGTCACTTTTCTTCCAGTCATCTGGCCAAATCTTTTCATGACTCTGTTGTAGTTTTTGGCCAGCATGGCGATAGTTTCCTCGATGTCACTATCCGACTCAGAGTGTGTTGAGTTCTTCTGATTAGAACTTTTGAAAGCCACACCTTTATGTTTCTTCTCAATAGAAGGTAGGGAGAGCTCGAAAGTCATCAGTGAGCCCATGAGTTCATCAAACTTCAGTGTCTTCAAGTCATGGACTTCTTCGATGGTGGTGATATTCATCTTGAATCTGGGACTTAGGGCTCTTAGTGTTTTTCTGACCAAGTCCTCATCGGTCATAGTCTCGTCGTCATTCATGGTCAGAGCTTCAAAGTTAGTCGTGAGGTACTGTAACTTCTACTCTTTGACTTTTGAAGTACCTTCGTAAGCAACCGCAAGTGTGTCCCAGGCAATTTTGGCACTTGTGCATGTGTTGATGAGTCGAAACACATTCTTGTCTACTCCATTAAAGATAGCATTGAGTGCACGAGAATTACCTAGGGCGGCTTCATCTTCTACCATGCTCCACTCCTTTTCTGGTTTGATGCTGGTTTGATTTCCATGAGCATCAGCATAGTAAGGTTCCTCCCATCCATTGCTGATAGACTTCCAGGTTTTGCTGTCGAGGGACTTCAGGAAAGCACACATCCGTGCTTTCCAATATCCATAGTTTATTCCGTCGAGTACCGGCGGACGATTGACAGATCCTCCTTCCTTTGAATCCATATTAGCTACTCAGATTTGCAGGAAAAACACCTAAAAGATTAAGGTGCCCCCTCTGATACCAATTGAAATTCTGAATCGTAGCCGAGTCAGGAAGTCGAACACAAAGTCTTTAACTTGTGTATCGACTTCTTGTGGAAACAGTAAGCAAAGTAATAGACAGATAATAATCACGACACCAGAGATGATTACCCAGTTCGGTGACTCCGCACCTAGGTCTGGGGGCACTTTGCCAGTGGAAAGGTTTTTCACTATCAGGTAGTCAATAGTACAACTTCAAGCCCAACTAGCTATCACACAAGCTATTGTCCTAAGCTACTATAGATCTCACCGTGAATCGCCTCGACCAGGAGCCTCTCCCCCTGTCTTTGAGATTCCCTCAATTCCACCCTTCGAGCAAGTCCATGCTCGGTGTCGTTGTCTTCTTGGACGGAGTTGTGAATCTTCAATCACAAACAAAAACCCTAACCGACCCAAACACTTAGTCTTCGCGACTCAAGGTTTGATCGGAGCAAAAGGTTCGTTCTAGCGAATATTCATCAGCCTCTCAACACGCCGATGGTGCACGGTTAAGTGCTCTGAGAAATCTTGCAGGTGTTAGAATAAGAACGGATAACTGCTAATGGGAAGCCAAGGGCTTTTTATAGCAGCTCACATTCCTAATCCTTCTCGGATCAGGAACAGGAAAGTCAGGCAAGTTGTTGCCGCCTTCCACGACAGCTGGAAGTCGTCTTGCCTGTTCTGACTTCCTGATGAAATCAGGCAAGTCTGGTTGTCGCCTTTTGCTGATGTGTAACTGCCAGCTGGAAGTCGCCTGACTTGTCGACATCACTCTCTTGCGCTCCAAGTCTTCGTGGCGCCTTTCTTCTTTCGCTCCAAGCTTTGTCGAAATAGGAAAGCTTCAGACTTTCCTAATCTGCGGCTCGTAACAAGTCACTCCACATGTCATGTAACATGTTACTCGACTTCTTACTTTTGCGCTAAAAAATCATGCCAACTATTAAACGTAGCAACAAATGCCATGAGTGAGGAAATGAAATCCATGTATGAAAACCAAGTCGGGTGCTTGGTGGATCAAACCTCTGGGATAAAACCCATCGGTTCTGAGTGGGTCTATAGGATCACGACCGACATGGATGGAAGTCCTCAGACCAATATGGCTAGGATGGTTGTAAAAGGTTATCGTCAGATTCAATACATGGATTATGATGACATCTTTTCACCAGTAGCAATGGTCAGATTGATCCGGATTATTCTTAGCCAAAACTATGGCAGATGGATTTCAAAACCCCTTCCTTAGTAGGAACTTACTAGATGGCGTGTATATCACACGACCTGTGGGTTTTGTAGATCCAAAGAATCCCGGAAAGATTTGTAAGCTGCTTAGATCCATTTATGGATTAAAGCAAGCTTCACGGAGTTGGAACATTCGTTTTGATGAAGCTGTAAGGGAACTCGGCTTCGTCAAAAACAAAAGTGAGCCTTGCGTACATAAGAGAGCGAGTGGGAGTAATATTGTATTCTTGATATTTATTCATCGGGAATGACATCCCGACCTTGCCACCAAAGCTTGGTTAGGGAAGTACTTATCGATGAAGGACTTAGGTGATGCTACATTTAATGTAGGCATCAGGATCTCTACAGATCATTCCAAAAGGATTTTGGGCCTAAGTTAGAACATGTTGCTAAGTCAGAGCATGTACATAGGTAAAGTGTTGAGAAGATCTCAATGCTTGATTCTAAGAAAGGATACATACCCATGCGTCATGGCATTAAGCTCAGCAAGCTACAAAGTCCTAGTACTCCTGATAAGCAGAGCAGGATGAGTAAGATCCCTTATGCTTCGGCTGTGGGATCCATCATGTATGCCAGGATGTGCACGAAACTGGAAGTCTCGTTTGCACTAAGCTATACCAGCAGATTCCAATCTAACCCCGGCCAATTACACTAGATTGTTGTCAAAGGTCATACTCAAATATTTGAGGAGGACCAATGATGCATTTCTACTGTATGGGGATATAGATAGAGAACTAGCAGTCAAAGGACAAATCGATGCTAGTTTTCAGACATATCCAGTTGACTTCAAAATTCTGTCAGGATATATTTTGTGTTGAGTTGTTGCGCTTTCAGCTAGATAAGCTTTAAGCAAGCCAAAATTGCCAACTCTACAACGGAGGCTGAGTATATAGTTGCAACAAAAGCAGCTAAAGAGGCCGTATGGATTAGAAGCTTTCTAATCGCATTAGATGCAACGCTGCGAGCGTCTGATCCGATAAGCTTGTTGTGAGACAACACAGGTGCCATAGCTATTGCTCAAAAGCCCAGATTCCACAACAGATCTAAACATATACTCAGCAGGAATCACCTCGTGAGAGTTATCACATACAGAGGTGATACGGAGATTAAACACTATTCTTCTGGCCTGAGTACTCATAGGTCCACATACGTCGGAATGTATTAGGCTTAACAAGTCACTCGCCTTTCACATAAACCTGTGAAAAGTGCCTTTGTCATTTTGCCAATTAGGCGAAACTTGCGTCTTTCAGTTTCAGTGAATTCTGTTAGAGTTATGCCCCAGTCCAATATATAAGTGATCTATAGATGTAATGTTTGTAGGGTTTTGGAGCGTTCTAGATCGTCGAGATAGCGGAAGCAATATAAGAAAATCTACTCTAAACCTTTTCCAAGAACATAAACCATTAAATCCCAAAGCAAAATCTATTCCACAAGATATTTACCTTTAAGTCTTGTATGAATCGATAAAGAAGAACGTTCGGATCTTCTTCTCTAAAGCAAGTCCACACCAAGGGGATGATCTTGATGATCCCTCACTTAACTGCCTACTAGAACAATTAAATGAAGAACAAGAGAGCAAGAACAAGAGGAGGATGAGGGGTGGCCGGCCAAGCTAGAAGAGAGAGAGAGAGTGTGAGTTTTTGTGATATTTTGATTAATGAATTAATGTCTAGTATTTGAATTCATCATCCAACTCACAAGTATGGGTTAAAAGTGATTGGTATGGGCTTAAAGGTGCTTTAACCCATACCCCTTAAATCACTCACCTCTTAATCCACAGTCACCAACTAAGCATGGTGTTGTGTGGCCCCCACACATGGACCCACCATGTGGGCCGGCCAAGAGGTCTTGTTGGGCCCTTATTGGGTCGGCCATAAGGCTTCATGGGCCGAGCCCAAAGGGCCCTCCCGTGTTGTCTCATGCCGTGTCCAAAAGTCGCCCGACCATTTTGTCGTCGCTTATCAAACAAAGTCCGACGCGATATCGACGAAAAATCTCAGTTTTCTCGATTCGCTAATTATTCTCTCAAACCAAACCTATGGCACAAAACCTCCAGTTTTGTCCATGTATTGCTCCTCAAGAAACGTCAATGTTTCCTTGTCTCAAGTTATCCGTCTTGAATGTGTGTGACCCTCTAGGCTCATGCCACCGTTGGCAGATCGGCGCAAAAGATCTCTTTTGCCCGATCCATCATAAGTGGTCTCTAGTAAGACATTATGATTACCCAAGGTGCATGACGATCGATGACTCCACTTAACCTTGTGCGTAAAAGTCACCATCCTATTATCTCTAGATGTCCCGATCGATCACAAGGCATAGAGTCGTCACCCTTGTTTAATCAATCATTGTTACTTGATATGCGAGATGGCTGAGAACTGATAACCCGTATCATTTGCATGGCCATGCTTTTACTCTCAGTCAGTCTCCATCAAGAGGCCCTTTAACGGATATCTTTCCCATACCGTAGTGTGAGGGATAAATCCCTTAGCCGTCTTTCGTGTCACTCATGCAACCCGTTCCGCCACCTAATCATGCCCTTTATAGCAATCCTTTCACAGAAAGCGTTTGGCGCAAGTTAAAGCCGTACGTTCATTGCATAGTGATCACAAAGACTCCTTGGTCTAAGGATGTCGTGACAAGCTATTCCATTTGAATATGTTCATGGCTTAATCTATGAAAACACTATTCAAAGCGGGTCGTCCGATATCAATCACCTCATGATATCTATGATATGATTCCAGGATCCCACATCCCTATGACAAGTAGAACTACGTCATTAAGAACCATCCTCATACTGGTCGCTTTAAGGAAGCATAGGTTGACCAGGGACTCGTTAAGTGTGATCCGCACAGATTTATGGTTCTACTACTTTAGTGGTCATAAATCAGATCATGCTTAACATATTACTTAAACACATAAGTAATACAAAGCCGTTTTATATATATATATTTCAAACGATGATATTGTACATAGACATTTACAGGGTAATAGCAATTGGACTAGGGCACAAATGCTATCAATCTCCCACTTGCCCCTAGTTCCAATCTAAGTCCCAGTCTATACCCATTGACCTAACATGTTTATCATGTTTTGCTTGTGGAAGAGCCTTGGTCAAGGGGTCGGCTGTGTTATCATCAGTTGCAACGTAGTGGATCTTCACGTCACCTCTAGCAACTATGTCGCGGATGATGTGATACTTTCTGAGTACATGTTTGGATCTGTCATGTGCCCTGGGTTCGTTAGCTTGCGCAATGGCCCCGGTGTTGTCACAATATAAGTCTACTGGGTTAGATGGGTTTTTAATTACACCTAACCCATCCATGAAACTCCTGATCCATACAGCCTCTTTTTCCGCTTCAGATGCGGCAATGTACTCAGCTTCGGTCGTAGAGTCGGCAATGGTGTCCTGCTTCTTGCTTTTCCAGCTGAATGATCCACCGTTCAACGTAAACACATATCCCAACTGACTCTTAAAGTCATCGGGGTCTGTCTGGAAACTAGCGTCGACATATCCTTTGACGACTAGATCATAATTTCCTCCCCCGTATACAAGAAAGGCGTCTTTGGTTTTTCTCAAATATTTGAGAATCGCCTTGACGGCCATCCAATGTGCCTCACCGGGTTTGGATTGATGTCTACTGGTACAGCTTAGGGCAAACGAGACATCCGGTCTCGTCCATATCATGGCATACATTATGGACCCTATAGCCGAAGCATATGGGATCTCATTCATTCTTGCTAGCTCAGCAGGTGTCTCAGCACACTGCTTCTTGCTAAGCTTCAGGCCATGACGCATGGGCAGCAATCCTTTCTTTGAATCTTGCATTGAGAATCGTCTCAACACTTTGTCTATGTAGGTGCTTTGACTTAAGCCCAAGACCCGCTTGGCACGGTCTCTATATATCTTGATCCCCAAGATGTAAGAGGCCTCACCTAAGTCCTTCATTGCGAAACACTCACCTAACCAAGTCTTTGTTAAGAGCAAGGTAGGGACGTCGTTTCCAATGAGGAGTAGGTCATCAACATAAAGCACCAAGAAGACTACATTGCTCCCATTTGCCTTTTTATACACGCAAGGTTCATCATCGTTTTTGACGAAGCCAAACTATTTCACTACTTCATCAAAACGCTGATTCCAACTCCGAGATGCTTGCTTCAAACCATAGATTGATTTGAGCAACTTGCAAATCTTTCCCTTATTCTTTGGATCCTCAAAACCCTCAGGCTGGGACATATAAACGTCCTCAGCTAACCTCCCGTTGAGGAAGGCGGTTTTGACATCCATTTGCCATATCTCATAGTTGTGATACGCTGCTACGGCAAGTAGAATGCGGATAGATTTGACCATAGCTACTGGAGAAAAGGTCTTTCATAGTCAATTCCGTGGATTTGCCTATAACCTTTTGCTACCAGTCTTTCTTTATAGGTCTAAGGTTTGCCATCCATGTCTATCTTTATTTTAAAGATCCATTTACACCCAATGACTTTTACGTCAGGGGTATGATCCACCAAGTCCCACACTTGATTATCTAACATGGATTGCATTTCTTCCCTCATGGCTTCCAGCGATTTCTCAGAGTCGGTTCCGTCCAAGGCCTCTCGAAAGGAAGCTGGATCATCGTCCACTAATATTAAACCATCACCTTCAGTTACTAAGAAACCGTATCTGATAGGTGCATGACTTATCCTTTCAGACCGCCTTGGACCGTCCTCATTTACTGTAGCTATTGGTTCTTGCTCAACGACCATTTCTGGCTCTACTTCTTCTAGTGGGTCATCTAGTGGTTCTTGAGTGACTGTCTCATCTAGAACTTCATCAAGATGAACAGCCCTCCCACTGACTGTCTTGGAAATGAACTCTTTTTCCAAGAATGTCCCACCTCGAGCAACAAAAACTTTATTTTCGCTCGGTTTATAGAAGTAGTATCATTTTGTTTCTTTTGGATATCCGACGAAAGTGCATTTATCTGATCTCGGTTCGAGCTTGGTTGCAAGCAACCGTTTTACATAAGCCTCGCAACCCCAGATTTTTAGGTAGGACAAAACGGGATCCTTTCCGTACCATTTCTCGAATGATGTCCCTTCCACTGCTTTCGACGGAGCCCTGTTTATTATGAATGTGGCCGTTTGCAGAGCATAACCCCAGAAGGAGATCGGGAGATCAGTGAGACTTAACATCGATCGAACCATATCCAACAATGTCCGATTCCTCCGCTCGGACACACCATTAAGTTGCGGTGTTCCTGGCGGAGTCCACTGAGATAGTATTCCACCTTCAGTAAGATAACTAAGAAACTCCTCGGATAAGTATTCTCCACCCCGATCAGAACGGAGTGCCTTGATACTCTTTCCGAGTTGGTTTTCTACTTCAGTCCTAAACTCTTTGAATTTATCAAAAGCTTCGGACTTATGTCTCATGAGATAGACATAACCATATATCTACTGAAATCGTCAGTAAATGTGATGAAGTAGCCTAAACCACCTCTGGCTGGTGTACTCATTGGTCCACATACATCTGAATGTATTAGACCCAATAGATCACCTGCCCTTTCGCCTAAACCAGCGAAGGGCGCTTTAGTCATCTTGCCAATTAAACAAGCTTCGCATCTATCAATCGGTTGGAATTCGAATTGACTTAGAAGTTCGCGCTTATGAAGCGCTGAGATGCGTTTCTCATTTATGTGCCCTAGACGACAATGCCAGATAAGAGTTTGGTCTAAATCATTAGCTTTAAACCTCTTAGCATTTATATTATAGAGCATGTTGGTTTTCGGGTTTTGCATATTCAATATGTACAAACCTCCAACAGTGTGAGCATTGCCATAAATCATGTTTTTGCGCATAATATTAAAAAACCCGTCCTTAATATTAAAATAATAACCTTCTTTCTCAAGAAGAGAAATTGAGATAATATTCCTGCTGAAAGCAGGTACGCAAAATACATCATTAAGTTCAATTACAAGCCCACTGGGCAAAGTAAGGTTCACAGAACCCACGGCAGTTGCGGCAACTCTGGTATTGTTCCCAACTCTTAGGTCCACCTCGCTCTCCCCCATATCTCTTCTACTGTGTAACACCTGCACATCAGCACAGATATGAGACTCAGCTCCAGTATCTAGTACCTAGGTAGTTATTGTAGAAAGATATAGCTCTAATGGAATACCTGATGAAGTAGCGGCCCCACCGCCCTTCTTCTGATCCTCCTTCAGCTGCTGACAGTCTTTCTTCCAATGACCAGGCTTTTGACAGTAGAAACAGGCCGACTCATTTGCCTTCCCTTTGCCTTGTACGGGCATGGAAGGTCTAGGAACAAATGGTCGTCTGTTCTTTCCTGCCAGGTGCTTTGGGCCTTTACCCTTTCCACCACCAGTTTTGAAGCTGGGTCCCTTCTTGACCATAAAGACATTTTTGGGCGAACTGCCCCTTATGCTCTTCTCGGCAGTCACTAGCATGCTGTGCAACTCCGACGCGGTCTTGTCCATATCATGCATGTGATAGTTCATCACGAACCCACCATATGCATGAGGAAGGGATTGCAGAATAAAATCCGCAGCCATTTCCTTTTCCATAGACATACCGATGCTAGTCATATGGTCAAAATGTCCCTTCATACGTAGGACGTGTGGACCTACGGAGCTGCTTGCTGACATCTTGCAGGATATTACTTCTCGGTGAACAATGTATTTTTCAATACGTACTTTCTCTTTGAACATATCCTTGATCTGTGCAAACATTGCAAACGGATCATGGGATAGCTCCATAAACTTCTTCTGGAGGTCCGCCTCCATACAGCCCAGCATGACACACGCAACGTCGATAGAGTCGCTAAGGTGTTTCTGGTACGCATCCTTAACGACCCTCGTTGCGTTGGCAGCTGGCTCCACCGGGATAGCCTTATCAAGGACGTACTCCCTGCGTTCCAACTTTAACACAAGTCGTAAATTCCTGTCCCAGTCCAGATAATTTGTCCCATTGAGTTTACACTTTTCGAGTATAGTCCTCAACGACAAATTAGACGAATTTGTTGAATTACTAGCCATTTCTACAGGAAGAAAGTAAATTTAATCAGAATAGTTGAATAAATTTACGAAGATCCGAATTAAACACCAACCATAAGATTCTAAGGTTTTAGAATCTTAAACCAAGATCCCTTATTCGTCATTTGAAGTACGCTAAGGCGCACCGCTCCAATTGACTTATTTAGGTAGGACGTCCGTCCAATTACAACCCGTGTAACTTTTAGTCAGGGTATTTGCAAAAGCACACGGCTTACCCTTCCGATGCCCCAGCTCGACCTCAGACCAAGAATCGTGGTCGAGTCAACCAACCTTCACTAACGAGCAAACTTTGTGCAGATGCTCTGCGAAGGCGCACGACATCCTAGAAAGTTTACCATTCCCTATCTAGAACCCATTCGATCGATGCTCCGCTAAGGCGCACGACACCGATAAAATGTTTCTACATGGGTGTGAATTTGGGTGGCATCTCACTTGACTCAAATTCGCTTGTAAATTGGTTGTGCTTAATAATTCGAAAGTATTTGGCACAATTACGAATCCGTTATCAACAACCCGTGTTGTGACGTTTCTAAATGTATCACATACTATCTTCATTTGAAACCGTCATTTGCAACCCGTGCAAACACGTTTCAAATTTGAACTCATCCATCACAACCCGTGCAAACACGCTTTAAACATGCAAACAATTAAAGTCGATTTTAATCTTTGCATGTGAGGTGATGGCTTATAAACTTATAAGCTAATCAAGCAAGCATGTTATTAATAAAATAATTCAAGCAAGCATTCATAAAGCGTTAAATATGCATTTTATAACCCATCCTAATCTTAGGATTTCTACGAGTCTTCACATCTTCTCGTCTTTCTCATTCGGGCTCCCACTAGCTCTTGGACTTCCTCCAAGACCGTCATTGTGCTCGATTTTCCATCCTTCTCGTCTTTGAGTAATAATTACAATTCATACTCGGTTCGTAGACCGGATAAAAAATAATTACACTTTATGGGCTCGAATAAAAGAATAATTACACGCTAACACTAACGGTATGCAAACCGTGAAAGCGATAAAATCTAATGGGCTACTAATGCATCATACATTTCATCACATCATCCAACGTGTTATCACACAAACATGTTATCAAATAATATGCAATAATTCCGGTTTTAATTTTGCCAAGTTGCTTGGTCGGGTTTATCGAAACTAGACCTTTTCGAAAAACGGTTTATTGAAACCGATTAAATTTTGAAAGTTTTCGAAATATTGGATCGCGGGTTCGTGACATGGATCAAACACCACACACGAACCAAGTCGGGCCAAGCCAATGGGCCGAGGGCCCATTGGGCCGAGCCCAACTATGCACGGCCCGGTTTGGGCCTTGGAAGGCCCAAACCCGGCTTGCCGCCACTCTCGGCCTCGGCCAAGAGTGGTGACGGGCCCGGTCACTGCCGGCCTCACCGGTCTTTGGTGACCTCCGTCCGGTACCTCCGATCCGGCTCCCCGAGAGTCTCTTCTCGGACCCGACAAATCCAATAATTTCCGAAAAATTCCAAATTCAATATATTTTCAAAAATAACATATTTCATGCAAATATCCCAAAAAGCATTAAAATCATGTTATCAAAAATTTGGCATGCAAATAATCACAAAACCGAAATTAATTCAACAAGACAAAGATTAAGAGGGTAACCACCCTCTGATACCACTATAGGGTTTTGGAGCGTTCTAGATCGTCGAGATAGCGGAAGCAATATAAGAAAATCTACTCCAAACCTTGTCCAAGAACATAAACCATTAAATCCCAAAGCAAAATCTATTCCACAAGATATTTACCTTTAAGTCTTGTATGAATCGATAAAGAAGAACGTTCAGATCTTCTTCTCTAAAGCAAGTCCACACCAAGGGGATGATCTTCATGATCCCTCACTTAATTGTCTACTAGAACAATTAAATGAAGAACAAGAGAGCAAGAACAAGAGGAGGATGAGGGGTGGCCGGCCAAGCTAGAAGAGAGAGAGAGTGTGAGTTTTTGTGATATTTTGATTAATGAATTAATGTCTAGTATTTGAATTCATCATCCAACTCACAAGTACGGGTTAAAAGTGATTGGTATGGGCTTAAAGGTGCTTTAACCCATACCCCTTAAATCATTCACCTTTTAATCCACAATCACCAACTAAGCATAGTGTTGTGTGGCCCCCACACATGGACCCACCATGTGGGCCGGCCAAGAGGTCTTGTTGGGCCCTTATTGGGCCGGCCATGAGGCTTCATGGGACGAGCCCAATGGGCCCTCCCGTGTTGTCTCATGCCGTGTCCAAAAGTCGCCCGACCCTTTTGTCGTCGCTTATCAAACAAAGTCTGACGCGATATCGACGAAAAATCTCAGTTTTCTCGATTCGCTAATTATTCTCTCAAACCGAACCTATGGCACAAAACCTCCGGTTTTGTCCATGTATTGCTCCTCAAGAAACGTCAATGTTTCCTTGTCTCAAGTTATCCGTCTTGAATGTGTGTGACCCTCTAGGCTCATGCCACCGTTGGCAGATCAGCGCAAAAGATCTCCTTTGCCCGATCCATCATAAGTGGTCTCTAGTAAGACATTATGATTACCCAAGGTGCATGACGATCGATGATTCAACTTAACCTTGTGCGTACAAGTCACCATCCTATTATCTCTAGATATCCCGATCGATCACAGGGCATAGAGTCGTCACCCTTGTTTAATCAATCATTGTTACTTGATATGCGAGATGGCTGAGAACTGATAACCCGTATCATTTGCATGGCCATGCTTTTACTCTCAGTCAGTCTCCATCAAGAGGCCCTTTAACGGATATCTTTCCCATACCGTAGTATGAGGGATAAATCCCTTAGCCGTCTTTCGTGTCACTCATGCAACCCGTTCCGCCACCCAATCATGCCCTTTATAGCAATCCTTTCATAGAAAGCGTTTGGCGCAAGTTAAAGCCGTACGTCCATTGCATAGTGATCACAAAGACTCCTTGGTCTAAGGATGTCGTGACAAGCTATCGCATTTGAATATGTTCATGGCTTAATCTATGAAAACACTATTCAAAGCGGGTCGTCCGATATCAATCACCTCATGATATCTATGATATGATTCCAGGATCCCACATCCCTATGACAAGTAGAACTACGTCATTAAGAACCATCCTCATACTGGTCGCTTTAAGGAAGCATAGGTTGACCAGGGACTCGTTAAGTGTGATCCGTACAGATTTATGGTTCTACTACTTTAGTGGTCATAAATCAGATCATGCTTAACATATTACTTCAACACATAAGTAATACAAAGCCGTTTTATATATATATTACAAACGATGATATTGTACATAGACATTTACAGGCTAATAGCAATTGGACTAGGGCACAAATGCTATCAATGTTTTATCATCTTTCCGAATAAATAAATCGGCATATATTACTAATGTGTTGTAGTAATATATTTAATGTAATTTGATCTATGTCATTACGTGTAAGGACCTCTCCCGGGCAGTTAGACTAAAATCTGGGAAAATTCAAAATTTTTGAATAGTGACCAGATCGAGTCTGAACCTGACCCCGAGAGTTGTTTTGGACATAAGATGACGTTATTTTCGACCAAGCTAAGTTCAGGGCGACTAAAGACCACTTCGTGACCCATTCGTGACCCATTCGGGGAAAGTTGACTTAGGTTGACTTTTTGCCGGAAAAGTCAACCGAGGACGTTTTTGGCGATTCTGGACTCGTTAAGTCCCGAATCGCAAAACGGTCGATGCAGTATTCTTAGTTAGCCCATTTTAAGTCACTCGGGAGTTTTTGCTGAAATCTCGATAAAAGTGCCCGTTCGGGGTCCGAAACGTCCGATTTTGGGATATCTTATCTGTTTTCAGTTGGTGGAAAAGGTGACCGATGTGATTGATGGGTCAAGTATCAAGGGGACAAGGAAGTGACTTGTTGTGTGTGGGGTTTGGTGATGTTGGGAAAGAGGAAAAAGGGTTGATTTTTGGGTTTTCATTTTATTTAATTAAGTAATTAATTAAATAAAATGTGTTGTTATAAGGAGGGGGAGCTCCCATTTCATCCGAGAACAACCAAGAGAAAGAGAGGGAGAAGAGAAGAAAGAAGGAGAGAGAAAGAGAAAGAGAAAGAGAAAGAGGGAAGGAGAAGGAGGGTCCGGCCAAGTAAGGAGGATTTCCCGTCAATCCGTCCGTCGTTTCTTCGAGATTTCTTCGTATTCGGAATCTCGGCATCGAGGACTACAAGAGGTATGGTTCTCTTTTCGATTTGGAGTAGTTTGGTTCGTGGGTTTTAAGTAGAAATGTGTTGTTTTAAGTTTAGTTAGACACTAGAGATGATTAGGCATGTTTTAAGACAAATTTGAACAAATTCCGGTGACCGGAGGGTCGCCGGAGCTCCGGCCACGTTGGTGGCTGATTCCGGTGGCCATGGAACGCTGACTCGAAGTGCTTCAAGCTTCATCTTGTGAGTTTTTCCAAAGGGGCAACGGTTTGGGAGCTAGAAGCCCGGGAAGTGAATGAACCGCTGAATCTGTCCAGCCGGACGGACAATCTGTTTTGCTCCGGACGGAGCCGTTCCCGTTCGAACTTGGTTCCGAGCAACACATGAAGTTTGTAGAGGACTGGCAGAGCTTCAACTTTCATGTTTACGTGTTTCCCAGACGAGCTACGGATTTGGAGCTGCAAGTCCGGGAAGTGGACTGTTCTGCGGAATCTGTCTCTGGACAGATTCGAAGTACATCCCGTAGCTCGATTTTGTTTCCCGAGAATTAATGTGGTGCCTTGTGTGGGGCCCACGAGCCCGGGGCTCGGGTTTTGTGAGTTCGGGTGGTCCCAGGTGACCCCCGAGTGGATAACTTGCGTATTTGATAATTTCCGGATTTAAATTGTGAAAGACGGTTTTTCCACCAATAACTTTAATTGAAGTATTTTAACGCTCGGGTGTCGGAATTCGATTCCGTTAAATGCATTGGTCTTAGAATATTAAATGAGGAGTTTAGAAACAATTTTCGTAATTTTCGGAGTCCCGAGGGTCAAAAACTCGTTTCCGGGCAGATTGGGTGTTTCGGGGAAAATGGGTCATTCCGGACCCATTTTGGCTACTTTGATTAATTTTAAGTGTGTCCAAGTGTTAGACACTTGTTGGAGTACACTTGTAAATTTATTGCATTCGTTTCGGAGTCTGTTTGAGTTTTTAATTATTGAATATAATTATTAGTTGATATTGACGCTCGCGGGAAAGGCAAGGCGTGAATAGCTCGAGCGGGAGGCTAGGAGCGTACGTGGAGCTTTCCTAATGTAGGGGGACATAGCTACCTAGACTATATGGCTTGATGCCTTTGTTTGATTATATATGTGTGTATATATACGTGTGAGCATGATTTGGCACTATGGTAGTGGCGTGAATATGCTTGGTGTGATTATATGCGAATAGTGAGATTTGCATGATAATGTTGGGTGAATTAGTTTAGTATAACTCTGAACTGATTGTATGCACGGGATTGTGCCAGGTATTATATTATTTGCTTTTCAGACGATGATTTATTCCGTCTTGCACCTAGTATGTTTTCTGCATGAGTATGGTGTGATACTTGTGTTACAGGTGGTGTGTAAGGTAAACCGAGTTGAGGGTGGATTCCCTTGATTGAGATCGGTTACCTTTATTTGTGGTAAGGGTCAACCGAGCTGAGGGTGGACTCCCTTAGTTGTGATCGGTTACCTTTATTTAGGTGTAAGGTAAATCGAGTTGAGGGTGGATTCCCTTGATCGAGATCGGTTACCTTTATTTGTGGTAAGGGTCAGCCGAGCTGAGGGTGGACTCCCTTAGTTGTGATCGGTTACCTTTATTTAGGTGTAAGGTAAATCGAGTTGAGGGTGGATTCCCTTGATCGAGATCGGTTACCTTTATCTTTGTGGGAAAGGTCAACCGAGCTGAGGGTGGACTCCCTTAGTTGTGATCGGTTGCCTTTATTTAGGTGTAAGGTGAATCGAGTTGAGGGTGGACTCCCTTGATCGAGATCGGTTACCTTTACCTAAGGGAGGGTGAACCGAGGCAAGGGTGGATTCCCTGGGCTGAAATCGGTTACCCTAGGGTGTAGTTAATTATGTTATACAACTACTTTTGCATTGTTATCATCTTGTGTATGTGCGATGTTTGAGTCTTGGAGGTAGCGTGTTCACCCCTAGAACTTGTGCAGGTTATGGATGCGTTTAGATCTTTTGACTGGGAGCTTGGGGGCGTGTCGTGTCGACGTGTCTTTGCCAGTGGCGTTTGGTCGGCTGTTGTAGACTCTGTTGAGTCGTAACCTGTTTTGTTACTGCTTTTCATTATCCGGTTTATTACTTTATTTTGTAAAACACTCGGTGAGGTGGCGTTATACCTCACCATTATGGTATTTATTTATGAGTTACTTGCTTCATTTTCAAAGGACGTTTTGATGGAATTGTTTTAGAACTGGTTTACTTACTCGTATTTTATCGCGTGACGACTAAGATTCGGAGAACCGGATCTTGGGGCGTTACAGTTTGGTATCAGAGGCTCAGGTTCAACACCTGTGTGCCTTGCGTCGACACATCGGGTAGAGTCAGTAATAGGAGAGTATTACGTGGCTTTGGTCTTTGAGTTTTGTGGTGTTAAGTTGGTCAGTAGTGAGTTAGCATGACAACTTATTGATAGCATTTGTGCCCTAGTCCAATTGGTATTAGCCTGTAAACGTCTATGTTCAAATATCATCGTTTGTAATGTATAAATATAAACGGCTTTATATTACTTATGTGTTGAAGTAATATGTTAAGCATGATCTGATTTATGACAACTAAAGTAGTAGAACCATAAATCTGTACGGATCACACTTAACGAGTCCCTGGTCAACCTATGCTTCCTTAAAAGCGACCAGTATGAGGATGGTTCTTAATGACGTAGTTCTACTTGTCATAAGGATGTGGGATCCTGGAACCATATCATAGATATCATGAGGTGATTGATATCGGACGACCCGCATTGAATAGTGTTTTCATAGATTAAGCCATAAACATATTCAGATGCGATAGCTTGTGACGACGTCCTTAGACCAAGGAGTCTTTGTGATCACTATGCAATGAACGTACGGCTTTAACTTGCGCCAAACGCTTTCTGTAAAAGGATTGCTATAAAGGGCATGATTGGGTGGCGGAACGGGTTGCATGAGTGACACGAAAGACGGCTAAGGGATTTATCCCTCACACTACGGTATGGGAAAGATATCCGTTAGAAGGCCTCTTGATGGAGACTGACTGAGAGAAAAAACATGGCCATGCAAATGATACGGGTTATCATTTCTCAGTCATCTCGCATATCAAGTAACAATGATTGATTGAACAAGGGAGACGACTCTATGCCTTGAGATCAATTGGGATATCTAGAGATAAAAGGATGGTGACTTGTACGCACAAAGGTTAAGTCGAATTATCGATCATCGTGCACCTTGGGTAATCATAATGTTTTACGAGAGACCACTTATGATGGATCGGGCAAGAGCGAGTCTTGCGCTGATCTGCCAACGGTGGCATGAGCCTAGAGGGTCACACACATACAAGACGGATAACTTGAGACAAGGAAACATGGATGTTTCTTTAGGAGAAGTATATGGACAAAACTGGAGGTTTTGTGCCATAGGTTCGGTTTGAGAGAATAATTAGCGAATCGAGAAAAATTGAGTTTTTCGTCGATATCGCGTCGGATTTTGTTTGATAAGTAACGACAAAAAGGTCGAGAAACTTTTGGACGCGGCATGAGACAACACGGGAGGGCCCATTGGGCTCGGCCCATGAAGCCTCATGGCCAGCCCAATAAGGGCCCAATAAGGCCATATGGCCGGCCCACTTGGTGGGGCCATTGTGGGGGCCACACAATGCCATGCTTAGTTGGTGATTGTGGATTAAGAGGTGAGTGATTTAAGGGGTATGGGTTAAAGCACCTTTAAGCCCATACCAATCACTTTTAACCCATACTTGTGAGTTGGGTGATGAATTAGAATGAAAGACTTTAATTCATTAATTCATTAAGTCATAAAACACACAAAAATCCTCTCTCTCTCTCATTGTGGCCGGCCACCCCTCTCCTCTTCATCATCTTGCTCTCTTGTTCTTCATTTAATTGTTCTAGTAGGCAATTAAGTGAAGGATCTTGAAGATCATCCTATTGGTGTGGACTAGCTTTAGAGAAGAAGATCCGAACGTTCTTCTTTATCGATTCAAACAAGACTTAAAGGTAAACATCTTGTGGAATAGATTTTGCTTTGGGATTTAATGGTTTAAATGTTCTTGGACAAGGTTTGGAGTAGATTATCTTTTATTGTTTCCGCTATCTCGACGATCTAGAACACTCCAAAACTCTACACTTATGTGTAGTGGTGTGACTGTATGACTTGAGAAATGATGGACAGGTTGTGGTACTGTGATAGTACATGAGGTTGCTTGTGAACGTGAGTATATTATTGACATGTTTGATTGATGACATGTGTTGACTGGTGGGCATGTTAGTGAGAACATTGCCGGTTGGTATTACTATGCTAGGATATTAGTACCTAGTATGATTAGTAATGGTAGAAAATCAGTGAAGTTCCATTGTCCTTTAGCGCGAAGTCCGCTTGATCGTGGATCCGAATTGCGATCTCATTTTCGTGCAGTAGTGCACATGGCGCCGAAGACTAGGCGAGGAGTTACTAGGGGGCGGGGAGCGTCGAGGGAGACTCAGGGAGCTCGAGTTGCCGAGCTCGCGGAGCAGACCACTGGTGTCGAGACACAGTCCGCGGAGACTGCCACCGGTAGTGCTGGGCAGGCGGGAACTCCCATGGGGATGCCCGCTGCCCCGACGACCGCTCCCGACAGGGTCCCGATGGGGGAAGAGCTGTTGAGGTCGATACAGTCCCTGACCGAATCCTTGCTCTTAGGATCCGAGTGTACTCGGTGATAGTGGACACCGCCGCAGCCATCGAGGAGGGGATGGCAGAGACCCGACGTCTCCGTGCACAGAGGCCCCGACCGAGTGGCCCTTCGGAGTCTAGAGACTTCAAGAGGCCCCGTCATTCGGGCTTTCCGCCACAGCAGGCTGGACGGATGGAGTAGAGGCCGCTGGCTTCGCTAGACACAACAGCTGCCAGCTCGGCAGGATCGAGACCACCAACCACTTGCTACATGTGCGGGCAGACGGGACATCTTTGTCGGGAGTGCCCACAGAGGCATGGGACTGCGAGGCAGAGTCAGGGCGGACAGCCCAGATCACTGGCGGGAAGGCCGGGAAGTCAGGCCGGGTCTCAGGGAGGCCGAGCCAGCGCAGGACCGCTCACATGTTATAGGTGCGGACGCCTCGGGCACATTGCCAAGGACTGTCCCTCCAAGGGCGCTACACCGGTACAGTCATCCGCATCACGGCAGGACTACCGGCCCAGGCAGGGAAACGCACCAGCACGGTCGGCAGGGCCGAGTACCGGGCAAGGGCAGCAGACACGGGGCAGAGTATATTCTGTTGCGGGCCAGACTGAGACGCCACAGCCTAATGACCAGAGATCAGCGCAGGGTACGTTCCTTGTTCTTAATTCGTGGGCGTCTATTCTCATAGACACAGGTGCCTCGAATTCTTTTATCTCTGCACGGTTTGCACGGTCCCTGGCATTGAGGGTCGAGTCTTTGAGTCCGCCCCTGCGTGTTGATACACCTTTGGGGGACGACACTGTTCTAGACAGGGTCTGCAAGACATGCGAGGTGCGCGTAGCCGACCATCCCCTTGTGGGGGATCTGATTGTACTTGACATGACGACTTTCGACGTCATCCTGGGTATGGACTGGTTGAGACGGTACCGAGCGATCATCGACTGTTACAAGAGGAGAGTGACAGTATCGAGCGGTGGCGCTACTATCACATGTACATTAGGGAGTCGGAGTGGAGTCCTACTTGCAGCACTATCCATAGCGGGCAGCGGCCCGACGGGCGGAGGCCGAGGACTACCACGGGTTGTTGATGAGTTTGCGGGCATGTTCCCAAACGATCTGAGCGGTTTGCCACCAGTGCGAGAGGTGGAGTTCGCGATCGAGTTGTTGCCGGGAACGACGCCTATTTCTGTGGCACCCTACCGTTTCGCTCCCGCGGAACTCGAGGAGTTGAAGAGTCAACTCCAGGAGCTACAGGAAAAGGGGTTCATCCGGCCGAGCACTTCGCCTTGGGTGCTCCGGCGTTTTTCGTGAAGAAGAAGGAAGGTTCACTCCGGATGTGCATCGATTACCGGAAGCTGAACAGGGCGACAGTAAAGAACCGTTATCCGATGCCGCGGATAGACGATCTCTTCGACCAGCTCAGGGGTTCGAAATGCTTTTCCAAGATCGACCTGCGATCTGGTTATCATCAGTTGAGGGTGCGAGAGGAGGACATCCAGAAGACGGCATTCAGGACACGGTATGGCCACTTCGAGTTCTTGGTGATGCCGTTCGGTTTGACCAACGCTCCAGCAGCGTTCATGGACCTGATGACACGGATCTTCCGGCCTTACCTTGACCAGTTCGTCATCGTGTTCGTAGACGACATCCTTATCTACTCTCCGGACGAGAGGACTCACGAGGCACATCTGAGGATCGTGCTTCAGCTACTCCTATCGCACCAGCTTTACGCGAAGTTGGAGAAGTGTGAGTTCTGGCTCACTGAGGTGAGGTTCCTCTGGCATGTAGTGTCCAGCGACGGTATCTTTGTTGACCCGGTGAAGATTGAGGCAGTCTCGAGATGGGCACAGCCGACGAGCGTGTTCGAGATTCGTAGTTTCCTGGGGTTCGCAGGTTATTACAGAAGGTTCGTGAAGGATTTCTCACGACTGGCAGCACCGATGACTCACCTTACACGGAAGGGAGTTAAGTTTGAGTGGGACGAGTCCTGTGAGAACTCATTCTTGGAGCTGAAGACTCTGTTGACCACGGCTCCAGTGCTGATAGTACCAGAGCGAGGCATAGGCTACGACATCTACTGTGACGCCTCCGGCGAGGGACTGGGTATTGTGCTGATGCAACTGGGGAAGGTGGTAGCGTTCGGGTCCCGACAGTTGAGAGTGCACGAGAAGAACTATCCGACGCACGACCTGGAACTTGCGGCAATCGTATTTGCACTGAAGTTATGGCGTCACTACCTCTATGGCGAGAAATTTCAGGTCTTCTCTGATCACAAGAGCCTGAAGTACCTCTTTTCTCAGAAGGACCTCAACACGAGACAGCGGCGCTGGATGGAGCTGATTGAGGCCTACGACTTTGACCTGCTTTACCACCCGGGCAAGGCAAATGTTGTTGCCGACGCCCTCAGCAGGAAGTCACTCCACAGTCTCGTTTCCATAGCTGTACGGGAATGGAAGATGCTGGGAGAACTCGGCGAGTTCAAGATGGAGCTAGAGGAAGTCACAGGGCAGGTGGCTCTGTGTTCCTTAGTAGCGCAGCCAGATTTGATCAGCAGGGTACTCGAGGCGCAGATCGAGGATGCGGAATCAGTGACATTCTGAGAAAGGTTGACCAGCGGAAGCGAGTCCGAAGGGTGGTCACTGGGCAACGATCAGGGTCTTCGCTTCCAGAGCAGACTGTTCGTGCCCCAGAGTCTCCGCGAGGCGGTACTACGTGAGTCGCACAGCTCGCAACTCATAGTACATCCCGAGGGGACTAAGATGTACCACGACATCAGACGGCACTTCTGGTGGAGCGGGATGAAGCGCGAGATAGCGGAATTTGTGGCGAGATGCCTTACTTGTCAGGAGGTGAAGATCGAGCACCAGAGACCAGCAGGTCCGCTACAGCCACTAGAGATCGCTGAGTGGAAATGGGAGCATATCACCATGGACTTCGTGTGCGGTTTGCAGAGGTCTACGAGGGGCAATGTTGATGTTTGGGTAGTGGTTGACAGACTGACGAAGTCCGCTCACTTCCTGCCTATGAAGATGACGGACCCAGTGGACAAGCTGAGCAGGCTGTATGTGCGCGAGATAGTCAAACTACACGGGGTGCCGGTGTCGATAGTGTCGGACCGAGACCCTCGCTTTACATCGCGATTCTGGGACAGCCTTCAGGGCGCTATGGGGACGAATATTCGGCTGAGTACCGCTTACCACCCGCAGACTGATGGTCAGTCAGAGCGAGTGATCCAGATCTTGGAGGACATGCTCCGGCCATGTATTCTGGACTTCCATGGAGCATGGGAGGATCACTTGCCACTAGCAGAGTTCACCTACAACAACAACTACCAGGCCAGCATTCAGATGGCACCATTCGAGGCGTTGTATGGTAGGCCGTGTCGTTCACCCGTCTGTTGGGCGGAGGTGGGCGACAAGAGCCTGTTAGGACCTGATCTGGTTAGGGAGACTACCGAGAAGGTAGCCCTGATCCGAGAACGGTTGAAGACGGCGCAGAGCAGACAGAAGTGTTACGCGGACAGGAGGCGTCGAATGTTTGAGTTCGAAGTGGGCGACCATGTCTTCTTGAAGGTTAGCCCGAAGAAGGGGCTGATCAGGTTCAAGAAGGCAAGGAGCGACGGGAAGTTGTCGCCGAGGTACATTGGGCCCTTCGAGATCATTTCCAGAGTGGGAGCAGTGGCTTACCGGCTTGCTTTGCCACCATCCCTTGCGGCAGTGCATAACGTTTTCCATGTATCCATGCTGAGGAAGTACCACCACGACCCGTCACACGTGATAGCTTGGGTTGAGCTAGAGTTGACTCCGGATGCGACTTATGAGGAACGGCCAGTTCGGATCTTGGACTCTCGCGATCAGGTGCTGAGAGGCAAGACCATCCCGTTAGTGCGAGTGCTGTGGCAGCATCACGGGGAGGGGGAGTCGACGTGGGAGCGGGCGGACGAGATTCGCGCCAAGTATCCTCGACTCTTCGAGAATTGAGGTACGTCCTTAACTCTGTTTAATTTCGCGGACGAAATTCCTTTAAGGGGGGTAGGTTGTAAGGACCTCTCCCGGGCAGTTAGACTAAAATCTGGGAAAATTCAAAATTTTTGAATAGTGACCAGATTGAGTCTGAACCTGACCCCGAGAGTTGTTTTGGACATAAGATGACGTTATTTTCGACCAAGCTAAGTTCAGGGCGACTAAAGACCACTTCGTGACCCATTCGGGGAAACTTGACTTAGGTTGACTTTTTGCCGGAAAAGTCAACCGAGGACGTTTTGGGCGATTCTGGACTCGTTAAGTCCCCAATCGCAAAACGGTCGATGCAGTATTCTTAGTTAGCCCATTTTAAGTCACTCGGGAGTTTTTGCTGAAATCTCGATAAAAGTGCCCGTTCGGGGTCCGAAACGTCCGATTTTGGGAAATCTGATCCGTTTTCGGTTGGTGGAAAAGGTGACCGATGTGATTGATGGGTTAGGTATCAAGGGGACAAGGAAGTGACTTGTTGTGTGTGGGGTTTGGTGATGTTGGGAAAGAGGAAAAAAGGTTGATTTTTGGGTTTTCATTTTATTTAATTAAGTAATTAATTAAATAAAATGTGTTGTTATAAGAAGGGGGAGCTCCCATTTCAGCCGAGAACAACCAAGAGAAAGAGAGGGAGAAGAGAAGAAAGAAGGAGAGAGAAAGAGAAAGAGAAAGAGGGAAGGAGAAGGAGGGTCCGGCCAAGCAAGGAGAATTTCCCGTCAATCCGTCCGTCGTTTCTTCGAGATTTCTTCGTATTCGGAATCCCGGCATCGAGGACTACAAGAGATATGGTTCTCTTTTCGATTTGGAGTAGTTTTTTTCGTGGGTTTTAAGTAGAAATGTGTTGTTTTAAGTTCAGTTAGACACTAGAGATGATTAGGCATGTTTTAAGACAAATTTGAACAAATTCCGGTGACCGGAGGGTCGCCGGAGCTCCGGCCACGTTGGTGGCTGATTCCGGTGGCTATGGAACGCTGACTCGAAGTGCTTCAACCTTCATCTTGTGAGTTTTTCCAAAGGAGCAACGGTTTGGGAGCTAGAAGCCCGGGAAGTGACTGAACCGCTGAATCTGTCCAGCCGGACGGACAATCTGTTTTGCTCCGGACGGAGCCGTTCCCGTTCGAACTTGGTTCCGAGCAAAATATGAAGTTTGTAGAGGACTGGAAGAGCTTTAACTTTCATGTTTACGTGTTTTCCAGACGAGCTACGGATTTGGAGCTGCAAGTCCGGGAAGTGGACTGTTCTGCCGAATCTGTCTCTGGACAGATTAGAAGTAAATCCCGTAGCTCGATTTTGTTTCCCGAGAATTAATGTGGTGGCTTGTGTGGGGCCCACGAGCCCGGGGCTCGGGTTTTGTGAGTTCGGGTGGTCCCGGGTGACCCCCGAGTCGATAACTTGCGTATTTGATAATTTCCGGATTTAAATTGTGAAAGACGGTTTTTCCACCAATAACTTTAATTGAAGTATTTTAACACTCGGGTGTCGGAATTCGATTCCGTTAATTGCATTGGTCTTAGAATATTAAATGAGGAGTTTAGAAACAAGTTTCATAATTTTCGGAGTCCCGAGGGTCAAAAACTCGTTTCCGGGCAGATTGGGCGTTTCGGGGAAAATGGGTCATTCCGGACCCATTTTGGCTACTTTGATTAATTTTAAGTGTGTCCAAGTGTTAGGCACTTGTTGGAGTACACTTGTAAATTTATTGCATTCGTTTCGGAGTCTGTTTGAGTTTTTAATTATTGAATATAATTATTAGTTGATATTGACGCTCGCGGGAAAGGCAAGGCGTGAATAGCTCGAGTGGGAGGCTAGGAGCGTACGTGGAGCTTTCCTAATGTAGGGGGACATAGCTACCTAGACTATATGGCTTGATGCCTTTGTTTGATTATATATGTGTGTATATATACGTGTGAGCATGATTTGGCACTATGGTAGTGGCGTGAATATGCTTGGTGTGATTATATGCGAATAGTGAGATTTGCATGATAATGTTGGGTGAATTAGTTTAGTATAACTCTGAACTGATTGTATGCACGGGATTGTGCCAGGTATTATATTATTTGCTTTTCAGACGATGATTTATTCCGTCTTGCACCTAGTATGTTTTCTGCATGAGTATGGTGTGATACTTGTGTTACAGGTGGTGTGTAAGGTAAACCGAGTTGAGGGTCGATTCCCTTGATCGAGATCGGTTACCTTTATTTGTGGTAAGGGTCAACCGAGCTGAGGGTGGACTCCCTTAGTTGTGATCGGTTACCTTTATTTAGGTGTAAGGTAAATCGAGTTGAGGGTGGATTCCCTTGATCGAGATCGGTTACCTTTATTTGTGGTAAGGGTCAACCGAGCTGAGGGTGGACTCCCTTAGTTGTGATCGGTTACCTTTATTTAGGTGTAAGGTAAATCGAGTTGAGGGTGGATTCCCTTGATCGAGATCGGTTACCTTTATCTTTGTGGGAAAGGTCAACCGAGCTGAGGGTGGACTCCCTTAGTTGTGATCGGTTGCCTTTATTTAGGTGTAAGGTGAATCGAGTTGAGGGTGGACTCCCTTGATCGAGATCGGTTACCTTTACCTAAGGGAGGGTGAACCGAGGCAAGGGTGGATTCCCTAGGCTGAAATCGGTTACCCTAGGGTGTAGTTAATTATGTTATACAACTACTTTTGCATTGTTATCATCTTGTGTATGTGCGATGTTTGAGTCTTGGAGGTAGCGTGTTCACCCCTAGAACTTGTGCAGGTTATGGATGTGTTTAGATCTTTTGACTGGGAGCTTGGGGGCGTGTCGTGTCGACGTGTCTTTGCCAGTGGCGTTTGGTCGGCTGTTGTAGACTCTGTTGAGTCGTAACCTGTTTTGTTACTGCTTTTCATTATCCGGTTTATTACTTTATTTTGTAAAACACTCGGTGAGGTGGCGTTATGCCTCACCATTATGGTATTTATTTATGAGTTACTTGCTTCATTTTCAAAGGATGTTTTGATGGAATTGTTTTATAACTGGTTTACTTACTTGTATTTTATCGCATGACGATTAAGATTCGGAGAACCGGATCTTGGGGCGTTACATTACGTGTGTAACCACTAATAGTAGATCTATAGATCAGAAAGAATTACATTGGATGAGTCCCTGATCAGCTAAGCTTCTTTAAGAAGCGATCAGTATGAGACCAACTCCTTGTGATCGCGCTCTACTAATCATGGCAAAGTATGTGCCGGAGTTATATCATAGATACCATCAGGTCGATGATATCGGACAACCCGATTGTGAGTATGCTGCATCGATCCAGTCATGAGATACTCACATATCGTAGCTTGTCATTATATCCTAAGACCAAGGAGTCTTTGTGTACACTATGTAACGAATACCTAAGTTTGACCTAGTCTAACGTTATCTGTAAAAGGGTAACTATAACGGCTTCGATTGGCTTTGATATTGATTACACTAGTGAACTCGAAAGGCGTTTGAGGGATTTATCACTCATACTTCGGTATGAGAAAGATATCTGTTTAGGCCACTTGATGAGTATGACTAAAGAAAGAGCATGGCCATGCAGGTGATACCATAGTATCAATTTTCAGTCATCTCAGATATCAAGAAACAGTGATTGATAAATTAGGATGACCATTCTATGCCTATTGATCAATCTGGATATCAGTTTGATAAAAGGACAGTGACATGTACGATAACAGGTCAAGTCGAATAATCGATAATCACGAATATTGGATAATCATAATGTCTTGCTAGAGGCAACTTATGATGGAAAGGGTAAAATGGTAATTTTACCAGTCTGCCAATTATTCGCGAGCCTAGAGGGTCACACGCATTAAGCACGATACATGACAACAATTATGGATGAGAATTGAGAACAATTCAGTAGTTTTCTGGCCTAAGGTTTTAACCAGACGGTTGAAGAAATCAATTCGAGGAAATTGAGCCGTTTTGAGTAAACCGAAATTAGAACTCAAGTTAATGGGTTTAATTTGGGTTTTAGTTAAACGGGCTTAAAGCCCATTTAGGGATTTAAGATAAGAGAGGGAAAAAATGCAAATAAGAAAGAATAAGAGGATAGATAATGCAATTTTAATTTTGAAATTTAATTTAATTTCAAATTAAAATCAAATAATATCTATTTTCATTTTATCCTTGATTTTTTCAGCAACTTCTCCCTCCTTTCTCTCTCCCTCATTGCTGATTTTCAGCTCTCTCTCTTCCTCCATTGTTGTCTTGTTTTCTCTCAAAATTTCTAGCAAAATATTGAGTGAAAAATCATTTCGGTTGTGGTGCTTGTGTGGATTTGATAGAGAGAACACTACACTTGTGTTTTTGTCGATTACATATTGTCCGCTGCATGATTTTCAATCTTTGGAACCCGTGGTGATCTCTTTCAGGATCTTAATGCTATTTGAACATGTTATAAACTCAATTAAAATCTGATATTTTACCTCTTGAAATCGACAAGAACACAAGCGTAGTGTCCTCTCTATCAAGTCCACACAAGCACACAACCGAAATGGTTTTTCTCTCTAATTTTTGCTAGAAATTTTGAGAGAAAACAAGAGCAACAATGGAGGAAGAGAGGGAGAGAATTTTCAGCCATTAGAGGGAGAGAATGAAGGGAGAGGTTGCTGAAAAAATCAAAAGGATAAGATAATTATAGATTATGTGATTTTTAATTTGAAATTAAATTGAATTGCAAAATAAAAATTGCATTATCCATCCTTTTAATCCTTCTTATTTGCATTTAACCCCTCTCTTATCTTAAACCCTAAATGGGCTTTAAGCCCATTTAACTAAAACTCAAATTAAACCCATTAACTTGAATTCTAATTTCGGTTTAGTCAAAACGGCTCAATTTCCTCGAATTGATTTCTTTAACTGTCTGGTTAAAACCTTAGGCCAGAAAACTACCGAATCGTTCTCAAATCTCATCCATAATTATTGTCATGTATTGTGCTTAATGCGTGTGACCCTCTAGGCTCACGGATAATTGGCAGACTGGTAAAATTACCATTTTACCCTTTCCATCATAAGTGGCCTCTAGCAAGACATTATGATTATCCAATATTCGTGATTATCGATTATTCGACTTAACCTGTTATCGTACATGTCACTGTCCTTTTATCAAACCGATATCCAGATTGATCAATAGGCATAGAATGGTCACCCTAATTTATCAATCACTGTTTCTTGATATCTGAGATGACTGAAAACTGATACTAAGGTATCACCTGCATGGCCATGCTCTTTCTTCAGTCATACTCATCAAGTGGCCTAAACGGATATCTTTCTCATACCGAAGTATGAGTGATAAATCCCTCAGACGCCTTTCGAGTTCACTAGTGCAATGAATGCCAAAGCCAATCGAAGCCGTTATAGTTACCCTTTTACAGATAACGTTAGACTAGGTCAAACTTAGGTATTTGTTACATAGTGTACACAAAGACTCCTTGGTCTTAGGATATAATGACAAGTTACGATATGTGAGTATCTCATGACTGGATCTATGCAGCATACTCACAATCGGGTTGTCCGATATCATCGACCTGATGGTATCTATGATATAACTCCGGCACGCACTTTGCCATGATTAGTAGAGCATGATCACAAGGAGTTAGTTTCATACTGATCGCTTCATAAAGAAGCTTAGCTGATCAGGGACTCATCAAATGTAATTCATTCTAATCTAAAGTTCTACTATTAGTGGTTACACACATAATGACATAGATCAAATTACATTCGATATATTACTACAACACTTTAGTAATATATGCCGATTTATTTATTCGGAAAGATGATAAAACATTACATCTGTAGATCACCTTTATATTGGACTGGGGCATTACTCTGACAATCTCCCACTTGCCCCTAGTTCCAATTTAAGTTCTGATCTACTCCCATAGACCCTGCATGTTTCTCATGCCTCGGCTGCGGCTGAGCCTTTGTCAAGGGATCGTCCATAGTATCATCAGTCGAATAGTGTTTAATCTCCACATCACCTCTATATTTGATAACTCTCACGAGGTGAAGCTGCTGAGTATATGTTTGGATTTGTTGTGGAATCTGGGCTCTTGAGCAATAGCTACGGCACCTGTGTTGTCCCACAACAAGCTTATCGGATCAGACGCTCGCGGCGTTGCATCTAATCCGATTAGAAAGCTTCTAATCCATACGGCCTCTTTAGTTGCTTTTGTTGCAAGTATATACTCAGCCTCCATTGTAGAGTTGGCAATTTTGACTTGCTTAAAGCTTATCCAGCTGAAAGCGCCACCACTCAACACAAAATATATCCTGACTGAATTTTGAAGTCATCTGGATATGTCTGAAAACTAGCATCGACTTGTCCTTTGACTGCTAGTTCTCTATCTTCATCCCCATTTACCAAAATGCATCCTCAATCCTCCTCAAATATTTGAGGATGGCCTTTGACAGCAATCCAGTTTAATTTTTCGGGGTTAGATTGGAATCTGCTGGTACAGCTTAGTGCAAACGAGACTTCCAGTCTCGTGCACATCCTGGCATACATGATGGATCCCACAGCCGAAGCATAAGGGATATTACTCATCCTGCTCAGCTTATCAAAAGTACTAGGACTCTGTAGCTTGCTGAGCTTCATGCCATGACGCATGGGTATGTATCCTTTCTTAAAATCAAGCATTGAGATCTTCTCAACACTTTACCTATGTACATGTTCTGACTTAGCAACATGTTCTGACTTAGGCCCAAAATCCTTTTGGAATGATCTGTAGAGATCCTGATGCCTACATTAAATGTAGCATCACCTAAGTCCTTCATCGATAAGTACTTCCCTGACCAAGCTTTGGTGGCAAGGTCGGGATGTCATTCCCGATGAATAAATATCAAGAATACAATATTACTCCCACTCGCTCTCTTATGTGCGCAAGGTTCACTTTTGTTTTTGATGAAGTCGAGTTCCCTTACAGCTTCATCAAAACGAATGTTCCAACTCCGTGAAGCTTGCTTTAATCCATAAATGGATCTAAGCAGCTAACAAATCTTTCCGGGATTCTTTGGATCTACAAAACCCACAGGTCGTGTGATATACACGCCATCTAGTAAGTTCCTGCTAAGGAAGGGGTTTTGAAATCCATCTTCCATAGTTATGGCTAAGAATAATCCGGATCAATATGACCATTGCTAATGGTGAAAAGATGTCATCATAATCCATGTATTGAATCTGACGATAACCTTTTACAATCATCCTAGCCATATTGGTTTGAGGACTTCCATCTATGTCGGTCTTGATCCTATAGACCCACTCAGAACCGATGGGTTTTATCCCAGAGGTTTGATCCACCAAGCACCCGACTTGGTTTTCATACATGGATTTCATTTCCTCACTCATGGCATTCTACCATTTTTCGGAGTCTGGACTGGTTAAAGCTTGTCTGCAGGTTTCTGGATCATCCTGATCCACTAACATCACGTCATTTCCCTGAGTAGCTGTGAAGCCATATCTGTCTGGAACATGACGAGATCTTTCAGACCTCCTTAGACCATTTGGAATTTCTGTAGGGATTGATTCTTCATCAGCGACCATCTGAGGCTCCAGTACTTCTACATCTTGCATAGCAGGCTCCTGAATTGCTTCAGGCTGTTCCGTATCCTCTCGAATTTCTTCGAGATGCACGAGACTCCCACTAGCTATTTTGGAAATAAAATATTTCTCCAAAAATACCCCTCCTCGAGCAACAAAGACTTTGTACTCGCTGGGTATGTAGAAGTTGTATCTCTTAGTTTCTTAAGGATACCTTACGAAGACACATTTGTGTGATTTGGATGCCTGCATCTCTGCTACCCAAATCTTTTAGGAAATACATACTAGAATGTTTCCCACACCATATATGACTATGGTCCATTTCTTATTTGGCTACTACGCGAAGGCGCACGCATCCAAATAGAACTGACCATCTCATCCCGCTCCCATCCCAATGAATACTACACGGAGGCGCACGCATCCACAGTAACGGGAGACGTAATGAGTGTCATGTGGTGTACCTTCTGTGACTTTGGTCCAGCTCTTATTTGGCTACTACGCGGAGGCGCACGCATCCAAATAGAACTGATTACCTTATTCAGCTCACATCCCAATGAATGCTACGCGGAGGCGCACGCATCCACGGTAATGGGAGACAGAATGACTGTCACAAGGTGTACTATCGTTGTCTTCATCGGAGCCCGACTCAAAATGAATGCGGCCGTTTCCAGAGTCAAGTATTAGTTCAACTCTCTTCTGGCCTGAGTACTCATAGGTCCACATACGTCGGAATGTATTAGACTTAATAATTCACTCGCCTTTCACATAAACCTGTGAAAGGTGCCTTTGTCATTTTGCCCATTAGGCGAGACTTGCATCTTTCAGTTTGAGTGAATTCAAACGGATTTAAAAAGTCCACACTTGTGAAGTGTTGAAATGCGTTTCTCGCTCATTAGGCAAGACTTGAATCTTTCAGTTTGAGTGAATTCAAACGGACTTAAAGTCCACACTTGTGAAGTGTTGAAATGCATTTCTCGCCTATGTGCCTTAAATGACAATGCCAGATTATAACCTCGTTTAAATCATTAGATTTAAGCCTTTTCTTATTTACGTTATAGCGATTAAGCTTACCAACGTAAATGTCTGATCCTGAAGACGTGGATACCCACTATTCTTCACATGATCCTTCTATTACTTACAATCCCTTATTCCCGTGTCCTGGCTCATTGCAGTGATAGCAGATCTCCTCCAATTTGTCCTTAGAATTCACAGCAGTTTTGGGAGCTGCTTGAACCTTTGGACGCTTGGAGTGTCTGATCTGCCCTGCAAGGTGCCCAGGAGCGTTACCCTTACCCAGATAAGCTTTCTTGAAGCTGACCTTCTTGTTGACCATAAGGACCTCCTTGGTCTTGCCCTTGAGGTTCTTTTCAGTGGTCACAAGTATTCCATGAAGCTCTGTTAAAGACTTGTCCATGTCATGCATATTGTAATTTACTATGAAATCACTATATGTATCTGGAAGTGACTGCAACATAAGATCTGCAGCCATTTCAACGTGATCATCAAAACCGAGTCTGGTTAGATGTTACTGAAGACATTAAATCTTCGTGACATGGTGACTATAAGGGCTCCAGCCTTAAGCTTGCAGGAGTTAAGTTCTATGAAAGTATCATATCTTTTGACACGAGCTTTCTCCTTGAACATTTCCTTGACCTCTGCCTTACAGGTATGAGGGTCATCTTAAACGTTCCTGAACTGCTTCTGCAACTCTAGCATCCTACTGCCCACCATAATGCATGACACGTCAATTTGGTTACTAAGGAACTTTGATAAGTATCCTTAGTACCCTAGCGGCGTTCAGCGGTGGCTCAGCAGGAGGTTCCTTGGTAAGGATATACTACTTGCGTTCATGCTTGAGTACAAGCCTCAAGTTTCTATTCCAATCTGAGTAATTCACGCCCTTGAGTCTGTCCTCAATCTGGACTCTTAGTGCGCTATTACTCCTTTGTGTTGTGTTGCCTTTTAGTTCTACATGGTAAAATTAATTAAGATTTAAGTTGGAGATTAAGTTATAAAACACTTGTCTAATTCTAACATTAGAATCTGAACCAGGATCCTATCATACCCTCAATTGAAGTGAACGGAGGCTCACTCCTCCAATTGAGAGCATCAAGGTAGGAATACATCCATCTACAAGACTATGTAGTTCCTGGCTAGGGTCTGTACTAAAAGTACACGGCATACCCTATACTGATACCCTAGGTCAGCCCTAGCTGACAATCGTAGACAAGTCTACCAAGCTTGAACTATGGATAGAACTAATGTGACTACTACGCGGAGGCGCACGCACCCACACAGAACCACCCATCTCATCCAGACCTTTTCTCTATGAATGTTACGCGGAGGCGTACCGACATCCATAGGGTCAAAGCCCTTTTGAGTGCCCAAGCTTGGATGGTATCACGCTTCACTTGTAATTATTTGCGTTTAAGTGAATTATAAAAGTCGGATTGTATATCGATACAATCTTAATCTGGAATCATCAATTGCAAATTCATGCAAAGATGATCCCTTAGCAGGTTAGATGCGAGTCTGATTAAATTCCGATTTTAATCTTTGCATGTGGGTGATAGCAAATCATACATATACTTGTATATTTAAACTATCATACATTCATACATTCAAACATACAAATGTAACGATAAAATATGCATAGCTAAGTCATCTAAAGTTCCTAAGAATCTAGCAAAACCGATACTAAAGACAAGGTCTTCAAGATCCAAACTTGCTCCATTCTTTTGAACTCCCACTGGCTTCGAGCCTCCTTCTTGACTTGATTCTTGTGTCGGTCTTCGTGATTACATATTAAAATAAATTAAATAAAATACAAATCACGACACGCAGGGCGTATTTACTACAACCCAAAATTAAGCAACACGCAAGTTGCAAAACCGAAATTAAAATACAAATCTAATGGGCTTAGCTAGCATCATGTGGAAAACATCATGTTATCAAAGATCATGTTATCAATCAACATGCTGATCAAACAAATAATTTTTCCAAATTTTATCTTTCTTAAGTGTGAAAAAATTCCGGTTTATCGAAACCGGACGGTTTAATCGATTAATTGAATTCTGGACCGGTTCTCGCTGGTTTATCGAAACCGAACCAAATTTGAAAAATTAAATTTTATTAGGGTTTCCAAATATCCTTGCGAACCAACCGGTTCGCACGAATCTGGTCGAGCCGAACCGGCTCAACCGAAGGTCGCCCGCGAAGGCAACCACGGTGGCCCGTGAGGGCTGCCGAGGTCGCCCGCGGGGCTGACCGTGGTCGGCCACGGGAACGACCATGGTAGCCCGTGAGGGCAGCCATGGTCGCCCCTAGGGCAGACCCTGGTCGCCCGCGAGGCAACCATGGTGGCCCTCACGGGCTGCCATGGTCGCCCGCAAGGGCAGACCGCGTCGCCCGCGAGGGCTGCCATGGTCGCCCGTAGGCGACCTCGTCGGCCCATGGTGCTGACCATGGTCTGCCCTAGGGCATTCCATGGTCCACCATGGGACTCGACCTGGTCGGCCATGGCTAAGCCATGGCTAACCCCGAAAAACCCAAAAAAATATTAATTTTTCCAATTTCCAAAATCAATCAAATCTGAAATTTTTTTTGATTTACATGCATGCTTATGATGAAGAACACATATAAACGTAAAAAAAAATCAGATTTAAACATATACAAATAAACATAATAACCATGCTCTGATACCACTGAAAGAGATCACCACGGGTTCCAAAGATTGAAAATCATGCAGCGGACAATATGTAACCGTGGTGATCGATTAAAACTTGATCTTAATGCTATTTGAACATGTTATAAACTCAATTAAAATCTGATATTTTACCTCTTGAAATCGACAAGAACACAAGCGTAGTGTCCTCTCTATCAAGTCCACAAAAGCACACAACCGAAATGGTTTTTCTCTCTAATTTTTGTTAAAAAATTTGAGAAAAAACAAGAGCAACAATGGAGGAAGAGAGGGAGAGAATTTTCAGCCATTAGTGGTATCAGAGCATGGTTATGTGATTATAGATTATAGATTATAGATTATGTGATTTTTAATTTGAAATTAAATTGAATTTCAAAATAAAAATTGCATTATCCATCCTTTTAATCCTTCTTATTTGCATTTAACCCCTCTCTTATCTTAAACCCTAAATGGGCTTTAAGCCCATTTAACTAAAACCCAAATTAAACCCATTAACTTGAATTCTAATTTCGGTTTAGTCAAAACGGCTCAATTTCCTCGAATTGATTTCTTTAACTGTCTGGTTAAAACCTTAGGCCAGAAAACTACCGAATCGTTCTCAAATCTCATCCATAATTATTGTCATGTATTGTGCTTAATGCGTGTGACCCTCTAGGCTCACGGATAATTGGCAGACTGGTAAAATTACCATTTTACCCTTTCCATCATAACTGGCCTCTAGCAAGACATTATGATTATCCAATATTCGTGATTATCGATTATTCGACTTAACCTGTTATCGTACATGTCACTGTCCTTTTATCAAACCGATATCCAGATTGATCAATAGGCATAGAATGGTCACCCTAATTTATCAATCACTGTTTCTTGATATCTGAGATGACTGAAAACTGATACTAAGGTATCACCTGCATGGCCATGCTCTTTCTTCAGTCATACTCATCAAGTGGCCTAAACGGATATCTTTCTCATACCGAAGTATGAGTGATAAATCCCTCAGACGCCTTTCGAGTTCACTAGTGCAATGAATGCCAAAGCCAATCGAAGCCGTTATAGTTACCCTTTTACAGATAACGTTAGACTAGGTCAAACTTAGGTATTTGTTACATAGTGTACACAAAGACTCCTTGGTCTTAGGATATAATGACAAGTTACGATATGTGAGTATCTCATGACTGGATCTATGCAGCATACTCACAATCGGGTTGTCCGATATCATCGACCTGATGGTATCTATGATATAACTCCGGCACGCACTTTGCCATGATTAGTAGAGCATGATCACAAGGAGTTAGTCTCATACTAATCGCTTCATAAAGAAGCTTAGCTGATCAGGGACTCATCAAATGTAATTCATTCTGATCTACAGTTCTACTATTAGTGGTTACACACATAATGACATAGATCAAATTACATTCGATATATTACTACAACACTTTAGTAATATATGCCGATTTATTTATTCGGAAAGATGATAAAACATTACATATGTAGATCACTTTTATATTGGACTGGGGCATTACTCTAACAGATCCAAGCTTATTTCGATCACCACGGTTACATAAAGTCCGCTGCATGATATTCATCGTTTGGAACCCGTGGTGATCTCTTTCACCGTGGACAGTACCGACTCCGAGAAATGGTTGGGAGCCATGAAGGAAGAAATGCAATCAATGTACGATAATCAAATTTGTAGCTTGATTGATCCAATCACTGGTTTTAAAACCATTGGTTGTAAATGAGTCTTGAAAAAGAAGAAAGACATGGATGGCAATCCTCAGACCTATAAAGCACGCCTGGTAGCAAAAGGTTATAGACAAATTCAAAGAATTGACTATGAGGAAACCTTTTCTCCAGTGGCTATGGTCAAATCTATCCGAATTCTTCTTGCCATCGCAGCATATTATGACTACGAGATATGGCAGATGGATGTCAAAACCGCCTTCCTTAATGGGAACTTAAATGAGGACGTCTATATGACACAACCTGAAGGTTTTGTAAATCCGAAGAATAAGGGAAAGATTTGTAAGTTGCTCAATTCCATTTATGGATTGAAGCAAGCTTTAAGGAGTTGAAATCAACGTTTTGATCAAGCTGTGAAACAGTTCAGCTTTATCAAGAACGATGATTAACCTTGCGTTTACAAAAGGGAGGATGGGAGTAAGATAGTCTTTTTAGTGCTATATGTCGACGACATATTACTTATTGGAAACAACATCCCAACCTTGCACTCAACAAAGTCTTGGCTAGGCGAGTATTTCACAATGAAAGACATAGGCGAAGCCTCTTACATCTTGGGTATTAAGATATGGAGAGTTAGCACCAAGCGGGTCTTGAGTTTAAGTCAGAGCACCTATATAGACAAAGTGTTGAGAAGATGACGAACTAGTCGTCAAAAGTTTTGTTGACGCTAGTTTACAGACGGATCCGGATGACTATAAAAGTCAGTCTAGATATGTGTTCATGTTGAATGGAGGAGCTTTTAGCTGGAAGAGCAAGAAGCAAGATTCCACCGCTGACTCTACAACGAAATCTGAGTACATCGCTGCCTTAGAAGCAGCAAAGGAGGCTGTTTGGATCAGGAGCTTCCTAACTGGATTAGGCGTAATGCCAAACGCGTCTGATCCAGTAAGCTTATTTTGTGACAACACAGGGGCCATTGTGCAAGATAAAGAGCCCAGAGCACATAACAGATCCAAACATGTACCTAGGAAATACCCCCAAATGCGAGAAATCATCGAGAGGGGTGATGTGAAGATCACTTACGTTGCAACAGATGATAACACAGCCGACCCTTTGACCAAGGCTCTTCCCCGACCTAAGCACGAAAAGCATGTGAGGTCAATGGGTATAGACTGGGGCTTAGGTTGAAACTAGGGGCAAGTGGGAGATTGTAAGATTTTTTGTGCCCTAGTCCAATTGTATTAGTCTGTAAATGTCTGTATATATTAATCATCGTTTGCAATATATAAAATCGGCATTATTTTACTTATGTGTTGAACTAATAGGTTCAGTATGATCTGATATATGTCCATCAAAGTAGTAGAACTATATATTTGTACGGATCGCACTTAATGGGTCCCTGGTGAAATATGCTTTGATGAAGCGACCAAGTATGAGGATGATTCTTTATGGTACAATTCTATTTACAATTAGGAGGGTTCCGGGAATCAGATCATAGATATCACTCGGGTGAGTGATATTGGACGACCCGCACTGAATGGTATTGCATAGATACAGTCATGAACAAATTCAAATGTGTTAGCTTGTCGGAGTATCCTTAGACCAAGGAGTCTTTGTGATTTCTATACAGTAAAGAACCGCGTTTGACTTGCTCCTAACGTTTTCCATAACAAGACTACCATAACGGACAAGATTGGCACGGGGACGGATTGTATGAGTGATACGAAATTATCAAAGGATATGTCTCATTGGACAAGATTGGGACTGATTCTTTCTGGGATTCATTGAATTTATCAAAGGACTCCGACTTATGTCTCATTAAATAAACAAACCCATACCTACTGAAATTGTCGGTAAAGGATATGAAGTATCGGAAACCTCTCCTGGCTTGTGTGCTCATGGGCCCACAAACGTCTGAATGTATTAGGCCCAAGAGATCACTAGCCCTTTCACCTAAGGCGCCAAAAGGCACCTTTGTCATCTTTCCCATAATGCAAGATTCGCATCTATCGATTGGTGTGAATTCAAATGGAATAGCCCACACTTGTGAAGTGTCGAGACGTGTTTCTCGCCAATATGGCCTAGACGACAGTACCACATCACTGTCTGGTTTAAGTCATCCGACTTAAACCTCTTATTTACGTTATAGTTGGAATTGTAGTTAGAGTTATCAATATTTAAAATGTATAAACCACCAACCAGCTATGCAGTGCCATAAATAATATTATTTCTTGATAAAGTAAATAAACCATTATCTATGGTAAATACAAAACAAAGTTTGTCCAAACTGGACACTGAAATAATATTCCTACTAAAAGTAGGTACGCGTAAGATATCGTCCAAAGCTAAAATAAGCCTTGTAGGCATCCTAAGGCTAACAAAACCGACAGCCGTCGTTGACACCGAACTGTTGTCTCCGACTCTCAGATCCCGCTCGCCTTTCCCAAAGAGCTTCATACTTTCCAGATCCCGCAGATTAACACAAATGTGCGTTTCTGCATAGGTATCAACTACTTATGTATCTGAGAAAGTAACGTTGAGATTATACTCAACTATGTAAATAGCTGATCTAGATCCTGAAGGGTGTCCTCCCTTCCGCAAGCTCTTCACATATTCCTTGTGCTGCCTGGAATCCTTTTTGCAATGACTTGGCTATAGGCAGTAATAACAGACTACCCTTGAGGTCGAAGTATTTCCTTCGGTTCTAAGAACCGCTTGGATCTTCGGACCCGTGGGTACCCTTATCGGCCCAGCTAAGTGCATTGGCGCCTTTGATAGCATTTTTGTGCCCTAGTCCAATTGCTAGTAGTCTATAAATGTCTACGTAAATTAATCATCGTTTATAATAAATAAAAACAGTTTTTTATTACTTATGTGTTGAAGTAATATGTTGCATGATCTGATTTATGACCACTAAAGTAGTAGAACAATAAATCTGTACGGATCACACTTAACGAGTCCCTGGTCAAAATGCGGTTCAAATAAAGCGACCAGTATGAGGATGGTTCTCAATGATGTATTTCTGCTTATCGTAGGGATGTGGGATCCTGCAATCATATCATAAATATCATGAGGTGATTGGTATCAGACGACCCGCTTTGAATATTGTTTCATAGATTAAGCCATGAACATATTGAAATACGATAGCTTGTCACAATATCCTCAGACCAAGGAGTCTTTGTGATCGTTATGCGGTCGACGTACGGCTTTGACTTGCGCCTAACGCTTTCAATAACTAGATTGCAATAACGGGCATGATTAGGTGGCAGAACGGATTGCATGAGTGATACGAAACACGGCCGAGGGATTTATCCCTCCTACTACGGTATGGGAAATATATCCGTTTAGGCCACTTGATCGAGAGTGACTGAGAGGAAGTGCATGGCCATGCCAGTGATACGAGTTATCAGTTCTCAGTTGTCTCACATATCAAGAAACAATGACTGATTAAACAAAGGATGACGACTCTATGCCTTGTGATCAATTAGGATGTCTAGAGATAATATGATAGTGACTTGTACGCACAAGGTAAAATCGAATCATCGATCATCATACTTCTTGGGTAATCATAATGTCTTACTAGAGGCCGCTTATGATGGATCAGGGAAGAGAGATCTCGTACGCCGATCAACCAATGGTGGCATGAGCCTAGAGGGTCACACACATACAATATGGGTAACTTGAGACAAGGGAAGGTATGCGTTTTCTTGAGGAGCAAGACATGGCCAAAACCGAGGGTTTCGGGCCATGGGTTTAGATTTGTGAGAATGATTAGCGAATCGAGAAAACTGAGTTTGTCGTCGATATCGCGTCGGACTTTGTTTGATAATTGACGGCAAGAGTCGGATAATTTTTGGACACGGTACGCGACCGCATGGGCGAGCCAATTGGGCTCGGCCCATGAGGGCACAAGTCCGGCCCAATAAAGGTCCAACAAAGGCCCAATTAGGCATGGTTTGGCCAGCCCACTTGGTGGGGCCAATTGTGGGGGCCATACACCATGCTTAGTTGGTGTTGTCGATTTTGATGAAGAGCAAATTGTGGGATTAGGTGGTGATGTGCCTTTAACCCATGCCTTAATCATTTGTTGCTTTATCAAATCAACTCATAATATATCATTTTGTACAAATAAAAACACATGACTCTCTCATTTCTTTGTGCCGACAGAACCCTCCCCCTGGCCTCCTTCCTTTGCTCTCTTGTTCTTCACACTCTAGTTCTAGTAGGCTAAGTGTGTTGGATCATAAGGATCATCATATTGGTGTGGACTTGCTATAGAGAAGGAGATCATCTTGTTCTTCTTTCTAGATTTAACAAAACCAAAGGTAAACTCTTGTGAAATAGATTTTGCCTTGAGATTTAATGGTTTATCTTCTTGGACAGATTTTGGAGTTTATATTGTTGTTGCTTCCGCTATTTTATTCATCTTGGTAGCTCCAAAAACCCTACAGTGGTATTAGAGCGTGGTTAACTCTCTTGATCTTTGTTTTTTTGAACTTATTTCGGTTTTATGATGATTTAGATGCCATATTTGTTGATAACATGATTTTAATGCTTTTATGGGTTAATTGCATGAAATATGTTAATTTTGAAAAATATATTGAATTTTGAATTTTTCAGAATTTTATTGGATATGTCAGGTCCGAGATAGGACTCTTGGGGAGCCGAATTGGAGATACCGGACGGAGGTCATCGGAGGCCGGCCTTGGCCGGCGGTGACCGGGCCCGTCCCCGCCCTTGGCCGAGGCCAAGAGTGGCGGCAAGCCCGATTTGGGTTTTCCAAAACCCAAACCGGGCCGTGAGGTTGGGCTCGGACTAATGGGCTTGGGCCCAAATTGGTTTGTGCATGGTGTTCTGATCCGTGGCACGAACCCGGGATCCAATATTTCGAAAACTTTCAAATTTGATCGGTTTCGATAAACCGTTTTTTGAAAAGGTCTAGTTTCGATAAACCCGACCAAGGAACTTGGCAAAATTAAAACCAAAATATTGCATCTTGTGTGATGACGTGTTTGTGTGATAACATGTTGGATGATGTGATGAAATGTATGATGCATTAGTAGCCCATTAGAATTTTATCGCTTTCACGGTTTACACACCATTAATGTTAGCGTGTAACTATTCTTTTATTCGAGCCATTAAAAGTGTAATTATTTTTATCTGGTCTGCAAATCGAGTATTAATTGTAAATTCTACTCAGAGTCGAGAAGGATGGAAAATCGAGAATGATGACGGTCTTGGAGGAAGTCCAAGAGCTAGTGATAGCCCGAATGGGGAAGACAAGAAGATGTTATGTCTTGTAGACTCTTAGGGATAGGATGGGATATTGATGCATATTTAAACGCTTTAAAATACTTGCTTGAACTATTAGATGATAATTTATATGCTAGCATGCTTAGCTTATGAGATTATAGGTCATCACCTCACATGTAAAGATTAAAAATAAGTTTTATTTATTTGCATGTTTAAAGCGTTGTGAACCATCATCGCAGGGGTTGTGATGGATGTGGGTTCAATTTGAAACGTGTTTGCATAGGTTGCAAATGACGGCTTCAAAAGAAGATAGTATGTGATACAATTAGAAACGTCACAACACGGGTTGTTGATGACGGGTTCGTAATTGTGCCAAAATACTTTTGAATTATTAAACACAACCAATCACACATTAATTTGAGTCATGTGACATGCCACCCAAATTCACACCCATGTAGGGACATTCTCTCGGTGTCGTGCGCCTTACCGGAGCACCGATAGAATGGGTTCAATATGGAATGGTCAACCTTGTGGGATGTCGTGCGCCTTAGCGGAGCATCTGAACAAAACTAATGCATATGTAATGGTTTGTTGACTCGACCACGATTCTCGGCTTGAGGTCGAGCTTGGGCATCAGAAGGGTAAGCCGTGTGCTTTTGCACATACCCTGACCAAGAATTGCACAAGTTGTAATTAGATGAATGTCCTACCCAAATGGGTCAATTGAAGCGGTGCGCCTTAGCGTACTTCAATTCACAAATCAGGGATTTTGGTTTAAAGATTCTAGTCCTTAGAATCGAATGGTTGGTGTTTGATTCGGATCTTCGTAAATTTATTCAACATTTATGATAAAATTTACTTTCTTTGTGTAGAAAATGGCTAGTAATTCAACAAACTCGTCTAATTTGTCATTGAGGGCTATACTTGATAAGTGTAAGCTCAATGGAACAAATTATCTGGATTGTGACAGAAATTTACGACTTGTGTTAAAGTTGGAACGCAGGGATGCAGGGAGTACGTCCTAGACAAGGCTATCCCAGTGGAGCCAGCTGCCAACGCAACGAGGGTCGTTAAGAATGTGTACCAGAAACACCTTAGCGACACTATCGACGTTGCGTGTGTCATGGTGAGCTGTATGGAGGTGGACCTCCAGAAACAGTTTATGGAGCTTTCCCATGATCCTTTTGCCATGTTTGAGCAGATCAAGGATATGTTCAAAGAGAAAGTACGTATTGAAAAATACACTGTTCTACGAGAACTCATTGCTTGCAAAATGTCAGCAGGCAGCTCCGTAGGTCCACACGTCCTACGAATGAAGGGACATCTCGATCACCTAACTAGTCTCAGGTTGACTATGGAAAAGGAGATGGCTGCAGATTTCATTCTGCAATCCCTTCCTCATGCATATGGTGGTTTTGTCATGAAATATCACATGCATTACATGGAAAAAACCGCATCGGAGTTGCACATCATGCTCGTGACTGCCGGGAAGAGCATAAGGGGCAATGCGCCTAAAGGTGTTCTTATGATGAAGAAGGGATCCGGCTTCAAAGATGGTGGTGAGAAAGGTAAAGGCCCAATGCACTTGGCAGGAAAGAACAGACGACCTTTTGTTCCTAAACCTTCCAAGCCCATGAAGGGCAAGGGGAAGGTAAAGGAGCCGGTCTGTTTCTACTGCCAAAAGCCTGGTCATTGGAAGAAGGACTGTCAGCAGATGAAGGAAGATCAGAAGAAGAGCGGTGGGGCCGCTACTTCGTCAAGTATTCCCTTAGAGCTAAATCTTTCTAATAAAAATACTTGGGTACTGGACACTGGAGCTGAGTCTCATGTCTGTGCGGATGTGCAGGTACTGCGCTGTAGAAGAGATGTGGGCGAAAACGAGGTGGACCTAAGAATTGGGAACAACGTGCATGTTGCCGCAACTGATGTGGGTTCGGTTGATCTTGTTTTGCCCAGTGGGCTTGTAATAGAACTCCTTAATGTGTTTTGCGTACCTGCTTTCAGCAGAAATATTGTATCTATGTCTCTTCTTGAAAAGGAAGGTTATTATTTTGATATTAAGAACGGGTTTTTTAATATCATGCGCAATAACATATTTTATGGAAATGCTCACACGGTTGGAGGTTTATACATATTGAATATGAAAAACTCGAATTCCAACTTGCTCTATAATATTAATGCTAAGAGGTTTAAAACTGATGATTTAGACCAAACTCTTATATGGCATTGTCGTCTAGGTCACATAACCGAGAAACGCATTGTCGTCTAGGCTTGTTTAATGGGCAAGATGACTAAAGCACCCTTCACCGGAACAGGTGAAAGGGTAGGTGATCTATTGGGTCTCATACATTCGGACGTATGTGGACCAATGAGTACACCAGCCAGGGGTGGTTTAGGCTACTTTATCACATTTATTGATGATTTCAGTAGATATGGTTATGCCTATCTCTTGAGACATAAGTCCGAAGCTTTTGATAAATTCAAAAAGTTTAGGACTGAAGTAGAAAACCAACTCGGGAAAAGTATTAAGGCACTCTGTTCTGATCGGGTTGGAGAATACTTATCCGAAGAGTTACCTAGTCATCTTACAGAATGTGGAATACTATCTTAGTGGACTCCGCCAGGACCACCACAACTGAATGGTGTGTCCGAGCGAAGGAATCAGACATTTTTGGATATGGTTCGATCAATGTTAAGTCACACTGATCTCCCAATCTCCTTCTGGGGTTACGCTCTACAAACGGCCGCGTTTATATTAAATAGGGCTCCGTCGAAAGCAGTGGAAGGGACATCATTCAAGAAATGGTACAGGAGGGAACCCATTTTGTCTTTCCTAAAGATCTGGGGTTGCGAGGCTTTTGTAAAACGTTTGCTAGCTACCAAGCTCGAACCAAGGTCAGATAAGTGCATTTTCGTCGGATATCCCAAAGAAATAAAGGGATACTACTTCTATAAACCAAGCAAGAACAAAGTATTCGTCGCCTGTGGTGGGATATTCTTGGAAAAGGAATTTGTTTCCAAGACAGTCAGTGGGAGGACTATTTGTCTTGATGAAGTTCTGGATGAGATAGTCACTCAGGAACCGCTGGACGACCCCATAGAAGAAGTAGAGCCAGAAGTGGTCGTTGAGCAAGAACCAATAGCTGTAGTTATTGAGGACGGTCCAAGACGGTCTGAAAGGACCAGTCATGAACCTATCAGATTCGGTTTTCTTGTAACTAGAGGTGATGAATTGTTGTTAGTGGACAATGATCCAGCTACCTTTCGAGAAGCCATGGACGGACCCGACTTTGAGAAATGGCTGGAAGCCATGAGGGAAGACATGCAATCCATGTCGGATAATCAAGTGTGGGACTTGCTAGATCAAACCCCTGACGTAAAAGTCATTGGGTGTAAATGGATCTTTAAAATAAAGATAGACATGGATGGTAAACCTCAGACCTATAAAGCATGACTGGTAGCAAAAGGTTATAGACAAGTCCACAGAATTGAATATGAGGAAACCTTTTCTCCAGTAGCTATGATCAAATATATTCGCATTCTACTTGCCATAGCAGCTTATCATAATTATGAAATATGGCAAATGGATGTCAAAACCGCTTTTCTTAATGGGAGGTTATCTGAGGACGTTTATATGTCCCAGCCTGAGGGTTTTGAGGATCCAAAAAATAAGGGAAAGATTTGTAAGTTGCTCAAATCAATTTACGGTTTGAAGCAAGCATCTCGGAGTTGGAACCAACGTTTTGATGAAGCTGTGAAACAGTTTGGCTTCATCAAGAACGGTGATGAACCTTGTATATATAAAAAGGCAGATAGGAGTAAGGTAGTCTTTTTAGTGCTCTATGTCAATGACATATTTCTCATTGGAAACGACGTCCCTACCTTTCTTTTGACAAAGGCTTGGTTAGGTGAGTGTTTTGCAATGAAGGACTTAGACGAGGCTTCTTATATCTTGGGGATCAAGATATATAGAGATCGTGCCAAACGGGTCTTGGGCTTAAGTCAGAGCACCTATATAGAAAAAGTGTTGAGAAGATTCTCAATGCAAAATTCCAAAAAGGGACTACTACCCATGCGTCATGGCATAAAGTTTAGTAAGAGTCAGTGTGCTGAGACACCTAAAGAGCTAAAAAGGATGAATAAAATCCCCTATACTTCGGCAATAGGGTCCATAATGTATGCCATTATATGCACGAGACCGGATGTCTCGTTCGCCTTAAGTTGTACCAGTAGGCATCAATCCAAACCCAGTGAGGAACACTGGATTGCAGTCAAGGCAATTCTCAAATATTTGAGAAAAACCAAGACCGCTTATCTTGTGACAACACCGGGGCCATTGCGCAAGCTAAGGAACCCAGAGTACATGACAGATCCAAGCATGTACTCAGGAAGTATCACATCGTCCGGGACATAGTTGCTAGAGGTGAAGTGAAGATCCACTATGTTGCATCTTATGATAATACAGCCGACCCCTTGAACAAAGCTCTTCCTGAAGCAAACCATGATAAATATGTTAGGTCAATGGGGATAGACTTGGACTTAGATTGGAACTAGGTGCAAGTGGGAGATTGATAGCATTTTTGTGCCCTAGTCCAATTGCTAATAGTTTATAAATGTCTATGTATATTAATCATCGTTTGTAATAAATAAAAACGGTTTTGTATTACTTATGTGTTTAAGTAATATGTTGAGCGTGATCTGATTTATGACCACTGAAGTAGTAGAACAATAAATCTGTACGGATCACACTTAACGGGTCCATGATCAAAATGTGCTTCAAATAAAGCAACCAGTGTGAGGATGGTTCTCAATGATGTAGTTCTGCTTATCATTGGGATGTGGGATCCTGGAATCATATCATAAATATCATAAGGTGATTGGTATCAGACGACCCGCTTTGAATAGTGTTTCATAGATTAAGCCATGAACATATTGAAATGCGATAGCTTGTCACAATATCCTTAAACCAAGGAGTCTTTGTGAACGCTATGCGGTCGACGTACAGCTTTGACTTGCGCCTAACGCTTTCCATAACTAGATTGCAATAACGGGCATGATTGGGTGGCGGAACGGATTGCATGAGTGACACGAAAGACGGCTCAGGGTTTTATCCCTCATACTACGGTATGGGAAAGATATCGTTTAGGCCACTTGATCGAGAGTGACTGAGAGGAAGTGCATAGACATGCCAGTGATACGAGTTATCAGTTCTCAGTCGTCTCACATATCAAGTAACAATGATTGATTAAACAAGGATGACGACTCTATGCCTTGTGATCAATCAGGATGTCTAGAGATAATAGGATAGTGACTTGTACTCATAAGGTTAAATTGAATCATTGATCATCGTGCACCTTGGGTAATCATAATGTCTTACTAGAGGCCACTTATGATGGATCAGGGAAGAGAGATCTCTTACGACAATCTACCAAGGGTGCATGAGCCTAGAGGGTCACACACATACAATATGGGTAACTTGAGACAAGGGAAGGTTGGTATTTTTTTGAGGAGCAAGACATGGCCAAAACTGAGGGTTTTTGGGCCATGGGTTTGGATTTGTGAGAAAGATTAGCGAATTGAGGAAACTAAGTTTGTCGTCGATATCACGTCAGACTTTGTTTGATAAGTGACGACATGGGTCGGATAATTTTTTGGACACGGCACGCGACCGCATGGGCCGAACCCTAATAGTTTTTGGACACGACACTGTAGGGTTTTGGAGCGTTCTAGATCATCGAGATAGCGGAAGCGTTTAACAAAATCAACTCCAAACCTTGTCCAAGAACATGAACCGTTAAATTCCAAGGCATAATCTATTCCACAAGAAATTTACCTATAAGTCTTTGTTGAATCGATAAAGAAGAACTTTCGGATCTTCTTCTCTAAAGCAAGTCCACACCAATGGAATGATCTTGAAGATCCTTCACTTAATTGCCTACTAGAACAATTAAATGAAGAATAAGAGAGCAAGATGAGAGGAGAGAGGTTGTGTGGCCGGCCACTATGAGAGAGAGAGAGAGAGCTTGTGAGAGTTGTGTGATTATTTTGTGTAATGAATCAATATTTGATATTTCACTTCATCATCCAACTCATAAGCATGGGTCTAAAAGTGATTGGTATGGGCTTAAAGTTTCATCACCCATACACCTTAAATCAGTAACCTCTTAATCCACAATCACCAACCAAGCATGGTGTTGTGTGGCCTCAACACTTGGACCCACCAATGTGGCCGGCCATATTGGGCTTATTGGGCCCATAATGGGCCCTTGTTGGGCTGGTCACGTGACCTCATGGGCCGAGCCCAATGGGCTTGCCCATGTGGTTTCGTGCCGTGTCTAAAAGTTGCCCGACCCTTTTTGTCGTTACTTATCAAACAAAGTCCGACGCGACATCGACGAAAAAACTCAGTTTTCTCGATTCGCTAATTATTCTCTCAAACCGAACCCATGGCCCAAAAAATTCAGTTTTGTCCATGCATAGCTCCTCAAGAAACGTTAAGGTTTCCTTGTCTCAAGTTATTCGTCTTGAATGTGTGTGACCGTTTAGGCTCATGCCACCATTGGCAGATAGGCGCAAAAGATCTCTCTTACCCGATCCATCATAAGTGGTCTCTTGTAAGACGTTATGATTACCCAAGGTGCATGAAGATCGATGATTCGACTTAACCTTGTGCGTACAAGTCACTATCCTATTATCTCTAGATATCCCGATTGATCACAAGGCATAGAGTCGTCACCCTTGTTCAATCAATCATTGTTACTTGATATGTGAGATGGCTGAGAACTGATAACCCGTATCACTGGCATGGCCATGCTCTTACTCTCAGTCATTCTCGATCAAGAGGCCTTTAACGGATATCTTTCCCATACCGTAGTATGAGGGATAAATCACTTAGCCGGCTTTCGTGTCACTCATGCAACCCGTTCCGCCACCCAATCATGCCCGTTATTGCAATCCTGTTAGAGAAAGCGTTAGGCGCAAGTTAAAGCCGCACGTAAATTGCATAGCGACCACAAAGACTCCTTGGTCTAAGGATATCGTGACAAGCTATCGCATTTGAATATGTTCATGGCTTAATCTATGAAAACACTATTTAAAGCGGGTCGTCCAATATCAATCACCTCATGATATCTATGATATGATTCAGGGATCCCCCATCCCTATGACAAAGTAGAACTACGTCATTTAGAACCATCCTCATACTGGTCACTTCTATGGAAGCATATATTGACCAGGGACGCGTTAAGTGTGATCCGTACAGATTTATGGTTCTACTACTTTAGTGGTCATAAATCAGATCATGCTTAACATATTACTTCAACACATATGTAATACAAAGCCGTTTTATATATATTACAAACGATGATAATGTACATAGACATTTACAGGCTACTAGCAATTGGACTAGGGCACAAAAATGCTATCAATCTCCCACTTGCCCCAAGTTCCAATTTAAGTCCTAGTCTATACCCATTGACCTAACATGTTTATCATGTTTCGCTTGAGGAAGAGCCTTGGTCAAGGGGTCGGCTTTGATATCATCAAATGCAACGTAGTGGATCTTCACGTCACCTCTAGCAACAATGTCGCGGATGATGTGATACTTCCTGAGTACATGTTTGGATCTGTCATGTGCCCTGGGTTCCTTAGCTTGCGCAATAGCCCCGGTGTTGTCACAATATAAGTCTACTGGGTTAGATGGGTTTTGAATTACACCTAACCCATCCATGAAACTCCTGATCCATACAGCCTCTTTTGCCGCTTACGATGCAACAATGTACTCAGCTTCAATCGTAGAGTCGGCAATGGTGTCCTGCTTCTTGCTTTTCCAACTGAATGATCCACCGTTCAACTCTAGCAAGGCATTATGATTATCCAATATTCGTGATTATCGATTATTCGACTTAACCTGTTATCGTACATGTCACTGTCCTTTTATCAAACCGATATCCAGATTGATCAATAGGCATAGAACGGTCATCCTAATTTATCAATCACTGTTTCTTGATATCTGAGATGACTGAAACCTGATACTAAGGTATCACCTGCATGACCATGCTATTTCTTCAGTCATACTCATCAAGTGGCCTAAACGGATATCTTTCTCATACCGAAGTATGAGTGATAAATCCCTCAGACGCCTTTCGAGTTCACTAGTGCAATAAATGCCAAAGCCAATCGAAGCCGTTATAGCTACCCTTTTACAGATAACGTTAGACTAGGTCAAACTTAGGTATTTGTTACATAGTGTACACAAAGGCTCCTTGGTCTTAGGATATAATGACAAGTTACGATATGTGAGTAATGGTGTCCTGCTTCTTGCTTTTCCAACTGAATGATCCACCGTTCAACTTAAACACATAACCCAACTGACTCTTAAAGTCATCGTGGTATGTCTGGAAACTAGCGTCGACATATCTTTTGACGACTAGATCATCATTTCTTCCCCCGTATACAAGAAAAGCGTCTTTGGTTTTTCTCAAATATTTGAGAATCGCCTTGACTGCAATCCAGTTTTCCTCACCGGGTTTGGATTGATGTCTACTGGTACAGCTTAGGGCAAACGAGACATCCGGTCTCGTACATATCATGGCATACATTATGGATCCTATAGCCGAAGCATATGGTATTTCATTCATCCATGCTAGCTCTGCAGGTGTCTCTGCACACTGTTTCTTGCTTAGCTTCATGCCATGACGCATGGGCAGCAGTCCTGTCTTTGAATCTTGCATTGAGAATCTTCTCAACACTTTGTTTATGTAGGTGCTTTGACTTAAGCCCAAGACCCGCTTGAAACGGTCTCTATATATCATGATCCCCAAGATGTAAGAGGCCTCGCCTAAGTCCTTCATGAAAGAGATCACCACGGGTTCCAAACATTGAAAATCATGCAACGGACAATATGTAACCGTGGTGATCGTAAAAAATTGATCTTAATGCCATCTGAACATGTTATAAACATAATTAAAATCTGATATTTACCTCTTGTAATCGAGAAGAACACAAGCGTAGTGTCCTCTCTATCAAGTCCACACAAGCACACAACCGAAATGGTTTTTCTCTCAAACTTTTTTGCTAGAAAATTGAAAAAAAACTTGAGCAATAATGGAGGTAGAGAGGGTGAGTGATTTCGGCAATGAGGGAGAGAGAGAGGGGAGTTGGTTGCTGAAAAACTCAAAGGATAAGATAATAATAGATTATGTGATTTTTAATTTGATATTAAATTGAATTTCAAAATAAAAATTGCATTATCTATCCTTTTAATCCTTCTTATTTGCATTTGACCCCTCTCTTATCTTAAATCCCTAAATGGGCTTTAAGCCCATTTAACTAAAACCCAAATTAAACCCATTAACTTGAGTTCTAATTTTGGTTTAGTCAAAACGGCTTAATTTCCTCGAATTGATTTCTTCTACCGTCTGGTTAAAACCTTAGGCCAGAAAACTACCGAATTGTTCTCAACTCTCATCCATAATTATTGTCATGTATTGTGCTTAATGCGTGTGACACTCTAGGCTCACGAATAATTGGCAGACTTGTAAAATTACCATTTTACCCTTTCCATCATAAGTGGCCTCTAGCAAGACATTATGATTATCCAATATTCGTGATTATCGATTATTCGACTTAACCTGTTATCGTACATGTCACTGTCCTTTTATCAAACCGATATCCAGATTGATCAATAGGCATAGAACGGTCATCCTAATTTATCAATCACTGTTTCTTGATATCTGAGATGACTGAAACCTGATACTGAGGTATCACCTGCATGGCCATGCTATTTCTTCAGTCATACTCATCAAGTGGCCTAAACGGATATCTTTCTCATACCGAAGTATGAGTGATAAATCCCTCAGACGCCTTTCGAGTTCACTACTGCAATAAATGCCAAAGTCAATCGAAGCCGTTATAGCTACCCTTTTACAGATAACGTTAGACTAGGTCAAACTTAGGTATTTGTTACTTAGTGTACACAAAGGCTCCTTGGTCTTAGGATATAATGACAAGTTACGATATGTGAGTATCTCATGACTGGATCTATGTAGCATACTCACAATCGGGTTGTCCGATATCATCGACCTGATGATATCTATGATATAACTCCGGCATATCTTTGGCATGATCAGTAGAGCGTGATCACAAGGAGATAGTCTCATACTGATCGCTTCAGAAGAAGCTTAGCTGATCAGGGACTATCGAATGCAACTCTTTCTGATCTATAGTTCTACTATAAGTGATTACACACATTATGACATAGATCAAATCACATTAGATATATTACTACAACACGTTAGTAATATTATGCCTTTTATTACGTAGAATAATGATGTCCGTTACAATATAGATTGAGGAATTATTTTGGACTAGGGCACAAACCTAACAATCTCCCACTTGCCCCTAGTTCCAACCTAACTTCCAATCTACCCCCATAGACTTCACGTGCGCCTCATGCTTAGGCTGCGGTAAAGCCTTTGTCAGGGGATCAGCAACATTGTCATCAGTCGGTACATATGCCATCTCCACATCACCGTTATCAATATACTTTATGATAATGCGATACTTCCTCTGTATGTGTTTAGTTCTGTTGTGGAATCTGGGCTCTTGAGCTAATGCTATGGCCCCAGTGTTGTCACACAACAAGCTTACCGGATCAGATGCTCGCGGCATTACATCTAATCCAGTTAGAAAGCTTCTAACCCATACGGCTTCCTTAGCTGCTTCTGCTGCAGCTATGTACTCAGCCTTTGTTGTAGAATCGGCAGTTGTGGCTTCCTTGAAGCTCTTCCAGCTGAATGCTCCGCTATTTAACACGAATACAAATCCTGCTTGTGATTTGAAATCATCAGGATCTGTCTGAAAGCTAGCATCAACATATCCTGTGACTGTTAGTTCTCCATCCTTCCCACCATACACTAAGAATGCGTCTTAAGTTCTCCTTAGATACTTTAGGATACTCTTGACAGCAGTCCAGTGCTCCTGGCCTGGGTTAGATTGATATCTGCTGGTAGAGCTTAACGCGAACGAGACGTCTGGTCTCGTGCAAATCATGGCATACATGATGGATCCCACAGCCGAAGCATATGGGATCTTACTCATTCTGCTTAGCTCGTCAGGAGTCTTAGGACTCTGTTGTTTGCTAAGCTTAATACCATGTCGCATGGGTAAGTATCCCTTCTTAGAATCAAGCATTGAGAATCTTCTCAACACCTTATCTATGTAAGTGCTCTGACTTAGGCCCAATATTCTCTTGGGTCGATCTCTGTAGATCTTGATGCCCAAAATGAAAGCAGCATCACCTAAGTCCTTCATCGAGAAGCATTTCCCTAACCAAGCTTTAACTTCAAACAGGGTTGGGATGTCATTCCCGATGATCAGTATGTCATCGACATATAGCACTAGGAATACTATTTTACTCCCACTCGCTTTCTTATATACGCAAGGCTCACTTTCGTTTTTGATAAAACCGAATTCCCTTACGGCTTCATCAAAACTAATGTTCCAACTCCGTGAAGCTTGCTTTAATCCATAAATGGATCTAAGCAGCTTACAGATCTTTCTGGGATTCTCTGGATCAACGAAACCCTCGGGCTGTGTCATATACACATCCTCTTTTAAGTTCCCGTTAAGAAAGGCGGTTTTGACGTCCATCTGCCATATCTCATAGTCGTAGTATGCTGCTATGGCTAGAATGATCCGGATAGATTTGACCATAGCCACAGGTGAAAAAGTCTCGTCATAATCAATACCTTCGATTTGGCGATAACCTTTCGCAACAAGTCTAGCTTTATAGGTCTGAGGTATTTCCATCCATGTCGGTCTTAATTTTATAGACCCATTTGCAACCGATGGGTTTTATCCCAGGGGTTTGATCCACCAAGTTCCAGACTTGGTTATCTGACATGGATTTCATTTCCTCATTCATGGCGTTCTGCCATTTTTCGGAGTCTGGTCTGGCCAAAGCTTGTCTGTAGGTTTTTGGATCATCCTGATCTACCAACATCAAGTCATTTCCTTCAGTGGCTAGGAAGTCATATCTGATAGGAGCTTGACGAGATCTCTCAGACCTTCTTGGACCATCTGGAATGGGTGTCGGGATTGGTTCTTGATCAATGACCTCTTCTGGCTCCTGTATTTCTACATTCGGCGTAGTGGGTTGCTCCGTATCTTCTTGAATTTCTTCAAGATGAACGGCACTCCCACTAGCTCTTTTGGAAATAAATTCCTTTTCCAAAAATACCCCTCCTCGAGCAACAAAAACTTTGTTCTCGCTGGGTTTGTAGAAATAGTACCCCCTTGTTTCTGTAGGGTACCCCACAAAGACACATTTGTCTGATTTGGGTTCGAGCTTATCGCCTTGCAAACGCTTGACGTAAGCTTCACATCCCCAAATCTTAAGGAAAGCTAATAAGGGTTTCTTCCCATTCCATACTTCGTATGGAGTGCTTTCCACTGCCTTTGTAGGAGCCCGATTCAATATGAATGCGGCCGTTTCTAGGGCATAGCCCCAAAAGGAGATAGGAAGATCAGCCTGACTCATCATTGATCGAACCATGTCAAGCAAGGTCCGATTTCTCCGTTCGGATACACCATTCATTTGAGGTGTTCCAGGCGGAGTCAATTCAGAGATGATCCCACACTCCTTTATATGACTGTGAAAATCTTGGTCTAAGTACTCACCGCCTCGGTCAGATCGAAGCGCCTTTATACTTTTACCAAGCTGGTTCTGTGGTTCGTTCTGGAACTCTTTGAACTTGTCAAAGGTTTCCGACTTATGTCTCATAAGATAAACATACCCATATCTACTGAAGTCATCAGTGAATGTAACGAAGTAGTGAAAACCTCTTCTGGCCTGAGTGCTCATAGGCCCACAAACATCGGAATGTATGAGGCCTAGTAAGTCACTCGCCCTTTCACCTAAACCGGCAAAAGGTGTTTTTGTCATTTTGCCCATAAGGCATGACTCGCATCTCTCAATTGAAGTGAATTCAAACGGACTTAGAAGCCCGCACTTGTGAAGTGTTGAGAGGCGTTTCTGGCCTATATGGCCTAAGCGGCAATGCCATATCACAGTCTGGTTTAAATAATCGGATATAACCCTTTTGTTACTGATATTATAAATCGAGCTAGTGTCAGTGTTTTGAATATTAAGAATATATAAACCACCAACTAATGAAGCATTGCAGTAAAACATGTTTTTCTTGAAAATACTAAAAACTCCATTATCAATTGAAAAATGATATCCTTCCTTGTCGAGCAAGGAAATTGAAATAATATTTCTGCGACACGCAGGTACACAATGAACATCATTTAAAAATAAAACTAGCTCACTGGGCAAACTGAGACTAATATCTCCTACAGCAGTTGTCGAGACTTGATTGCCATCGCCAACTCGTAGGTCCGCCTCGCCCTTGCTCACTTCTCTTCTACTTCCCAGAGCCTGCACATTAACACAAATGTGAGATTCTGCACCGGTATCAAGTACCCAAGAATCTGAAGTAGATAAACTGAGATTGAGCTCAATAACAAATATACCTGATCTCGAAGACGTGGAAGCTCCACTCTTCTTAAGAAACAACTTGTGTTTCTTGCAATCCTTCTTCCAATGCCCCAGTCCTTGGCAATAGAAGCAGACGACATCCTTCTTAGGATTCTCAGCAGCCTTTGGAGCTGCTGGACCCTTAGGTTGTCGAATCTTCCCTGCTAGGTGCATAGGAGCCTTACCCTTGCCCAGGCCGGCTTTCTTGAAGCTCACTTGCTTGTTGACCATAAGAACCTCCTTGGTTTTCCCCTTGAGATTCTTTTCAGCAGTCACGAGCATACCATGAAGTTCTGACATGGTTTTATTCATGTCATGCATATTGTAATTTCCAACGAATTCACGATATTCTTCTGGAAGTGAATGCAGCACAAAGTCTGCAGACATTTCCTTGTCCACAGGATGACCTAGTCTGGTCAAATGTTCCAAAAGACGTTTCATCTTAAGGACATGAGGACTGACTGGAGCTCCAGCCTTTAGCTTGCAAGACATCAGTTCAACGAAAGTGTCGTATCTTTCGACACGCGCTTTCTCTTTGAACATTTTCTCAATCTCAGCCATACATGCTTTGGGATCGTCAGAATTGTCCAAGAACTGTTGCTGCAAGTCCGGCACCATACTGCCCATCATGATGCACTGCACGTCAATCCAGTCGCTAAGGAATTTCTGGTAGGTATCCCTTAGCGCCCTTAAGGCGTTCAGTGCTGGTTCAGTAGGTGCTTGTTCCTGGGTAAGGATATAATCCTTACGTTCATGCTTGAGAACGAGTCTCAAATTCCAGTCCCAATCGAGAAAGTTTACGCCGTTAAGCTTATCATTCTCGATTAGTGACCTAAGCGCGCTACCAGAGTGATTCGTGTTTGCCATATTATATCTACACAGTAAACAACTTTTAATTAGTATTAATTAAAATTGAAGTTGGAGATTTAATTATAAAACACTTTCTGATTCTAACTTTAGAATCTCAACGAGGATCCCATCATACTCTCAATTGAAGTGAACGGAGGCTCACTGCTCCAACTGAGTGCATAAAGGTAGGAGTAAATCCATCTACAAGACCATGTAGTTCCTGGCTAGGGTCTGTACTTGTTAGTACGTGGCATACCCTATACTGATACCCTAGGTCAGCCCTAGCTGACAATCGTAGACAAGTCTACCAAGCTTGAACTATGGATAGAACTAATGTGACTACTACGCGGAGGCGCACGCACCCACACAGAACTACGCATCTCATCCAGACTTCTTCTCTATGAATGTTACGCGGAGGCGTACCGACATCCATAGGGTCAAAGCCCTTTTGAGTGCCCAAACTTGGATGGTATCACGCTTGACTTGTAATTATTTGCGTTTAAGTGAATTATAAAAGTCTGATTGTATATCGATACAATCTTAATCTGGAATCATCAATTGCAAATTCATGCAAAGATGATCCCTTAGCAGGTTACATGCGAGTCTGATTAAATTCCGATTTTAATCTTTGCATGTGGGTGATAGCAAATCATACATAAACTTGTATATTTAAACTATCATACATTCATACATTCAAATATACAAATGTAACAATAAAATATGCATAGCTAAGCCCATCTAAAGTTCCTAAGAATCTAGCAAAACCGATCCTAAAGATATGGTCTTCAAGATCCAAACTTGCTCTAATCTTTTGAACTCCCACTGGCTTCGAGCCTCCTCTTGACTTGATTCTTGTGTCGGTCTTCGTGATTACATATTAAAATAAATTAAATAAAATACAAATCATGACACGCAGGCCGTACTTACTACAACCAAAAATTAAGCAATACGCAGGTTGCAAAACCGAAATTAAAATACAAATCTAATGGGCTTAGCTAGCATCATGTGGAAAACATCATGTTATCAATCAATATGCTGATCAAACAAATAAATTTCCAAATTTTATCTTTCTTAGGTGTGGAAAAATTCCGGTTTATCGAAACCGGACGGTTTAATCGATTAATTGAATTTTGGACCGGTTCTCGCTGGTTTATCGAAACCGAACCAAATCTGAAAATGAAATTTTATTAGGGTTTCCAAATATCCTTGCGAACCAACCGGTTCGCACGAATCTGGTTGAGCCGAACCGGCTCAACCGAAGGTCGCCCGCGGAGGCAACCACGATGTCCCGTGAGGGCTGCCGAGGTCGCCCGCAGGGCTGACTGTGGTCGGCCACGGGAACGACCATGGTAGCCCGCGAGGGCAGCCATGGTCGCCCCTAGGAAAGACCCTGGTCGCCCGCGAGGCAACCATGGTGGCCCTCACGGGCTGCCATGGTCGCCCGCAAGGGCAGACCGTGGTCGCCCGCGGCAGCGACCATGGTCGCCCGTGGCAGCGACCATGGTCGCCCGCGAGGGCTGCCAAGGTCGCCCGTAGGCGACCCTCGTCGGCCCATGGTACTGACCATGGTCTGCCCTAGGGCATTCGATGGTCCACCATGGGACTCGACCTGGTCGGCCATGGCTAAGCCATGGCTAACCCCGAGAAACCCAAAAAAAATATTTAATTTTCCAATTTCCAAAATCAATCAAATCTGAAAAATTTTTCGATTTACATGCATGCTAATGATGAAGAACACATATAAACATAAAAAAATCAGATTTAAACATATACAAATAAACATAATAACCATGGCTCTGATACCACTGAAAGAGATCACCACGGGTTCCAAATATTGAAAATCATGCAGCGGACAATATGTAACCGTGGTGATCGTAAAAACTTGATCTTAATGCCATTTGAACATGTTATAAACATAATTAAAATCTCATATTTACCTCTTGTAGTCGACAAGAACACAAGCGTAGTGTCCTCTCTATCAAGTCCACACAAGCACACAACCGAAATGGTTTTTCTCTCAAACTTTTTTGCTAGAAAATTGAAAGAAAACTTGAGCAATAATGGAGGTAGAGAGGGTAAGTGATTTTGGCAATGAGGGAGAGAGAGAGGGGAGTTGGTTGCTTAAAAATTCAAAGGATAAGATAATAATAGATTATGTGATTTTTAATTTGAAATTAAATTGAATTTCAAAATAAAAATTGCATTATCTATCCTTTTAATCCTTCTTATTTGCATTTGACCCCTCTCTTATCTTAAATCCCTAAATGGGCTTTAATCCCATTTAACTAAAACCCAAATTAAACCTATTAACTTGAGTTCTAATTTCGGTTTAGTCAAAACGGCTCAATTTCCTCGAATTGATTTCTTCAACCGTCTGGTTAAAACCTTAGGCCAGAAAACTACCGAATTGTTCTCAACTCTCATCCATAATTATTGTCATGTATTGTGCTTAATGCGTGTGACACTCTAGGCTCACGAATAATTGGCAGACTGGTAAAATTACCATTTTACCCTTTCCATCATAAGTGGCCTCTAGCAAGGCATTATGATTATCCAATATTCGTGATTATCGATTATTCGACTTAACCTGTTATCGTACATGTCACTGTCCTTTTATTAAACCGATATCCAGATTGATCAATAGGCATAGAACGGTCATCCTAATTTATCAATCACTGTTTCTTGATATCTGAGATGACTGAAACCTGATACTAAGGTATCACCTGCATGACCATGCTATTTCTTCAGTCATACTCATCAAGTGGCCTAAACGGATATCTTTCTCATACCGAAGTATGAGTGATAAATCCCTCAGACGCCTTTCGAGTTCACTAGTGCAATAAATGCCAAAGCCAATCGAAGCCGTTATAGCTACCCTTTTACAGATAACGTTAGACTAGGTCAAACTTAGGTATTTGTTACATAGTGTACACAAAGGCTCCTTGGTCTTAGGATATAATGACAAGTTACGATATGTGAGTAATGGTGTCCTGCTTCTTGCTTTTCCAACTGAATGATCCACCGTTCAACTTAAACACATAACCCAACTGACTCTTAAAGTCATCGTGGTATGTCTGGAAACTAGCGTCGACATATCTTTTGACGACTAGATCATCATTTCTTCCCCCGTATACAAGAAAAGCGTCTTTGGTTTTTCTCAAATATTTGAGAATCGCCTTGACTGCAATCCAGTTTTCCTCACCGGGTTTGGATTGATGTCTACTGGTACAGCTTAGGGCAAACGAGACATCCGGTCTCGTACATATCATGGCATACATTTTGGATCCTATAGCCGAAGCATATGGTATTTCATTCATCCATGCTAGCTCTGCAGGTGTCTCTGCACACTGTTTCTTGCTTAGCTTCATGCCATGACGCATGGGCAGCAGTCCTGTCTTTGAATCTTGCATTAAGAATCTTCTCAACACTTTGTTTATGTAGGTGCTTTGACTTAAGCCCAAGACCCGCTTGAAACGGTCTCTATATATCTTGATCCCCAAGATGTAAGAGGCCTCGCCTAAGTCCTTCATGAAAGAGATCACCACGGGTTCCAAACATTGAAAATCATGCAACGGACAATATGTAACCGTGGTGATCGTAAAAAATTGATCTTAATGCCATCTGAACATGTTATAAACATAATTAAAATCTGATATTTACCTCTTGTAATCGAGAAGAACACAAGCGTAGTGTCCTCTCTATCAAGTCCACACAAGCACACAACCGAAATGGTTTTTCTCTCAAACTTTTTTGCTAGAAAATTGAAAGAAAACTTGAGCAATAATGGAGGTAGAGAGGGTGAGTGATTTCGGCAATGAGGGAGAGAGAGAGGGGAGTTGGTTGCTGAAAAATTCAAAGGATAAAATAATAATAGATTATGTGATTTTTAATTTGATATTAAATTGAATTTCAAAATAAAAATTGCATTATCTATCCTTTTAATCCTTCTTATTTGCATTTGACCCCTCTCTTATCTTAAATCCCTAAATGGGCTTTAAGCCCATTTAACTAAAACCCAAATTAAACCCATTAACTTGAGTTCTAATTTCGGTTTAGTCAAAACGGCTCAATTTCCTCGAATTGATTTCTTCAACCGTCTGGTTAAAACCTTAGGCCAGAAAACTACCGAATTGTTCTCAACTCTCATCCATAATTATTGTCATGTATTGTGCTTAATGCGTGTGACACTCTAGGCTCACGAATAATTGGCAGACTGGTAAAATTACCATTTTACCCTTTCCATCATAAGTGGCCTCTAGCAAGACATTATGATTATCCAATATTCGTGATTATCGATTATTCGACTTAACCTGTTATCGTACATGTCACTGTCCTTTTATCAAACCGATATCCAGATTGATCAATAGGCATAGAACGGTCATCCTAATTTATCAATCACTGTTTCTTGATATCTGAGATGACTGAAACCTGATACTAAGGTATCACCTGCATGGCCATGCTATTTCTTCAGTCATACTCATCAAGTGGCCTAAACGGATATCTTTCTCATACCGAAGTATGAGTGATAAATCCCTTAGACGCCTTTCGAGTTCACTACTGCAATAAATGCCAAAGTCAATCGAAGCCGTTATAGCTACCCTTTTACAGATAACGTTAGACTAGGTCAAACTTAGGTATTTGTTACATAGTGTACACAAAGGCTCCTTGGTCTTAGGATATAATGACAAGTTACAATATGTGAGTATCTCATGACTGGATCTATGCAGCATACTCACAATCGGGTTGTCCAATCGACCTGATGATATCTATGATATAACTCCGGCATATCTTTGCCATGATCAGTAGAGCGTGATCACAAGGAGATAGTCTCATACTGATCGCTTCAGAAGAAACTTAGCTAATTAGGGACTCTATCGAATGCAACTCTTTCTGATCTATAGTTCTACTATAAGTGGTTACACACATTATGACATAGATCAAATCACATTCGATATATTACTACAACACGTTAGTAATATATGCCGATTTATTTATTCGGAAAGATGATAAAACATTACATCTGTAGATCACTTTTATATTGGACTGGGGCATAACTCTAACAATCTCCCACTTGCCCCTAGTTCCAATTTAAGTTCTGATCTACTCCCATAAACCCTGCATGTTACTCATGCCTAGGCTGCGGCTGAGCCTTTGTCAAGGGATCGGCCATATTATCATCAGTCGAATAGTGTTTAATCTCAATATCACCTCTATATGTGATAAATCTCACGAGGTGATTCCTACTGAGTATATGTTTGGATCTGTTGTGGAATCTGGCTCTTAAGCAATAGCAACGGCACCTGTGTTGTCCCATAACAAGCTTATCGGATAAGACGCTCGCGACGTTGCATCTAATCCGATCAGAAAGCTTCTAATCCATATGGCCTCTTTACCTGCTTTTGTTGCAGCTATATACTCAGCCTTCATTATAGAGCTGGCAATTTTGGCTTGCTTAAAGCTTATCCAACTGAAAGCGCCACAACTCAACACAAAATAAGTCCTGACTGAATTTTAAAGTCATCTGGATATGTCTGAAAACTAGCATCAACTTGTCCTTTGACTGCTAGTTCTCTATCTTCATCCCCATAAACAAAAATGCATCCTCGATCCTCCTCAAATATTTGAGGATGACCCTTGTCAGCAATCTAGTGTAATTGGTCGGGGTTAGATTGGAATATGCTGGTACAGCTTATTGCAAACGAGACTTCATGTGTCGTGCACATCCTGGCATACATGATGGATCCCACAGCCGAAGCATAAGGGATCTTACTCATCCTGCTCAGCTTATCAGGAGTACTAGGACTTTGTAGCTTGCTGAGCTTAATGCCATGACGCATGGGTATGTAGCTTCCCGATGAATAAATATCAAGAATACAATATTACTCCCACTTGCTTTCTTATGTACGCAAGGCTCACTTTTGTTTTTGATGAAACCGAGTTCCCTTACAACTTTATCAAAATGACGGTTCCAACTCCCTGAAGGTTTCTTAAATCCATAAATGGATCTTTGTGGCTTCCATATCTTTCCGGGATTCTTTGGATCTACAAAACCCACAGGTCATGTGATATACACGCCCTCTAGTAAGTTCCTGCTAAGGAAGGAGTTTTGACATCCATCTGCCATAGTTATGGCTAATAATAATCCGGATTAAACTGACCATTGCTACTGGTGAAAAGATGTCATTATAATCCAGGTATTGAATCTGACAATAACCTTTTACAACCATCCTAGCCATATTGGTCTCAGGACTTCCATCCATGTCGGTCTTGATCCTATAGACCCACTCAGAACCGATGGGTTTTATCCCAGAGGTTTGATCCACCAAGCACCCGACTTGGTTTTCATACATGGATTTCATTTCCTCACTCATGGCATTCTACCATTTTTCAGAGTCTGGACTGGTTAAAGCTTGTCTCCAGGTTTCTGGATCATCCTGATCCACCAACATCACGTCATTTCCCTAAATGCTGTGAAGCCATATCTGTCTGGATTATGACGAGATCTTTCAGACCTCCTTAGACCATTTTGAATTTCTGTAGGGATTGATTCTTCATCGGCGACCATCTGAGGCTCCAGTACTTCTACATCTTGCATAGCAGGCTCCTGAATTGCTTCAGGCTGTTCCGTATCCTCTCGAATTTCTTCGAGATACACGAGACTCCCACTAGCTATTTTGGAAATATATTTCTCCAAAAATACCCCTCCTCGAGCAACAAAGACTTTGTACTCGCTGGGTATATAGAAGTTGTATCGCTTAGTTTCTTAAGGATACCTTACGAAGACACATTTTGTCTGATTTGGATGCCTGCATCTTAGCTACCCAAATCTGTTTAGGAAAAACATACTAGGATGTTTCCCACACCATATATGACTATGGTCAATTTATTATTTGGCTACTACGCGAAGGCGCACGCATCCAAATAGAACTTACCATCTCATCCCGCTCCCATCCCAATAAATACTACGCGGAGGCGTACGCATCCATAGTAACGGGAGACGTAATGAGTGTCATATGGTGTACCTTCTGTGACTCTGGTCCAGCTCTTATTAGGCTACTACGCGGAGGCGTACGCATCCAAATCGAACTGATTACCTTATTCAGCTCGCATCCTAATGAATACTACGCGGAGGCGCACGCATCCACAGTAATGGGAGACAGAATGACTGTCACAAGGTGTACTATCGTTGTCTTCATCAGAGCCCGATTCAAAATGAATGCCGCCGTTTCCAGAGTCAAGTATTAGTTCAACTCTCTTCTGGACTGAGTACTCATAGGTCCACATACGTCGGAATGTATTAGACTTAATAAGTCACTCGCCTTTCACCTAAACCTGTGAAAGGTGCCTTTGTCATTTTGCCCATTAGGCGAGACTTGCATCTTTCAGTTTGAGTGAATTCAAACGGACTTAAAAAGTCCACACTTGTGAAGTGTTGAAATGCGTTTCTCACTCATTAGGCAAGACTTGCATCTTTCAGTTTGAGTGAATTCAAACGGACTTAAAGTCCACACTTGTGAAGTGTTGAAATGCGTTTCTCGCTCATTAGGCAAGACTTGAATCTTTCAGTTTGAGTGAATGCAAACGGACTTAAAGTCCACACTTGTGAAGTGTTGAAATGCGTTTCGCCTATGTGCCTTAAATGACAATCCTAGATTATAACTTGGTTTAAATCATTAGATTTAAGCCTTTTCTTATTTACGTTATAGCGATTAAGCTTACCAACGTAAATATCTGATCCTGAAGACGTGGATACCCACTCTTCTTCACATGATCCTTGTATTGCTTACAATCCCTTATTCCCGTGTCCTGGCTCATTGCAGTGATATCATATCTCCTCCAATTTGTCCTTAGAATTCACAGCAGTTTTGGGAGCTGCTTGAACATTTGGACGCTTGGGGTGTCTGATCTGCCCTGCAAGGTGCCAAGGAGCCTTACCATTACCCAGATCAGCTTTCTTGAAGTTGACCTTCTTGTTGACCATAAGGACCTCCTTCGTCTTGCCCTTGAGGTTCTTTTCAGTGGTCACAAGTATCTCATGAAGCTCTGTTAAGGACTTGTCCATGTCATGCATATTGTAATTACTATGAAATCACTATATGTATCTGGAAGTGACTGCAACATAAGATCTGCAGCCATTTCAACCTGATCATCAAAACCGAGTCTGGTTAGATGTTACTGAAGACATTAAATCTTCGTGACATGGTGACTAACAGGGCTCCAGCCTTAAGTTTGCAGGAGTTAAGTTCTATGAAAGTATCATATCTTTTGACACGAGCTTTCTCCTTGAACATTTCCTTGACCTCTGCCTTACAGGTATGAGGGTCATCTGAAACGTTCCTGAACTGCTTCTGCAACTCTGGCATCCTACTGCCCACCATAATGCATGACACGTCAATTTGGTTACTAAGGAACTTTGATAAGTATCCTTAGTACCCTAGCGTCGTTCAGCGGTGGCTCAGCAGGAGGTTCCTTGGTAAGGATATACTACTTGCATTCATGCTTGAGTACAAGCCTCAAGTTTCTATTCCAATCTGAGTAATTCACGCCCTTGAGTCTGTCCTCAATCTGGACTCTTAGTGCGCTATTACTCCTTTGTGTTGTGTTTGCCTTTTAGTTCTACATGGTAAAATTAATAAAGATTTAAGTTGGAGATTAAGTTATAAAACACTTGTCTGATTCTCACATTAGAATCTGAACCAGGATCCTATCATACCCTCAATTGAAGTGAACGGAGGCTCACTGCTCCAATTGAGAGCATCAAGGTAGGAATACATCCATCTACAAGACTATGTTGTTCCTGGCTAGGGTCTGTACTAGAAGTACACGGCATACCCTGTACTGATACCCTAGGTCAGCCCTAGCTGACAATCGTAGACAAGTCTTCCAAACTTGAACTATGGATAGACCTAATGTGGCTACTACGCGGAGGCGCACGCACCCACATATAACTACCCATCTCATCTAAACCTTTTCTCTATGAATGTTACGCGGAGGCGTACCGACATCCATAGGGTCAAAGCTTTTTTGAGTGCCCAAACTTGGATGGTATCACGCTTGACTTGTAATTATTTGCATTTAAGTGAATTATAAAAGTCTGATTGTATATCGATACAATCTTAATCTGGAATCATCAATTGCAAATCCATGCAAAGATGATCCCTTAGCAGGTTACATGCGAGTCTGATTAAATTCCGATTTTAATCTTTGCATTTGGGTGATAGCAAATCATACATAAACTTGTATATTTAATCTATCATACATTCATACATTCAAACATACAAATGTAACGATAAAATATGCATAGCTAAGCCCATCTTAAGTTCCTAAGAATCTAGCAAAACTGATCCTAAAGACATGGTCTTCAAGATCAAAACTTGCTCCATTATCGTGAACTCCCACTGGCTTCGAGCCTCCTCCAATCCGAGTCTCCCTCTTGACTTGATTCTTGTGTCGGTCTTCGTGATTACAAATTAAAATAAATAAAATGAAATACACATCACGACACGCATGCCGTATTTACTACAACCCAAGATTAAGCAACACGCAGGTTGCAAAACCGAAATTAAAATGCAAATCTAATGGGCTTAGCTAGCATCATGTGGAAAACATCATGTGATCAAAGATCATATTATCAATCAACATGCTGATCAAACAAATAAATTTTCTAAATTTTATCTTTCTTAAGTGTGGAAAAATATTAATGAGCTGATGGGGTCTAAGATTAAGATCACTGCAATTGAGGAAGTTCATGACCTCAAGATCTTGAAATTTGATGAGCTGATGGGGTCTCTAATGACCTATGAATTGTCTCTGCCTAACATCGACAAAAGGAACAAAGGAGTTGCTTTCAAAAGCACAGCACACAAGCAACCAGATCCTGAGGATTCGGATTCTGACGAAGACATCGATGCTACAATGGCCCTTCTCACGAAAAATTACAACAAAGTCATTGAAAGAGATCACCACGGGTTCCAAACGATGAATATCATGCATCAGACTTTATGTAACCGTGGTGATCGTAAAAAACTTAGATCTTAATGCCATTTGAACATGTTATATACATAAATATAAAACTGATATTTACCTCTTGTAATCGACAAAAACACAAGTGTAGTGTTCTCTCTATCAAGTCCACACAAGCACCACAACCGAAATGATTTTTCACTCAATATTTTGCTAGAAATTTTGAGAGAAAACAAGACAACAATGGAGGAAGAGAGGGAGCTGAAAATCAGCAATGAGGGAGAGAGAAAGGAGGGAGAAGTTGCTGAAAAATTCAAGAGATAATTGAATAGATATTATGTGATTTTAATTTGAAATTAAATTGAATTTCAAAATTAAAATTGCATTATCTATCCCTTTATTCTTTCTTATTTGCATTTGTTCCCTCTCTTATCTTAAATCCCTAAATGGGCTTTAAGCCCGTTTAACTAAAACCTAAATTAAATCCATTAACTTGAGTTCTAATTTCGGTTTAGTCAAAACGGCTCAATTTCCTCGAATTGATTTTTTCAACCGTCTGGTTAAAACCTTAGGCCAGAAAACTACTGAATTGTTCTCAATTCTCATCCATAATTGTTGTCATGTATCGTGCTTAATGCGTGTGACCCTCTAGGCTCACGAATAATTGGCAGACTGGTAAAATTACTATTTTACCCTTTTCCATCATAAATGGCCTCTAGCAAGACTTCATGATTATCCAATATTCGTGATTATCGATTATTCGACTTAACCTGTTATCGTACATGTCACTGTCCTTTTATCAAACCGATATCCAGATTGATCAATAGGCATAGAATGGTCATCCTAATTTATCAATCACTGTTTCTTGATATCTGAGATGACTGAAAACTGATACTAAGGTATTACCTGCATGGCCATGCTCTTTCTTCAGTCATACTCATCAAGTGGCCTAAACGGATATTTTTCTCATACCGAAGTATGAGTGATAAATCCCTTAGACGTCTTTCAAGTTCACCAATGTAATTCATAACCAACCCAATCACAGCCGTTATGGCTACCCTTTTACAGGTAACGTTAGACTAGGTCAAACTTGGAGATTCATTACACAGTGCACACAAAGTCTCCTTGGTCTTAGGATATAATGACAAACTACGATCTGTAAGTATCTCATGACGGTATCTATGTTGCATACTCACAATCGGGTTGTCCGATATCATCGACCTGATGATATCTATGATATAACACCGGCACATACTTTGCCATGGTCAGTAGAGCGTGATCACAAGGAGTTGGTCTCATATTGATCGCTTCATAAAGAAGCTTAGCTGATTAGGGACTCATCAAATGTAATTCTTTCTGATCTACAGTTCTACTATTAGTGGTTACACGCGTAATGACATAGATCAAATTACATTCGATATATTACTACAACACATTAGTAATATATGCCGATTTATTTATTCGGAAAGATGATAAAACATTACATCTGTAGATCACTTTTTATATTGGACTGGGGCATAACTCTAACAATCTCCCACTTGCCCCTAGTTCCAATTTAAGTTCTGATCTACTCCCATAAACCCTGCATGTTACTCATGCCTAGGCTGCGGCTGAGCCTTTGTCAAGGGATCGGCCATATTATCATCAGTCGAATAGTGTTTAATCTCCATATCACCTCTATATGTGATAAATCTCACGAGGTGATTCCTGCCGAGTATATGTTTGGATCTGTTGTGGAATCTGGCTCTTGAGCAATAGCAACGGCACCTGTGTTGTCCCACAACAAGCTTATCAGATAAGACGCTCGCGACGTTGCATCTAATCCGATCAGAAAGCTTCTAATCCATATGGCCTCTTTAGCTGCTTTTGTTGCAGCTATATACTCAGCCTTCATTGTAGAGCTGGCAATTTTGGCTTGCTTAAAGCTTATCAAACTGAAAGCGCCACCACTCAACACAAAATAAGTCCTGACTGAATTTTAAAGTCATCTGGATATGTCTGAAAACTAGCATCGACTTGTCCTTTGACTGCTAGTTCTCTATCTTCATCCCCATAAACCAAAATGCATCCTCGATCCTCCTCAAATATTTGAGGATGACCCTTGTCAGCAATCTAGTGTAATTGGTCGGGGTTAGATTGGAATCTGCTGGTACAGCTTAGTGCAAACGAGACTTCATGTGTCGTGCACATCCCGGCATACATGATGGATCCCACAGCCGAAGCATAAGGGATCTTACTCATCCTGCTCAGCTTATCAGGAGTACTAGGACTTTGTAGCTTGCTGAGCTTAATGCCATGACGCATGGGTATGTATCCTTTCTTAGAATCAAGCATTGAGATCTTCTCAACACTTTACCTATGTACATGTTCTTACTTAGCAACATGTTCTGACTTAGGGCCAAAATCCTTTTGGAATGATCTGTAGAGATCCTGATGCCTACATTAAATGTAGCATCACATAAGTCCTTCATCGATAAGTACTTTCCTAACCAAGCTTTGGTGGCAAGGTCGGGATGTCATTCCCGATGAATAAATATCAAGAATACAATATTACTCCCACTCGCTATCTTATGTATGCAAGGCTCACTTTTGTTTTTGATGAAACCGAGTTCCCTTCCAACTTTATCAAAATGACGGTTCCAACTCCCTGTGATAGCATTTGTGCCCTAGTCCAATTGGTATTAGCCTGTAAACGTCTATGTACAAATATCATCGTTTGTGATGTATAAATATAAACGGCTTTATATTACTTATGTGTTGAAGTAATATGTTAAGCATGATCTGATTTATGACCACTAAAGTAGTAGAACCATAAATCTGTACGGATCACACTTAACAAGTCCCTGGTCAACCTATGCTTCCTTGAAAGCGACCAGTATGAGGATGGTTCTTAATGACGTAGTTCTACTTGTCATAAGGATGTGGGATCCTGGAACAATATCATAGATATCATGAGGTGATTGATATCGGACGACCCGCATTGAATAGTGTTTTCATAGATTAAGCCATAAACATATTCAAATGCGATAGCTCGTCACGACGTCCTTAGACCAAGGAGTCTTTGTGATCACTATGCAATGAACGTACGGCTTTAACTTGCGCCAAACACTTTCTGTAAAAGGATTGCTATGAAGGGCATGATTGGGTGGCGGAACGGGTTGCATGAGTGACACGAAAGACGGCTAAGGGATTTATCCCTCATACTACGGTATGGGAAAGATATCCGTTAGAAGGCCTCTTGATGGAGACCGAATGAGAGAAAAGCATGGCCATGCAAAATGATACGGGTTATCATTTCTCAGTCATCTCGCATATCAAGTAACAATGATTGATTAAACAAGGGAGACGACTCTATGCCTTGTGATCAATCGGGATATCTAGAGATAAAAGGATGGTGACTTGTACGCACAAAGGTTAAGTCGAATCATCGATCATCATGCACCTTGGGTAATCATAATGTTTTACTAGAGACCACTTATGATGGATCGGGCAAGAGCAATTCTTGCGCCGATCTGCCAACGGTGGCATGAGCCTAGAGGGTCACACACATACAAGACGGATAACTTGAGATAAGGAAACATGGATGTTTCTTAAGGAGAAGTATATGGACAAAACTGGAGGTTTTGTGCCATAGGTTCGGTTTGAGAGAATAATTAGCGAATCGAGAAAAATTGAGTTTTTCGTCGATATCGCGTCGGACTTTGTTTGATAAGTAGCGACAAAAAGGTCGGGAAACTTTTGGACGCGGCATGAGACAACACGGGAGGGCCCATTGGGCTCGGCCCATGAAGCCTCATGGCCGGCCCAATAAGGGCCCAATAAGGCCATATGGCCGGCCCACTTGGTGGGGCCAATGTGGTGGCCACACAACACCATGCTTAGTTGGTAGTTGTGGATTAAGAGGTGAGTGATTTAAGGGGTATGGGTTAAAGCTCCTTTAAGCCCATACCAATCACTTTTAACCCATACTTGTGAGTTGGATGATGAGATATATTGCAAGACATTATTTCATTAATTGATTAAGTCACAAAAAAACTCACAAAAACCTCTCTTTCTCTCTCATTGTGGCCGGCCACCTTGGTGTTCTTCCTCCATCTTGCTCTCTTGTTCTTCATTTAATTGTTCTAGTAGGCAATTAAGTGAAGGATCTTGAAGATCATTCTCTTGGTGTGGACTTGCTTTAGAGAAGAAGATCCGAACGTTCTTCTTTATCGATTCAAACAAGACTTAAAGGTAAATATCTTGTGGAATAGATTTTGCTTTGGGATTTAATGGTTTAAATGTTCTTGGACAAGGTTTGGAGTAGATTATCTTTTATTGCTTCCGCTATCTCGATGACGATCTAGAACGCTCCAAAACCCTACAGTGGTATCAGAGGGTTGGTTACCCTCTTAATCTTTGTCTTGTTGAATTTATTTCGGTTTTGTGATTATTTTTATGCCAAAAGTTGATAACATGATTTTAATGCTTTTTGGGATATTTGCATGAAATATGTTACTTTTGAAAAATATATTAAATTTGGAATTTTTCGGAAATTATTGGATTTGTCGGGTCCGAGAAGAGACTCTCGGGGAGCCGGATCGTAGGTACCGGACGGAGGTCACCGGAGGCCGGGGAGGCCGGCGGTGACCGGGCCCGTCCCCACTCTCGGCCGAGGCCGAGAGTGGCGGCAAGCCGGGTTTGGGCCTTCCAAGGCCCAAACCGGGCCGTGCATGGTTGGGCTCGGCCCAATGGGCCCTCGGCCCATTGGCTTGGCCCAACTTGGTTCGTGTGTGGTGTTTGATCCATTTCACGAACCCACGATCCAATATTTCGAAAACTTTCAAAATTTGATCGGTTTCGATAAATCGTTTTTCGAAAAGGTCTAGTTTCGATAAACCCGACCAAGCAACTTGGCAAAAGAAAAACCGGAATTATTGCATATTATTTGATAACATGTTTGTGTGATAACATGTTGGATGATGTGATGAAATGTATGATGCTTTAGTAGCCCATTAGATTTATCGCTTTCACGGTTTGCATACCGTTAGTGTTAGCGTGTAATTATTCTTTTATTCGAGCCCATAAAGTGTAATTATTTTTTATCCGGTCTACGAACCGAGTATTAATTGTAATTATTACTCAAAGACGAGAAGGATGGAAAATCGAGCACGATGACGGTCTTGGAGGAAGTCCAAGAGCTAGTGGGAGCCCGAATGAGAAAGACGAGAAGATGTGAAGACTCGTAGATTCCTAAGATTAGGATGGGCTATAAAATGCATATTTAACGCTTTATGGTTGCTTGCTTGAATCATTTAAATTAATTGCATGGTTGCATGATTAGTTTATAAGTTTATAAGCGATCACCTCACATGCAAAGATTAAAAACAAACTTTAATTGTTTGCATGTTTAAAGCGTTGTGAACTATCACCACACGGGTTGTGATGGATGAGTTCAAGTTTGGAACGTATTTTGCATGGGTTGCAAATGACGGATTCAAATGAAGATAGTATGTGATACAATTAGAAACATCACAACACGGGTTGTTGGTGACGGATTCGTAATTGTACCAAATACTTTCGAATTATTAAACACAACCAAATTACAAGTTAATTTGAGTCAAGTGAGATGCCACCCTAATTCACACCCATGTAGAAACATTTTATCGGTGTCGTGCGCCTTAGCGGAGCATCGATCGAATGGGTTCTAGATGGGAATGGTAAACTTTGTGGGATGTCGTGCGCCTTAGCGGAGCATCTGCACAAAGTTAACTCGTTAGTGAAAGTTGGTTGACTCAACCACGATTCTTGGCCTGAGGTCGAGCTGGGGCATCGGAAGGGTAAGCCGTGTGTTTTACACATACCCTGACTAAGAGTTACACGGGTTGTAATTGGACGGATGTCCTACCTAAATAAGTCAATTGGAGCGGTGCGCCTTAGCGCACTTCAAATGACGAATAAGGGATCTTGGTTTAAAGATTCTAATTTTAGAATCTAATGGTTGGTGTTTAATTCGGATCTTCGTAAATTTATTCAACTATTCTGATTAAATTTACTTTCTTCGTGTAGAAATGGCTAGTAATTCAACAAAGCTTCTGATGCGAAGCTTGTTTAATGGGCAAGATGACTAAAGCGCCCTTCACTGGTTTAGGTGAGAGGGCAGGTGACTTATTAGGTCTAATACATTCAGACGTATGTGGACCAATGAGTACGCATGCCAGAGGTGGTTTAGGCTACTTTATCACATTTACTGACGATTTCAGTAGATATGGTTATGTCTATCTCATGAGACATAAGTCCGAAGCTTTTGATAAATTCAAAGAGTTTAGGACTGAAGTAGAAAACCAACTCGGAAAGAGTATCAAGGCACTCCGTTCTGATCGGGGTGGAGAATACTTATCCGAGGAGTTTCTTAGTTATCTTACTGAAGGTGGAATACTATCTCAGTGGACTCCGCCAGGAACACCGCAACTTAATGGTGTGTCCGAACGGAGGAATCGGACATTGTTAGATATGGTTCGATCAATGTTAAGTCTCACTGATCTCCCGATCTCCTTCTGGGGTTATGCTCTGCAAACGGCCGCTTTCATAATAAACAGGGCTCCGTCGAAAGCAGTGGAAGGGACATCATTTGAAAAATGGTACGGGAAGGAACCCGTTTTGTCCTTCCTTAAAATCTGGGGTTGCGAGGCTTATGTTAAAAGGTTGCTTGCAACCAAGCTCGAACCAAGATCAGATAAATGCACTTTCGTCGGATATCCAAAAGAAACAAAAGGACACTACTTCTATAAGCCGAGCGAAAATAAAGTTTTTGTCGCTCGAGGTGGGACGTTCTTGGAAAAAGAGTTCATTTCCAAGACAGTCAGTGGGAGGGCTATTCATCTAGATGAAGTTCTAGATGAGATGGTCACTCGGGAACCACGAGAGGACCCACTAGAAGAGGTAGAGCCAGAAGTGGTCATTGAGCAAGAACCAATAGCTGCAGTTAATGAGGACGGTCCGAGGCGCTCTGAAAGGATAAGTCATGCACCTGTCAGATACGGGTTCTTAGTAACTGAAGGTGATGGTTTAGTACTAGTGGACAATGATCCAGCTACCTTTCGAGAGGCTTTGGACGGAACCAACTCTGAGAAATGGCTGGACGCCATGAGGGAAGAAATGCAATCCATGTCAGATAATCAAGTGTGGGACTTGGTAGATCATACCCCTGATGTTAAGGTCATAGGGTGTAAATGGATCTTTAAAATAAAGATTGACATGGATGGCAAACCTCAGACCTATAAAGCGAGACTGGTAGCAAAAGGTTATAGACAAATCCACGGAATTGACTATGAAGAGACCTTTTCTCCAGTAGCTATGGTCAAATCTATCCGCATTCTTCTTGCCATAGCAGCGTATCACAACTATGAGATATGGCAAATGGATGTCAAAACCGCCTTCCTCAACGGGAGGTTAGCTGAGGACGTTTATATGTCTCAGCCTGAGGGTTTTGAGGATCCAAAGAATAAGGGAAAGATTTGCAAGTTGCTCAAATCAATCTATGGTTTGAAGCAAGCATCTCGGAGTTGGAATCAGCGTTTTGATGAAGTAGTAAAACAGTTTGGCTTCGTCAAGAACGATGATGAACCCTGTGTGTATAAAAAGGCAAGTGGGAGCAATATAATCTTTTTAGTGCTTTATGTTGATGACATACTGCTCATTGGTAACGACGTCCCTACCTTGCTCTTAACGAAGACTTGGTTAGGTGAGTGTTTCTCAATGAAGGACTTAGGCGAGGCCTCTTACATCTTGGGAATCAAGATATATAGAGACCGTGCCAAGCGGGTCTTGGGCTTAAGTCAAAGAACTTATATAGACAAGGTGTTGAGACGATTCTCAATGCAAGATTCAAAGAAAGGATTGCTGCCCATGCGTCATGGCATAAAGCTTAGCAAGAAGCAGGGTGCTGAGACACCTGCAGAGCTAGCAAGAATGAATGAGATCCCATATGCTTCGGCTATAGGGTCCATAATGTATGCCATGATATGCACGAGACCGGATGTCTCGTTTGCCCTAAGCTGTACCAGTAGACATCAATCCAAACCCGGTGAGGCACACTGGATGGCTGTCAAGGCGATTCTCAAATATTTGAGAAAAACCAAGGATGCTTTTCTTGTATACGGGGGCAGAAATGATGATCTCGTCGTCAAAGGATATGTCGACGCTAGTTTTCAGACAGACCCCGATGACTTTAAGAGTCAGTTGGGATATGTGTTTATGTTGAACGGTGGAGCATTCAGCTGGAAAAGCAAGAAGCAGGATACCATTGCCGACTCTACAACGGAAGCTGAGTACATTGCCGCATGTGAAGCGGCAAAAGAGGCTGTATGGATCAGGAGTTTCATGGCTGGGTTAGGTGTAATTAAAAACCCGTCTAACCCAGTAGACCTATATTGTGACAACACCGGGGCTATTTCGCAAGCTAAAGAACCCAGGGCACATAACAGATCCAAACATGTACTCAGAAAGTATCACATCATCCGCGACATAATTGCTAGAGGTGACGTGAAGATCCAATACGTTGCAACTGATGATAACACAGCCGACCCATTGACCAAGGCTCTTCCTCAAGATAAACATGAAAAACATGTTAGGTCAATGGGTATAGACTGGGACTTAGATTGGAGCTAAGGGCAAGTGGGAGATTGATAGCATTTGTGCCCTAGTCCAATTGGTATTAGCCTGTAAACGTCTATGTACAAATATCATCGTTTGTGATGTATAAATATAAACGGCTTTATATTACTTATGTGTTGAAGTAATATGTTAAGCATGATCTGATTTATGACCACTAAAGTAGTAGAACCATAAATCTGTACGGATCACACTTAACAAGTCCCTGGTCAACCTATGCTTCCTTGAAAGCGACCAGTATGAGGATGGTTCTTAATGACGTAGTTCTACTTGTCATAAGGATGTGGGATCCTGGAACAATATCATAGATATCATGAGGTGATTGATATCGGACGACCCGCATTGAATAGTGTTTTCATAGATTAAGCCATAAACATATTCAAATGCGATAGCTCGTCACGACGTCCTTAGACCAAGGAGTCTTTGTGATCACTATGCAATGAACGTACGACTTTAACTTGCGCCAAACACTTTCTGTAAAAGGATTGCTATGAAGGGCATGATTGGGTGGCGGAACGGGTTGCATGAGTGACACGAAAGACGGCTAAGGGATTTATCCCTCATACTACGGTATGGGAAAGATATCCGTTAGAAGGCCTCTTGATGGAGACCGAATGAGAGAAAAGCATGGCCATGCAAAATGATACGGGTTATCATTTCTCAGTCATCTCGCATATCAAGTAACAATGATTGATTAAACAAGGGAGACGACTCTATGCCTTGTGATCAATCGGGATATCTAGAGATAAAAGGATGGTGACTTGTACGCACAAAGGTTAAGTCGAATCATCGATCATCATGCACCTTGGGTAATCATAATGTTTTACTAGAGACCACTTATGATGGATCGGGCAAGAGCAATTCTTGCGCCGATCTGCCAACGGTGGCATGAGCCTAGAGGGTCACACACATACAAGACGGATAACTTGAGACAAGGAAACATGGATGTTTCTTAAGGAGAAGTATATGGACAAAACTGGAGGTTTTGTGCCATAGGTTTGGTTTGAGAGAATAATTAGCGAATCGAGAAAAATTGAGTTTTTCGTCGATATCGCGTCGGACTTTGTTTGATAAGTAGCGACAAAAAGGTCGGGAAACTTTTGGACGCGGCATGAGACAACACGGGAGGGCCCATTGGGCTCGGCCCATGAAGCCTCATGGCCGGCCCAATAAGGGCCCAATAAGGCCATATGGCCGGCCCACTTGGTGGGGCCAATGTGGGGGCCACACAACACCATGCTTAGTTGGTAGTTGTGGATTAAGAGGTGAGTGATTTAAGGGGTATGGGTTAAAGCTCCTTTAAGCCCATACCAATCACTTTTAACCCATACTTGTGAGTTGGATGATGAGATATATTGCAAGACATTATTTCATTAATTGATTAAGTCACAAAAAAACTCACAAAAACCTCTCTTTCTCTCTCATTGTGGCCGGCCACCTTGGTGTTCTTCCTCCATCTTGCTCTCTTGTTCTTCATTTAATTGTTCTAGTAGGCAATTAAGTGAAGGATCTTGAAGATCATTCTCTTGGTGTGGACTTGCTTTAGAGAAGAAGATCCGAACGTTCTTCTTTATCGATTCAAACAAGACTTAAAGGTAACTATCTTGTGGAATAGATTTTGCTTTGGGATTTAATGGTTTAAATGTTCTTGGACAAGGTTTGGATTAGATTATCTTTTATTGCTTCCGCTATCTCGATGACGATCTAGAACGCTCCAAAACCCTACACCCTGAAGGTTGCTTAAATCCATAAATGGATCTTTGTGGCTTCCATATCTTTCCGGGATTCTTTGGATCTACAAAACCCACAGGTCGTGTGATATACACGCCCTCTAGTAAGTTCCTGCTAAGGAAGGAGTTTTGACATCCATCTGCCATAGTTATGGCTAATAATAATCCGGATTAAACTGACCATTGCTACTGGTGAAAAGATGTCATCATAATCCATGTATTGAATCTGACGATAACCTTTTACAACCATCCTAGCCATATTGGTCTCAGGACTTCCATCCATGTCGGTCTTGATCCTATAGACCCACTCAGAACCGATGGGTTTTATCCCAGAGGTTTGATCCACCAAGCACCCGACTTGGTTTTCATACATGGATTTCATTTCCTCACTCATGGAATTCTACCATTTTTCAGAGTCTGGACTGGTTAAAGCTTGTCTCCAGGTTTCTGGATCATCCTGATCCACCAACATCACGTCATTTCCCTAAATACTGTGAAGCCATATCTGTCTGGATAATGACGAGATCTTTCAGACCTCCTTAGACCATTTTGAATTTCTGTAGGGATTGATTCTTCATCATCGACCATCTGAGGCTCCAGTACTTCTACATCTTGCATAGCAGGCTCCTGAATTGCTTCAGGCTATTCCGTATCCTCTCGAATTTCTTCGAGATACACGAGACTCCCACTACCTATTTTGGAAATATATTTCTCCAAAAATACCCCTCCTCGAGCAACAAAGACTTTGTACTCGCTGGGTATATAGAAGTTGTATCGCTTAGTTTCTTAAGGATACCTTACGAAGACACATTTTGTCTGATTTGGATGCCTGCATCTCAGCTACCCAAATCTTTTTAGGAAAAACATACTAGGATGTTTCCCACACCATATATGACTATGGTCAATTTATTATTTGGCTACTACGCGTAGGCGCACGCATCCAAATAGAACTTACCATCTCATCCCGCTCCCATCCCAATGAATACTACGCGGAGGCGTACGCATCCACAGTAATGGGAGACGTAATGAGTGTCATATGGTATACCTTCTGTGACTCTGGTCCAGCTCTTATTTGGCTACTACGCGGAGGCGTACGCATCCAAATAGAACTGATTACCTTATTCAGCTCGCATCCTAATGAATACTACGCGGAGGCGCACGCATCCACAGTAATGGGAGACAGAATGACTGTCACAAGGTGTACTATCGTTGTCTTCATCAGAGCCCGATTCAAAATGAATGCGGCCGTTTCAAGAGTCAAGTATTAGTTCAACTCTCTTCTGGACTGAGTACTCATAGGTCCACATACGTCGGAATGTATTAGACTTAATAAGTCACTCGCCTTTCACCTAAACCTGTGAAAGGTGCCTTTGTCATTTTGCCCATTAGGCGAGACTTGCATCTTTCAGTTTGAGTGAATTCAAACGGACTTAAAAAGTCCACACTTGTGAAGTGTTGAAATGCGTTTCTCACTCATTAGGCAAGACTTGCATCTTTCAGTTTGAGTGAATTCAAACGGACTTAAAGTCCACACTTGTGAAGTGTTGAAATGCGTTTCTCGCTCATTAGGCAAGACTTGAATCTTTCAGTTTGAGTGAATGCAAACGGACTTAAAGTCCACACTTGTGAAGTGTTGAAATGCGTTTCGCCTATGTGCCTTAAATGACAATCCTAGATTATAACTTGGTTTAAATCATTAGATTTAAGCCTTTTCTTATTTACGTTATAGCGATTAAGCTTACCAACGTAAATATCTGATCCTGAAGACGTGGATACCCACTCTTCTTCACATGATCCTTGTATTGCTTACAATCCCTTATTCCCGTGTCCTGGCTCATTGCAGTGATATCATATCTCCTCCAATTTGTCCTTAGAATTCACAGCAGTTTTGGGAGCTGCTTGAACCTTTGGACGCTTGGGGTGTCTGATCTGCCCTGCAAGGTGCCAAGGAGCCTTACCATTACCCAGATCAGCTTTCTTGAAGTTGACCTTCTTGTTGACCATAAGGACCTCCTTCGTCTTGCCCTTGAGGTTCTTTTCAGTGGTCACAAGTATCTCATGAAGCTCTGTTAAGGACTTGTCCATGTCATGCATATTGTAATTACTATGAAATCACTATATGTATCTGGAAGTGACTGCAACATAAGATCTGCAGCCATTTCAACCTGATCATCAAAACCGAGTCTGGTTAGATGTTACTGAAGATATTAAATCTTCGTGACATGGTGACTAACAGGGATCCAGCCTTAAGTTTGCAGGAGTTAAGTTCTATGAAAGTATCATATCTTTTGACACGAGCTTTCTCCTTGAACATTTCCTTGACCTCTGCCTTACAGGTATGAGGGTCATCTGAAACGTTCCTGAACTGCTTCTGCAACTCTGGCATCCTACTGCCCACCATAATGCATGACACGTCAATTTGGTTACTAAGGAACTTTGATAAGTATCCTTAGTACCCTAGCGTCGTTCAGCAGTGGCTCAGTAGGAGGTTCCTTGGTAAGGATATACTACTTGCGTTCATGCTTGAGTACAAGCCTCAAGTTTCTATTCCAATCTGAGTAATTCACGCGCTTGAGTCTGTCCTCAATCTGGACTCTTAGTGCGCTATTACTCCTTTGTGTTGTGTTTGCCTTTTAGTTCTACATGGTAAAATTAATAAAGATTTAAGTTGGAGATTAAGTTATAAAACACTTGTCTGATTCTAACATTAGAATCTGAACCAGGATCCTATCATACCCTCAATTGAAGGGAACGGAGGCTCACTGCTCCAATTGAGAGCATCAAGGTAGGAATACATCCATCTACAAGACTATGTTGTTCCTGGCTAGGGTCTGTACTAAAAGTACACGGCATACCTTATACTGATACCCTAGGTCAGCCCTAGCTGACAATCATAGACAAGTCTACCAAGCTTGAACTATGGATAGAACTAATGTGGCTATTACGCGGAGGCGCACGCACCCACATATAACTACCCATCTCATCCAAACCTTTTCTCTATGAATGTTACGCGGAGGCGTACCGACATCCATAGGGTCAAAGCTTTTTTGAGTGCCCAAACTTGGATGGTATCACGCTTGACTTGTAATTATTTGCGTTTAAGTGAATTATAAAAGTCTGATTGTATATCGATACAATCTTAATCTTGAATCATCAATTGCAAATCCATGCAAAGATGATCCCTTTGTAGGTTACATGCGAGTCTGATTAAATTCTGATTTTAATCTTTGCATGTGGGTGATAGCAAATCATTCATAAACTTGTATATTTAATCTATCATACATTCATACATTCAAACATACAAATGTAACGATAAAATATGCATAGCTAAGCCCATCTTAAGTTCCTAAGAATCTAGCAAAACTGATCCTAAAGACATGGTCTTCAAGATCCAAACTTGCTCCATTCTCGTGAACTCCCACTGGCTTCGAGCCTCCTCCAATCCGAGTCTCCCTCTTGACTTGATTCTTGTTTAAGTCTTCGTGATTACAAATTAAAATAAATAAAATGAAATACACATCACGACACGCATGCCGTATTTACTACAACTCAAGATTAAGCAACACGCAGGTTGCAAAACCGAAATTAAAATGCAAATCTAATGGGCTTAGCTAGCATCATGTGGAAAACATCATGTGATCAAAGATCATATTATCAATCAACATGCTGATCAAACAAATAAATTTTCTAAATTTTATCTTTCTTAAGTGTGGAAAAATTCCGGTTTATCAAAACCGGACGGTTTAATCGATTAATTGAATTTCGGACCGGTTCTCGTTGGTTTATCGAAACCGAACCAAATCTGAAAATTAAATTATTTTAGAGTTTCCAAATATCCTCGCGGACCGGCTCAACAGAAGGTCCCCCGCGGAGGCAACCACGGTGGCCCGTGAGGGCTGCCGAGGTCGCCCGCGGGGCTGACTGTGGTCGGCCACGGGAACGACCATGGTAGCCCGCGAGGGTAGCCATGGTCGCCCCTAGGGCAGACCCTGGTCGCCCGCAAGGGCAGACTGTGTCGCCCGCGAGGGCTGCCATGGTCGCCCGTAGGCGACCCTCGTCGGCCCATGGTACTGACCATGGTCTGCCCTAGGGCATTCCATCGTCCACCAAGGGACTCGACCTGGTCGGCCATGGCTAACCTGAAAAACCCCAAAAAAATTATTTTTTTTCAATTTCCAAAATCAATCAAATCTGAAATTTTTTTTTCAATTTACATGCATGCTAATGAAGAAGAACACATATAAACATAAAAAATATCAGATTTAAACATATACAAATAAAAATATCAACCATGCCTCTGATACCACTGAAAGAGATCACCACGGGTTCCAAACGATGAATATCATGCAGCAGACTTTATGTAACCGTGGTGATCGTAAAAAGCTTAGATCTTAATGCCATTTGAACATGTTATATACATAAATATAAAACTGATATTTACCTCTTGTAATCGACAAAAACACAAGTGTAGTGTTCTCTCTATCAAGTCCACACAAGCACCACAACCGAAATGATTTTTCACTCAATATTTTGCTAGAAATTTTGAGAGAAAACAAGACAACAATGGAGGAAGAGAGGGAGCTGAAAATCAGCAATGAGGGAGAGAGAAAGGAGGGAGAAGTTGCTGAAAAATTCAAGAGATAATTGAATAGATATTATGTGATTTTAATTTGAAATTAAATTGAATTTCAAAATTAAAATTGCATTATCTATCCCTTTATTCTTTCTTATTTGCATTTGTTTCCTCTCTTATCTTAAATCCTTAAATGGGCTTTAAGCCCGTTTAACTAAAACCTAAATAAAACCCATTAACTTGAGTTCTAAGTTCGGTTTAGTCAAAACGGCTCAATTTCCTCGAATTGATTTCTTCAACCGTCTGGTTAAAACCTTAGGCCAGAAAACTACTGAATTGTTCTCAATTCTCATCCATAACTGTTGTCATGTATCGTGCTTAATGCGTGTGACCCTCTAGGCTCACGAATAATTGGCAGACTGGTAAAATTACTATTTTACCCTTTCCATCATAAGTGGCCTCTACCAAGACATTATGATTATCCAATATTCGTGATTATCGATTATTCGACTTAACCTGTTTTCGTACATGTCACTGTCCTTTTATCAAACCGATATCCAGATTGATCAATAGGCATAGAATGGTCATCCTAATTTATCAATCACTGTTTCTTGATATCTGAGATGACTGAAAACTGATACTAAGGTATTACCTGCATGGTCATGCTCTTTCTTCAGTCATACTCATCAAGTGGCCTAAACGGATATTTTTCTCATACCGAAGTATGAGTGATAAGTCCCTTAGACGTCTTTCGAGTTCACCAATGTAATTCATAACCAAGCCAATCACAGCCGTTTTGGCTACCCTTTTACAGGTAACGTTAGACTAGGTCAAACTTGGAGATTCATTACACAGTGCACACAAAGACTCCTTGGTCTTAGGATATAATGACAAGCTACGATCTGTGAGTATCTCATGACGGTATCTATGTTGCATACTCACAATCGGGTTGTCCGATATCATCGACTTGATGATATCTATGATATAACTCCGGCACATACTTTGCCATGGTCAGTAGAGCGTGATCACAAGGAGTTGGTCTCATACTGATCGCTTCATAAATAAGCTTAGCTGATCAGGGACTCATCAAATGTAATTCTTTCATATCTACAGTTCTACTATTAGTGGTTACACACGTAATGACATAGATCAAATTACATTCGATATATTACTACAATACATTAGTAATATATTCCGATTTATTTATTCGGAAAGATGATAAAACATTACATCTGTAGATCACTTTTATATTGGACTGGGGGGTAACTCTAACAGTCATGAGAAGATTCAGTCGAATGGGTTACGGAATGTCACAACAAATGCCAGAAACAAAGCTCCACAAAAAGCTCAAACAGGAGGAAGTCTTGACAGACCAAACAGGAGTGGGGAAGAGAACGACAAAAACAAAGGACTTCAATGTCATGAATGTGAAGGATTTGGCCACCTCCGTAGAGAATGTCCAAATTTCCTCAAACAACAAAAACGAGGTTACAATGCCACTCTATCAGATGATGACAATGAAAATAGTTGATCTGAAGAGGTAAGTAACTTTGTTGCATTCACTACTACTACTCCTGTATGTAACATTGATAATTCTGCCAATATCAATGATGATCACCACCATCCAACTCCAAATGAGAATTGGACTAAAGAGCAACTAGTCGAGGCATACAAAGGCTTACATACTAGATGGATCAAGGAAACTCTAATACTTGATCAACAAGGTGAACGGATTATCAGTCTTACCAACGACAAGTCCAGATTTCTGGAGACGATCGTGGAGCTAAAATGCGAAATCACAAGACTTAATGGAGAAATTAGTCTTATGACTAAATCGGTAAAGATGATGAATCCTAGCGCGGAAAGCCTTGACAAGATGCTATCAGTAGGAAAGTAGTCCAAGGATACGACGGGACTAGGGTACTCACACGATATCCCCTCAACAGCAGTAACGAAGTTTGTCCCATAACAAGCCATGGTTGACAAGAAACCACTGGATAACCCAACACATCCTACAGGACGACCTACAACAAATGTCATGACATCTTCTACAACATGTTCGTGTCAAGCAACTGTCAGAAGACATCCTCCACGCAGATAACAATACTACATAAGATCAGCTTATCAATATCAATGGATGTCATTACTGTGGTCAACAAGGTCACATCAGACCTTTTTGTTTTCAACTTCTTGGGAGGAAGCAAGCTCAGCTACCACAAAAGAGACATCAAAAGCATCTCTCAACTCCTCAGAAAACATCCCGCCTTGAATGGAGACCTAAGAACCTAGTCTATCGAGCTAATGTTGCATTTACATCCTTAAGTGCATCAACAAACAAGGACTGGTATCTCGACAGTGGATGTTCTCGACACATGACAGGTACTCCAGAGCTTCTTTCCAATCTCAAACTATATACAAATTGCTATGTTACTTTTTGAGATGGGATTCGAGCTCGAATCATTGGAAAAGGAGTACTCAAGCATCCAGGAGCCACTTGCCTAACTGAAGCATTACTTGTAGAAGGACTTAAGGCAAACCTGATTAGCATCAGCCAGATCTGTGATCTGGGTTCAGAACTAAAATTCACTAAAGAAGCCTGTATAGTTAAAGACTTGGATCAAGTCACTATTCTACAAGGAGTTCGCTCAACAGATAATTGTTACATCTGGTCGCCCGAATCACATATCGAAGCAGCCAAGTGCCTTGTCTCCAAAGCAGAAGAAACCAAACTGTAGCACAGAAAGCTTGGACATCTAAATCTTATAAGTATGCAGAAGGCAGATCTGCGGAGAATGTCAGATTGGTAAGCAAACCAAGATGTAACACAAGAAGCTACAACATATCACCACCTCTCGAGTACTTGAGCTTATACATGTTGACCTTATGGGACCAATGCAAGTTGAAAGCCTTGGAGGAAAATGATATGTCTTTGTATGTGTAGATGATTATTCACGATACACTTGGGTTGATTTCTCTCGTGACAAATCAGACACCTTCTCGATCTTCAAAAATCTGTGCATCCAGGTCCAACGAGAAAAAGGAGAAACAATTGGCAAAATAATCCGCCTTCGTAGTGATCATGGTCGAGAGTTCGAAAACAGCAAATTTGCAGAATTCTGCAACTCAGAAGGGATAGCTCATGAATTCTCAACACCAATCACTCCCCAACAGAATGGTATTGTTGAGCGCAAGAACAGAACTCTACAGGAGATTGCTAGAGTTATGATGCTGGCCAAGGACATACCAACTCACTTTTGGGCAGAAGCACTTAACACTGCTTGCCATATCCACAATCGAGTCACTCTTCGACCAGGTATGTCAGTAACTCATTATGAAATATGGAGGGGGAGAAAGCCCAATGTTAAGTACTTCCATATCTTTGGATCCACTTGTTATATACTGGCCGATAGAGAGCCTCGTCGAAAGCTTGATCCAAAAAGTGATGAAGGCATCTTCCTTGGCTACTCAAGGAATAGTCGCGCGTACCGAGTCTTCAACAAACGAACCAAGACCATGATGGAATCAATCAATGTTGTTGTTGATGATGACTGTGAAGATGTCTCAGAAGATGCGACAGACGAAGACGGAGCCTATCCTCCCAACAATGTTAGGAAGGATGCTAGCAGCAAATCAGAAAACAAAGATGCTAGTCAAAATGTCGATAACGATGAAATAGTTCCTGAAACCAGCAACAAAAATCCCTCACGAAGAATCCAGACAAATCATCCTATCTCTGGAGTAATTGGAGACCTGAATGAAGGCATACGGACTCGATCAAAAACTCTTGAACACTACAACGAGGTGATAGGCAATATTTGCTTTGTTTCAAAGACTGAACCCAAAAATATCAATGAAGCCATCAATGATGAGTATTGGGTCAATGCTATGCAGGAGGAACTAATTCAGTTTGAGAAGAACCAGGTGTGGGAACTTGTGCCCAAACTAAGTGAAGGAAATGTCATTGGCACAAAATGGATTTTCAAAAACAAGTCCGATGAGCTTGGCAACATCACTCGCACCAAAGCTAGGTTAGTTGCTCAAGGGTATACTCAAATTGAGGGAGTCGACTTCGATGAGACCTTTGCTCCTGTTGCAAGACTTATAGCAATCCGTCTCCTACGAGGGATATCATGCCATCTACAGATTAAGCTATACCAGATGGATGTCAAAAGTGCATTCCTAAATGGGGACCTCACTGAAGAAGTATATGTGTCACAACCCAAAGGATTTGGTGATCCTCACTTTCCTGATCATGTGTATAAACTCAAGAAGGATCTCTATGGGTTGAAACAAGCACCAAGGGCGTGGTATGAAAGGCTCACAAAATTCTTGATCCTAAGCGGCTATACTAGAGGAGGAGTCGACAAGACTCTTTTCGTGAAGAATGAGGATGGGAATTTAATGATAGCCCAAATATATGTCGATGACATTGTCTTTGGAGGGATGTCAAAAAGGATGGTAGAGCAATTTATTCAACAGATGCAATCAGAATTCGAGATGAGCATGGTGGGAGAGCTTACCTATTTCCTAGGCTTCCAAATCAAACAGCTTAAAGATAGCATCTTCATATCTCAGAGCAAATATGCGAAGAATATTGTCAAGAAGTTTGGGCTAGAGAAAGCCTCACATAAAAGGACACCTGCAGCTACACATATCAAGCTAAGTAAAGATGATCCAGGAGAAGCCGTCGACCAACATCTATACAGAAGCATTATCGGTAGTCTTCTCTACCTTACCGCGAGTCGACCAGATATTGCCTACTCCGTAGGATTATGTGCACGATATCAAGCTAATCCCAACGTTAGTCATCTCTCCCAAGCTAAAAGAATTATAAGATATATTTCTGGGACTACAGACTTTGGTTTATTATACTCATTCGACACATCATCTACCCTGGTGGGGTATTGTGATGCCGATTGGGCTGGAAACACAACGGATAGGAAAAGCACATCTGGAGGATGCTTCTTCCTTGACAACAACCTCATATCATGGTTTAGTAAAAACCAAAATTGTGTTGCCCTTTCCACTGCCGAATCAGAGTATATTGCTGCTGGGAGTAGCTACACACAACTACTATGGATGAAGCAGATGTTAGTCGAATACAATGTCAGACAGGAAGTCATGACTTTATATTGTGATAATGTCAGTGCCATCAACATCTCCAAAAATCCTGTCCAACACAGTAAGACCAAACACATTGACATTAGACACCACTTCATTCGAGATCTGGTCGAAGATAAGAAGATCATCCTAGATCACATCCATACAGAGAAGTGAAAGAGATCACCACGGGTTCCAAAGATTGAAAATCATGCAGCGGACAATATGTAACCGTGGTGATCGATTAAAACTTGATCTTAATGCTATTTGAACATGTTATAAACTCAATTAAAATCTGATATTTTACCTCTTGAAATCGACAAGAACACAAGCGTAGTGTCCTCTCTATCAAGTCCACACAAGCACACAACCGAAATGGTTTTTCTCTCTAATTTTTGCTAGAAATTTTTGAGAGAAAACAAGAGCAACCATGGAGGAAGAGAGGGAGAGAATATTCAGCCATTAGAGGGAGAGAGAGTGGAAGTTAGTTGCTGAAAAAATCAAAAGGATAAGATAATTATAGATTATGTGATTTTTAATTTGAAATTAAATTGAATTTCCAAATAAAAATTGCATTATCCATCCTTTTAATCCTTCTTATTTGCATTTGACCCCTCTCTTATCTTAAACCCTAAATGGGATTTAAGCCCATTTAACTAAAACCCAAATTAAACCCATTAACTTGAGTTCTAATTTCGGTTTAGTCAAAACGGCTCAATTTCCTCGAATTGATTTCTTCGACCGTCTGGTTAAAATCTTAGGCCAGAAAACTACCGAATCGGTCTCAAATCTCATCCATAATTATTGTCATGTATTGTGCTTAATTCGTGTGACCCTCTAGGCTCACGAATAATTGGCAGACTGGTAATATTACCATTTTACCCTTTCCATCATAAGTGGCCTCTAGCAAGACATTATGATTATCCAATATTCGTGATTATCGATTATTCGACTTAACCTGTTATCGTACATGTCACGGTCCTTTTATCAAACCGATATCCAGATTGATCAATAGTCATAGAATGGTCACCCTAATTTATCAATCACTGTTTCTTGATATCTGAGATGACTGAAAACTGATACTATGGTATCACCTGCATGGCCATACTCTTTCTTCAGTCATACTCATCAAGTGGCCTAAACGGATATCTTTCTCATACCGAAGTATGAGTGATAAATCCCTCAGACGCCTTTCGAGTTCACTAGTGCAATAAATGCCAAAGCCAATCGAAGCCGTTAAAGTTACCCTTTTACAGATAACGTTAGACTAGGTCAAACATAGGTATTTATTACATAGTGTAAACAATGACTCCTTGGACTTAGGATATAATGACAAGTTACAATATGTAAGTATCTCATGACTGGATCTATGCAGCATATTCACAATCGGGTTGTCCGATATCATCGACCTGATGGTATCTATGATATAACTCCGGCACGCACTTTGCCATGATCAGTAGAGCATGATCACAAGGAGTTAGTCTCATACTTATCGCTTCATAAAGAAGCTTAGCTGATCAGGGACTCATCAAATGTAATTCTTTCTGATCTATAGTTCTACTATTAGTAGTTACACACATAATGACATAGATCAAATTACATTCGATATAATACTACAACACTTTAGTAATATATGCCGATTTATTTATTCGGAAAGATGATAAAACATTACATCTGTAGATCACTTTTATATTGGACTGGGGCATAACTCTAACAATCTCCCACTTGCCCCTGGTTCCAATTTAAGTTCTGATCTACTCCCATAGACCCTGCATGTTTCTCATGCCTAGGCTGTGGCTGAGCCTTTGTCAAGGGATCGGCCATATTATCATCAGTCGAATAGTGTTTAATCTCCACATCACCTCTATATTTGATAACTCTCACGAGGTGAAGCCTGCTGAGTATATGTTTGGATTTGCTGTGGAATCTGGGCTCTTGAGCAATAGCTACGGCACCTGTGTTGTCCCACAACAAGCTTATCGGATCAGACGCTCGCGGCGTTGCATCTAATCCGATTAGAAAGCTTCTAATTCATACGGCCTCTTTAGCTGCTTTTGTTGCAGCTATATACTCAGCCTCCGTTGTAGAGTTGGCAATTTTGGCTTGCTTAAAGCTTATCCAGCTGAAAGCGCCACCACTCAACACAAAATATATCCTAACTGAATTTTGAAGTCATCTAGATATGTCTGAAAACTAGCATCGACTTGTCCTTTGACTGCTAGTTCTCTATCTTCATCCCCATTTACCAAAATGCATCCTCAATCCTCCTCAAATATTTGAGGATGGCCTTTGACAGCAATCCAGTTTAATTGTTCGGGGTTAGATTGGAATCTGCTGGTACAGCTTAGTCTCGTGCACTTCCAGTCTCGTGCACATCCTGGCATACATAATGGATCCCACAGCCGAAGCATAAGGGATCTTACTCATCCTGCTCAGCTTATCAGGAGTACTAGGACTCTGTAGCTTGCTGAGCTTAATGCCATGACGCATGGGTATGTATCCTTTCTTAAAATCAAGCATTGAGATCTACTCAACACTTTACCTATGTACATGTTCTCACTTAGGCCCTAAATCCTTTTTGAATGATCTGTAGAGATCCTGATGCCTACATTAAATGTAGCATCACCTAAGTCCTTCATCGATAAGTACTTCCCTAACCAAGCTTTGGTGGCAAGGTCGGAATGTCATTCCCGATGAATAAATATCAAGAATACAATATTACTCCCACTCGCTTTCTCATGTACGCAAGGCTCACTTTTGTTTTTTTTTTATGAAGCCGAGTTCCCTTACAGCTTTATCAAAATGAAGGTTCCAACTCCCTGAAGCTTGCTTAAATCCATAAATGGATCTTTGCAACTTACATATCTTTCCGGGATTCTTTGGATCTACAAAACCCACAGGTCGTGTGATATACATGCCCTCTAGTAAGTTCCTGCTAAGGAATGGGTTTTGACATCCATCTGCCATAGTTATGGCTAAGAATAATCCGGATCAATCTGACCATTGCTACTAGTGAAAAGATGTCATCATAATCCATGTATTGAATCTGACGATAACCTTTTACAACCATCCTAGCCATATTGGTCTGAGGACTTCCATCCATGTCGGTCTTGATCCTCTAGACCTATTTAGAACCGATGGGTTTTATCCCAGAGGTTTGATCCACCAAGCATCCGACTTGGTTTTCATACATGGATTTCATTTCCTCACTCATGGCATTCTACCATTTTTCGGAGTCTGGACTGGTTAAAGCTTGTCTGCAGGTTTCTGGATCATCCTGATCCACCAACATCACGTCATTTCCCTCAGTGGCCGTGAAGCCATATCTGTCTGGAACATGACGTGTAAGGACCTCTCCCGGACAGTTAGACTAAAATCTGGGAAAATTCAAAATTTTTGAATAGTGACCAGATCGAGTCTGAACCTGACCCCGAGAGTTGTTTTGGACATAATATGACATTATTTTCGACCAAGCTAAGTTCAGGGCGACTAAAGACCACTTCGTGACCCATTTGGGGAAAGTTGACTTAGGTTGACTTTTTGCAGGAAAAGTCAACCGAGGACGTTTTGGGCGATTCTGGACTCGTTAAGTCCCGAATCGCAAAACGGTCGATGCAGTATTCTTAGATAGCCCATTTTAAGTCACTCGGGAGATTTTGCTGAAATCTCGATAAAATGCCCGTTCGGGGTCCAAAACGTCCGATTTTGGGAAATCTGATCCGTTTTCGGTTGGTGGAAAAGGTGACCGATGTGATTGATGGGTTAGGTATCAAGGGGACAAGGAAGTGACTTGTTGTGTGTGGGGTTTGGTGATGTTGGGAAAGAGGAAAAAGGGTTGATTTTTGGGTTTTCGTTTTATTTAATTAAGTAATTAATTAAATAAAATGTGTTGTTATAAGGAGGGGGAGCTCCCATTTCATCCGAGAACAACCAAGAGAAAGAGAGGGAGAAGAGAAGAAAGAAGGAGAGAGAAAGAGAAAGAGAAAGAGGGAAGGAGAAGGAGGGTCCAGCCAAGCAAGGAGGATTTCCCGTCAATCCGTCCGTCGTTTCTTCGAGATTTCTTCGTATTCGGAATCCCGGCAACGAGGACTACAAGAGGTATGGTTCTCTTTTCCATTTGGAGTAGTTTGGTTCATGAGTTTTAAGTAGAAATGTGTTGTTTTAAGTTTAGTTAGACACTAGAGATGATTAGGCATGTTTTAAGACAAATTTGAACAAATTCCGGTGACCGGAGGGTCGCCGGAGCTCCGGCCACGTTGGTGGCTGATTCCGGTGGCCATGGAACGCTGACTCGAAGTGCTTCAACCTTCATCTTGTGAGTTTTTCCAAAGGAGCAACGGTTTGGGACCTAGAAGCCCGGGAAGTGACTGAACCGCTGAATCTGTCCAGCCGGACGGACAATCTGTTTTGCTCCGGACGGAGCCGTTCCCGTTCGAACTTGGTTCCGAGAAAAACATGAAGTTTGTCGAGGACTGGCAGAGCTTCAAATTTCATGTTTAGGTGTTTTCCAGAAGAGCTACGGATTTGGAGCTGCAAGTCCGGGAAGTGGACTATTCTGCCGAATCTGTCTCTGGACAGATTCGAAGTAAATCCCGAAGCTCGATTTTGTTTCCCGAGAATTAATGTGGTGGCTTGTGTGGGGCCCACGAGCCCGGGGCCCGGGTTTTGTGAGTTCGGGTGGTCCCGGGTGACCTCCGAGTCGCTAACTTGCGTATTTGATAATTTCCGAATTTAAATTGTGAAAGACGGTTTTTCCACCAATAACTTTAATTGAAGTATTTTAACGCTCGGGTGTCGGAATTCGATTCCGTTAATTTCATTGGTCTTAGAATATTAAATGAGGAGTTTGGAAACAAGTTTCGTAATTTTCGGAGTCCCGAGGGTCAAAAACTCGTTTCCGGGCAGATTGGGTGTTTCGGGGAAAATGGGTCATTCCGGACCCATTTTGGCTACTTTGATTAATTTGAAGTGTGTCCAAGTGTTAGGCACTTGTTGGAGTACACTTGTAAATTTATAGCATTCGTTTCGGAGTCTGTTTGAGTTTTTAATTATTGAATATAATTATTAGTTGATATTGACGCTCGCGGGAAAGGCAAGGCGTGAATAGCTCGAGCGGGAGGCTAGGAGCGTACGTGGAGCTTTCCTAAGGTAGGGGGACATAGCTACCTAGACTAAATGGCTTGATGCCTTTGTTTGATTATATATGTGTGTATATATACGTGTGAGCATGATTTGGCACTATGGTAGTGGCGTGAATATGCTTGGTGTAATTATATGTGAATAGTGAGATTTGCATGATAATGTTGGGTGAATTAGTTTAGTATAACTCTGAACTGATTGTATGCACGGGATTGTGCCAGGTATTATATTATTTGCTTTTCAGACGATGATTTATTCCGTCTTGCACCTAGTATGTTTTCTGCATGAGTATGGTGTGATACTTGTGTTACAGGTGGTGTGTAAGGTAAACCGAGTTGAGGGTGGATTCCCTTGATCGAGATCGGTTACCTTTATTTGTGGTAAGGGTCAACCGAGCTTAGGGTGGACTCCCTTAGTTGTGATCGGTTACCTTTATTTAGGTGTAAGGTAAATCGAGTTGAGGGTGGATTCCCTTGATCGAGATCGGTTACCTTTATTTGTGGTAAGGGTCAACCGAGCTGAGGGTGGACTCCCTTAGTTGTGATCGGTTACCTTTATTTAGGTGTAAGGTAAATCGAGTTGAGGGTGGATTCCCTTGATCGAGATCGGTTACCTTTATCTTTGTGGGAAAGGTCAACCGAGCTGAGGGTGGACTCCCTTAGTTGTGATCGGTTGCCTTTATTTAGGTGTAAGGTGAATCGAGTTGAGGGTGGACTCCCTTGATCGAGATCGGTTACCTTTACCTAAGGGAGGGTGAACCGAGGCAAGGGTGGATTCCCTAGGCTGAAATCGGTTACCCTAGGGTGTAGTTAATTATGTTATACAACTACTTTTGCATTGTTATCATCTTGTGTATGTGCGATGTTTAAGTCTTGGAGGTAGCGTGTTCACCCCTAGAACTTGTGCAGGTTATGGATGTGTTTAGATCTTTTGACTGGGAGCTTGGGGGCGTGTCGTGTCGACGTGTCTTTGCCAGTGGTGTTTGGTCGGCTGTTGTAGACTCTGTTGAGTCGTAACCTGTTTTGTTACTTCTTTTCATTATCCGGTTTATTACTTTATTTTGTAAAACACTCGGTGAGGTGGCGTTATGCCTCACCATTATGGTATTTATTTATGAGTTACTTGCTTCATTTTCAAAGGATGTTTTGATGGAATTGTTTTAGAACTGGTTTGCTTACTTGTGCAATCACCTTTAAGTTAGGGACGCCTAAACTAAAGGTGTTGACTTTGTGCGAGTATAGTTATGATACACTCGAGGACGCTCGAGGTGTTTCATAACTATTTCGTATATGTATCTTCGTATATGTATTATCGATACTTGTATTTTATCGCGTGACGACTAAGATTCGGAGAACCGGATCTTGGGGCGTTACAGTTTGGTATCAGAGGCTCAGGTTCAACACCTGTGTGCCTTGCGTCGACACGTCGGGTAGAGTCAGTAATAGGAGAGTATTACGTGGCTTTGGTCTTTGAGTTTTGTGGTGTTAAGTTGGTCAGTAGTGAGTTAGCCTGACAACTTATGTGCAGTGGTGTGACTGTATGACTTGAGAAATGATGGACAGGTTGTGGTACTGTGATAGTACATGAGGTTGCTTGTTAACGTGAGTATATTATTGACATGTTTGATTGATGACATGTGTTGACTGGTGGGCATGTTAGTGAGAACATTGCCGGTTGGTATTACTACGCTAGGATATTAGTACCTAGTATGATTAGTAATGGTAGAAAATCAGTGAAGTTCCATTGTCCTTTAGCGCGAAGTCCGTTTGATCGTGGATCCTGATTGTGATCTCATTTCCGTGCAGTAGTGCACATGGCGCCGAAGACTAGGCGAGGAGGTACCAGGGGGCGGGGAGCGTCGAGGGCGACTAAGGGAGCTCGAGTTGCCGAGCCCGCGGAGCAGACCACTGGTGTCGAGACACAGTCCGCGGAGACTGCCACCGGCAGTGCTGGGCAGGCGGGAACTCCCATGGGGATGCCCGCTGCCCCGACGACCGCTCCCGACAGGGTCCCGATGGGGGAAGAGCTGTTGAGGTCGATACAGTCCGTGACCGAGGTCATGGGGCGGAGGGCACCTAGGTCCACCACACCTGAGGCAGCACCAGTTCGGGCTGCAGTACAGCCGTCGCACGCATTGCGAGACTTCCTACGACCCCACCCACCTGCTTTCCACGGAGAGCCTGATCCCTCGATAGCCGAGCAGTGGCTACAGTAGATCACTCGGGACCTGGACACTACAGGGATCAACGAGGGGAGCATCCGCATCACTTTAGTTGTTCACCAGCTGAAGGGCGATGCCTACTACTGGTGGGAGCGGGTGAGGGCCCTGGTTGGGCAGGACTTTGAGGAGTTCCGGGAGGTCTTCCTCGAGAGCTACTTTCCAGAGTCGGCGCGGGATAGCCGGCAGCAGCAGTTCCTGGAACTGCGCCAGGAGACCCTGACGGTCGCCGAGTACGAGGCCCGTTTCACGGCCTTGTCGAGATTTGCTCCGGATCTGGTGAGGTCCGATGTGAGCCGTTGCAAACGGTTCGAGCAGGGGCTGAGGCCCGAAATCTTCGACCGAATCCTTGCTCTTAGGATCCGAGTGTACTCGGTGATAGTGGACACCGCCGCAGCCATCGAGGAGGGGATGGCAGAGACCCGATGTCTCCGTGCACAGAGGCCCCGACCGAGTGGTCCTTCGGAGTCTAGAGACTTCAAGAGGCCCCGTCATTCGGGCTTTCCGCCACAGCAGGCTGGACGGATGGAGCAGAGGCCGCTGGCTTCGCTAGACACAGCAGCTGCCAGCTCGGCAGGATCGAGACCACCAACCACTTGCTACATGTGCGGGCAGACGGGACATCTTTGTCGGGAGTGCCCACAGAGTCATGGGACTGCGAGGCAGAGTCAGGGCGGATAGCCCAGATCGCTGGCGGGAAGGCCGGGAAGTCAGGCCGGGTCTCAGGGAGGCCGGGCCAGCGCAGGACCGCCCACATGCTATAGGTGCGGACGCCTCGGGCACATTGCCAAGGACTGTCCCTCCAAGGGCACTACACCGGTACAGTCATCCGCATCACGGCAGGACTACCGGCCCAGGCAGGGAAACGCACCAGCACGGTCGGCAGGGCCGAGTACCGGGCAAGGGCAGCAGACACGGGGCAGAGTATATTCTGTTGCGGGCCAGACTGAGACGCCACAGCCTGATGAGTAGAGATCAGCGCATGGTACGTTTCTTGTTTTTAATTCGTGGGCGTCTATTCTCATAGACACAGGTGCCTCGAATTCTTTTATCTCTGCACGGTTTGCACGGTTCCCTGGCATTGAGGGTCGAGTCTTTGAGTCCGCCCCTGCGTGTTGATACACCTTTGGGGGACGACACTGTTCTAGACAGGGTCTGCAAGGCATGCGAGGTGCGCGTAGCCGACCATCCACTTGTGGGGGGTCTGATTGTACTTGACATGACGACATTCGACGTCATCCTGGGTATGGACTGGTTGAGACGGTACCGAGCGATCATCGACTGTTACAAGAGGAGAGTGACAGTATCGAGCGGTGGCTCTACTATCACATGTCCATTAGGGAGTCGGAGTGGAGTCCTACTTGCAGCACTATCCATAGCGGGCAGCGGCCCGACGGGCGGAGGCCGAGGACTACCACGGGTTGTTGATGAGTTTGCGGGCGTGTTCCCAGACGATCTGAGCGGTTTGCCACCAGTGCGAGAGGTGGAGTTCGCGATCGAGTTGTTGCCGGGAACGGCGCCTATTTCTGTGGTACCCTACCGTTTCGCTCCCGCGGAACTCGAGGAGTTGAAGAGTCAACTCCAGGAGCTACAGGAAAAGGGGTTCATCCGGCCGAGCACTTCGCCTTGGAGTGCTCCGGCGTTGTTCGTGAAGAAGAAGGAAAGTTCACTCCGGATGTGCATCGATTACCGGAAGCTGAACAGGGCGACAGTAAAGAACCGTTATCCGATGCCGCGGATAGACGATCTCTTCGACCAGCTCAGGGGTTCGAAATGCTTTTCCAAGATCGACCTGCGATCTGGTTATCATCAGTTGAGGGTGCGAGAGGAGGACATCCAGAAGACGGCATTCAGGACACGGTATGGCCACTTCGAGTTCTTGGTGATGCCGTTCGGTTTGACCAACGCTCCAGCAGCGTTCATGGACCTGATGACAAGGATCTTCCGGCCTTACCTTGACCAGTTCGTCATCGTGTTCGTAGACGACATCCTTATCTACTCTCCGGACGAGAGGACTCACGAGGCACATCTGAGGATCGTGCTTCAGCTACTCCTATCGCACCAGCTTTACGCGAAGTTGGAGAAGTGTGAGTTCTGGCTCACTGAGGTGAGGTTCCTCGGGCATGTAGTGTCCAGCGACGGTATCTTTGTTGACCCGGTGAAGATTGAGGCAGTCTCGAGATGGGCACAGCCGACGAGCGTGTTCGAGATTCGTAGTTTCCTTGGGTTAGCAGGTTATTACAGAAGGTTCGTGAAGGATTTCTCACGACTGGCAGCACCGATAACTCACCTTACACGGAAGGGAGTTAAGTTTGAGTGGGACGAGTCCTGTGAGAACTCATTCTTGGAGCTGAAGACTCTGTTGACCACGGCTCCAGTGCTGATAGTACCAGAGCGAGGCATAGGCTACGACGTCTACTGTGACGCGTCCGGCGAGGGACTGGGTATTGTGCTGATGCAACTGGGGAAGGTGGTAGCGTTCGGGTCCCGACAGTTGAGAGTGCACGAGAAGAACTATCCGACGCACGACCTAGAAGTTGCGGCAATCGTATTTGCACTGAAGTTATGGCGTCACTACCTCTATAGCGAGAAATTTCAGGTCTTCTCTGATCATAAGAGCCTGAAGTACCTCTTTTCTCAGAAGGACCTCAACATGAGACAGCGGCGCTGGATGGAGCTGATTGAGGACTACGACTTTGACCTGCTTTACCACCCGGGCAAGGCAAATGTTGTTGCCGACGCCCTCAGCAGGAAGTCACTCCACAGTCTCGTTTCCGTAGCTGTACGGGAATAAAAGATGCTGGGAGAACTCGGCGAGTTCAAGATGGAGCTAGAGGAAGTCACAGGGCAGGTGGCTCTGTGTTCCTTAGTAGCGCAGCCAGAATTGATCAGCAGGGTACTCGAGGCGCAGATCGAGGATGCGGAATCAGTGACATTCCGAGAAAGGTTGACAAGCGGAAGCGAGTCCGAAGGGTGGTCACTGGGCAACGATCAGGGTCTTCGCTTCCAGAGCAGACTGTTCGTGCCCCAGAGTCTCCGCGAGGCGGTACTACGTGAGTCGCACAGCTCGCGACTCATAGTACATCCCGGGGGGACTAAGATGTACCACGACATCAGACGCCACTTCTGGTGGAGCGGGATGAAGCGCGAGATAGCGGAATTTGTGGCGAGATGCCTTACTTATCAGCAGGTGAAGATCGAGCACCAGAGACCAGCAGGTCCGCTACAGCCACTAGAGATCGCTGAGTGGAAATGGGAGCATATCACCATGGACTTCGTGTGCGGTTTGCAGAGGTCTACGAGGGGCAATGATGCTGTTTGGGTAGTGGTTGACAGACTGACGAAGTCCGCTCACTTCCTGCCTATGAAGATGACGGACCCAGTGGACAAGCTGAGCAGGCTGTATGTGCGCGAGATAGTCAGACTACACGGGGTGCCGGTGTCGATAGTGTCGGACCGAGACCCTCGCTTTACATCGCGATTCTGGGACAGCCTTCAGGGCGCTATGGGGACGAATATTCGGCTGAGTACCGCTTACCACCCGCAGACTGATGGTCAGTCAGAGCGAGTGATCCAGATTCTGGAGGACATGCTCCGGGCATGTATTCTGGACTTCCATGGAGCGTGGGAGGATCACTTGCCACTAGCAGAGTTCGCCTACAACAACAGCTACCAGGCCAGCATTCAGATGGCACCATTCGAGGTGTTGTATGGTAGGCCGTGTCGTTCACCCGTCTGTTGGGCGGAGGTGGGCGACAAGAGCCTGTTAGGACCTGATCTGGTTAGGGAGACTACCGAGAAGGTAGCCCTGATCCGAGAACGGTTGAAGACGGCGCAGAGCAGACAGAAGTGTTACGCGGACAGGAGGCGTCGACGGCTTGAGTTCGAAGTGGGCGACCATGTCTTCTTGAAGGTTAGCCCGAAGAAGGGGCTGATCAGGTTCAAGAAGGCAAGGAGCGACGGGAAGTTGTCGCCGAGGTACATTGGGCCCTTCGAGATCATTTCCAGAGTGGGAGCAGTGGCTTACCGGCTTGCTTTGCCACCATCCCTTGCGGCAGTGCATAACGTTTTCCATGTATCCATGCTGAGGAAGTACCACCACGACCCGTCACACGTGATAGCTTGGGCTGAGCTAGAGTTGACTCCGGATGCGACTTATGAGGAACGGCCAGTTCGGATCTTGGACTCTCGCGATCAGGTGCTAAGAGGCAAGACCATCCCGTTAGTGCGAGTGCTGTGGCAGCATCACGGGGAGGGGGAGTCGACGTGGGAGCGGGCGGACGAGATTCGCGCCAAGTATCCCCGACTCTTCGAGAATTGAGGTACGTCCTTAACTCTGTTTAATTTCGCGGACGAAATTCCTTTAAGGGGGGTAGGCTGTAAGGACCTCTCTCGGGAAGTTAGACTAAAATCTGGGAAAATTCAAAATTTTTGAATAGTGACCAGATCGAGTCTGAACCTGACCCCGAGAGTTGTTTTGGACATAAGATGACGTTATTTTCGACCAAGCTAAGTTCAGGGCGACTAAAGACCACTTCGTGACCCATTCGGGGAAAGTTTACTTAGGTTGACTTTTTGCCGAAATAGTCAACCGAGGACGTTTTGGGCGATTCTGGACTCGTTAAGTCCCGAATCGCAAAACGGTCGATGCAGTATTCTTAGTTAGCCCATTTTAAGTCACTCGGGAGATTTTGCTGAAATCTCGATAAAAGTGCCCGTTCGGGGTCCGAAACGTCCGATTTTGGGAAATCTGATCCGTTTTCAGTTGGTGGAAAAGGTGACCGATGTGATTGATGGGTTAGGTATCAAAGGGACAAGGAAGTGACTTGTTGTGTGTGGGGTTTGGTGATGTTTGGAAAGAGGAAAAAGGGTTGATTTTTGGGTTTTCATTTTATTTAATTAAGTAATTAATTAAATAAAATGTGTTGTTATAAGGAGGGGGAGCTCCCATTTCATCCGAGAACAACCAAGAGAAAGAGAGGGAGAAGAGAAGAAAGAAGGAGAGAGAAAGAGAAAGACAAAGAGAAAGAGAAAGAGGGAAGGAGAAGGAGGGTCCGGCCAAGCAAGGAGGATTTCCCGTCAATCCGTCCGTCGTTTCTTCGAGATTTCTTCGTATTCGGAATCCCGGCATCGAGGACTACAAGAGATATGGTTCTATTTTCCATTTGGAGTAGTTTGGTTCGTGGGTTTTAAGTAGAAATGTGTTGTTTTAAGTTTAGTTAGACACTGGAGATGATTAGGCATGTTTTAAGACAAATTTGAACAAATTCCGGTGACCGGAGGGTCGCCGGAGCTCCGGCCACGTTGGTGGCTGATTTCGGTGGCCATGGAACGCTGACTCGAAGTGCTTCAACCTTCATCTTGTGAGTTTTTCCAAAGGAGCAACGGTTTGGGAGCTAGAAGCCCGGAAAGTGACTGAACCGCTGAATCTGTCCAGCCGGACGGACAATCTGTTTTGCTCCGGACGGAGTCGTTCCCGTTCGAACTTGGTTCCGAGCAAAACATGAAGTTTGTAGAGAACTGGCAGAGCTTCAACTTTCATGTTTACGTGTTTTCCAGACGAGCTACGGATTTGGAGCTGCAAGTCCGGGAAGTGGACTGTTCTGCCGAATCTGTCTCTGGACAGATTCGAAGTAAATCCCGTAGCTCGATTTTGTTTCCCGAGAATTAATGTGGTGGCTTGTGTGGGGCCCACGAGCCCGGGGCCCGGGTTTTGTGAGTTCGGGTGGTCCCGGGTGACCCCCGAGTCGATAACTTGCATATTTGATAATTTCCGGATTTAAATTGTGAAAGACAGTTTTTCCACCAATAACTTTAATTGAAGTATTTTAACGCTCGGGTGTCGGAATTCGATTACGTTAATTGCATTGGTCTTAGAATATTAAATGAGGAGTTTAGAAACAAGTTTCGTAATTTTCGGAGTCCCGAGGGTCAAAAACTCGTTTCCGGGCAGATTGGGTGTTTCGGGGAAAATGGGTCATTCCGGACCCATTTTGGCTACTTTGATTAATTTGAAGTGTGTCCAAGTGTTAGGCACTTGTTGGAGTACACTTGTAAATTTATAGCATTCGTTTCAGAGTCTGTTTGAGTTTTTAATTATTGAATATAATTATTAGTTGATATTGACGCTTGCGGGAAAGGCAAGGCGTGAATAGCTCGAGCGGGAGGCTAGGAGCGTACGTGGAGCTTTCCTAAGTTAGGGGGACATAGCTACCTAGACTATATGGCTTGATGCCTTTGTTTGATTATATATGTGTGTATATATACGTGTGAGCATGATTTGGCACTATGGTAGTGGCGTGAATATGCTTGGTGTGATTATATGCGAATAGTGAGATTTGCATGATAATGTTGGGTGAATTAGTTTAGTATAACTCTGAACTGATTGTATGCACGGGATTGTGCTAGGTATTATATTATTTGCTTTTCAGACGATGATTTATTCCGTCTTGCACCTAGTATGTTTTCTGCATGAGTATGGTGTGATACTTGTGTTACAGGTGGTGTGTAAGGTAAACCGAGTTGAGGGTGGATTCCCTTGATCGAGATCGGTTACCTTTATTTGTGGTAAGGGTCAACCGAGCTGAGGGTGGACTCCCTTAGTTGTGATCGGTTACCTTTATTTAGGTGTAAGGTAAACCAAGTTGAGGGTGGATTACCTTGATCGAGATCGGTTACCTTTATCTTTGTGGGAAAGGTCAACCGAGCTGAGGGTGGACTCCCTTAGTTGTGATCGGTTGCCTTTATTTAGGTGTAAGGTGAATCGAGTTGAGGGTGGACTCCCTTGATCGAGATCGGTTTTCTTTACCTAAGGGAGGGTGAACCGAGGCAAGGGTGGATTCCCTGGGCTGAAATCGGTTACCCTAGGGTGTAGTTAATTATGTTATACAACTACTTTTGCATTGTTATCATCTTGTGTATGTGCGATGTTTGAGTCTTGGAGGTAGCGTGTTCACCCCTACAACTTGTGCAGGTTATGGATGCGTTTAGATCTTTTGACTGGGAGCTTGGGGGCGTGTCGTGTCGACGTGTCTTTGCCAGTGGTGTTTGGTCGGCTGTTGTAGACTCTGTTGAGTCGTAACCTGTTTTGTTACTGCTTTTCATTATCCGGTTTATTACTTTATTTTGTAAAACACTCGGTGAGGTGGCGTTATGCCTCACCATTATGGTATTTATTTATGAGTTACTTGCTTCATTTTCAAAGGATGTTTTGATGGAATTGTTTTAGAACTGGTTTACTTACTTGTGCAATCACCTTTAAGTTAGGGACGCCTAAACTAAAGGTGTTGACTTTGTGCGAGTACAGTTATGATACACTCGAGGACGCTCGAGGTGTTTCATAACTATTTCGTATATGTATCTTCGTATATGTATTATCGATACTTGTATTTTATCGCGTGACGACTAAGATTCGGAGAACCGGATCTTGGGCCGTTACATGACGAGATCTTTCAGACCTCCTTAGACCATTTGGAATTTCTGTAGGGATTGATTCTTCATCGGCGACCATCTGAGGCTCCAGTACTTCTACATCTTGCATAGCAGGCTCCTGAATTGCTTCAGGCTGTTCCGTATCCTCTCGAATTTCTTCGAGATGCACAAGACTCCCACTAGCTATTTTGGAAATAAAATATTTCTCCAAAAATACCCCTCCTCGAGCAACAAACACGTTGTACTCGCTGGGTATGTAGAAGTTGTATCTCTTAGTTTCTTAAGGATACCTTACGAAGACACATTTTGTCTGATTTGGATGCCTGCATCTCTGCTACCCAAATCTTTTTAGGAAAAACATACTAGGATGTTTCCCACACCATATATGACTATGGTCCATTTCTTATTTGGCTACTACGCGAAGGCGCACGCATCCAAATAGAAATGACCATCTCATCCCGCTCCCATCCCAATGAATACTACGCGGAGGCGCACGCATCCACAGTAACGGGAGACGTAATGAGTGTCATGTGGTGTACCTTCTGTGACTCTGGTCCAGCTCTTATTTGGCTACTACGCGGAGGCGCACGCATCCAAATAGAACCGATTACCTTATTCAGCTCGCATCCTAATGAATACTACGCGGAGGCGCACGCATCCATAGTATTGGGAGACAAAATGACGGTCACAAGGTGTACTATCGTTGTCTTCATCGGAGCCCGATTCAAAATGAATGCGGCCGTTTCCAGAGTCAAGTATAAGTTCAACTCTCTTCTGGCCTGAGTACTCATAGGTCCACATACGTCGGAATGTATTAGACTTAATAAGTCACTCGCTTTTCACATAAACTTGTGAAAAGTGCCTTTGTCATTTTGCCCATTAGGCGAGACTTGCATCTTTCAGTTTGAGTGAATTCAAATGGACTTAAAAAGTCCACACTTGTGAAGTGTTGAAATGCGTTTCTCGCTCATTAGGCAAGACTTGAATCTTTCAGTTTGAGTGAATTCAAACGGACTTAAAGTCAACACTTGTAAAGTGTTGAAATGTGTTTCTCGCCTATGTGCCTTAAATGACAATGCCAGATTATAACTTGGTTTAAATCATTAGATTTAAGCCTTTTCTTATTTACGTTATAGCGATTAAGCTTACCAACGTAAATATCTGATCCTGAAGACGTGGATACCCACTCTTCTTCACATGATCCTTGTATTGCTTACAATCCCTTATTCCCGTGTCCTGGCTCATTGCAGTGATAGCATATCTCCTCCAATTTGTCCTTAGAATTCACAGCAGTTTTGGGAGCTGCTTGAACCTTTGGACGCTTGGGGTGTCTGATCTGCCCTGCAAGGTGCCCAGGAGCCTTACCCTTACCCAAATCAGCTTTCTTGAAGCTGACCTTCTTGTTGACCATAAGGACCTCGTTGGTCTTGCCCTTGAGGTTCTTTTCAGTGGTCACAAGTATCCCATGAAGCTCTGTTAAGGACTTGTCCATGTCATGCATATTGTAATTTACTATGAAATCACTATATGTATCTGGAAGTGACTGCAACATAAAATCCGCAGCCATTTCCACCTGATCATCAAAACCGAGTCTGGTTAGATGTTCCTAAAGACATTAAATTTTCGTGACATGGGGACTAACAGGGCTCCAGCCTTAAGTTTGCAGGAGTTAAGTTCTATGGAAGTATCATATCTTTCGACACGAGCTTTCTCCTTGAACATTTCCTGGACCTCTGCCTTACAGGTATGAGGGTCATCTGAAACGTTCCTGAACTGCTTCTGCAACTCTGGCATCCTACTGCCTGCCATAATGCATGACTCGTCGATTTGGTTACTAAGAAACTTTGATAAGTATCCTTAGTGCCCTAGCGGCGTTCAACGGTGGCTCGGCACGAGGTTTCTTGGTAAGGATATACTACTTGCGTTCATGCTTGAGTACAAGCCTCAAGTTTCTATTCCAATTTGAGTAATTCACGCCCTTGAGTCTGTCCTCAATCTGGACTCTTAGTGCGCTATTACTCCTTTGTGTTGTGTTTGCCTTTTAGTTCTACATGGTAAAACACTTTTCTGATTCAAGTTGGAGATTAAGTTATAAAACACTTGTCTGATTCTAACATTAGAATCTGAACCAGGATCCTATCATACCCTCAATTGAAGTGAACGGAGGCTCACTGCTCCAATTGTGAGCATCAAGGTAGGAATACATCCATTTACAAAACCATGTAATTCCTGGATAGGGTCTGTACTAAAACTACACGGCATACCTTATACTGATACCCTAGGTCAGCCCTAACTGACAATCGTAGACAAGTCTACCAAGCTTGAACTATGGATAGAACTAATGTGACTACTACGCGGAGGCGCACGCACCCACACAGAACCACCCATCTCATCCAGACCTTTTCTCTATGAATGTTACGCGGAGGCGTACCGACATCCATAGGGTCAATGCCCTTTTGAGTGCCCAAACTTGGATGGTATCACGCTTGACTTGTAATTATTTGCGTTTAAGTGAATTACAAAAGTCTGATTGTATATCGATACAATCTTAATCTGGAATCATCAATTGCAAATTCATGCAAAGATGATCCCTTAGCAGGTTACATGCGAGTCTGATTAAATTCTGATTTTAATCTTTGCATGTGGGTGATAGCAAATCATACATAAACTTGTATATTTAAACTATCATACATTCATACATTCAAACATACAAATGTAATGATAAAATATGCATAGCTAAGCCCATCTAAAGTTCCTAAGAATCTAGCAAAACCGATCCTAAAGACAAGGTCTTCAAGATCCAAACTTCCTCCATTCTTTTGAACTCCCACTGGCTTCGAGCCTCCTTCTTGACTTGATTCTTGTGTCGGTCTTCGTGATTACATATTAAAATAAATTAAATAAAATACAAATCACGACACGCAGGCCGTATTTACTACAACCAAAAATTAAGCAACACGCAGGTTGAAAAACCGAAATTAAAATACAAATCTAATGGGCTTAGCTAGCATCATGTGGAAAACATCATGTTATCAAAGATCATGTTATCAATCAACATGCTGATCAAACAAATAATTTTTCCAAATTTTATCTTTCTTAAGTGTGAAAAAATTCTGGTTTATCGAAACCGGACGGTTTAATCGATTAATTGAATTTTGGACCGGTTCTCGCTGGTTTATCGAAACCGAACCAAATCTGAAAAATTAAATTTTATTAGGGTTTCCAAATATCCTTGCGAACCAACCGGTTCGCACGAATCTGGTCGAGCCGAACCGGGTCAACCGAAGGTCGCCCGCGGAGGCAACCACGGTGGCCCGTGAGGGCTGCCGAGGTCGCCCGCGGGGCTGACCGTGGTCGGCCACGGGAACGACCATGGTAGCCCGCGAGGGCAGCCATGGTCGCCCCTAGGGCAGACCCTGGTCGCCCGCAAGGGCAGACTGTGTCGCCCGCGGCAGCGACCATGGTCGCCCGCGAGGGCTGTCATGGTCGCCTGTAGGCGACCCTCGTCGGCCCATGGTGCTGACCATGGTCTGCCCTAGGGCATTCCATGGTCCACCACGGGACTCGACCTGGTCGGCCATGGCTAAGCCATGGCTAACCCCGAAAAACCCAAAAAAAATATTAATTTTTCCAATTTCCAAAATCAATCAAATCTGAAATTTTTTTTTTGATTTACATGCATGCTAATGATGAAGAACACATATAACCATAAAAAAAATCAGATTTAAACATATACAAATAAACATAATAACCATGCTCTGATACCACTGAAAGAGATCACCACGGGTTCCAAAGATTGAAAATCATGCAGCGGACAATATGTAATCGTGGTGATCGATCAAAACTTGATCTTAATGCTATTTGAACATGTTATAAACTCAATTAAAATCTGATATTTTACCTCTTGAAATCGACAAGAACACAAGCTTAGTGTCCTCTCTATCAAGTCCCCACAAGCACACAACCGAAATGGTTTTTCTCTTTAATTTTTGCTAGAAATTTTGAGAAAAAACAAGAGCAACAATGGAGGAAGAGAGGGAGAGAATTTTCAGCCATTAGAGGGAGAGAATGAAGGGAGAGGTTGCTGAAAAAATCAAAAGGATAAGATAATTATAGATTATGTGATTTTTAATTTGAAATTAAATTGAATTTCAAAATAAAAATTGCATTATCCATCCTTTTAATCCTTCTTATTTGCATTTAACCCCTCTCTTATCTTAAACCCTAAATGGGCTTTAAGCCCATTTAACTAAAACCCAAATTAAACCCATTAACTTGAGTTCTAATTTCGGTTTAGTCAAAACGGCTCAATTTCCTCGAATTGATTTCTTTAACTGTCTAGTTAAAACCTTAGGCCAGAAAACTACCGAATCGTTCTCAAATCTCATCCATAATTATTTTCATGTATTGTGCTTAATGCGTGTGACCCTCTAGGCTCACGGATAATTGGCAGACTGGTAAAATTACCATTTTACCTTTTCCATCATAAGTGGCCTCTAGCAAGACATTATGATTATCCAATATTCGTGATTATCGATTATTCGACTTAACCTGTTATCGTACATGTCACTGTCCTTTTATCAAACCGATATCCAGATTGATCAATAGGCATAGAATGGTCACCCTAATTTATCAATCACTGTTTCTTGATATCTGAGATGACTGAAAACTGATACTAAGGTATCACCTGCATGGCCATGCTCTTTCTTCAGTCATACTCATCAAGTGGCCTAAACGGATATCTTTCTCATACCGAAGTATGAGTGATAAATCCCTCAGACGCCTTTCGAGTTCACTAGTGCAATAAATGCCAAAGCCAATCGAAGCCGTTATAGTTACCCTTTTACAGATAACGTTAGACTAGGTCAAACTTAGGTATTTGTTACATAGTGTACACAATGATTCCTTGGTCTTAGGATATAATGACAAGTTACGATATGTGAGTATCTCATGACTGGATCTATGCAGCATACTCAGAATCGGGTTGTCCGATATCATCGACCTGATGGTATCTATGATATAACTCCGGCACGCACTTTGCCATGATCAGTAGAGCATGATCACAAGGAGTTAGTCTCATACTGATCGCTTCATAAAGAAGCTTAGCTGATCAGGGACTCATCAAATGTAATTCTTTCTGATCTATAGTTCTACTGTTAGTGGTTACACACATAATGACATAGATCAAATTACATTCGATATAATACTACAACACTTTAGTAATATATGCCGATTTATTTATTCAGAAAGATGATAAAACATTACATCTGTAGATCACTTTTATATTGGACTGGGGCATAACTCTAACAAGAAGCAACTTGCTGATATTTTCACAAAGGCATTAGATGCGAGCAGATTTGAGTATCTCAGATCATCACTCGGTCTGTGCACCATCAAAGAGCAATAGATGTCGCAGAAACGGTTAAGAGAAGTTAGTTGGTGCCTCTTCATGAACCGGTCCAAAATCCCAACACATGCCATTGGGCCAAGCATACCAAAAGCCCATATAAAAGAAGGAAAGGTCACAAAAGATACGCTCGGACTTCAACAGATTTGATTTGAATCAACCTATTTTCAAAATCAAAGCCTAGTCTGCCTCTTCTCGCTCTCGCTCCCATCTCCCTCACACTCTGCAACGAAAAAAAACAGATATGGTGAAGACTCGGAGCACCGTAGCACCAAAGAAGGCCACTGGGAGTAAACGATCCGAACCCAAGAAAGCAGAAGCAAAAAGCTCCAAGAGCAGCAATCCAAAAACCAACAAGCATGGAGTGCGAATCAAAGGACCAAAGACATGGAAGAAAGCTGAAGAATCTCCCAAAGAAACCTCACCGGAGGAAGCCCCAATGCCCACTTTTTCTCGAGTTCCTAAACGGTCTCGAACCGGAAGCTCTGCATTCTCCATGACCGACCTAACAGGACCAGAAAGGGAAACTGATCTTGGCCAAGGGAGTCGAGAAGCGTCCATGCAGATTGTTCCTGTTCCAGTATCAACAAATGTCCCAGGTATCGACTTCTCCATTATTTCAAACACCGATACCTCCAGAAATAGTGACTTGTTGGAGTCGCTTCTGGAAAACCAAGAACCACCTCAAGAAGGTGTTGTGGAGGAACTGATTAATCCTGGAGGAGAAGGGCAAGACTTGACCCCGGTCAGTCATGGGTTGGAGCGTATTGCTGAAGGAGAAGGAGAGGAAGAAGGTACAACATATGTCATTCCTGAAGCCACAAAGGAGGCTGTGGTAGAAGAAGAAGTCGCTGACTCGGAAGAAGCCGAGGAAGAAGTTGAGAAAGACGAAACAAGAGATAGAGATACCGATCTGGAAGAAGCTGAGAAGGACAAAAATGCGCCACTGATAACACAGAAGAAACCCCTCTGGATGCCAGGGAAGATGCGACAGAAGAGGCTGCTGAGATGGCACACACAGTGTTGTCATCCCTGAAGAAGAAGGTACTCGAAGAAAATGAAAGTCTAGCTGTGATGGTTGAAAAACTCAAAGAAACCAAGAAGAGGAAGGAGGTCAAAGATGCTGGAGGCCCCAGCAACAAGAAGAAAAAGGTGTCCGTCAAGAAAAAAGGGAAGAAAATTGTCTCCAAAAGGAGATTGGTAGATGAAGCAACAGATAAAGATGTAGAGGAGGTTACTGCAAGGGAAACAAAGAAAGGAAAGAGCCTAAAGACGGTCAAGAACACATCGAGTGTTCCTTACGACAATGTGTCGTTTCACTCGGCAGACGGTGCGAAAAGATGGGAATTCGTGTTCCAGAGAACGCGTATCCTGAGAAGACCCTATCATCAGAACTGCTGGGACTAGAAGCCATTGTCCATCTTCTGGAGCAGACAGAGCTTATGAAGACCGTCACGAACATTGGTAACCACTATCCCCTCTTGGTCAAAGAATTTATCGCCAACTTGCCTACTGGATTTGGAACTCCGGATGATCCGGATTTTGAGAAGGTGTATGTCAGAGGCATTTGCTTCAACATCTCCTCTGACATCATAAAAGACTTCCTGGGGAGAAAGCGTGTTCGATCTATGCCTCCACCTGACCTGAACAAAGTACTCCGTGAGATTACCGGAGACAAAAGCAGAAAGTGGCCTACCGAAGGCACTGTGGCAGCATCAGATCTTACATCCAAGTACTCCATTGTCTTTCGCATTGGAGTAGCAAATTGGGCTCCCTCCACACACGCATCCTCTATCAAACCAGAGCTGGCAATAATCATCTTCCAAATAGGTACTGGGTCTACTCTTGATTTTGGGCAATTTGTTATTGATCATCTTATCCGACATGCCAGATCACTTGCTGTAAAAATACCTATTGCCTTTCCATCCCTTATCTCTGAGCTGCTTGTACATCAACACCCCGGAGTGTTGAAGACAACAGATAAGGTTGGCAAACGAGGAGGACTGATTGTGGTCAGCCACAAGCTGTTTGAGGGCAAGCATGCTCCTGATCTTGTCAGGCCAGAAGCCAAGGCAACGACCAGTCGAGCCACAAGTGCCGCCCCTCCAACCAAGACCACCAGCAGGGATGCAGTTATGCTTGAAAGAGAGATAGCCGTGCTTGACGAGGACATTGTCAATCTTAAGACAGCCCTGAAGCATCTCGCCCAGCATCGATCACATTGTGCCAACCTGCTAAAGTCCATGTCCCCTCCAGGCTCCGAAGATGATGACGCCACCTCTCTGCCAAATGATCCAGAAGAATCTACTCCAGATGCCTCCACTGACGCCACTGAAGAAGAGACTGCCAGCTCCAGCTGAAGCTCTGTTTAATTTCATAAACTTTCTGACTACCGAACAACTGAACATCTTTATTTTGTAATTTTTGTTGAAACACTGTTTCACACTCACTCTCGACTGCTGATTGAGAGTAAGTGTGAGTTAAGTTTGGATTTGTTTCTTATTACCCTGCTTTGTTACAAATATTTGTTTAAATTTTGGCTCTTTTTGAGCCAGCAAGGGGGAGTAAGATAGATAAGATAGAGACGACGCGAAGATGATACGCGCGGTGACACACACTATGCGCAAAAGAAGTTACGAGACGCGAAACACAAAACAAAGACTTGATGACTGCCGATCGCGTGCATCGACGACAAATGCGACGCAGGAGGCGAAGAAGAATGCTGTCCTTAAAAATAGCCAAAGGGGGAGATTGTAGTTACGACGGTTTTAGAGATTGGCTGATTTTTAAAGGAACTGAAGAACATGTTACAAAGAATGTCGAAGCATCTTCTGCGACAGCTTGTGTAACATTGTTGACGGCGTTTCAGCAAACATCCTGATCGACAGAAATCAGGAAAGTGCAGTTTCTGCAGAAAGTTCCAAGACAATTAGGAAATTCCAGAAACCACTTCAAATCTGGAAAGAAGAAAGACGGTGCTTAAGAGGAAACCCATTAGGGTTAGTACTCATCCCCGATTGCTATAAAAGCTTAGGCTACCCCATTAGCAATCGTGTGGTTCTTTATTTGTTTCCTAGCAACAATTTGCAAGGTTCTTAGACGTGAAAGTTTGCGGGCTGAGAAATTGCAGATTGAGTTTAGGATATTGTGCATCACATAACTATTGAGAATTAAGTGATTGAGGGTTTATTGATCGCGTGAGTGAAGACTGCACGCAACCACCAAGTTGTACGAAGTCTTGAACTGACAGAGCAAGGCGATTGATCGAAGAGTGGAATCTGTTGGGTCCCGGGGCATCCTAATTACGTTCATGGCAGCGGAAGCAACCTATAAACCGCCCCTAACCTGCGCAAGATCAACTACCAAGTTAGATCCTTAGGAAATCGAGTTTTCGGGTTTTACCAGAATCTGCCCGGCAGAAAACCGAGACTTTGAAGCTCTATATCTTGAGCTACAGATCTCCAATTGCTTCAGTTCTTTTTTGGAGATTAAACCTCAGCCAATTCCCTACATCTTTTGTGTTTTGCTCTAAACCCAGTTCGGACTAGAAGACCTCCGTCTGGAGAAAAACATTTTTCCCATCTCGCTGGACAGACTCTGCGGACAAGTCTGCTTCTCGGCCTTGTATCTCCTAAACCAGCGGTCTTTTTGAAAATCAGTATTTCACAAACGTTGTAGCCCTTGGACTTATCTTTCCAACGCCGCAAGTTTCAGGTCAATCGGAGCTCGGACGAAGCGGCTATAGCTCACGCATTGTCGGTCATCGGAACTGAACAATCTGAACAGTTTCTCCATTTTGCATTTAGTCTTCGTTGAATCGATAAAGAAGAACGTTCGGATCTTCTTCTCTAAATCAAGTCTACACCAAGGGGATGATCTTGATGATCCCTCACTTAATTGCCTAGTAGAACAATTAAATGAAGAACAAGAGAGCAAAGAGAGGAGAGAGTGTTGTGAGAGTTGTGTGATTCTTGAATTAATGAATGAATGCTAGATATTTCAATTCATCATCCAACAAGCATGGGTCAAAAGTGATTGGTATGGGCTTAAAGGTGCTTTAACCCATACCCCTTAAATCACTCACCTCTTAATCAACAATCACCAACTAAGCATGGTGTTGTGTGGCCCCCACACATGGACCCACCATGTGGGCCGGCCATGAGGTCTTGTTGGGCCCTTAATGGGCCGGCCATGAGGCTTCATGGGCCGAGCCCAATGGGCCCTCCCGTGTTGTCTCATGCCGTGTCCAAAAATCGCCCGACCCTTTTGTCGTCACTTATCAAACAAAGTCCGACGCGATATCGACGAAAAACTCAATTTTTCTCGATTCGCTAATTATTCTCTCAAACCGAACCTATGGCACAAAACCTCCAGTTTTGTCCATATATTACTCCTCAAGAAACATCAATGTTTCCTTGTCTCAAGTTATCCGCCTTGTATGTGTGTGACCCTCTAGGCTCATGCCACCGTTGGCAGATCGGCGCAAAAGATCGCTCTTGCCCGATCCATCATAAGTGGTCTCTAGTAAAACATTATGATTACCCAAGGTGCATGATGATCGATGATTCGACTTAACCTTTGTGCGTACAAGTCACCATCCTGTTATCTCTAGATATTCCGATTGATCACAAGGCATAGAGTCGTCTCCCTTGTTCAATCAATCATTGTTACTTGATATGCGAGATGGCTGAGAACTGATAACCCGTATCATTGGCATGGCCATGCTCTTTCTCTCAGTCAATCTCCATCAAGAGGCCTTCTAACGGATATCTTTCCCATACCGTAGTATGAGGGATAAATCCCTTAGCCGTCTTTCGTGTCACTCATGCAACCCGTTCCGCCACCCAATCATGCCCTTTATAGCAATCCTTTTACAGAAAGCGTTTGGCGCAAGTTAAAGTCGTACGTTCATTGCATAGTGATCACAAAGACTCCTTGGTCTAAGAATGCCGTGACAAGCTATCGCATTTGAATATGTTTATGGCTTAATCTATGAAAACACTATTCAAAGCGGGTCGTCCGATATCAATCACCTCATGATATCTATGATATGGTTCCAGGATCCCTCATCCCTATGACAAGTAGAACTACGTCATTAAGAACCATCCTCATACTGGTCGCTTCTTAGGAAGCATGTTTTGACCAGGGACTCGTTAAGTGTGATCCGTATAGATTTATGGTTCTACTACTTTAGTGGTCATAAATCAGATCATGCTTAACATATTACTTCAACACATAAGTAATACAAAGCCGTTTTATATATATGTTACAAACGATGATAATGTACATAGACGTTTACAGGCTAATAGCAATTGGACTAGGGCACAAATGCTATCAATCTCCCACTTGCCCCTAGTTCCAATCTAAGTCCCAGTCTATACCCATTGACCTAACATGTTTATCATGTTTTGCTCGTGGAAGAGCCTTGGTCAAGGGGTCGGCTGTGTTATCATCAGTTGCAACGTAGTGGATCTTCACGTCACCTTTTAGCAACAATGTCGCGGATGATGTGATACTTTCTGAGTACATGTTTGGATCTGTCATGTGCCCTGGATCCTTAGCTTGCGCAATGGCCCTGGTGTTGTCACAATATAAGTCTACTGGGTTAGATGGGTTTTTAATTACACCTAACCCAGCCATGAAACTCCTGCTCCATACAGCCTCTTCTCCCGCTTCGGATGCGGCAATGTACTCAGCTTCGGTCGTAGAGTCGGCAATGGTGTCCTGCTTCTTGCTTTTTAGCTGAAAGCTCCACCGTTCAACATAAACATATAACCCAACTGACTTTTTAAGTCATCGGGGTCTGTCTGGAAAACTAGCGTCAACATATCCTTTGACGACTAGATCATCATTTCTTCCCCCGTATACAAGAAAAGCGTCTTTGGTTTTTCTCAAAAATCGAGAATCGCCTTGACGGCAATCCAATGTTCCTCACCGGGTTCGGACTGATGTCTACTGGTACAGCTTAGGGCAAACGAGACATCCGGTCTCGTACATATCATGGCACACATTATGGACCCTATAGCCGAAGCATATGGGATCTCATTCATTCTTGCTAGCTCTGCAGGTGTCTCAGCACACTACTTCTTGCTTAGCTTTATGCCATGACGCATGGGCAGCAGTCCTTTCTTTGAATCTAGCATCGAGAATCTTCTCAATATTTTGTCTATGTAGGTGCTTTGACTTAAGCCCAAGACCCGCTTGGAACGGTCTCTATATATCTTGATCCCCAAGATGTAAGAGGCCTCGCCTAAGTCCTTCATTGCGAAACACTCACCTAACCAAGTCTTTGTTAAGAGTAAGGTAGGGACGTTGTTTCCAATGAGCAGTATGTCATCAACATAAAGCACCAAGAAGACTACTTTGCTCCCATCTGCCCTTTTATATATACGCAAGGTTCATCATCGTTCTTGATGAAGCCAAACTGTTTCACAACTTCATCAAAACGTTGATTCCAACTCCGAGATGCTTGTTTCAAACCATAAATTGATTTGAGCAACTTGCAAATCTTTCCCTTATTCTTAGGATCTTCAAAACCCTCAGGCTGGGACATATAAACGTCCTCAGCTAACCTCCCGTTGAAGAAGGCGGTTTTGACGTCCATTTGCCATATCTCAAAATTGCTACGGCAAGTAAAATGCGGATAGATTTGACCATAGCTACTGGAGAAAAGGTCTCTTCATAGTCAATTCCGTGGATTTGCCTATAACCTTTTGCTACCAGTCTTGCTTTATAGGTCTGAGGTTTGCCATCCATGTCCATCTTTATTTTAAAGATCCATTTACACCCAATGACTTTTACGTCAGGAGTTTGATCCACCAAGTCCCATACTTGATTATCTGACATGGATTGCATTTCTTCCCTCATGGCTTCCAGCCATTTCTCAGAGTCGGTTCCGTCCTTATTAACTGTAGCTATTGGTTCTTGCTCAACGACTACTTCTGGTGGGTCGTCCAGTGGTTCCTGAGTGACCATCTCATCTAGAAATTCATTAAGATGAACAGCCCTCCCACTGACTGTCTTGGAAATAAATTGTTTTTCCAAGAATGTCCCACCTCGATTATGAATGCGGCCGTTGCAGAGCGTAACCCCAGAAGGAGATCGGGAGATCAGTGAGACTTAACATCGATCGAACCATATCAAACAATGTCCGATTCCTTCGCTCGGACACACTATTGAGTTGCGGTGTTCCTGGCGGAGTCCACTGAGATAGTATTCCACTTTCTGTAAGAAACTCTTCGGATAAGTATTCTCCACCCCGAGCAGAACGGAGTGCCTTGATACTTTTTCCGAGTTGGTTTTCTACTTCAGTCATAGACTCCTTGAATTTATCAAAGGCTTTGGACTTATGTCTTATGAGATAGACATAATCATATCTACTGAAATCATCAGTAAACGTGATAAAGTAGCCTAAACCACATCTGGCTGGTGTACTCATTTGGTCCACATACGTTTGAATGTATTAGACCTAATAGATCACCTGCCCTCTCACCTAAACCAGTGAAGGGCGTTTCAGTCATCTTGCCCATTAAACAAGCTTCGCATCTATCAATCGTTTGGTATTCGAATTGACTTAGAAGTCCGCGCTTATGAAGCGCTGAGATGCGTTTCTCATTTATGTGACCTAGACGACAATGCCAGATTAGAGTTTGGTCTAAATCATTAGCTTTAAACCTCTTAGGTAGAACAAGGTTAACAGAACCCACGGCAGTTACGGTAACTCTCACGTTGTTCCCAACTCTTAGGTCCACCTCGCTTTCCCCATATCTCTTCTACTATTCTACACTTGTATATCCGTACAGACATGAGACTCAGCTCTAGAGTCTGGTACCCAAGTATTTATCGTAGAAAGATATAGCTCTAATGGAATACCTGATGAAGTAGCGGCCCCACCGCCCTTCATCTGATCCTCCTTCAGCTGCTGACAGTCTTTCTTCCAGTGACCAGGCTTTTGGCAGTAGAAACAGACCGACTCCTTTGCCTTCCCCTTGCCTTTTACAGGCATGGAAGGTTTAGGAACAAATGGTCTGATCTTCCTTGCCAGGTGCATTGGGCCTTTACCCTTGCCACCACCAGCTTTGAAGCTGGATCCCTTCATACGTAGGACGTGTGGACCTACGGAGCTGCATGCTGACATCTTGCAGGCAATGAGTTCTCGGAGAACAGTGTATTTTTCAATACGTACTTTCTCTTTGAACATATCCTTGATCTGCGCAAACATTGCAAACGGATCATGGGATAGCTCCATAAACTGCTTCTGGAGGTCCGCCTCCATGCAGCCCAGCATGACACACGCAACGTCGATAGAGTCGTTAAGGTGTTTCTGGTACGCATCCTTAACGACCCTCGTTGCATTGGCAGCTGGCTCTACCGGTATAGCCTTATCAAGGACGTACTCCCTGTGTTCCAACTTTAACACAAGTCGTAAATTTCTGTCCCAGTCTAGATAATTTGTCCCGTTGAGTTTATACTTTTCGAGTATAGTCCTCAACGACAAATTAGACGAGTTTGTTGAATTACTAGCCATTTTTACACGAAGAAAGTAAATTTAATCAGAAAAGTTGAATAAATTTACGAAGATCTGAATTAAACACCAACCATAAGATTCTAAGGTTTAGAATCTTAAACCAAGATCCCTTATTCGTAATTTGAAGTACGCTAAGGCGCACCGCTCCAATTGACTTATTTAGGTAGGACGTCCGTCCAATTACAACCCGTGTAACTCTTAGTCAGGGTATGTGCAAAAACACACGGCTTACCCTTCCGATGCCCCAGCTCGACCTCAGGCCAAGAATCGTGGTCGAGTCAACCAACCTTCACTAACGAGTTAACTTTGTGCAGATGCTCCGCTAAGGCGCACGACATCCCACAAAGTTTACCATTCCCATCTAGAACCCATTCGATCGATGCTCCGCTAAGGCGCACGACACCGATAAAATGTTTCTACATGGGTGTGAATTTGGGTGGCATCTCACTTGACTCAAATTAGCTTGTAAATTGATTGTGCTTAATAATTCGAAAGTATTTGGTACAATTACGAACCCGTCATCAACAACCCGTGTTGTGACGTTTCTAATTGTATCACATACTATCTTCATTTGAATCCGTCATTTGCAACCCGTGCAAACACGTTTCAAATTTGAACTCATCAATCACAACCCGTGCGATGATAGTTCACAACGCTTTAAACATGCAAACAATTAAAGTTGATTTTAATCTTTGCATGTGAGGTGATGGCTTATAAACTTATAAGCTAATCATGCAAGCATGTTATTAATTAAATAATTCAAGCAAGCATTCATAAAGCGTTAAATATGCATTTTATAGCCCATCCTAAACTTAGGATTCTACGAGTCTTCACATATTCTCGTCTTTCTCATTCGGGCTCCCACTAGCTCTTGGACTTCCTCCAAGACCGTCATCGTGTTCGATTTTCCATCATTCTCGTCTTTGAGTAATAATTACAATTAATACTCGGTTCGTAGACCGGATAAAAAAAATAATTACACTTTATGGGCTCGAATAAAAGAATAATTACACGCTAACACTAACGGTATGCAAACCGTGAAAGCGATAAAATCTAATGGGCTACTAATGCATCATACATTTCATCACATCATCCAACATGTTATCACACAAACATGTTATCAAATAATATGCAATAATTCCGATTTTAATTTTGCCAAGTTTCTTGGTCGGGTTTATCGAAACTAGACCTTTTCGAAAAACGGTTTATCGAAACCGATTAAATTTTGAAAGTTTTCGAAATATTAGATCGCAGGTTCGTGACACGGATCAAACACTACGCACAAACCAAGTCGGGCCAAGCCAATGGGCCGAAGCCCCATTGGGCCGAGCCCAACTATGCACGGCTCGGTTTTGGGCCTTGGAAGGCCTAAACCGGCCTTGCCGCCACTCTCGGCCTCGCCCGAGAGTGGGAACGGGCTCGGTCACCGCCGGCCTCCCCGGCCTCCGGTGACCTCCGTTCGGTACCTCCAATCCGGCTCCCCGAGAGTCCCTTCTCGGACCCGACAAATCCAATAATTTCCGAAAAATTCCAAATTCAGTATATTTTCAAAATTAACATATTTTATGCAAATATCCCAAAAAGCATTAAAATCATGTTATCAACAATTATGGCATTTGTATCATTACAAAACCGAAATAACATACAATGATCTCGGAGTGGTAGACCGGCTCTGATATCACTGTTGGGTCCTGGGGCATCCTAATTACGTTCATGGCAGCGGAAGCAACCTATAAACCGCCCCTAACCTGCGCAAGATCGACTACCAAGTTAGATCCTTAGGAAATCGAGTTTTCGGGTTTTACCAGAATCTGCCCGGCAGAAAACCGAGACTTTGAAGCTCTATATCTTGAGCTACAGATCTCCAATTGCTTCGGTTCTTTTTGGAGATTAAACCTCAGCCAATTCCCTACATCTTTTGTGTTTTGCTCTAAACCGAGACTTTTGTGTTTTGTCTTTTGTGTTTTCCCGTATCGCTGGACAGACTCTGCGGACCAGTCTGCTTCTCGTCCTTGTATCTCCTAAACCAGCGCTCTTTTTGAAAATCAGTATTTCACAAAAGTTGTAGCCCTTGGACTTATCTTTCCAACACCGCAAGTTTCAGGTCAATCGGAGCTCGGACGAAGCGGCTATGGCTCACGCATTGTTGGTCATCGGAACTGGACAATCTGGACAGTTTCTCCATTTTGCATTTAGTCTTCGTTGAATCGATAAAGAAGAACGTTCGGATCTTCTTCTCTAAAGCAAGTCCACACCAAGGGGATGATCTTGATGATCCCTCACTTAATTGCCTACTAGAACAATTAAATGAAGAACAAGAGAGCAAAGAGAGGAGAGAGTGTTGTGAGAGTTGTGTGATTCTTGAATTAATGAATGAATGCTAGATATTTCAATTCATCATCCAACAAGCATGGGTCAAAAGTGATTGGTATGGGCTTAAAGGTGCTTTAACCCATACCCCTTAAATCACTCACCTCTTAATCCACAATCACCAACTAAGCATGGTGTTGTGTGGCCCCCACACATGGACCCACCATGTGGGCCGGCCATGAGGTCTTGTTGGGCCCTTAATGGGCCGGCCATGAGGCTTCATGGGCTGAGCCCAATGGGCCCTCCCGTGTTGTCTCATGCCGTGTCAAAAAATCGCCCGACCCTTTTGTCGTCACTTATCAAACAAAGTCCGACGCGATATCGACGAAAAACTCAATTTTTCTCGATTCGCTAATTATTCTCTCAAACCGAACCTATGGCACAAAACCTCCAGTTTTGTCCATATATTACTCCTCAAGAAACATCAATGTTTCCTTGTCTCAAGTTATCCGCCTTGTATGTGTGTGACCCTCTAGGCTCATGCCACCGTTGGCAGATCGGCGCAAAAGATCGCTCTTGCCCGATCCATCATAAGTGGTCTCTAGTAAAACATTATGATTACCCAAGGTGCATGATGATCGATGATTCGACTTAACCTTTGTGCGTACAAGTCACCATCCTGTTATCTCTAGATATCCCGATTGATCACAAGGCATAGAGTCGTCTCCCTTGTTCAATCAATCATTGTTACTTGATATGCGAGATGGCTGAGAACTGATAACCCGTATCATTGGCATGGCCATGCTCTTTCTCTCAGTCAGTCTCCATCAAGAGGCCTTCTAACGGATATCTTTCCCATACCGTAGTATGAGGGATAAATCCCTTAGCCGTCTTTCGTGTCACTCATGCAACCCGTTCCGCCACCCAATCATGCCCTTTATAGCAATCCTTTTACAGAAAGCGTTTGGTGCAAGTTAAAGCCGTACGTTCATTGCATAGTGATCACAAAGACTCCTTGGTCTAAGAATGCCATGACAAGCTATCGCATTTGAATATGTTTATGGCTTAATCTATGAAAACACTATTCAAAGCGGGTCGTCCGATATCAATCACCTCATGATATCTATGATATGGTTCCAGGATCCCTCATCCCTATGACAAGTAGAACTACGTCATTAAGAACCATCCTCATACTGGTCGCTTCTTAGGAAGCATGTTTTGACCAGGGACTCGTTAAGTGTGATCCGTACAGATTTATGGTTCTACTACTTTAGTGGTCATAAATCAGATCATGCTTAACATATTACTTCAACACATAAGTAATACAAAGCCGTTTTATATATATGTTACAAACGATGATAATGTACATAGACGTTTACAGGCTAATAGCAATTGGACTAGGGCACAAATGCTATCAGAATCAAGACGGAGTCTTGGATTCAGGGGGAGACCCTGAGATAGATTGCACTGTAAGACGTAGCATAAAGTATAGATCTAGGGATGATCACAGGTACTTGTATGTTCTAACGAATTACTTATAAGTGAAATCTTTCCACTAGGCTGAGAGCCCCTAGACGTAAGTGACGTTGCACCGATCTGGGTAAACAATCTGCTGTGTCATTGTTTATAGCTTTGTATTTACTGTCCTGCATTATCTACACAAGAAGTCAGACACAATATTATAGCATCTTACGTAACATTGTGTGTGGCATCTTGCACGACTAGCTGATCAAAATTTCAATCCGATTTTAAGGTTTAGAATCTTTAAACTAAGATCCCTTATTTGTCAATTGAAGTGTGCTAAGGCGCACCACTCCAATTGACTCATTTAGGTAGGACTTCCATCCAATTACAACCCGTGTAACTCTTGGTCAGGGTCGTGCAAAAGCACACGGCTTACCCTTCCGATGCCCAACTCGACCTCAGGCCAAGAATCGTGGTCGAGTCAAACAACCTTCACTAACGCGTTAACTTTGTGCAGATGCTCCACTAAGGCGCACGACACCGATAAAATGTTTCTACATGGGTGTGAATTTGGGTGGCATCTCACTTGACTCAAATGATGTTTTGACTTGGTTGTGTTTAATAATTCGAAAGTATTTGGCACAATTACGAACCTGTCATCAACAACCCGTGTTGTGACGTTTCTAATTGTCTCACATACTATCTTTATTTGAAGCCGTCATTTGCAACCCGTGCAAACACGTTTCAAATTTGAACTCATCCATCACAACCCGTGCGATGATGGTTCACAACGCTTTAAACATGCAAACAGTTAAAATCGATTTTAATCTTTGCATGTGAGGTGATGGCTTATAAACTTATAAGCTAAGAATGCAAGCATGTTATTATTTAAATAATTCAAGCAAACAAACATAAAGCATTAAATATGCATTGTATAGCCCATCCTAATCTTAGGATTCTACAAGTCACCACATCTTCTCGTCTTTCTCATTCGGGCTCCCACTAGCTCTTGGACTTCCTCCAAGATCGTCATTGTGCTCTATTTTCCATCCTTCTCGTCTTTGAGTAGTAATTACAATTAATACTTGATTCGTAGACCGGATAAAAAATAATTACACTTTATGGGCTCGAATGAAAGAATAATTACACGCTAACACTAACGGTGTGCAAACCGTGAAAGCGATAAAATCTAATGGGCTACTAATGCATAATACATCTCATCACATCATCCAACATGTTATCACACAAACATGTTATCAAATAATATGCAATTATTCCGGTTTTAATTTTTCCAAGTTGCTTGGTCGGGTTTATCGAAACTAGACCTGTTCGAAAAACGGTTTATCGAAACCGATTAAATTTTGAAAGTATTCAAAATATTGGATCGCGGGTTCATGTCACGGATCAAACACCGTGCACGAACCAAGTCGGGCCAAAGCTCAACGGACCGAAGCCCATTGGGCCGAGCCCAACACCACGGCTCGGTTTAGGCCTAGGAAAGCCCAAACCGAGCTTGCCTCCACTCTCGGCCTCGGCCAAGAGTGGGGACGGCTCTGGTCACCGCCGGCCTCCCCGGCCTCCGGTGACCTCCGTCCGGTACCTCCGATCCGGCTCCCAGAGAGTCTCTTCTCGGACCCGACAAATCTAATAATTTCCGAAAAATTCCAAATTCAATATATTTTCCAAAAATAACATATTTCATGCAATTATCCCAAAAAGCATTAAAAACATGTTATCAACAATTTGGCATGCAAATAATCATAAAACCGAAACAAGTTCAACAAGACAGAAATTAAGAGGGTTAACCACGCTCTGATACCACTATAGGGTTTTGGAGCGTTCTAGATCATTGAGATAGCGGAAGCGTTTAACAAAATCAACTCCAAACCTTGTCCAAGAACATGAACCGTTAAATCCCAAGGCAAAATCTATTCCACAAAAAATTTACCTTTAAGTCTTTGTTGAATCGATAAAGAAGAACTTTCGGATCTTCTTCTCTAAAGCAAGTCCACACCAAGGGAATGATCTTGAAGATCATTCACTTAATTGCCTACTAGAACAATTAAATGAAGAACAAGAGAGCAAGATGAGAGGAGAGAGGTTGTGTGGCCGGCCACTATGAGAGAGAGAGAGCTTGTGAGAGTTGTGTGATTATTTTGTATAATGAATCAATATTAGATATTTCACTTCATCATCCAACTCATAAGCATGGGTGTAAAAGTGATTGGTATGGGCTTAAAGTGTCATCACCCATACCCCTTAAATCAGTCACCTCTTAATCCACAATCACCAACCAAGCATGGTCTTGTGTGGCCCCCACTCTTGGACCCACCAATGTGGCCGGCCATATTGGGCTTATTGGGCCCATAATGGGCCCAATGGGCTCGCCCATGTGGTTTCGTGCCGTGTCCAAAAGTTTCCCGACCCTTTATGTCGTTACTTATCAAACAAAGTCCGACGCGACATCGACAAAAAAACTCAGTTTTCTCGATTCGCTAATTATTCTCTCAAACCGAACCCATGGCCCAAAAACTTCGGTTTTGTCCATGCATAGCTCCTCAAGAAACGTTAAGGTTTCCTTGTCTCAAGTTATCCGTCTTGAATGTGTGTGACCCTCCAGGCTCATGCCACCGTTGGCAGATCGGCGCAACAGATCTCTCTTGCCCGATCCATCATAAGTGGCCTCTAGTAAGACGTTATGATTACCCAAGGTGCATGACGATCGATGATTCCACTTAACCTTGTGCGTACAAGTCACTATCCTATTATCTCTAGATATCCTGATTGATCACAAGGCATAGAGTCGTCACCCTTGTTCAATCAATCATTGTTACTTGATATGTGAGATGGATGAGAACTGATAACCCGTATCACTGGCATGACCATCCTCTTACTCTCACTCATTCTCGATCAAGAGGCCTTTAACGGATATCTTTCCCATACTGTAGTATGAGGGATAAATCCCTTAGCTGTCTTTCGTGTCACTCATGTAACCCGTTCCGCCACCCAATCATGCCCGTTATTGCAATCCTGTTACAGAAAGCGTTAGGCGCAAGTTAAAGCCGCACGTACATTGCATAGCGATCACAAAGACTACTTGGTCTAAGGATATCGTGACAAGCTATCGCATTTGAATATGTTCATGGCTTAATCTATGAAAACACTATTCAAAGCGGGTCGTCCAATATCAATCACCTCATGATATATATGATATGATTCCGGGATCCCTCATCCCTATGACAAAGTAGAACTACGTCATTTAGAACCATCCTTATACTGGTCGCTTCTATGGAAGCATATATTGACCAGGGACGCGTTAAGTGTGATCCGTACAGATTTATGGTTCTACTACTTTAGTGGTCATAAATCAGATCATGCTTAACATATTACTTCAACACATAAGTAATACAAAGCCGTTTTATATATATTACAAACGATGATAATGTACATCGACATTTACAGGCTACTAGCAATTGGACTAGGGCACAAAAATGCTATCAGGCACACGACCGCATGGGCGAGCACATTGGGCTCGGCCCATGAGGCCACAAGGCCGACCCATTAAAGGCCCAACAAAGGCCCAATTAAGCATGGTTTAGCTGGCCCACTTTGTGGGGCCAATTGTGGGGGCCACACACCATGCTTAGTTGGTATTGTTTATTTTGATGAAGAGCAAATTGTGGGATTAGGTGGTGATGTGCCTTTAACCCATGCCTTCATCATTTTTTGGTTTATCAAATCAACTCATAATATATCATTTTGTACAAACAAATTACATGACACACAAAAGAAGATTTGAAAAACTCTCTCTCTCTCTCTCTCTCATTTCTTGGTGCCGGCCGAACCCTCCCCTTGGCCTCCTTCCTTTGCTCTCTTGTTCTTCATACTCTAGTTCTAGTAGGCTAAGTGTGTTTGATCATAAGGATCATCCTATTGGTGTGGACTGTCTCTAGAGAAGGAGATCATCTTGTTCTTCTTTCTTGATTCAACAACACCAAAGGTAAACTCTTGTGAAATAGTTTTTTCCTTGAGATTTAATGTTTTATGTTCTTGGGAAAATTTTTGGAGTTTATATTGTTGTTGCTTCCGCTATTTTATTCATCTTGGTAGCTCCAAAACCGTACAACCTTACCCTTACCCACCACTGTTGGTGTCATGCCCTTGTTGCGATGTCTTGGTGACCTGCCAGTAGGTTTGCCAGCTCTTTTGAAGTTGACATCCTTATTGACCATCATTTTTCTCTGCTGTCACCAACATCCCATGCAGTTCTTTGATAGTATTTTCCATATTATGGAGATTGTAACTGGTAATCACATCTCCATAAACCTTAGGAAGCGACATCAGAGCTATGTCTGATTTCAGCTGCTCTGTGCAGTTGTGACCTAGACTGGCCAAGCGATCAAAGAGCCACTTCATCTTGAGGACATGTGGGCTCACCGCCTCACCAACATTGAGCATGCTGTAGAATAACTCCCTAAGAGTGTCGTATCTTTCGACACGAGCCTTCTTCTAGTAGTATACTTTGATCTCCTCCATCATTTCTTTTGGATTTCCCATGAGATACATAAACTGGTCCTGGGTGTCATTTTCCATTGACCCGACCATGAGGATGCCAACATCTTGTCGGTCGCTAAGATACTTGTCATAAACATTCTTATCGGCCTCGCTGGCATCATCTGCAGGCACTTCCATTGGCTTATCCGTAAGGATATACTCCTGTCTATCATACTGAAGGGTAAGCTTCATGTTCCTCACCCAAACCAGGAACTTGGTCCCCTGACAGTTTGTCATTCGACAGAAAAGACTTGAATGCTTCAATCCCAGAACGTGTTGATTTGGGTTGCGACGGTGCCATTAATCTCCACATGAAAATAAATTCAATCAGATTCTTAATTAAGTTGAAGTGGGAGATACTTGATTATGAACATTTATGATTCTTATGTCTGAATCTAAAAAAAGATCTCCGCATACCCAAAACTGAAGTAAGTTAATCTCATCGCCCCAGTTTTGGACATTGGAGTAGGACAGTCCAGTCTTTTCACAAAACCATGTGATTCTTGGCTAGGGCTTATACATTGTTTGTATACGACATTTCCCTATATTTGATACCCTGGCTCAGATCACCTTAGAATCGCAGCCAGGTCAACCAGTTTTCAACGCATGGTCCATCTGCATGGTTACTATGCTAATGTGCACGCACCCTTGCAAGATTGTCCATCTTCTATCAGAACCCATTCCCATGGATCCACGTTAATCGTATCCACCCATGGGTCTGTGAACTAATCAAAGTGATGAAAAGTGGGCGGTATCTAGCATGACTTGAAATTACTTGCCGTTTAAATGTCCATTATCACTGATCATTACTTGATCTTAATTTGAATTTATCATCTACAAATTCATGTAGAGATATTTTCAATTCTAGTTTACATGTGCGTGATTAAATTATTATTATTAATCTTTACACATGTGGGTGATGATCTAATTAACATAAACTTATGAAAATTAAAACATACATTCAACCATACATTCATGAACGTAAATGTAAACTTGCTTTAGCTAGCCCTTTAACCCTACTGGAATAAACTAAAACATATACTAGGTCTTGTCTTTCCTCATTCTCCTAGACTCCCATTGGCTCAACGCCTCCTCGAGATTACCGTCCTTCTCTTCGGTTCTTCTCGTCTTGGAGTTACGTAATTACATTTAATTTCAAATAAAATAAAAGCCGTGACACGCAGGTCACAATTAAATTACAATACAAAAGCAACTCGAAGGTTGCAAATCAAAATTAAATTCTAAATTCGGGCTAACTTAGCAATCATGTTGCAAACACCGTGTTATCAAACAATCATGTTGTCAAACAAGCATGTTATCAAGCAAACATATTAATTCCAATTTCATCTTGATTTAAATCATAAAATATGGTTTATCGAAACCATTATTTTGAACCAGTTAATTTATGAAATCATATTATATTTCGCCCACATACGCTCTAGTTTATCGAAATCGAACCGGTCTGAAATTTTAATTAATTCTCGCTGAAAAATTTGGATTTTTCTGGGTCAGTTCTGACCCAAATCCTTTCCGGTTTGACCGAACCAAAATTGACCCGACGGCCAATTAGGGTTCGGACAAACCCTAGCCGCCAAGGCCGGCCGCGCCATGAACGACCATCCCAGGAGAGCTGGCCGTGTGGGGCCACCTGGCTGGTTACGGTCAGGCCGTGGCCTCCCCTGGCCAGAGCCGAGAGGTTCGGCCAGATCTGCCATGGGCAGATTTGGTCGGCATTCCCGTTCCGGCCGGTCGGCTCATGGCTCGGCCGGGGTTAGCCTCTCAGCTAGCCTCGGTCTCCCGCGATTCTCGACCCGATCTTGCTTGATTAAAATTTTATTTTCGACAATAATTAAATAAATTCCAGCAATTAATTCATTAACCAAAAACTGAAAATTTGCAATTTCAATCTCATAACACCGAAATAAATTGCAATATCAAATCTAGCCTATCATGCTCGAATACAATAATCATGTGTAACCAGCCTCTAATATCACTGAAGGAATTTATGAGGATTCCAATCAATTAAATTCATGCCCATACAAGAAATTAACCTCAAAGTTCCATGTTTTATAAGGATCTCACATGATCATTAATTGATCATGAGATCTAGGCTAGAATAAAATGTATAGATTTACTTTGATTCGAAATCCTTTTTTCACTAAACAAGATTCATTGACCTCTAAAGAACGTCCACACAGGAAGTAGTAATCCGAAGATACTCACAAGGCTAGAAGGAGAGAGGGAGAGGGGCCGGCCAGCCAAGAGAGAGAGAGAGAGAGAGAGTAATTATGGTTTTGGAAAAATTTTCTTTATTAGAATAAATCTGAAAATTTCCCTTTTATAACTCTTTTTAGGCAATAATTAATTAAAAGTCTCAACGGGCTTAAAGCCCAAAGCTTATTAATTAATGTAGAGAATCCCATTATGGCTTAGCCCAATCTGGCTAGGCCATGTTTAGCTAAATTAATTAAATCTATTTATTTAGATTATAATTAATTGGTCCAGCTAAACTGTTCTTGATTTCCCGCTTAATCCTAAACCAAAATCGGTCTAATCCGGTTTAATCCAAAACAGGATTTTGTCTCTCTCATGATTCCTCTATATGATTCCATCTGTTTTACTCAACCTTTAGTGTGTGACCCTCTAGCCTCACAACACGTTGGCGGACTGGTAAAATTACCAATTTACCCTTTCCATCATGAGTGGCCTCTAGCAAGACATCATGATTACCCAATGCTCGTGATTATCGAGATTTTGACTTAACCTTGTCGTACACGAATCTATCCTTTTATCCTCTTGTTATCTTGACAACCACGAGGCATAGACAAGTCATCCTCGTTCAATTGTCATGTTTCTTGATCCAAGTTAAGTGATACTTCGTATGGACTGCATGACCATGCTATTGTATTTAAGTTGTACTCATCAAGTGGCAGAAACAGATATCTGCTCATACGTCCGTATGAGGGATAAATCCTTCAGCGATCTATTGAGTCAACTCATATAACTCGTGATCGAGCCAATTAGAGTCGTTATTGTAACCCTTTTATAGAAGACGTTAGACTGAGTCAAACTTGTCACTCATTACATAGTGACCTCAATGATCCTTCCGTCTGGGGATGTGATTTCATGTGCCGACATATGAGTATGTTCATGACTATGTCTATGTAACATTCTCATGATCGGGTTGTCCTATATGACCCCTGTCTGGTAATACTATGACCTAACTCCGGCCCCCTTCTGGCCATGATCAGTAGAGCGCGATCAATTAGAGTTAGCCTCATATCGATTGCTTCTTATGAAACTATTCTGATCGGAGACTGCTTAAGTAAGATTTTATCTGATCTGTAGATCTACTATTATGTGTTGACACATTAATGTTACGAATCAAATCATACTTAAGATATTACTACAACACTTAGTAATATGAATGCCGATTTTATTTCAACTAATAACCTATTACATGAGTAGATTGAAAATACATTGTGCTAAGGCACAAAATCCCAACAGGACTTACCAAGAAAGGATATCTGGTGATTATGCTTTTATTTTGGGCATCAAGATTTACAGAGATCGTCCCAAAAGAATATTAGGCTTAAGTCAGAGCACTTACATAGATAACGTGTTGAGAAGATTCTCAATGCTTGATTCTAAGAAAGGATACATACCCACGCGTCATGGCATTAAGCTGAGCAAGCAACAGAGTCCTATTACTCCTGATGAGCTGAGCATGATGAGTAAGATGCCATATGTTTCGGCTGTGGGATCCATCATGTATGCCATGATATGCACGAGACTGGACGTCTCGTTCGTGCTAAGCTATGCCAGTAGATTTCCATCTAACCCAGCCCATGAACACTAGACTGCTGTCAAGAGTATCCTCAAATATTTGAAGTGGGCTAAGGAAGCATTCCTGGTGTATGGCGGGAAGGATGAAGAACTAGTAGTCAAGGGATATGTTGACGCTAGTTTTCAGACATATCCAGATGACTTCAATAATCAGTCAGGATATATTTTGTGTTGAATGGTGGCGCTTTCAGCTGGATAAGCTTTAAGCAAGCCAAAAATTGCCAACACTACAACGGAGGCTGGGTATATAGTTGCAACGAAAGCAGCTAAAGAGGTCGTATGGATTAGAAGCTTTATGATCGGATTTGATGCAACACCGCGAGCGTCTTATCCGATAAGCTTGTTGTGGGACCACACAGGTGCCGTAGCTATTGCTCATGAGCCCAAATTGCACAACAGATCCAACAATATACTCAGCAGACATCACCTCATCAGAGTTATCATAGATCGAGGTGATGTTGAGATCAAACACGATTCGACTGATGATAATATGACTGATCCCTTGACAAAGGCTCAGGTGCAGCCTATGCATGAAGAACATGCAAGGTGTATGGGAGTAGATAAGAACTTAAATTGGAACCAGGGGCAAGTGGGAAATTGTTAGAGTTATGCCCCAGTCCAATATAAAAGTCATGTATAAATTTAATGTTTTATCGTCTTTCCGAATAAATAAATTGGCATAAATTAATCATGTGTTGTAGTAATTTATTAGATGTAATTTGATCTGTATCATAATGTGTGTAATCACTAATATTAGAACTACAGATCGGAAAGAATTACATTTAATGTGTCCCTGATCAGTTAAGCTTCATTAAGAAGCGATCAGTATGAGACTAACTCCTTCTGATCACGCTCTACTGATAATGGCAAAGTAAGTACCGGAGTTGTATCATAAATATCATCAGGGCGATGGCATGTGATGACCCGATGGTGAGTATGCAGCACAGATAGTGTCATGAGCATACTCACAGATCGTAGCTTTTCATTATATCCTAACACCAAGGAGTCTTTGTGCGCACTATGTAATGAATCTCTAAGTCTGACCTAGTCTAACGCTACCTGTAAAATGGTAGCCATAAGGGTTCTGATTGACTTGATTATGAATTACATGAGTGAACTCAAAAAACAGCTGAGGGATTTATCACTCGTACTCCGGTATGGGAAAGATATCCGTTTAGGCCACTTGATGACTATGACTGAAGAATTAGCATGGACATGCAGGTGATACTTTAGTATCAGTTTTCAGTCATCTCAGATATCAAGAAATAGTGATTGATAAATGAGGATGACGGTTCTATGCCTCTTGATCGGTCCATATATCGGTTTGATAAAAGGATAGGTACATGTACGATAACAGGTTAAGTCGAATCATCGATAATCATGGACGTTGGGTAATCATAATGCCTTGCTAGAGGTCAGTTATGATGGAAAGGGTAAAATAGTAATTTTACCAGTCTGCCAACGGGTCGTGAGCCTAGAGAGTCACACACTTAAAGTACATTATATAGCAAAAGAGACTTGGATGGGAATTGGGAGAATCCACTTTTCAAATTAATCAAATTGAAAACAATTCGGTTGATTTCTGGCTTAGGTTTAAAACCAGACGGTTGAGGAAATTAGATTAAAGGGATTGGACCGGTTTAGCTAAACCATTTAATTAGAACCCAAATTAAATGGGTTTAATTAAACTTTAGCTAATTGGGCTTCAAGCCCATTCTTGATGTTAATTGAGATTGGGCTTAGTTTTAATTAAGATAATTTTAAGGGATTTAATCATGTGAAAATAAAGATAAATAAAAATCAGATTTTTCACATAATTTCCTAACCCTAAACTCTCTTTTTCGGCTCCCTCTCTCTCTCCTTGCCGTCCCTCCCTCTCTCCTCCATAGATAGGGTTTATGTTATTCTTCTACACACAAAACTAGTAAATTTGTGTGTAGAATCCTTGGTTTAGGTGATGTACTTGTGTGGAAGATCTAGAGAACACATATTCTTTGTGTTTGATTGATTCCCAAAAGGTAATTTTCATATTTTAATGTTCATATTGCATGCTAAAATGTTTTCACATAAGATTTTATTATCGAATTCCATAGTTAGATTATTGTTCGCTGCATGTAACTAAATTTAGGAGTAATGACAGTTGACTACACCCAACTATGTCACATTTCAAATTTAGTACCCCAACTTCCAAATTTTCATTTGGGATACCCAAAAATTAAATAAGCAAGACTTAGCCCAACGTTTGTTAAATCTAACTGGTTTGGTCTGTCAAAAAGTCTAAAATGCTCTCAATAGTTTTGGTCTGTTAAACGGATATGATTGGTTCAATTGATATGATTATGAAATGACTATTTCACCCCTAATTGAATACCCAATTTAACTAATAAATTGAGGGCAAATTTGACTTTTCACTTACACAAATAATAATAATTAATAATTAAATATTATATTATCATTAATTATATTATTATTATTATTATTAATCATTAATTATATTATTAATTAAATAATTTATTATATTATTATTAATCATTAATTAATTAAGATTTATATTAATAAACCCTAATTAACCTAAATCCTCCTCCGCCACTCCTGTCTCCGGCCGCTTGCTCCGACCGCCGCCTGCTCCTGACTCCGACCGCCAGCTCTCGAATCCAACTACCGCCGCACTTCGGACCCAGATGGAGGAGCTTGACGACGCCAGCAAGGACGAGGCGGAGGCTCTTGGGTTTAGACTCAGATCCGACGGCGGCAGAATCGATGGGAGCGGAGGGTTCTAGGCGCATGCGGTTGACTCTCGGCGAGGGTTCTCGACGGCGAGGGTTCTCGGTGAGGACTCTATGTGGGTCGCCACCGAATTGGAGATGGAGGGTCGAGGACGGAGGGTCGGGGACTCTCTATGGGTCGCGACGGAGGGTCAAGGATTCTCTATGGGTCACGATGGAGGGTTAGGTCGCGACCTACCAAATCTCTCCTCTGTTCGCGAACCGTCTGAGTGACCCACAGAGAATCCCCGAACCTCTGTCGCGACCCATAGAGAATCCCCGAGCCTCCGTCCCCGATTTGGTGGCGACCCACAGAGAATCCTCACCGAGAACCCTCGCCGTCAAGAACCCTCCCCGAGAGTCAACCGGAAGCACCGAGAATCCTCGCCGTCGAGAACCCTCTGCTCCCAGCAATTCCGCCGCCACCAGATCTAAGTCGAAACCCAAGAGCCTCCGCCTCGTCCTCGTTGGCGTCCTCAAGCTCCTCCATATAGGCCCGAAGCGCGGCGGCAGTCGGAGTCGGGAGCCGACGGCGGCGTTCGGACTAGGCGGCTGGAGACGGGAGTGGTGGCGGAGGATTTAGGTTAATTAGGGTTTATTAATATAAATCTTAATTAATTAATGATTAATAATAATATAATCAATTATTCAATTAATAATAATAATATAATTAATGATTAATAATAATAATATAAATAATGATAATATATTATTTTAATGATCAATGATTATTATTTCTGTAAGTGAAGTCAAATTTGCCCTCAATTTATTAGTTAAATTGGGCATTCAATGAGGGGTAAAATAGTCATTTGATAATCATATAAATTGAACCAATCAGACCAGTTTAACAGGCCAAAACTATTGAGGGCATTTTAGGCTTTTTGGCAGACCAAATCAGTTAGATTTAACAAACGTTGGGCTAAGTGTCGCTTATTTAATTTTTGGGTATCCCAAATGAAAATTTTGAAGTTTGGGTATTAAATTTGAAACTTGACATAGTTAGGTGTAGTCAATTGTCATTACTCCTTAAATCTATGGAACCCATGGAATTCCTTCAATATGATCTGATATATGACCACCAAAGTTGTAGAACCATATGTCTGTACGGGTCACACTTGACAGGTCCCTGGTTAAGTATGCTTCACAGAAGCGACCAGTGTGAGGATGATTCTTTATGGCATATTCTATTTGCCATTGGAATGGAGTCCCGGAATAAGATCATAGATATCACTTGGAAGTGATATTGGACGACCTGCTGTGAATGGTGTTGCATAGATACAGTCATGAACACATTCAATTGTGGTAGCTTGTCGACGTATACTTAAACTGAGGAGTCGTTGTGATCGCTATATAGTTAATATCTGATAGATTTCCATGGGTTCCAAACAGTAAATATCATGCAGCGGACTTGAAATTAACCATGGAAATCGATTTGAATAGATTTTATTGTGAAAAAATTCATCATGCATATTATATTATCAGACCTGAAAATTACCTTTGCAAATCGACTAAAACACAAAGTATATGTGTTCTCTAGGTTGTCCACACAAGCACAGCACATTGACTAAAGTTTCTACACACAATCTTACTAGCGTTGTGTGTAGAATCAAACAAGAACACCAAGGATGGTGGAAGAGGGAGGGGCGGCAAGGAGAGAGGAAGAGGAGCCGAAAATTTTAGGGTTTTTTGGAATAATATTATGTGATTAAAAATCTGATTTTAATAAATTATTAAATCACATTATTAAACCCCTTTAAAACCCTTATTTAAACTTAAGCCCCATTCTTAATTAGAACCAAGAATGGGCTTTAAGCCCACTTAGCTAAACCTAAATAAACCCATTTAAATTGAGTTCTAATTAAATGGTTTAGCTAAACCGGTCTAATCTCTTTAATTTGATTTTTTCAACCGTCTAGTTAATAAACCAAGGCTAGAAATCAACCGAATCGTTTTCAATTTAACCAAATTGAAAAGCGGATTCTCCCAATCACCATCCAAGCTTGTTTTGCTACATACTGTACTTAAAGTGTGTGACCCTCTAGGCTCACGACCCGTTGGCAGACTGGTAAAATTACTATTTTACCCTTTCTATCATAATTGGCCTCTAGCAAGACATTATGATTACCCAACGCCCGTGATTATCGACGATTCGACTTAACCTGTTATCGTACATGATACTGTTCTTTTATCAAACCGATATCCAAATTGATCAATAGGCATAGAAGCGTCATCCTAATTTATCAATCATTGTTTCTTGATATCCAAGATGACTGAAAACTGATACAAAGGTATCACCTGCATGGCCATGCTATTCCTTCAGTCATACTCATCAAGTGGCCTAAACGGATATCTTTCCCATATTGGAGTATGAGTGATAAATTCCTCAAACATCTTTCGAGTTCACTAATGTAATTCATAACCAAACCAATCAGAGCCGTGATGGCTACCTTTTTACAGATAACGTTAGACTAGGTCAAACTTAGAGATTCATTACATAGTGCACACAAAGACTCCTTGGTCTTAGGATATAATGACAAGCTACGATCTGTGAGTATCTCAAGACAGTATCTATGCTGCATACTCACCATCGGGTCATCCAATACTATCTCCCTGATGGTATCTATGATATAACTCCAGCACTTACTATGCCATGATCAGTAGAGCGTGATCAAAAGGACCTGGTCTCATACTGATCGTTCTTAAAGAAGCTTAGCTGATCAGGGACTCATCAAATGTAATTCTTTCTGATCTACAGTTCTACTATTATTGGTTATACACATAATGATATATATCAAAATACATTCGATATATTACTACAACACATTAGTAATATAATGTCGTTTTATTAGATCGAAAAATGATAAAACATTACAATGTAGGTTAACTTATTACATTTGACTAGGGCACAATCCGAACAATCTCCCACTTGCCCCTTGTTCAAACCTAAGTTCCAATCTACTCCCATAGACTTCACATGTGCCTCATGCTTAGGCTGCGTTAGAGACTTTGTCAAGGGATCAACAATTTTATCATCAATCAGTACATAAGTAATCTCCACATCACCATTATCAATATACTCCCTAATAATGTGATACTTCCTCTATATGAGTTTAGTTCTGTTATGGAATTTGGGCTCTTGAGCTAATGCTATAGCCCCCGTGTTGTCACACAACAAGCTTACCGGATTAGACGCTTGCGGCATTAAATCTAATCCGGTTAGAAAGCTTCTAACCCATACCGCTTCCTTAGCTGTTTCTGCTGCAGCTCTGTACTCAACCTCTGTTGTAGAATCGGCAGTTGTGGCTTCCTTGAAGCTCTTCCAACTGAATGCTCCACCATTTAAAACGAACACAAATCCTGCATGAGATTTGAAATCCTCAGGATCTGTCTGAAAACTAGCATCAACATATCCTTTGACTGCTAGTTCTCCATCTTTCCCACCATACACTAGGAATGTGTCCTTAGTCCTCCTCAGATACTTGAGGACACTCTCGCAGCAGTCCATTGTTCTTGGCTTGGGTTAGATTGATATCTGCTGGCACAACTTAGCGCGAACGAGACGTCCGGTCTAGTGCATATCATGGCATACATGATGGATCCCACAACCGAAACATATGGGATCTTACTCATCCTGCTCAGCTCATCAGAAGCACTAGGACTCTGTTGCTTGGTGAGCTTAATGTCATGCCGCATGGGTATGTATCCCTTCTTAGAATCAAGCATGGAGAATGTTCTCAACACTTTATCTATGTAAGTGCTCTGACTTAGCCCCAATATCCTTTTGGGACAATCACTGTAGATCTTGATGCCCAAATGAAACCATCATCACCTTAGACCTTTATCGAGAAGCACTTCTCTAACCAAGCTTTAACCTCATTGGGATGTCGTTCACGATGATCAATATGTCATCGACATACATCACTAGGAATACAGTATTACTCCCACTCGCTTTCTAATATACGCAAGGCTCACTTTCGTTTTTGATAAAGCCGAATTCCCTTAAATCTTCATTAAAGCGAGGGTTCTAACTGCTTGAAGCTTGCTTTAATCCATAAATGGATCTAAGCAACTTACAAATCTTTCTGGGATTCTCTAGATCAACAAATCACAATAATTTCAATCTGAAAGGGATCACCATGGGTTCAAACCAATAATTTCATGCAGCGGAGTTTTATGTAACCATGGTGATCGAAATGAAAACTTTATCTTAATGAAAAATTCAGCATGTTTATGAACTTTATAATCTGAGAATTACCCTTGTATAATTGATTAAAACACAAGATAGTGTTTCTCTATCGAGTCCACACAAGCACAATAATCACCGAAAATGATTTTCTCTCAACCTCTTGCTAATGATGTTTTTGAGAAATATGAACGAAGAAAAACAATAGTGGAAATTGCTATAGGAGGGTCGGCCAAATGAAGAAAGAAAGGGGAGAAGAAAATGCCAAAATTATGGGAAAATAAAAGGAAAGAGATAATGTGTAATTATTTGAACTAATTATCAAAAAGTCTGATTTTAAATTCAAATAAAATAATTAACATATCACCCCTTTAAATTCATAATTGCACTCTTGCCCTTTCATGAATTGAAACCCCAAATGGGCTTCAAACCCGTTTAACTAAATTCAAATTAAAACCCATAAAATTGAGTTCTAATTTTGGTTTAGATAAACCGGTTCAATTTCCTCAACTTGATTTCTTCAACCGTCTGGTTAAAAACCCTAGGACAGAAATCAACCGAATCGTTTTCAATTTGACTAAACTGAAAACCGGATTCTCCCAATTTCCATCCATGCTTATTTGTCATGTATTGTGCTTAATGCATGTGACCCTCTAGGCTCACGAACAGTTGGCAGACTGGTAAAATTACTATTTTACCCTTTCTATCATAATTGGCCTCTAGCAAGACATTATGATTACCCAACGCCCGTGATTATCGACGATTCGACTTAACCTGTTATCGTACATGATACTGTTCTTTTATCAAACCGATATCCAAATTGATCAATAGGCATAGAAGCGTCATCCTAATTTATCAATCATTGTTTCTTGATATCCAAGATGACTGAAAACTGATACAAAGGTATCACCTGCATGGCCATGCTATTCCTTCAGTCATACTCATCAAGTGGCCTAAACGGATATCTTTCCCATATTGGAGTATGAGTGATAAATTCCTCAAACGTCTTTCGAGTTCACCTATGTAATTCATTACCAAGCTAATCACAGCCGTTATGGCTACCCTTTTACAAGTAACGTTAGACTGGGTCTAACTTGTAGATTCATTACACAATGCACAAAAAGACTCATTGGTATTAGGATATAATGACAAGTTACTGGTAGAGTTATGCCCCAGTCCAATATATAAGTGATCTACAGATGTAATGTTTTATCATCTTTTGGAATAAATAAATCGGCATATATTACTATTGTGTTGTAGTAATATATCGAATGTAATTTGATATATGTCATTATGTGTGTAACCACTAATAGTAGATCTATAGATAAGAAAGAATTACATTTGATGAGTCCCTGATCAGCTAAGCTTCTTTAAGAAACGATCAGTATGAGACCAACTCCTTGTGATCACGCTCTACTGATCATGGCAAAGTATGTGCCGGGGATATATCATAGATACCGTCAGGTTGATGATATCGGACAACCCGATTGTGAGTATGCTGCATAGATCCAGTCATGAGATACTCACATATCGTAGCTTGTCATTATATCCTAAGACCAAGGAGTCTTTGTGTACACTATGCAACGAATACCTAACTATAACGACTTCGATTGGCTTTGATATTTGTTGCACTAGTGAACTCGAAAGGCGTCTGAGGGATTAATCACTCATACTTCGGTATGAGTAAGATATCCGTTTAGGCCACTTGATGAGTATGACTGAAGGAATAGCACGACCGTGCAAGTGATACCTTAGTATCAGTTTTCAGTCATCTCAGATATCAAGAAATAGTGATTGATAAATTAGGATGACCATTCTATGCCTATTGATCAATCTGGATATCGGTTTGATAAAAGGACAGTGACATATACGATAACAGGTTAAGTCAAATAATCGATAATCACGAACATTGGATAATCATAATGTCTTGCTAGAGACCACTTATGATGGAAAGGATAAAATAGTAATTTTACCAGTCTGCCAATTGTTCGTGAGCCTAGAGGGTCACACGCATTAAGCACGATACATGACAACAGTTATGGATGAAAATTGACAACGATTCAGTAGTTTTCTAGCCTAAGGTTTTAACCAGACGGTTGAAGAAATCAATTCGAGGAAATTGAGCCGTTTTGTCTAAACCAAAATTAGAACTCAAGTTAATGGGTTTAATTTGGGTTTTAGTTAAACGGGCTTAAAGCCCATTTAGGGATTTAAGTTATGAATGGGAACAAATGCAAATAAGAGATTATGAAGGATAGATATGCAATTTTAATTTTCAAATTAAAATCACATAATATCGTCCATTATCTTCTCTAATTTTCAGCAACTAATTCTCTCATCCTCTCTCCCTCATTGCTGAATTCTCTCTCCCTCTCATCCTCCATTGTTGTCAAGCTTCTCTCAAAATTCATAGCAAAAATTTGAGTGAAAACCTTCTTCGGTTGTGGTGCTTGTGTGGACCTAATAGAGAAAAACTAAACTTGTGTTTTCATCGATTAGAAGAGGTAACTTTCAGATTTAATATATATATATATATATAACATGTGGAATTTACATTAAGATCAGTGCTTGCATCAATCACCACGGTTACATAACGTCCGCTGCATGATATTTATCGATTGGAACCCGTGGTGATCTCTTTCAGTGGTATTAGAGCAATGGTTGTTGTGTATTCTTCTACATGTTTAAATATGATTTTTTTTGAGTTTGTATGTGTTCATCGCCTTAGCATGCATGTGAATCAAAATTTTTTTCAGATTTGATTGATTTTGGAAAATTGGAAAATAATTTTCTTTTTTTGGTGTTTCGAGTTAGCCATGGCCGAGCCATGGCCGACCAGGTCGAGACCCTTGGTGGACCATAGAATGCCCTAGGGCACACCATGGTCAGTTCCAAGGGCCGATGAGGGTCGCCTACGGGCGACCATGGCAGCCCTCACGGGCGACCATGGTCGCTGCCGCGGGCGACCATGGCAGCCTTCGCGAGCCACCATGGTCGCCTCGCGGACGACCAGGGTCTGCCCTAGGGGCGACCATGGCTGCCCTCTCGGGCTACCATGGTCGTTCCCGTGGCCGACCACGGTCAGCCCCGCGGGCGACCTCAGCAGCCCTCACGGGCCACCGTGGTTGCCTCCGCAGGCGACCTCGGTTGAGCCGGTTCGGCTCGACCAGATTCGAACTGAACCGGTTGGTTCACGAGAATATTTGGAAACCCTAAAAATTTAATTTTCAGATTTGGTTTGGTTTCGATAAACCAGCGAGAACCGGTCCAAAATTCAATTAATCGATTAAAACGTCCGGTTTCGATAAACCGTAATTTTCCACACTTAAGAAAGATAAAATTTGAAAAATTTATTTGTTTGATAAGAATGTTGATTGTATACATGATCTTTGATAACATGATGTTTTCCACATGATGTTAGCTAAGCCCATTAGATTTGCATTTTAATTTCGGTTTTGCAACCTGCGTGTTGCTTAATTTTGGGTTGTAGTAAATACAGCCTGCGTGTCGTGATTTGTATTTCATTTTATTTATTTTAATTTTTAATCACGAAGACCGACACAAGAATCAAGTCAAGAGGAAGACTCGGATTGGAGGAGGCTCGAAGCCAGTGGGAGTTCACAAGAATGGAGCAAGTTTGGATCTTGATGACCATGTCTTTAGGATCAGTATTGCTAGATTCTTAGGAACTTAAGATGGGCTTAGCTATGCATATTTTATCGTTACATTTAAATGTTTGAATGTATGAATGTATGACAGTTTAAATATACAAGTTTATGTATGATTTGCTATCACCCACATGCAAAGATTAAAATCGGAATTTAATCAGACTCGCATGTAACCCGGCTAAGGGATCATCTTTGCATGGATTTGCAATTGATGATTCCAGATTAAGATTGTATCGATATACAATCAGACTTTTATAATTCACTTAAACGCAAATAATTACAAGTCTAGCGTGATACCATCCAAGTTTGGGCGCTCAAAAGGGCTTTGACCCTATGGATGTCAGTACGCGTCCGCGTAACATTCATACAGAAAAAGTCTGGATGAGATGGGTAGTTCTGTGTGGGTGCGTGCGCCTCCGCGTAGTTCTATCCATAGTTCAAGCTTGGTAGACTTGTCTACGGTTGTCAGCTAGGGGTGACCTAGGTCATCAGTATAGGGTATGCCGTGTACTTTTAGTACAGACCCTAGCCAGGAATTACATGGTTTTGTAAGTGGATGTATTTCTACCTTGATGCTCTCAATTGGAGCACTGAGCCTCCGTTCACTTCAATTGAGGGTATGATAGGATCCTGGTTCAGATTCCAATGTTAGAATCAGACTAGTGCTTTATAACGAAATCTCCAACTTGAATTTTAATTAATTTTACCATGTAGAACTAAAAGGCAAACACAACAAAAAGGAGTAATAGCGCACTGATAGTCCAAATTGAGGACAGAATCAAGAGCGTGAATTACACAGATTCGAATAGAAACTTGAGGCTTGTACTCAAGCATGAACGCAAGTAATATATCCTTACCAAGGAACCTCCTGTTGAGCCACCGCTGAACGCCGGTAGGGCACTAAGGATACTTATCAAAGTTCCTTAGCAACCAAATCGTCGTGTCATGCGTTATGGTAGGCAGTAGGATGCCAGAGTTGCAGAAGCAGTTCAGGAACGTTTCAGATGACCCTCATACCTGTAAGGCAGAGGTCAAGGAAATGTTCAAGGAGAAAGCTCGTGTCGAAAGATATGATACTTTCATAGAACTTAACTCCTGCAAACTTAAGGCTGGAGCCCTGTTAGTTCCCATGTCACGAAGATTTAATGTCTTCCGGAACATCTAACCAGACTCGGTTTTGATGATCAGGAGAAAATGGCTGCGGATTTTATGTTGCAGTCACTTCTAGATACATATAGTAATTTCATAGTAAGTTACAATATGCATGACATGGACAAGTCCTTAACAGAGCTTCATGGGATGCTTGTGACCGATAAAAAGAACCTCAAGGGCAAGATCAAGGAGGTCCTTATGGTCAAAAAGAAGGTCAGCTTCAAGAAAGTTGATCAGGTTAAGGGTAAGGCTCCTTATCACCTTGCAGGGCAGATCAGACACCCCAAGCGTCCAAAGGTTCAAATAGCTCCCAAAGCTGCTGTGAAGACTAAGGACAAAATGGAGGAGGTCTGCTATCACTGCAATGAGCCAGGACACAGGAATAAGGGATTGTAAGTAATACAAGGATCATGTGAAGAAGAGTGGGTACCCACATCTTCAGGATCAGATATTTACGTTGGTAAGCTTAATCGCTATAACGTAAATAAGAAAAGGCTTAAATCTAATGATTTAAACCAAGTTATAATCTGGCATTGTCATTTAAGGCACATAGGCGAGAAACGCATTTCAACACTTCACAAGTGTGGACTTTAAGTCCGTTTGAATTCACTCAAACTGAAAGATGCAAGTCTTGCCTAATGAGCGAGAAATGCATTTCAACACTTCACAAGTGTGGATTTTTTAAGTCTGTTTGAATTTACTCAAACTGAAAGATGCAAGTCTCGCCTAATGGGAAAAATGACAAAGGCACATTTCACATGTTTATATGAAAGGTGAGTGACTTATTAAGTCTAATACATTCCGACGTATGTGGACCTATGAGTACTAAGGCCAGAAGTGAGTTGAACTAATACTTGACTCTGGAAACGGCCGCATTCATTTTGAATTGGGCTTCGATGAAGACAACGATAGTACACCTTGTGACAGTCATTCTGTCTCCCATTACTGTGGATGTGTGCGCCTCCGCGTAGCATTCATTGGGATGTAAGCTGAATAAGGTAATCAGTTCTATTTGGATGTGTGCGCCTCCGCGTTGTAGCCAAGTAAGAGCTGGACCAGAGTCACAAAAGGTACACCACATGACACTCATTACGTCTCCCGTTACTGTGGATGCATTCGCCTCTGCGTAGTATTCATTGGGATGGGAGCGGGATGAGATGGTCAGTTCTATTTGGATGCGTGCGCCTTCGTGTAGTAGCCAAATAAGAAATGGACCATAGTCATATATGGTGTGGGAAACATTCTAGTATGTTTTTCCTAAAAGATTTGGGTAGCAGAGATGCAGGCATCCGAATCAGACAAATGTGTCTTCGTAAGGTATCCTTAAGAAACTAAGAGATACAACTTCTACATACCCAGCGAGTATAAAGTCTTTGTTGCTCGAGGAGGGGTATTTTGGAGAAATATTTTATTTCCAAAACAGCTAGTGGGAGTCCTGTGCATCTCGAAGAAATTCGAGAGGATACGGAACAACCTGAAGCAATTCAGGAGCCTGCTATGCAAGATGTAGAAGTACTGGAGCGTCAGATGGTCGTAGATGAAGAATCAGTCCCTACAGAAATTCCAGATGGTCCAAGGAGGTCTAAAACATCTCGTCATGTTCCAGACAGATATGGCTTCACAGCCACTGTGGGAAATGACTTGATATCGATGGATCAGGATGATCCAGAAACCTTCAGACAAGCTTTGACCAGTCCACACTCCGAAAAATGGTAGAACGCCATGAGTGAGGAAATGAAATCCATGTAAGACAACCAAGTCTAGTGCTTGGTGGATCAAACCCCTGGGATAAAACCCATCGGTTCTGAGTCGGTCTATAGGATCAAGACTGACATGGATGGAAGTCCTCAGACCAATATGGCTAGGATGGTTGTAAAAGGTTATCGTCAGATTCAATAAATGGATTATGATGACACGTCTTCACCAGTAGCAATGTTCAGTTTAATCCGGATTATTTTTTAGCCATAGTTATGGCAGATGGATGTCAAAACCCCTTCCTTAGCCGGAACTTAAAAGAGGATGTGTATATGACACAACCCGGGGGTTTTGTTGATCTAGAGAATCCCAGAAAGATTTGTTAGCTGCTTAGATCCATATATTGATTAAAGCAAGCTTCACGGAGTTGGAACATTCATTTTGATGAAGCTGTAAGGGAACTCAGCTTCATCAAAAACAAAAGTGAGCCTTGCGTACATAAGAAAGCGAGTGGGACTAATATTGTATTCTTGATATTTATTCATCGGGAATGACATCTCGACCTTGCCATCAAAGCTTGGTTAGGGAAGTACTTATCGATGAAGGACTTAGGTGATTCTACATTTAATACAGGCATCAGGATCTCTACAGATCATTCCAAAAGGATTTTGGGCCTAAGTCAGAACATGTTGCTAAGTCAGAACATGTACATAGGTAAAGTGTTTAGAAGATCTCAATGCTTGATTCTAAGAAAGGATACATAGCCATTGATACGGGGATAGCTACGAGAAATAAGTAGAAAAAGATGAATTTGAATTTATTTTGGTGGTTTATAAGGATTGAAGATTTCGATCGAAGAATATGTAGGAATGAATGAAAAAATAAGGTAGATGTAGAGAATTAGGTAGGGTTTTGAGGAATAGAACTGCCACTTAGCCGGTTGTAGGCTAAGATAAGGTTTAGCTGCCACTTAGCTGGGTTTAGGCTAAGATAAGGTTTTTACGCCACACCTAGGATCCTCGGCCTAAGGTGATAAGTAGAACAAGACAAAGTCTCAAGCACAAAACTATAATTTTTATTCTCTCCAATATGAATTTTCCAAGAGCCAAAGCCCCTTTAAATACGTGTAATTAGGAAATAACAACTAGAAAATAATAAACTAGGAAATAATAAGCTAGGAAATAACAATTTGGAAAGTAGATCTACTTGGGCTGCAAGCCACTTATTTTAGAAACTAAATATTAGGAAATATAAAATAGGCAATTAAAAAGTGTTGGACACATGTGCTTAAATTCCTTAATGCCCCTGTATCAAACCCCCAAAGTTGCGAAAAGAGACTTGTCCTCAAGTCTTTGCCATTGTAAGGACGTAGATCTTTATAATTGAAGGCATAAGACATTTCGCAATCATTTGGACATTCTCCCCTGTTCTCGAACAATATCCTCAAGTCTCCACCAACGTCGAAAGGGCGTAAATCAGCTATATTAAATGTTGTCATCAATTGATCTCCAACATCAAACGGACGCCAATCAGCTACATTAAAAATAACTAATTTATATGCACGGAAGTTGACGTATTTCACAAGTTCCTTTTCTTTCCATTTTTCACCATCTTTTCCCATTCGCATATGATCATCGTAGGTTTTCTTCGGTGACATGGGAAAGAGAATATAATTTCCTTCATCGTGTACAAGAGAGTATTTGTTGGATACTTCATCATGCTTATTTCCTTGATCGAATTGCCATAATCGTCCATCTCGCTTTGGATTTATGTCACAAAAAAACGGATCTTTATAATTATGAGTGCTTGACAAACTCAACGTCTGCTCCCTTACTTTTGTTGGAATTTCATCATCGAGCTCTTGTAATATATATGTCTCAAGGTGTTTATTTGTTGGCATGTCCAATTTGTCAGCAAGAGAAATATTACCAACAATAGTGAAAATTTCCCTCTCAATAATGAAGTTGTGTACCTTGTTTTAAGCATGACAGTCAGTTTGAAAGATGTGTGAGTCATTTTCTTCTTGATCTTCTTTCGCTTGAATATTCATAGATCTCGGTACAATTGATAGCTCTTCTTGAACAATACATGTGTAACATGCATCATCTTTTAATGTTGATTTGAATCCAACTACCAATTTATCGTCGGCTTTAATAACAGTTTCTTCTCGTGACACCATCGCTCCTTCGATCATGCCTTGATTTTCAGTGTGATCTATGCATGTTTCTTTGGTGTGAAACATGTCAGTTCTCAACACATAAGCCCCCCTCGTAGGATTCAGACTAGATTTGAGACTTTCTTGCATGATTAAGGAATGTTCTTGATCCACACGTGAATACATGACATCGTTTGCCTTGAATTCAACAATGTTCTCATCATATTTCTCATCGAGCATGTCATCTTCACTTGCCACATGTCCATTTTCCACGAGTTCTACCACTCCTTGATTAGGACACTCAGATCCACTAAACCTTGGCAATTAAAATAATTAAGTTTATTTGAAGAGTTTCCAAGGTTTACCTCATATACTTCACTTTCTACTTTTGGCTTGATGGTTGTACTTGCTTCATATGGTTCTTTTGCCACATAATGCTTGGCTTTAACAAATCTTCTAGATGCGTTAACTCTTCTCTGCTTGTTTTGAGCTTCAACTTTTAGTGCATACTTAATCACATCATTCAATACGTAATAAAGTTGTAGATCGACCATCTTTGCAATGTCCCAATTTAGACCATCAATGAAACAATTGACTGAATGTTTCTCAGCTTCTTTTACTTCGGCTTTCATCATCAAGATCTCAAATTTAGTAACATACTCCTCTATGGACATGCTTCCTTGCCATAACTTCTATAATTTGAGATATATCTCATGTTTGTAGGTAGATGGAGAATATTTTCTCGTTAACTCTTTTCTCATCTTATCCCATGTTACGATCTTGGCACGACCATATCTTTCTCGTTGTCTTCTAAGGTTGTCCCACCAATCTGAAGCGTGTTTCCTCAATCTTACAGCCACTAGCTTTACTTTCCAATCCTCTGGTGGTTTAGTATAATGGAACACCCTCACTACGGTGCTCAACCACTCTAGGAATTGATCTTCATTCACGCGGCCTTCAAACTTCGGGATTTTTAGCTTTGACATGTTAGTGTAGCCAAAGTATTCCTTATCTGGCCTCCTCTAATAGAAATCACGATCTTCATAATGATTTTCTCTAGATTTTTCATGCTTATCATACCTCATTGTCACACCTCTATTTGATTGGGCATGGGATTGAAACATCTCTTGTTGCACGAAATCCTCTTCGAAATCAAATCTTTGACATTGTCGTGATTCTCTCGCATTACTACTCACATGAATAACCTTTTTGGAATCACTATCGCGCCCTACGTGCTCAAGAAGTTTCTGAACTTGTAGTTCGAGATAGTTAATACGCCTCTGCTCATCAAACAATGATTTCATGTCAACCTCCCCGCCATTAGCAACGCCTGTAGATTTACCACCAGCCATCCAACCAGTGCTCTGATACCACTTGATACGGGGATAGCTACGAGAAATAAGTAGAACAAGATGAATTTGAATTTATTTTGATGGTTTATAAGGATTGAAGATTTCGATCGAAGAATATGTAGGAATGAATGAAAAAATAAGGTAGATGTAGAGACTTAGGTAGGGTTTTGAGGAATAGAACCGCCACTTAGCCGGTTGTAGGCTAAGATAAGGTTTAACCGCCACTTAGCTGGGTTTAGGCTAAGATAAGGTTTTTATGCCACACCTAGGATCCTCGGCCTAAGGTGATAAGTAGAACAAGACAAAGTCTCAAGCACAAAACTATAATTTTTATTCTCTCCAATCTGAATTTTCCAAGAGCCAAAGCCCCTTTAAATACGTGTAATTAGGAAATAACAACTAGAAAATAATAAACTAGGAAATAATAAGCTAGGAAATAACAATTTGGAAAGTAGATCTACTTGGGCTGCAAGCCACTTATTCTAGAAACTAAATATTAGGAAATATAAAATAGGCAATTAAAAAGTGTTGGACACATGTGCTTAAATTCCTTAATGCCCCTGCATCACCCATGCATCATGGCATTAAGCTTAGCAAGCTACAGAGTCCTAGTACTCCTGATAAGCTGAGCAGGATGAGTAAGATCCATTATACTTCGGCTGTCGGATCCATCATGTATGCCAGGATGTGCATGAGACTGGCAGTCTCGTTTGCACTAAGCTCTACCAGCAGATTCCAATCTAACCCCGACCAATTACACTGGATTACTGTCAAAGCCCATCCTCAATTATTTGAGGAGGATCGAGGATGCATTTAGGTGTATGGGATGAAGATAGAGAACTAGCAGTCAAAGGACAAGTCGATGTTAGCTTTCCGACATATCCAGATGACTTTAAAATTCAGTCAGGATATATTTTGTGTTGAGTGGTGGCGCTTTCAGCTGGATAAGCTTTAAGCAAGCCAAAATTACCAGCTCTACAATAAAGGCTGAGTATATAGCTGCAAGAAAAGCAGCTAAAGAGGCCGTATGGATTAGAAACTTTCTGATCGGATTAGATGCAACGCCGCGAGCGTCTGATCCGATAAGCTTGTTGTGGGACAACACAGGTGCCGTAGCTATTGCTCAAGAGCCCAGATTCCATAACAGATCCAAACATATACTCAGTAGGAATCACCTCGTGAGAGTTATCACATATACAGGTGATGTGGAGATTAAACACTATTCGACTGAAGATAATATGGCCAATCCCTTGACAAAGGCTCAGCCGCAGCCTAGGCATGAGTAACATGCAGGGTCTATGGGAGTAGATCAGAAATTAAATTGGAACTAGGGGCAAGTGGGAGATTGTTAGAGTTATACCCCATTCCAATATATAAGTGATCTACATATGTAATGTTTTATCATCTTTCCGAATAAATAAATCGGCATATATTACTAATGTGTTGTAGTAATATATCGAATGTAATTTGATCTATGTCATTATGTGTGTAACCACTAATAGTAGATCTATAGAACAGAAAGAATTACATTTGATGAGTCCCTGATCAGCTAAGCTTCTATAAGAAGCGATCAGTATGAGACCAACTCCTTGTGATCAAACTCTACTGATCATGGCAAAGTATGTGCCGGTGTTATATCATAGATACCATCAGGTCGATGATATGGGATAACCCGATTGTGAGTATGCTGCATAGATCCAGTCATGAGATACTCGCATATCGTAGCTTGTCATTATATCCTAAGACCAAGGAGTCTTTGCGTACACTATGCAACGAATACCTAAGTTTGACCTAGTCTAATGTTATCTGTAAAAGGGTAACTATAACGGCTTCGATTGGCTTTGATATTTGTTGCACTAGTGAACTCGAAAGGCATCTGAGGGATTTATCACTCATGCTTCGGTATGAGAAAGATATCCGTTTAGGCCACTTGATGAGTATGACTGAAGGAATAGCACGACCATGCAGGTGATACCTTAATATCAGTTTTCAGTCATCTCAGATATCAAGAAACAGTGATTGATAAATGAGGATGACCATTCTATGCCTATTGATCAATCTGGATATCGGTTTGATAAAAGGACAGTGACATATACGATAACAGGTTAAGTCGAATAATCGATAATCACGAACATTGGATAATCATAATGTCTTGCTAGAGACCACTTATGACGGAAAGGGTAAAATAGTAATTTTACCAATCTGCCAATTGTTCGTGAGCCTAGAGGGTCACACGCATTAAGCACGATACATGACAACAATTATGGATGAAAATTGAGAACGATTTAGTAGTTTTCTGGCCTAAGGTTTTAACCAGACGGTTGAAGAAATCAATTCGAGGAAATTGAGCCGTTTTGTCTAAACCGAAATTAGAACTCAAGTTAATGGGTTTAATTTGGGTTTTAGTTAAACGGGCTTAAAGCCCATGTGGAATTTACAAGTTAAGGATAGTTATGCAATTTTAATTTGAAATTCAATTTTAATTTTCAAATTAAAATCACATAATATCGTCCATTATCTTCTCTAATTTTCAGCAACTAATTCCCTCATCATCTCTCCCACATTGCTGAATTCTCTCTCCCTCTCATCCTCCATTGTTGTCAAGCTTCTCTCAAAATTCATAGCAAAAATTTGAGTGAAAACCTTCTTCGGTTGTGGTGCTTGTGTGTCTCTAATAGAGAAACACTAAGCTTGTGTTTTCATCGATTAGAAGAGGTAACTTTCAGATTAAATATATATCTATAGCATGTGGAATTTACATTAAGATCAGTGCTTGCATTGATCACCACGGTTACATAACGTTCGATGCATGATATTTATCGATTGGAACCCGTGATGATCTGTTTCAGTTACGATATGTGATTATCTCATGACGGTATCTATGTTGCATACTCACAATCGGGTTGTCCGATATCATCAACCTGATAATATCTATGATATAACTCCGGCACATACTTTGCCATGATCAGTAGAGCATGATCAAAAGGAGTTGGTCTCATACTGATCGCTCCATAAAGAAGCTTAGCTGATCAGGGACTCATCAATTGTAAGTCTTTCTGATCTATAGTTCTACTATTAGTGGTTACACACGTAATGAGATAGATCAAATTATATTCGATATATTACTACAACACATTAGTAATATATGCCGATTTATTAATTCGGAAAGATGATAAAACATTACATCTGTAGATCACTTTTATATTGGACTGGGGCATAACTCTAACAATTTCCCACTTGCCCCTGGTTCCAATTTAAGTTCTATTCTACTCCCATAGACCCTGCTTGTTCCTCATGCCTAGGCTACGACTGAGCCTCTGTCAAGGGATCGGCCATATTATCATCAGTCGAATAGTGTTTAATGTCCACATCACCTCTATATGTGATAACTCTCACGAGGTGATGCCTGCTGAGTATATGTTTTGATCAGTTGTGGAATTTGGGCTCTTGAGCAATAGCTATAGCACCTGTGTTGTCCCATAACAAGCTTATCGGATCAGAGGCTCGCGGCGTTGCATCTAATCCGATCAGAAAGCTTCTAATCCATACGGCCTCTTTAGTTGCTTTTGTTGCAGCTATATACTAAGCATCCGCTGTAGAGTTGGCAATTTTGGCTTGCTTAAAGATTATCCAACTGAAAGCGCCACCACTCAACACAAAATATATCCTGGCTGAATTTTGAAGTCATCTGTATATGTCTGAAAACTAGCATCGACTTGTCTTTTGACTGCTAGTTCTCTATCTATATCCCCACACACTAGGAATGTATTCTTGGTTCTCCTCAAGTATTTGAGGATGACATTTGACAACAATCTAGTGTAAAAGGCCAGGGTTAGATTGGAATATGTTGGTACAGCTTAGTGCAAACGAGACTTCCAATCTCGTGCACATCCTGGCATACATGATGTATCCCACAGCCGAAGCATAAGTGATCTTACTCATCCTGCTCAGCTTATCAGGAGTTCTAGGACTCTGTAGTTTGATGAGCTTAATGCCATGACGCATGGGTATGTATCCTTTCTTAGAATCAAGCATTGAGATCTTCTAAACACTTTACCTATGTACATGTTCTGACTTAACAACATGTTCTGACTTAGGCCCAAAATCCTTTTGGAATGATCTGTAGAGATCCTGATGACTACATTAAATGTAGCATCACCTAAGTCCTTCATCGATAAGTACTTCCCTAACATGGCTTTGGTGGCAAGGTCAAGAAGTCATTCCCGATGAATAAATACCAAGAATACAATATTACTCCCATTCGCTTTCTTATGTACGCAAGGCTTACTTTAGTTTTTGATGAAGCCGAGTTCTCTTACAGCTTTATCAAAATGAAGGTTCCAACACCCTGAAGCTTGCTTCAATCCATAAATGGATCTTTGTAGCTTACATATATTTCCGGGATTCTTTGGATCTACAAAACCCACATATCGTGTGATATACACGCCCCCTAGTAAGTTCCTGCTAAGAATAATCTGGATCAATCTGACCATGCTACTGGTGAAAAGGTGTCATCATAATCCATGCATTGAATCTGACAATAACCTTTTACAACCATCCTAGCCTCATTGGTTTAAGGATTTCCATCCATGTCTGTCTTGATCCTATAGACCCACTCAGAACTGGTGCGTTTTATCCCAGGGGTTTGATAAACCAAGCACTAGACTTGGTTGTCATACATGGATTTCATTTCTTCATTCATGGCGTTCTGCCATTTTTCGGAGTCTGGACAGGTCAAAGTTTGTCTGAAGGTTTCTAGATCATCCTGATCCACAATCTTCAAGTCATTTCCCTCAGTAGCTGTGAAGCTATATCTGTCTGGAACATGACGAGATTTTTCAAACCTCCTTGGAGCATCTTGAATTTCTAAAGGGACTGATTCTTCATCTACGACCATCTGGGGCTCCAGTACTTCTACATCTTGCATAGCAGGCTCCTGAATTGCTTCAGGCTGTTTCGTATCTTCTCGAATTTCTTCGAGATGCATGGGACTCCCACTAGCTGTTTTGGAAATAAAATATTTCTCCAAAAATACCCCTCCTCGAGCAACAAACACGTTGTACTCGCTGGGTATGTAGAAGTTGTATCTCTTAATTTCTTAAGGAAACCTTACGAAGACACATTTGTCTGATTTGGATGTCTGCATCTCTGCTACCCAAATCTTTTAGGAAAAACATACTAGAATGTTTCCCACACCATATATGACTATGGTCCATTTCTTATTTGGGTACTACGCGAAGGCGCACGCATCCAAATAGAACTGACCATCTCATCCCGCTCCCACCCAAAGGAATACTACGCGGAGTCGCACGCATCCACAGTAACGAGAGACGTAATAAGTGTCATGTGGTGTACCTTCTATGAATCTGGTCCAGCTCTTATTTGGCTACTACATGGAGGCGCACGCATCCAAATAGAACTGATTACCTTATTCAGCTCGCATCCAAATGAATACTACGCGGAGGCGCACGCACCCAAAGTAATGGGAGACAGAATGACTGTCATAAGGTGTACTATCGTTGTCTTTAACGGAGCCCGATTCAAAATGAATGCGGCCGTTTCCAGAGTCAATTATTAGGTCAACTCTCTTCTGGCATGAGTACTCAAAGGTCCACATACGTCGAAATGTATTAGACTTAATAAGTCACTCGCCTTTCACATAAACCTGTGAAAGGTGCCTTTGTCGTTTTTCCCGTTAGGCGAGACTTGCATCTTTCAGGTTGAGTGAATTCAAACGAACTTAAAAGTCCACACTTGTGAAGTATAGAAATGTGTTTCTCGCTCATTAGGCAAGACTTGCATCTTTCAGTTTGAGTAAATTCAAACAGACTTAAAGTCCACACTTGTGAAGCGTTGAAATGCGTTTCTTGCCTATGTGCCTTAAATGACAATGACAGATTATAACTTGGTTTAAATCATCAGATTTAAGTCTTTTCTTATTTACGTTATAGCGATTAATCTTACCAACGTAAATATCTGATCCTGAAGACGTGGATACCCACTCTTCTTCACATGATCCTTGTATTGCTTACAATCCATTATTCTTGTGTACATGCTCATTGCAGTGATAGCAGATCTCCTCCATTTTGTCCTTAGTCTTCACAGCAGCTTTGGGAGCTGCTTGAACCTTTGGACGCTTGGGGTGTCTGACCTGCCCTGCAAGGTGCTCAGGAGCCTTAACCTTACCCTGATCAGCTTTCTTGAAGCTGACCTTCTTGTTGACCATAAGGACCTCCTTGGTCTCAAGCATCCCATGAATCTCTGTTAAGGACTTGTCCATGTCATTCGTATTGTAATTTACTATGAAATCACTATATGTATCTGGAAGTGACTGCAACATAAAATCCGCAGCCATTTCCACCTGATCATCAAAATCGAGTGTGGTTAGATGTTCCTGAAGACATTTCATCTTCGTGACATGAGGACTAATAGGGCTTCAGCCTTAAGCTTGCAGGAGTTAAGTATCATATCTTTCGACACGAGCTTTCTCCTTGAACATTTTCTGGACCTCTGCCTTACAGGTATGAGGGTCATCTGAAACGTTCCTGAACTGCTTCTGCAACTCTGGCATCCTACTGCCCACAATAATGCATGACACGTCGATTTGGTTACTAAGGTACTTTGATAAGTATACTAAATGCCCTAGCGGCGTTCAGCGATGGCTCCGCAGAAGGTTCCTTGGTAAGGATATACTACTTGCGTTCATGCTGAGTTATTCACGCCTCAAGTTTCTATTCCAATCTGAGTTATTCACGCTCTTGAGTCTGTCCTCAATCTGGACTCTCAGTGCGCTATTACTCCTTTGTGTTGTGTTTTCCTTTTAGTTCTGCATGGTAAAATTAATTAAAATTCAAGTTGGAGATTCAGTTACAAAACACTTGTCTGATTCTAACATTAGTTACTGAACCAGGATCCTATCATACCCTCAATTGAAGTGAACGAAAGCTCACTACTCCAATTGAGAGCATCAAGGTAGGAATACATCCATTTACAAAACCATGTAATTCCTGTTAGGGTTTGTACTAAAAGTACACGACATACCATATACTGATGTCCTAGGTCAGCCCTAGCTGACAATCGTAGACAAATCTACCAAGCTTGAACTATGAACAGAACTAATGTGGCTACTACGCGGAGGCACACGCACCCACAGAGAACTGCCCATCTCATATAGACTTCTCCTCTATGAATGTTATGCGGAGGCGTACCGGCATCCATGAGGTCAAAGCCCTTCTAAGTGCCCAAACTTGGATGGTATCACGCTTGACTTGTAATTACTTGCGTTTAAGTGAATTATAATAGTCTAATTGCATATCAATACAATCTTAATCTGGAATCATCAATTGCAAATTCATGAAAAGATGATCCCTTAGCAAGTTACATGCGAGTCTAATTAAATGTCGGTTTTTAATCTTTGCATGTGGGCGATATCAAATCATACATGAACTTGTATATTAAACTATCATATATTCATACATTCATACATACAAATGTAACAGTAAATTTATGCATAACTAAGCCCATCTTAAGTTCCAAATAATCTAGCAATACTGATCCTAAAGACTTGGTCTTCAAGGTCCAGACTTGCTCCATTCTTGTGAACTTCCACTGGCTTCGAGCCTCCTCCAAATTTTGAGTCTTCCTCTTGAGTTGCTTCTTGCATCGGTCTTCGTGATTACAAATTTAAATAAAATAAAATGAAATACAAATCACGACACGCAGGCCGTATTTACTACAACCTAAAATTAAGCAACACGCAGGTTGCAAAACCGAAATTAAAAAGCAAGTCTAGGGGATTAGCTATACATCATATGGAAAATATCATGTTATCAAAGATCATGTGAACACTCAACATGCTTATCAAACAACAAATTTTTTCAAATCTTATCTTTCTTAACTGTGGAAAAATTCCAGTTTATCGAAACCGGACTGTTTAATTTATTAGTTGAATTTTGAACCAATTCTTGCTGGTTTCTCGAAACCGAACCAAATCTGAAAATTAAATATTTTTAGGGCTTTAAATATTCTCGCGAACCGGCCGGTTCAGCTCAAATCTGGTCGAGCCGAACCGGCCCAACCGAAGTCGCCTGCGGAGGCAACCACGGTGGCCCGCGAGGGCTGCCGTGGTCGCCCACGGGAGCGACCATAATCGCTCGCTAGGGTTGCCATGGTCGCCCCTTGAGCAGACCCTGGTTGCCCGCGAGGCAACCATGGTGGCCCGCGAGGGTGCCATGGGCGCCCGTATGGGCAGACCGTGGTGGCCCGCGGCAGCGACCATGGTGGCCCGCGAGGGTCGCCATGGTCGCCCATGGGCAACCTAGTCGGCCCTTGGTGCCGACCATGGGCTGCCCTAGGGCATTCCATGGTCCACCAAGGGTCTCGACCCTGGCTAGCCATGGCTAACTCGAAACGGCCCCAAAAAATAATTTTCCAATTTTTTTCAAAATTAATTAAATCTGAATTTTTTTTCAATTGCATGCATATTCAAGTGATGGACTCGTGAACAAAATAACATTCCAGATTTAAACATATTGAAGAAATATCATAACAAACACCCTCTAATACCACTGAAAGGGATCACCATGGGTTCCAACCAATAATTTCATGCAGCGGAGCTTTATGTAACCATGGTGATCGAAATGAAAACTTTATCTTAATGAAAAATTCAGCATGTTTATGAACTTTATAATCTAAAAATTACCTTTGTATAATCGACTAAAACACAAGATAGTGTTTCTCTATCAAGTTCACACAAGCACAATAATCATCGAACATGATTTTCTCTCAACCTCTTGCTAATGATGTTTTTGAGAAGTATGAACAAAGAAAAACAATGGTGGAAAATGCTATAGGAGGGTCGGCCAAATGAAGAAAGAAAGGGGAGAAGGAACTGCCAAAATTATGGAAAATAAAAGGAAAGAGATAATGTGTAATTATGTTAATTAATTATCAAAAACTATGATTTTAAATTCAAATAAAATATATACACATATCACCCCTTTAAATTAATAATTGCACTCTTGCCCTTTCATGAATTGAAACCCATGGGCTTCAAGCCCGTTTAACTAAATTCAAATTAAAACCCATAAAATTGAGTTCTAATTTTGGTTTAGATAAACCGGTTCAATTTCCTCAACTTGATTTCTTCAACCGTCTGGTTAAAACCCTAGGCCAGAAATCAACCCAATCGTTTTCAATTTGACTAAACTGAAAACCGGATTCTCCCAATTTCCATCCATGCTTATTTGTCATGTATTGTGCTTAATGCGTGTGACCCTCTAGGCTCACGAACAGTTGGCAGACTGGTAAAATTCCATCATAAGTGGTCTCTAGCTAGACATTATGATTACCCAACGTTCGTGATTATCGATTATTCGACTTAACCTGTTATCGTACATGTCACTGTCCATTTATCAAACAGATATCCAGATTGATCAATAGGCATAGAATCGTCATCCTAATTTATCAATCACTGTTTCTGAAAGAGATCACCATGGGTTCCAAACGTTAAATTTCATGCAGCGGATACATAAGTAACCATGGTGATCGAAACAAGACGAAGATCTTAATGAAAAATTCAGCATGTTCTTAACCTTTTCAAATCTAAAAATTACCTTTATAAATCGATGAAAACACAATGTAGTGTTTCTCTATTAAGTCCACACAAGCACAACAACCAAATAAGTTTTTCTCTCACACTTTTGCTATGAATTTTTTTTAGAATTTTTTGACAGAAGATGATGGAGGAAGAGGATGAATGGTTCGGCCAAGTGAGGGAGAGAATGAGGGGGAGTGGTTGCCAAATAGTTAGAGAAAAATAAGGAAGATATTTTGCAATTTTAATTTGAAATTAAAAATTTTAATTTCAAATCAATTAATTGCATATCTAACCCTCTTAAACTCCTATTTGCACTTTTCCCCATTCATCACTTAAATCCCTAAATGGGCTTTAAGCCCGTGTAACTAAAACCCAAATTAAACCCGTTAAATTGAGTTCTAATTTCGGTTTAGACAAAACGGTTTAATTTCCTCGAATTGATTTCTTCAACCGTCTGGTTAAAACCTTAGGCCTGAAAACTACCGAATCATTTTCAATTTCCATCCATAATAATTGTTATGTATCGTGCTTAATGCGTGTGACCCTATAGGCTCACGAACGGTTGGCAGCCTGGTAAAATTACTATTTTACCCTTTCCACCATAAGTGGTCTCTAGCAAGACATTATGATTACCCAACGTTCGTGATTATCGATTATTCGACTTAACCTGTTATCGTACATGTCAATGTCCTTTTGTCAAACCGATATCTAGATTGATCAATAGGCATAGAATGGTCATCCTAATTTATCAATCACTATTTCTTGATATCTAAGATCACTGAAAACTGATACTAAGGTATCACCTGCACGACCGTGCTATTCCTTAAGTCATACTCATCAAGTGGCCTAAACGGATATCTTTCTCATACCGGAGTATGAGTGATAAATCCCTCAGACGTCTTTCGAGTTCACCAATGCAATTCATAATCAAGCCAATCACAGCCGTTATGGCTACCGTTTTACAGGTAACGTTAGACTAGGTCAAACTTGGAGATTCATTACACAGTGCACACAAAGACTCTATGATCTTAGGATATAATGACAAACTACGATCTATAAGTATCTCATGACGGTATCCATGTTGCATACTCACAATCGGGTTGTCCGATATCATCGACCTGATGATATCTATGATATAACTCTGACACATACTTTGCCATGATCAGTAGAGCGTGATCACAAGGAGTTGGTCTCATACTGATCGCTTCATAAAGAATCTTAGCTGATCAGGGACTCATCATATGTAATTCTTTCTGATCTACAGTTCTACTATTAGTGGTTACACACGTAATGACATAGATCAAATTACATTAGATATATTACTACAACACATTAGTAATATATGCCGATTTATTAATTCGGAAAGATGATAAAACATTACATCTGTAGATCACTTTTATATTGGACTGGGGCATAACTCTAACAATCTCCCACTTGCCCTTGGTTCCAATTTAAGTTCTGATCTACTCCCATAGACCCTGCATGTTTCTTATGCCTAGGCTGGGGCTGAGCCTTTGTCAAGGGATCGGCCATATTATCTTCAGTTGAATAGTGTTTAATCTCCACATCACCTCTATATGTGATAACTCTCACGAGGTAAAGCCTCCTGAGTATATGTTTGGATCTGTTGTGGAATCTGGGCTCTTGAACAACAACTACGGCACCTGTGTTGTTCCACAACAAGCTTATCGGATCGGACGCTCGCGGCGTTGCATCTAATCCGATCAGAAAGCTTCTAATCCATACGGCCTCTTTAGCTGCTTTTTTCTTTTGTAGCTATATACTCAGCCTCCGTTGTAGAGTTTGCAATTTTGGCTTGCGTAAAGCTTATCCAGCTGAAAGCGCCATCACTCAACACAAAATATATCGTGACAGAATTTTGAAGTCATCTGGATATGTCTAAAAACTAGCATCGACTTGTCCTTTGACTGCTAGTTCTTGGTACTCCTCAAATATTTGAGGATGACCTTTGACAACAATCCAGTGTAATTGGCCGGGGTTAGATTAGAATCTGCTGGTATAGGTTAGTGCAAACGAGATGGACCCGACAGCCGAAGCATAAGGGATTTTACTCATCCTGCTCAGCTTATCTGGAGTACTAGGACTTTATAGCTTGCTGAGCTTAATGTCATTACGCATGGGTATGTATCCTTTCTTAGATTCAAGCACTAAGAGTCTTCTCAACACTTTACCTATGTACATGTTCTGACTTAGCAACATGTTCTGACTTAGGCCCAAAATCCTTTTGGAATGATCTGTAGAGATCCTGATGACTACATTAAATGTAGCATCACCTAAGTCCTTCATCGATAAGTACTTCCCTAACATGGCTTTGGTGGCAAGGTTGGGATGTCATTCCCAATGAATAAATACCAAGAATACAATATTACTCTCATTCGCTTTCTTGAGTCCTGATGACTTAGGCCCAAAATCTTGATGACTTAGGCCCAAGAATCCTGATGACTTAGGCCAAAAATTCTTTTGGAATGATCCTTAGATATCTTGATGCCTGCATTAAATGTAGCATCACCTAAGTCCTTCATCAATAATTACTTCCCTAACCAAGCTTTGGTGACAAGGTCGGGATGTCATTCCCGATGAATAAATACCAAGAATACAATATTACTCCCATTCGCTTTCTTATGTACGCAAGGCTCACTTTTGTTTTTGATGAAGCCGAGTTCCCTTACAGCTTTATCAAAATGAAAGTTCCAACTCCCTGAAGCTTGCTTCAATCCATAAATGGATCTTTGCAGCTTATATATCTTTTCGAGATTCTTTGGATCTACAAAACCTAGAGGTCGTGTGATATACAAGTACTCTAGTAAGTTCCTGCTAAGGAAGGGGTTTTGAAATCCATCTTCCATAGTTATGGTTAAGAATAATCCGGATCAATCTGACCAATACTGTCGGTGAAAAGGTGTCATCATAATCCATGCATTAAATTTGACGACCACCTTTTACAACAATCCTAGACTTACTGGTCTGAGGATTTCCATCCATGTTTGTCTTGATCCTATAGACCCACTCAGAACCGATGGTTTTTATCCCAGGGGTTTGATCAACCAAGCACCAGACTCGGTTGAAGTACATGGATTTCATTTCCTCACTCATGGCATTCTGCCATTTTTCGGAGTCTGGATTGGTCAAAGCTTGTCTGAAGGTTTCTGGATCATCCTGATTCACCAACATCAAGTCATTTCCCTCAGTGGCTGTGAAGCCATATCTGTATGGAACAGGACAAGATCTTTCAGACCTCCTTAAACCATCTAGAATTTTCGTAGGGATTGATTCTTCATCTGCGACCATCTGATGCTCTAGTACTTCTACATCTTGCATAACAGGCTCCTAAATTGCTTCAGGTTCTTCTGTATCCTCTCGAATTTCTTCGAGATGTACGGGAATCCCACTAGCTATTTTGGAAATAAAATATTTCTCCAAAAATAACCCTCCTCAAACAACAAAAACTTTGTACTCGCTGGGTATGTAGAAGTTGTATCTCTTAGTTTCTTAAGGATACCTTACGAAGACACATTTGTCTGATTTGGAAGCCTGCATCTCTGCTACCCAAATCTTTTAGGAAAATCATATTAGGATGTTTCCCACACCATATATGACTATGGTCTATTTCTTATTTGGCTACTACGCGAAGGCGCACACATCCAAATAGAACTGACCATCTCATCCTGCTCCCATCCCAATGAATACTACGCGAAGGCGCACGCATCCACAGTAACGAGAGACGTAATGAGTGTCATGTGGTGTACCTTATGTGACTTTGGTCCAGTTCTTATTTAGCTACTACGCGGAGGCGCACGCATCCAAATAGAACTGATTACCTTATTCAGCTCGCATCCCAATGAATACTACGCCGAGGCGCACGCTTCCATAGTAATGTGAGATAGAATGACTGTCACAAGGTGTACTATCGTTGTCTTCATCGGAGCCCGATTCAAAATGAATGCGGCCGTTTCCAGAGTCAAGTATAAGTTGAACTCTCTTCTGGCCTGAGTACTCATAGGTCCACATACGTCGAAATGTATTAGACTTAACAAGTCACTCGCCTTTCACAAAAACCTGTGAAAAGTGCCTTTGTCATTTTGCCCATTAGGCGAAACTTGCGTCATTCAGTTTGAGTGAATTCTGTTAGAGTTATGCCCCAGTCCAATATATAAGTGATCTACAGATGTAATGTTTTATCATCTTTCCGAATTAATAAATCGGCATATATTACTAATGTGTTGTAGTAATATATCGAATGTAATTTGATCTATGTCATTACGTGTGTAACCACTAATAGTAGATCTATAGATCAGAAACAATTACATTTGATGAGTTCCTGATCAGCTAAGCTTCTTTAAGAAGCGATCAGTATGAGACCAACTCCTTGTGATCGCGCTCTACTAATCATGGCAAAGTATATGCCGGAGTTATATCATATATACCATCAGGTCGATGATATCGGACAACCCGATTGTGAGTATGCTGCATATATCCAGTCATGAGATACTCACATTTCGTAGCTTGTCATTATATCCTAAGACCAAGGAGTCTTTGTGTACACTATGTAAAGAATACCTAAGTTTAACCTAGTCTAACGTTATCTGTAAAATGGTAACTATAACGGCTTCGATTGGCTTTGATATTGATTACACGAGTGAACTCGAAAGGCGTCTGAGGGATTTATCACTCATACTTCGGTATGAGAAAGATATCCGTTTAGGCCACTTGATGAGTATGACAGAAGAAAGAGCACGGCCGTGCAGGTGATACCTTAGTATCAGTTTTCAGTCATCTCAGATATCAAGAAACAGTGATTGATAAATTAGGATGACCATTCTATGCCTATTGATCAATCTGGATATCGGTTTGATAAAAGGATAGTGACATGTACGATAACAGGTTCAGTCGAATAATCGATAATCACGAACATTGAATAATCATAATGTCTTGATAGAGGCCATTTATGATGGAAAGGGTAAAATAGTAATTTTACCAGTCTGCCAATTATTCGTGAGCCTAGAGGGTCACACGCATTAAGCACGATACATGACAACAATTATGGATGAGAATTGAGAACAATTCGGTAGTTTTCTGGCCTAAGGTTTTAACCAGACGGTTGAAGAAATCAATTCGAGGAAATTGAGATGTTTTGACTAAACCGAAATTAGAACTCAAGTTAATGGGTTTAATTTGGGTTTTAGTTAAACGGGCTTAAAGCCCATTTAGGGATTTAAGATAAGAGAGGGATCAAATGTAAATAAGAAAGAATAAAGGGATAGATAATGCAATTTTAATTTTGAAATTCAATTTAATTTCAAATTAAAATTACATAATATCAATTCAATTATCTCTTGAATTTTTCAGCAACTTCCCCTCCTTTCTCTCTCCCTCATTGCCGATTTTCAGCTCCCTCTCTTCCTCCATTGTTGCGTTGTTCTCTCTCAAAATTTCTAGCAAAATATTGAGTGAAAAATCATTTCGGTTGTGGTGCTTGTGTGGACTTGATAGAGAGAACATTACACTTGTGTTTTTGTCGATTACAAGAGGTAAATATCAGATTTATTTTTATATTTATAACATGTTCAAATGGCATTAAGATCTAAGCTAGTTTCGATCACCATGGTTACATAAAGTCCGATGCATGATGTTCATCGTTTGGAACCCGTGGTGATTTCTTTCACAGGTTAAGTCGAATAATCGATAATCACGAACATTGGATAATCATAATGTCTTGCTAGAGGCCACTTATGATGGAAAGGGTAAAATAGTAATTTTACCAGTCTGCCAATTATTCGTGAGCCTAGAGGGTCACACGCATTAAGAACGATACATGACAACAATTATGGATGAAAATTGAGAACGATTCAGTAGTTTTCTGGCCTAAGGTTTTAACCAGACGGTTGAAGAAATCAATTCGAGGAAATTGAGCTGTTTTCTCTAAACCGAAATTAGAATTCAAGTTAATGGGTTTAATTTGGGTTTTAGTTAAACGGGCTTAAAGCCCATTTAGGGATTTAAGTTATGAATGGGAACAAATGCAAATAAGAGTTTATGAAGGATAGATATGCAATTTTAATTTTCAAATTAAAATTACAATATATCTTCCATTATTTTCTCTAATTTTCAGCAACTAATCCCATCTTCTTCCTCCCCTCATTGCTGAATTCTCTCTCCCTTTCATCCTCCATTGTTGTCAAGCTTCTCTCAAAATTCATAGCAAAAATTTGAGTGAAAACGTTCTTCGGGTGTGGTGCTTGTGTGGACCTAATAGAGAAACACTAAACTTGTGTTTTCATCGATTAGAAGAGGTAACTTTCAGATTTAATATATTATATATATATATATAACATGTGGAATTTACATTAAGATCAGTGCTTGCATCGATCACCACGGTTACATAACGTCCGCTGCATGATATTTATCGATTGGAACCCGTGGTGATCTCTTTCAAATTCAAACGGACTTAAAAGTCCACACTTGTGAAATGTTGAAATGCGTTTCTCGCTCATTAGGCAAGACTTACATCTTTCAGTTTGAGTGAATTCAAACGGACTTAAAGTCCACACTTGTGAAGTGTTGAAATGCGTTTCTCGCCTATGTGCCTTAAATGACAATGCCAGATTATAACTTGATTTAAATCATCAAATTTGAGCCTTTTCTTATTTATGTTATAACGATTAAGATTACCGATGTAAATATCTTATCCTGAAGACGTGGATACTCACTCTTCTTCACGTGATCCTTGTATTTGTTTACAATCCCTTATTCCTGTGTCATGGCTCATTGCAGTGATAGCAGACCTTCTCAATTTTGTCCTTAGTTTTCACAGCAGCTTTGGGAGCCGCTTGAACTTTTGGACGTTTGGGGTATCTGATCTGCCCTGCAAGGTGCCTAGGAACCTTACCCTTACCCTGATCGGCTTTCTTGAAGCTGACCTTCTTGTTGACCATAAGGACCTCCTTGGTCTTGCCCTTGAGGTTCTTTTCAGCGGTCATAAGCATCCCATCAAGCTCTTTTAAGGACTTGTCCATGTCATGCATATTGTAATTTACTATGAAATCACTATATGTATCTGGAAGTGACTGGAACATAAAATCCGCAGCCATTTCCACCTGATCATCAAAACCGACTCTGGTTAGATGTTCCTGAAGACATTAAATCTTCGTGATATGGGGACTAACAGAGCTCCATCCTTAAGTTTGCAGGAGTTAAGTTCTATAAAAGTATCATATCTTTCGATACGTGCTTTCTCCTTGAACATTTCCTTGACCTCTACCTTACAGGTATGAGGGTAATATGAAACGTTCCTGAACTTCTTCTGTAACTCTGGCATCCTACTGCCCACCATAATGTATGACACGTCGATTTGGTTACTAAGGAACTCTGATAAGTATCCTTAGTGCCCTACCGGTGTTCAGCGGTGGGTCAATAGGAGGTTCCTTTGTAAGGATATACTACTTGCGTTCATGCTTGAGTACAAGCCTCAAGTTTCTATTCCAATTTGAGTAATTCACGCTCTTGAGTCTGTCCTCAATCTGGACTCTCAATGCACTATTCCTCCTTTGTGTTGTGTTTACCTTTTAGTTCTACATGGTGAAATCAATTAACATTCAAGTTGGAGATTAAGTTATAAAACACTTGTCTGATTCTAACATTGGAATCTGAACCAGGATCCTATCATTAGAATCTGAGAATCTGAACAGAGGCTCACTACTCCAATTGAGAGCATCAAGGTAGAAATACATCCATCTACAAGACCATGTAGTTCGTGGCTAGGGTCTGTACTTGTAAGTACGTGGCATACCCCATACTGATCCCTTAGGTCAGCCCTAGCGGACAATCATAGACAAGTCTACCAAGCTTGAACTATGGATAGAACTAATGTGGCTACTACGCGGAGGCGCACGCACCCACACAGAACTACCCATCTCATCCAAACCTTTTCTCTATGAATGTTACGCGGAGGCACACCGACATCCATTGGGTCAAAGCCCTTTTGAGTGCCCAAACTTGGATGGTATCACGCTTGACTTCTAATTATTTGCGTTTAAGTGAATTATAAATGTCTGATTGTATATCGATACAATCTTAATCTGGAATCATCAATTGCAAATTCATGCAAAGATGATCCCTTAGCAGGTTACATGCGAGTCTGATTAAATTCTGATTTTAATCTTTGCATGTGGGTGATAGCAAATCATACATGAACTTGTATATTTAAACTATCATACATTCATACATTCAAACTTATAAATGTAACGGTAAATATATGCATAGCTAAGCCCATCTTAAGTTCCTAAGAATCTAGCAATAGTAATCCTAAAGACTTGATCTTCAAGATCCACACTTGCTCCATTCTTGTGAACTCACACTGGCTTCGAGCCTCCTCAGATCCGAGTCTTCTTCTTGACTTGCTTCTTGTGTCGGTCTTCGTGATTACAAATATAAATAAATAAAATGAAATACAAATAACGACGCGCATGCCGCATTTACTACAACCCAAAAGATCATGTGTACACTAAACATCATGTTAGCTAGCATCATGTGGAAAACATCATGTTATCAAAGATCATGTGTAAACTCAACATGCTTATAAAAAAAAAATTTCCAAATTTTATATTTCTTAAGTGTGGAAAAATTCTGGTTTATCGAAACCGGACGGTATAATTAATTAATTGAATTTTGAATCGGTTCTTGCTCGTTTATCGAAACCAAACCAAATCTGAAAATTAAATTTTTAGGGTTTCGAATTCTTCCCGCGAGCCGGCCCGTTCAGCTCGAATCTGGTCGAGTCGAAGCGGCCCAACCGAGGTCGCCCGTGGAAGCAACCACGGTGGCCCGCCAGGGCTGCCGAGGTCGCCCGCGGGGCTCACCGCGGTCGACCACGGAAGCTTCCTTGGTAGCCCGCGAGGGCTGCCATGGTCGACCCTAAGGCAGACCTGGTCGCCCGCGAGGCAACCATGGTGGCCCGCGAGGACTGTCATTGTCGCCCGCATGGGCAGACCGTGGTCGTCCGCGGCAGCGACCATGGTAGCCCGCGAGGGCTGCCATAGTCGCCCGTAGGCGACCCTTGTCGGCCCTTGGTGCCGACCATGGTCTGCCCTAGGGCATTCCATGGTCCACCAAGGGTCTCGACCCTGGTCAGCAATTAAAATTATTTTCCAACTTTTCAAAAATAAATTAAATCTGATTTTTTTTTTAAAATTACATGCATTCTAAGGTAATGAACACATAAACAAAATAAAATTCAGAATTAAACATGTTGAACAAATTTCATAACAACCATCCTCTGATACCACTAAAAGAGATCACCGTGGGTTCCAAACGTTAAATTTCATGCAGCGGATACATAAGTAACCATGGTGATCGAAACAAGACGAAGATTTTAATGAAAAATTCAGCATGTTCTTAACTTGTTCAGATCTGAAAATTACCTTTATAAATCGATGAAAACACAATGTAGTGTTTCTCTATTAAGTCCACAGAAGCACAACAACCAAAAAAGGTTTTCCCTCATACTTTTGCTATGAATGTTTTTGAGAATTTTTTGACAAAAAATGATGAAGGAAGAGGATGAATGGTTCGGCCAAGTGAGGGAGAGGATAAGGGGGAGTGGTTGCCAAATAGTTAGAAAAAATAAGGAAGATATTTTGCAATTTTAATTTGAAATTAAAATTTTCAATTTCAAATCAATTAATTGCATATCTAACCCTCTTAAACTCCTATTTACATTTTTCCCATTCATCACTTAAATCCCTAAATGGGCTTTAAGCCCATTTAACTAAAACTCAAATTAATACCATTAAATTGAGTTCTAATTTTGGTTTAGACAAAACGGTTAAATTTCCTCGAATTGATTTCTTCAACCGCCTGGTTAAAACCTTAGGCCAGAAAACTACCGAATCGTTTTAAATTTCCATCCATAATTATTTGTCATGTATCGTGCTTAATGCGTGTGACCCTCTAGGGTCACGAACGGTTGGAAGACTGGTAAAATTACAATTTTACCCTTTTCCATCATAAGTGGTCTCTAGCAAGACATTATGATTACCCAACGTTCGTGGTTATCGATTATTCGACTTAACCTGTTATCGTACATGTCAATGTCCTTTTATCAAACAGCTATCTAGATTGATCAATAGGCATATAATGATCATCCTAATTTATCAGTCACTATTTCTTGATATCTGAGATGACTGAAAACTGATACTAAGGTATCACCTGCACGGTCGTGCTATTCCTTCAGTCATACTCATCAAGTGGCCTAAACGGATATTTTTCTCATATCGGAGTATGAGTGATAAATCCCTCAGACGTCTTTCGAGTTCTCCAATGCAATTCATAATCAAGCCAATAACAGCCGTTATGGCTACCCTTTTACAGGTAACGTTAGACTACGTCAAACTAGGAGATTCATTACACAGTGCACACAAAGACTCATTGGTGTTAGGATATAATGACAAGCTACGATCTGTGAGTATCTCATGATGGTATCTATGTTGCATACTCACAATCGGGTTGTCCGATATCATCGACCTGGTGATATCTATGATATAACTGTGGCACATACTTTGCCATGATCAGTAGAAAATGATCACAAGGAGTTGGTCTCATACTGATCGCTTCATAAAGAAGCTTAGCTGATCAGGGACTCATCAAATGTAATTCTTTCTGATCTACAGTTCTACTATTAGTGGTTGCACACGTAATGACAAAGATCAAATTACATTCATTATATTACTACAACACATTAGTAATATATGCTGATTTATTGATTCGGAAAGATGATAAAACATTACATCTGTAGATCACTTTTATATTGGACTGGGGCATAACTCCAACAGTTTCTTGATATTTGAGATGACTGAAAACTGATAATAAGGTATCACCTACACGGTCGTGCTATTCCTTCAGTCATACTCATCAAGTGGTCTAAAGGGATATTTTTCTCATATCGGAGTATGAGTAATAAATCCCTCAAACATCTTTCGAGTTCACCAATGTAATTTATAACCAAGCCAATCACAGCCGTTATGGCTACCCTTGTACAGGTAACATTAGACTGGGTCAACCGGGTTACGATATGTGAGTACCCGTTAGGATATAATGACAAGTTACGATATGTGAGTATCTCATGAATGTACCTATGTTGCATACTCACAATCGGGTTGTCCGATATGTGATATAACTCCGGCACATACTTTGCCATGATCAGTAGAGCGTTATCACAAGGAGTTGGTCTCATACTGATCGCTTCATAAAGAAGCTTAGCTGAATAGGGACTCATCAAATGTAATTCTTTCTTATCTATAGTTCTACTATTAGTGGTTACACACCTAATGACATAGATCAAATTACGTTCGATATATTACTACAACACATTAGTAATATATGCCGATTTATTAATTCGGAAAGATGATAAAACATTAAATCTGTAGATCACTTTTATATTGGACTGTCCGGCACATCTATGTCGGTCTTAAGTTTATAGACCCACTTACAACCGATGGGTTTTATCCTAGGGATTTGATTCACCAAGCACCAGACTTGGTTGTCAAACATGGATTTCATTTCCTTACTCATGGCGTTTTTCCATTTTTCGGAGTCTGGACTGACCAAAGCTTGTCGAAAGGTTTCTGGATCATCCTGATCCACCAATATCAAGTCATTTCCCTTAGTGGCTAGAAAGCCATATATGATGGGAACTTGACGAGATCTCTTAGACCTTCTTGGACCCTTTAAAATAGGTGTAGGGATTGGCTCTTGATAAACGACCACTTTTGGCCCCTGTATTTCTACATCTAGCATAGTAAGTTATTCTGTATCACCTTGAATTTCTTCAAGATGCACGACACTCTCACTAGAACTTTTGGAAATAAATTTCTTTTCCAAAAATACCCCTCCTCAAGCAACAAAAACTTTGTTCTCGCTGGGTTTGTAGAAATAGTACCCCCTTGTTTCCTTGGGGTACCCCACAAAGACACACTTATCTGATTTGGGCTCGAGCTTTTCGCCTAGCATACGCTTGACATAAGCTTCACATCCCCAAATCTTAAGGAAAGCTAATAAGGGTTTCTTCCCATTCCATACTGAAAGGGATTCCCATGGGTTCCAAACAATAATTTCATGCAGCGGAATGAATTTAACCATGGGAATCGATGAAGAACTAATAATCTTATTGAGAAATTCAGCATGCATTCAAACTTTTCAAAACTGAAAATTTCCCTTTAATCCATTGAAAACACAAGAGTAGTATTTCTCTATCAAGTGAACACAAGCACAATAACCTTGATTTTTTTTCTTTCACTCTCTTGCTAATGAAATTGAGAAGAAGAAGACAAAGTTGCAATGGTGGAATGGAGAGGGAGGGTCGGCAATGTGAGGGAGAATTCTGAGAGTGATTGTCGAAATATTGAGCCAAAAAGGGTAAGAAAGTATTGTGTAACTATCACAAAATTTGATTTTAAAATTCAAATTAATGATTACACAATTTACCCATTTAATCTCATAATCACACTCTTGCCCCAATCATGAATTAAAACCCTAAATGGGCTTCAAGCCCATTTAACCAAATCCAAATTAAAACCCATTTAATTGAGTTCTAATTATGGTTTAGCTAAACCGGTCCAATTTTCCTAACTCGATTTCTTCAACCGTCTGGTTAATAAACCTAGGCGAGAAATCAACCGAATGGTTTTCAATTTGACTAAACAGAAAAGCGGATTCTCCCAATTACCATCCATGCTTATTTGTCACGTATTATACTTAAAGCGTGTGACCCTCTAGGCTCACGACCCGTTGGCAAACTAGTAAAATTACTGTTTTCCCGTTTCCATCATAAGTGGTCCATGGCAAGACATTATGATTATCCAACGTTCGTGATTATCGATTATTCGACTTAACCTGTTATCATACAAGTCACCGTCCTTTTATCAAACCGATATCCAAATTGATCAATAGGCATAAAATCGTCACCCTAATTTATCAATCACTATTTCTTGATATCTGAGATGACTGAAAACTGATACTAAGGTATCACCTGCACGACCGTGTTATTCCTTCAAGCTACGATCTGTAAGTATCTCATGACAATATCTATGCTTCATACTCCCCATCGGTTCATCTAATACCATCTCCGTGATGGTATCTATGATATAACTCCAAAACTTACTTTGCCATGATCAGTAGAGCGTGATCACAAGGAGTTGGTCTCATACTGATCGCTTCCTAAAGAAGTTTAGTTGATCAGGGACTTATCAAATGTAATTCTTTCTAACCTACAGTTCTACTATTAGTGGTTATACACATAATGATATAGATCAAATTACATTCGATATATTACTACAACACATTAGTAATATAATGTCGTTTTTATTAGATCGAAAAATGATAAAACATTACAATGTAGATTAACTTATTACATTGGACTAGGGCATAATCCTAACAATGTCCCACTTGCCCCTAGTTCCAACCTAAGTTCCAATCTACCCCCATAGACTTCACATGTGCCTCATGCTTGGGCTGCGGTAAAGCCTTCGTCTAGGGATCAGCAACGTTATCATTAGTCAGTATATAAGTAATCTCCACATCACCATTATCGATATACTCTCTGATAATGTGATACTTCCTCTGTATGTGTTCAGTTCTGTTGTGGAATCTAGGCTCTTGAGCTAATGCTATGGCCCCCGTGTTGTCACACAACAAGCTTACCGGATCAGATGCTCGCGGCATTACATTTAATCCGGTTAGAAAGCTTCTAACCCATACGGCTTCCTTAGCTACTTCTATTGCAGCTATGTATTCAGCCTCTGTTGTAGAATCGGAAGTTGTGGCTTCCTTGAAGCTCTTCTAGCTGAATGCTCCACTATTTAACACGAATACAAATCCTACCTGAGACTTTAAATCATCAAGATCTGTTTGAAAAATAGCATCAACATATCCTTTGACAGCTAGTTCTCCATCCTTCACACCATACAATAGGAATGTGTCCTTAGTTCTCATCAGATATTTAAGGTTACTCTTGACAGCAATCTAGTGCTCCTGGCCTGGGTTAGACTGATATCTGATGGTACAGCTTAGTGCGAACGAGACTTCCGGTCTCGTGCATATCATGGCATACATGATGGATCCCACAGCTGAAGCATATGGGATCTTACTTATTTTGCTCATCTCATCAGGAGTCGTAGGACTCTGTTGCTTGCTAAGTTTAATGTCATGCTGCATGGGTATGTATCCCTTCTTAGAATCAAGCATTGAAAATCTTCTGAGCACCTTATCTGTATAAGTGCTCTGACTTAGGCCCAATATTCTTTTGGGTCGATCTTTGTAGATCTTGATGCCCAAAATGAAAGCAACATCACCTAAATCCTTCATCGAGAAGCATTTCCCTAATTAAGCTTTAACCTCAAGCAAGGTTGGGATGTCATTCCCGATGATCAATTTCTCATCGACATATAGCACAAGGAATACACTATTACTCCCACTTGTTTTCTTATATATGCAAGGTTCACTCTCCTTTTTTATAAAGCCGAATTCCCTTACGGCTTCATCAAAACGAAGGTTTCAACTCCGTGAAGCTTGCTTTAATCCATAAATGGATCTAAGAAGCTTACGAATCTTTCCAGGATTCTCTGGATCAACAAAACACTTAGGTTGCGTCATATACACATCCTCTTTTAAGTTCCCGTTAAGGAAGGCGGTTTTGACATCCATCTGCCATATATCATAGTCATATTATGCTGCTATGGCTAGAATGATCCGGATAGATTTGACCATAGATACTGGTGAGAAGGTTTCGTCATAATCGATACCTTCGATCTGGCGATAACCTTTCGCAAGCAGTCTAGCTTTATAGGTCTAAGGTTTTCCATCCATGTCGGTTATAAGTTTATAGACCCATTTACAACTGATGGGTTTTATCCCAAGGGTTTGATTCACCAAGCACCAGACTTGGTTGTCATAAATGAATTTCATTTCCTCACTCATGGCGTTCTGCCATTTTTCGGAGTCTGGACTGGCCAAAGCTTGTCTGTAGGTTCCTTGATCATCCTGATCCACCAACATCAAGTCATTTCCCTCAGTGGCTAGAAAACATATTATTGTTGAAAATATTGAAAATTCCATTGTCAATAGAAAAACAATATCCTTCCTTGTCTAGAAGGAAATAGAAATAATATTTCTGCGAAACGCATGTACACAATGAACATTGTTTAATAACAAAACCAGCCCACTGGGCAAACTGAGACTAATATCTCCTGCAGCAGTTTTCAAGACTTGATTGCCATCGCCCACTCGTAGGTCCGCCTCGCCCCTACTCACTTCTCTTCTACTTCCCAGAGCCTGCACATTAACACAAATGTGCGATTTTGCACCGGTATCAAGTACCCAAGAATCTGAAGTAGAGAAACTTAGATTGAGCTCAATAACAAAAATACCTGATCCTGAAGATGTGGAAGCTCCACTCTTCCTAAGAAACTGCTTGTGTTTCTTACAATCCTTATTCCAGTGCCCCTATCCTTGGCAATAGAAGCAGACGACATCCTTCTTAGGATTCTCAACAGCCTTTGGAGCTGCTGGACCCTTAGGTTGTCGAATCTGCCCCGCTAGGTGTATAGGGGTCTTATCCTTGCCCAGGCTGGCTTTCTTGAAGCTCACTTGCTTGTTGACCATAAGAACCTCCTTGGACTTGCCCTTGAGATTCTTTCGAGCAGTCACGAGCATATCATAAAGCTCTGTCACAGTCTTATACATGTCATGCATATTGTAATTTCCAACGAAATCACGATATGTCTCTGGAAGTGAATGCAGCACAAAGTCTGCAGACATTTCCTTATCCACAGGATGACCTAGTCTGGTCAATAGTTCCAAAAGACCTTTAATTGTAAGGACATGGGGACTTACAAGAGCTCCAACCTTCAGCTTGCAAGTCATCAGTTCACTGAAAGTGTCGAATCTTTCGACACACGCTTTCTCTTTGAAAATTTTCTCGATCTCTGCCATTAAGGCCTTGGGATCATCGGAAATGTCCAAGAACTGCTTTTGCAAGTCAGGCACCATACTGCCCATCATGCTGCACTGCACGTCGATCCGGTCGCTAAGGAATTTCTGGTAGGTATCCCTTAGCTGATAGCCCTAGCTGACAATCGTAGACAAGTTTACCAAGCTTGAGCTATGGATAGAACTAATGTGGCTACTACGCGGAGGCGCACACACCCACACAGAACTACCCATCTCATCCAGACTTCTCATCTATGAATGTTACGCGGAGGCGTACCGACATCCATAGGGTCAAAGCCCTTTTGAGTGCCCAAACTTGGATGGTATCATGCTTGACTTGTAATTACTTGCGTCTAACTGAATTATAACAGTGTGATTTTATATCGATACAATATTAATCTTGAATCATCAATTGCAAATTCATGTAAAGATGATCCCTTAGCAGGTTACATGCAAGTCTAATTAAATACAGGTTTTAAATCTTTGCATGTGGGTGATAGCTAATCATACATAAACTTGTATATTAAACTATCATACATTCATACATATAAATGTAACGGTAAATTATGCATAACTAAGCCCATCTTAAGTTCCTAAGAATCTAGCAAAATTGATCCTAAAGACTTGGTCTTCAAGGTCCAGACTTGCTCCATTCTTGTGAACTCCCACTGGTTTCGAGCCTCCTCCAAACCTCTAGTCTTCCTCTTGACTTGTTTTTTGCATCGGTCTTCGTGGTTAGAAATTTAAATACAATATATAAATTACAAATCATGAAACGCATGCCGTATTTACTACAACCCAAAACTTAGCAGCACGCAGGTTGCAAAACCGAAATTAAAATACAACTGTAGAGGGCTTAGCTATACATCATGTTATCAAAGATCATGTGATCACTCAGCAAGCTTATCAAACAATAAATTTTTCCAAATAAAGTGTTGAAAAATTCCGGTTTTTCGAAACCAGACGATTTAATTAATTAATTTAATTTTGAACCAGATCACGTTGATTTATCGAAACCGAACAAAATCTGAAAAATAAAAATTTAGGGATTTAAATATTCTCGCGTACCGGCCGGTTAAGCTCGAATCTTGGTCGAGCCGAACCGGCCGGTTAAGCTCGAATCTGGTCTAGCCGAACCAGCCCAACCGATGTCGCCCGCGGAGGCAACCATGGTGGCCCACGAAAGCTGCCATGGTCGCCCGCGGGACTGACCGTGGTCGCCCCTAGGGCAGACCTTGGTTACCCGCGAGGCAACCATGGTGCCCCGCGAGGCAACCATGGTGGCCCGCGAGGGCTGCCAAGTTCGCCCGCGAGGGCAGACCGAGTTCGCCCGCGGCAGCGACCATAGTGGATCGCGAGGGCTGCCATGGTCGCCCGTAGGCAACCTGGTCGGCCCTTGGTGCCAACCATGGTCTGCCCTAGGGCATTCCATGGTCCTGTTGGGTTACGGGGCATCCTAAATCACGTTTATGGCAGCTGAAGCAACCTATAAACCGCCCCGAACCTGCGCAAGACCGACTACCAAGTTAGATCCTTAGGAAATCGTGTTTCGGGTTTTACCAGAATCTGCCCAGCAGAAAACCGAGATTTTGAAACTCCATATCTAGAGCTACACATCTCCAATTACTTCAGTTCTTTTTGGATATTAAACCTCAGCCTATTCTCTACATCTTTAGTGTTTTGCTCCGAACCCAGTTCGGACGAAAAGACCTCCGTCTGGAGCAAAACATTTTTCCCATCTAGCTGGACAGACTCTGCGGAGCAGTCAGCTTCTAGGTCTCGTATCTATAAAACCAGCGCTCTTTTGGAAAGTCAGTATTTCACAAAAGTTGTAGCCCTTTGACTTATCTTTCAAAAGTTGCCATTTCAAGTCAATCGGAGCTCGGACGAAGCAGCTATGGCTCACGCAATATAGGTCACCGGAACTGGACAATCTGGACAATTTCTCCATTCTTACTTGGATCACCAAGAAAATACCAAGAACGTCATGAATGGGAAGAATGGGCTTGAACCTCTTGAAAGGAGCCTACATATCCTCTCTGAGGAATCAAAGCCACGTAGTTCTTGTTAGAGATTCATACACACACAAATCTACAAGAATTTGGTGTGTAGAACAAAAGTGATGGAGAGACGGAGGAGGAGCCATGGCTATCTCCATGAGGAAAGAAGAAGATGAATGGCATGTGTTGTGGTGAGAATGAATATAATATATGGTGATGGTGATGATGAAATGATGAGAGGTATGAGAGGTATGGTCTCACCACCAACTCCATCTCATCATCCTAATCCATAACACCAAAACATGGTTTTGGGCCCTTAATGGGCCAAGCCATAAAATGGGCCGGCCATATTGTGGACTCATTTGCCAAAGCCCAATTGCTTTGGCCATGTGGTCCCGTGCCGAGTTCAAATATTATCCGACCCCTTTTTCCGATGCAACATCGACGAAAAAAACCTGTTTTTCTTGATTCGCACACCACTGTAACTTACACGGGCCCACGGCCCAAAACGCCCAGTTTTGTTCCATTGAGCTTACACTTATAGAGTATAGCCCTTAATGACAAATTAGACGAGTTTGCTGAATTACAAGTCATTTTCTACACGAAGAAAATAAATTTAATCAGGAAATGATGAATAAATTTACGAAGATCCGAATCAAACACCAACCATTCGATTCTAAGGTTTAGAATCTTTAAACCAAGATCCCTGATTTATGAATTGAAGTACGCTAAGGTGCACCGCTCCAATTGACCCATTTGGGTAGGACGTTCAGCAAATTACAACCTGTGTAACTCTTGGTCAAGGTATATGTGAAGTCAACCAACCTTCACATATGCATCACTTTTGTGTAGATGCTCTGCTAAGGCACACGACATCCCACAAGGTTGACCATTCCATATAGAACCCATTCTATCGATGCTCCGCTAAGGCGCACAGCACAGAGAGAATGTTTCTACATGGGTGTGAATTTGGATGGCATCTCACATGACTCAAATTATGTTGTGATTTGGTTGTGTTTAATAATTCGAAAGTATTTTGGTACAATTACGAACCCGTCATTAACAACCCGTGTTGTGACGTTTCTAACTGTATCATATATTATCTTCATTTGAAGCCGTCATTTGCAACCCGTGCAAACACATTTCAAAATGAATCCATCCATCGCAACCCGTGCGATGATGGTTTACAATGCTTTAAACATACAATTAAATAAAAACGGTTTTTAATATTTGGATGTGAGGTGATGGCTTATAATCTCATAAACTAAACATGCTAGCATACAAATTATCATCTAATAATTCAAGCATGCATTTAAAACGTTTAAATATGCATCAATAACCCATCCTAACCCTAAGAGTCTACGAGACATAACATCTTCTTTTCATCCCCATTCGGGCTCCCACTAGCTCTTGAATTTCCTCCTAGACCGTCATCGTTCTAGATTTTCCATCCTTCTCGACTTTGAGTAGAATTTACAATTAATACTCGATTCGCAGACCGGATAAAAAATAATTACACTTTTAACGGCTTGAATAAAAGAATAATTACACGCTAACATTAACGGTATGCAAACCGTGAAAGCGATAAAATTCTTATGGGCTACTAATGCATCATACATTTCATCACATCATCAAACATGTTATCACACAAACATGTTATCAAACAAGATGCAATTTTCCGGTTTTAACTTTGCCAAGTTGCTTGGTCGGGTTTATCGAAACTAGACCTTTTCGAAAAACGTTTTATCGAAACCGATCAAATTTAAAAAATTTCAAAATATTTGAAATTCTGATCAGCTAGTCGTGCAAGATGCCACACACAATGTTACGCAGGATGCTATGACTTTGTGTCTGACTTCTTGCATAGATAATGCAGGACAGTAAATATAAAGCTATAAGTAATGACACAGCAAATTGTTTACCCAGTTCGGTGCAACGTCACCTACGTCTGGGGGCTCTGAACCTAGTGGAAAGTTTTCACTTATCAGTAATCCGTCAGAACATACAAGTACCTGTGATCACTCCTAGATCTATACTTTATGCTACGTCTTACAGTGTAATCTATCTCAGGGTCTCCCCTGAATCCAAGAACGTCTTGATTGTACTCTTCGAGCAATCGCATTGCTCTGTCGTCTTCAACTCTTCTTCAAGCTTGGTGGTTGCGTGCAGTCTTCACTCACGCGATCATTAAACCCTCAATCACCTAACTCTCAATAGTTATGTGATGCACAATATCCTGAGCTTAATCTGCAATTTCTCAGCCCGCAAACCTTCACGTCTAAGAACCTTGCAAATTGTTGCTAGGAAACAAATAAAGAACCACACAATTGCTAAGGGGGTAGCCTAAGCTTTTATAGCAATCGTGGATGAGTACTAACCCTAAAGGGTTTCCTCTTAATCGTCGTCTTTCTTCTTTTCAGATTAGGAGTCGTTCTGCAATTTCCTAATCTTCTTCTTGCTTTTCTGCCGAATCTGCACTTTCCTGATTTCTGTCAATCAGGATGTTTGCCGAGACGCTGTCAACAATGTTACACAAGATGTCCTAGAAGATGCTTCGGCATTCTTTGTAACATGTTTCGTCAGTTCCTTTAAAATTTAGCCAATCTCTAAAACCGTCGTAACTACAATATTGGATCGCGGGTTCGTGCCACGGATCAAACACCGTGTACAAACTTATTTGGGCCCAAGCCCAATGGGCCGAAACCCATTTGGGCCGAGCCCAAACTCATGGCCCAGTTTGGGGTTTGGAAAACCCAAACCGGGCTTGCCGCCACCCTCGGCCTTGGCCAGGGCAGGGACGGCCCCGGTCACCCCCGACTAACGCCGGCCTCCGGTGACCTCCGTCCGATACCTCCAATTCGGTTCCCCGAGATTCCCGTCTTGGACCTGACAAATTCAATAAATTTCGAAAAAATCCAAAATTAACATATTTCCAAAAATAAATTTTTCATGGCTTAATTAAACCCATATACGAAAAATAAATAATGGAAACATAAGGGCATTTTAAACATCGAAATAACAAACAAGGATCTCGAAGTGGTAGACCGGCTTTGATACCACTGTTGGGTTCCGGGGCATCCTAATCACGTTCATGGTAGTAGAAGCAACCTATAAACCGCCACGAACCTGCGCAAGATCGACTACCAAGTTAGATCCTTAGAAAATCGAGTTTTCGGGTTTTACCAGAATCTGCCCAACAGACAACCGAGACTTTGAAGCTCCATATCACGAGCTAAAGATCTCCAATTACTTCAGTTCGTTTTGGAGATCAAACCTCAGCCAATTCTCTACAGCTTTTGTGTTTTGCTCCGAACCCAGTTCGGACGAGAAGACCTCAAACTGGAGCAAAACATTTTTCCCATTTTGCTGGACAGACTCTGCGGAGCAAACATCTTCTAGGTCTTGGATCTCCAAAACCAGCGCTCTTTTGGAAAGTCAGTATTTCAGAAAAATTGTAGCTCTTTGACTTATCTTTCCACAGCCGCAAGTTTCAGATCGATCGGAGCTCGGACGAAGCAGCTATAGCTCACGCAATATAGGTCGCTGGAGCTGGACAATCTGGACAGTTTCTCCATTCTTTCTTGGATCACAAAGAAAACACCAAGAACGTCATGAATGGGAAGAATGGGCTTTAACCTCTTCAGAGGCGCCTACGTATCCTCCCCGAGGAATCAAAGCCACGTAGCTCTTGCTAGAGATTCATACACACACAAATATACAAGAATATGGTGTGTAGAACAAAAGTGATGGAGAGAGGGAGGAGGAGGCATGGCCATCTCCATGAGGAAAGAAGAAGATGAATGGAATGTGTTGTGGTGAGAATGGAATATAATATATGGTGATGGTGATGGTGATGATGAAATGATGAGAGGTATGGGAGGTATGGTCTCACCACCAACTTCATTTCATCATCCTAATCCATAATACCAAACCATTGTTTTGGGCCCTTAATGGGCCAAGCCATAAAAGGAGCCTAATCGGGCCTAAGCCCAATTGCTTCGACCATGTGGTCCCGTGCCGAGTTCAAATATTATCCGACCCTTTTTTCCGAACTTATCAAACAAAGTCCAGTGCGACATCGACGAAAAACCCGTTTTTCTCGATTCGCAAACCATTCTCACTTACACGGGCCCACAACCCAAAACGCCCAGTTTTGGCCATGTCTCGTGTCTCAATAAATGCCGACATTTCCTTATCTCCCGAAACCCATATCTTTGGTGTGTGACCCTTTTAGGCTCATGCTACGTTGGTAGATCGGCATAAAACCTCATTTTACCCGATCCATCATTAATGACCTCTAGTATACCATTATGATTACCCAATGTGCATTATAGTCGAACTAATCGACTAAACCTTTCTGTCGTCCAAGTCATTATCCTTTTATCCCTAGATATCCGTTGATCATAAGGCATAGAGTCGTCATCCTTATTTTGATCAATCATGTTTCTTGATATGTGAGATGACTAAAAACTGATAACCCGTATCACTGGCATGGCCATGCACTTTCTTTCAGTCACTCTCAATCAAGTGGCCTAAACAGATATCATTCTCATACCGCAGTATGAGGGATAAATCCTTTAGCCGTCTTTCGTGTCACTCATGCAATCCGTCCCCCACCTAATCATGCCCGTTATTGCTATCCTGTTACGGATAGTGTTAGGCGCAAGTCAAAGCCGGACGTAAATTGCATAGCGATCACAAAGACTCCTCGGTCTAAGGATAGAATGACAAGCTACGACACTGAATATGTTCATGACTGTATCTATGCAACACTATTCAGGTTGGGTCGTCTGATATCAAACCTCTGATGATATATATGACATGATTTTGGGATCCCGCATCCCAATGACGAGTAGAACTATATCATAAAGAATCATCCTCATACTGGTCGCTTCTATTGAAGCATATTTGATCAGGGACCGTTAAGTTTGATCCATACAGATCTATGGTTCTACTACTTTAGTGGTCATAGATCAGATCATACTTTAACATATTACTTCAACACATAAGTAATATAAAGCAGGTTTTAATCATTGCAAACGATGATAAACTATTATAGACATTTACAAACTATTCCAATTGGAACCTAGGGCACAAATGCTATTAGGTCCACCCAGGGTCTCGACCCTAGTTAGCCATGGCTCGGCCATGGCTAACCCGAAACAGACCCAAAAATTAATTTTTCATAATTTTTTAAAAACAATTAATCTGATTTTTTTTAATAACATCTAGGTTAGACGGGTTTTTAATTACATCTAATCTAGTCTTAAATTCTGATCAGCTAGTCGTGCAAGATGCCACACACAATGTTACACAGTATGCTATAACGTTTTGTCTGACTTCTTGCATAGATAATGTAGGACAGTAAATATAAAGCTATAAGTAATGACACAGCAGATTGTTTACCCAGTTCGGTGCAACGTCACCTACGTCTGGGGGCTCTCAGCCTAGTGGAAAGATTTCACTTATCAATAATCCGTCAGAACATACAAGTACCTGTGATCACTCCTAGATCTATACTTTATGCTACGTCTTACAGTGCAATCTATCTCAGGGTGTCCTCCTGAATCCAAGAACGTCTTGATTCCACTCTTCGAGCAATCTCCTTGCTCTGTCGTCTTCAAGTCTTCTTCAAGCTTGGTGGTTGCGTGCAGTCTTCAACTCACGATTTCAGTAAACCCTCAATCACCTAACTCTCTATAGTTATGTGATACACAACATCCTAAGCTCAATCTGCAATTTCTCAGCCCGCAAACCTTCACGTCTAAGAACCTTGCAAATTGTTGCTAGGAAACAAATAAAGAACCACACAATTGCTAAGGGGGTAGCCTAAGCTTTTATAGCAATCGTGGATGAGTACTAACCCTAAAGGGTTTCCTCTTTAATCGCCGTCTTTCTCCGTTTCAGATTAGGAATCGTTCTGCACTTTCCTAATCGTTTTCTTGCTTCTCTGCCGAAACTGCACTTTCCTGATTTCTGTCGATCAGGATGTTTGCCGAGACGCCGTCCACAATGTCACACAAGATGTCGTAGAAGATGCTTCGACATTCTTTGTAACATATTTCTTCGGTTCCTTTAAAAATCAGCCAATCTATAAAACCGTCGTAACTACACAGTCATGAAGCTCCAAATCCATACAGCCTTCTTTGCTGCCTCCAACGCAGCTATATACTCAGCTTCCGTCGTAGAATTTGCAATTGGTCCTGCTTCCAGCTCTTCCAGCTGAAGCTCCACCATTCAACATGAACACGTATCCTGATTGACTCTACAATCATTAGGATTCGTCTGGAAACTAGTGTCAATATAACCTTTGTCTACTAGCTCAACATCATCGTGGCCCCGCACACAAGAAAGGCGTCTAAAGTTCTCCTCAAGGACTTGAGGATAGCTTTGACCGCAATCTAGTGTTGTCCATCGGGGTTAGACTGATGTCTACTGGCACAACTTAAGGCAAACAAGACATCCGGTCTCGTGCATATCATGGCATACATGATGGATCCTATAGCCGAAGCGTATGGGATCTCACTTATTCTTTTCAGCTTATCAGGTGTCGCCGGACACTAAATCTTGCTGAGCTTTATGCCATGTCGAATGAGTAAGAATGCTTTCTTGGAATCAAGCATTTGAGAACCCACTCAAATCTTGTTTACATAGGTACTCTGACTTAGTCCCAAGACCCGCTTGGTGCGATCTCTCTATATCTTGATCTCAAGAATATAAGCAACATCGCCTAAGTCCTTCATTTGAGAAACACTCACTTAACCAAGCCTTTGTCAAGCGCAAGGTTAGGATGTCGTTTCCAATGTCATTCTCACATTCAGCACCATAAAGACAATCTTACACCCATTCGCCTTCTTTGAAACACATGGCACAACTACGTTCTTTATAAAGCCGAACTTCATCAAAACGTTATATTCCAATTCCGATACATGGCACCCAGTCATGTCTCAGAGTTAGGGCCGTCCATGGCTTCTTGAAAGGTAGCTGGACCATCCCGATCCACTGTAGCCAAATCGTCACCTTTAGACACGAGGAACATGTATCTAGCAGGTGTACGATTGGTCCTTTCAGACCGCCTTGGACCGTCCGGAATAACTGCAATAGGCGGTTCTTGCTCTACTACCAGCTCTGGCTCAAACCCTTCTACAGGGTTGTCCAGTGTTCCTGAGAAACTGTACCATCCTGAATACCATCAAGATGTACATTCCTCCCACTATTTTCGTCAGAGCCCGATTCAAAATGAATGCGGCTGTTCCTAGAGCATAACCCTAGAATGAGTTTGGGAGATCAGAGTAACTCTAATAATATCCCACTTCTCACAAGATGATCATGAAACTCTATTGACAAGTATTCTCCATCTCGATCTGACACGAAGCGTTTTAATACTTTTCCCGAGTTGGTTTCGTACTTCAGTCTTAAGCTCTTTGAATTTATCAAAAGCATCCGACTTATGTCTTATTGAATAAACATTATCAAGTCTACTGTAATCAATAGTAAGATTGATGAAGTAGCAAAAACCACTCCAAGCAAGTGAACTCATTGGCCCATACACATTTCCGCTGTATCAGGCCCAATAAGTCACCCGCCCTTTCACCTCTCCCGATGAAGGGTGCTCCAGTCATTTTGCCCATCAAACAAGCCTCGCACATTTTTCCCGAATGGAATTCGAATGGACTTAGAAGTCCGCACTTGTAAAGTGCTGAAATGCACTTTCTCATTTATGCAACCCAAACAACAGTGCCATATTAGAGCTTGGTTTAAATCATCGGATTTAAACCTCTTAGTGATAACGTTATATTATGAGCTTAAGTGTTCATATTCAATATGTGTAAACCACCGACTTTATTAGAACTTACAAAAGTATGTAATACACATTATGAAGTACTAATATAAGCCTACTGGCCAAAACAAGAGTAATGGAGCCTACAGCAGTTGCGGCAACCCTGATTCTGTTCCCATAATCTCTTATAGTCCAACTCGTGTTTCCCATAATCTCTTTTACTTTCCAGTTTCTGTTCATCCATACAGATTCATGCCGAGTAAAAATACTCATGAATCAGAAGTAGAAAGATTAAGCTCAATAACGAGAATACCATAAGGCGTGGATCCACCACCCTTCTATAGATCATCATGGAACTTCTTATAGTCTCTCTTCCAATGACCGGACTGTTGGCAGTAGAAGCAGACTTATTCCCTTTCCTTTTAGCCTCCCTGACTTTAGGAGGTTTAGGAACCCGAGCCAGTCTCATCTTTACCGTCGCGCGCATAGGGGCTTTACCCTTGTCACCTCCAGCTTTGATGCTAGATCCCTTTCTGACCATTAGAACATCCCTTGGTATAAGCTTGACGTTCTTCTCAACCGTTACATGCTTTCATTGCAACTCTGAGATGATCTTGTCCAAATTATGCATATTATAGTTCATAAAGAAGCCAACATAACCACAAGGAAGGGATTGCAGAACGAAGTCTACAATGCCATCTCATGTCCCATCCCAAGACTCGGTCTTGTCAGGTGTTCGAGATGTGACAGAGCCGCCTGCTGACATTTTGCAGGAGAGAAGTTCTTTGAGAATTTCGAATCTTTCGATCCGAGCCTTCTCCTTGAACATAAACCTTATCTGCGCCATCATGGCACAAGGGTCCTCGAACAGTTCCATAAACTGCTTTTGGAGGTCTCCCTCCAAGCAGCCCAACATCACAAATGCCAAATTCCCATAATCGCTAAGGTGCTTCCTAAATGCATCCTTAACGGCCCTTATGGCGTTAAGTGTTGGTTCCCCAGGGATAGCCTGGTCAAGGACGTACTCCGTGCGTTCCAACTCTAACACAGGTCGTAAATTTCTGTCTCAGTCCAGATAATTTGTTCCATTGAGCTTACACTTATCAAATATAGCCCTCAATGACAAATTAGACGAGTTTATTGAATTACTAGTCATTTTCTACACGAAGAAAGTAAATGTAATAAAAAATGATGAATAAATCTACGAAGATCCGAATCAAACACCAACCATTCGATTCTAAGGTTTAGAATCTTTAAACCAAGATCTCTGATTTGTCAATTGAAGTACGCTAAGGCGCACCGCTCCAATTGACCCATTTAGGTAGGACGTTCATCCAATTACAACCTGTGTAACTCTTAGTTAGGGTATGTGCAAAAGCACACGGCTTACCCTTCTAATGCCCCAGCTCAACCTCAAGCCGAGAATCATTGTCGAGTCAACCAACCTTCACATATGCATCAGTTTTGTGCAGATGCTCCGCTAAGGCGCACGACATCCCACAAGGTTGATCATTCCATATAGAACCCATTCTAGCGATTCTCCGCTAAGGCGCACGACACCGAGAGAATGTTTCTACATGGGTGTGAATTTGGGTGGCATTTCACATGACTCAAATTATGTTGTGATTTGGTTGTGTTTAATAATTCGAAAGTATTTTGGTACAAATACGAACCCGTCATTACCAACCCGTGTTGTGACGTTTCTAATTGTACCATATACTATCTTCTTTTGAAACCTTCATTTGCAACCCGTGCAAACACGTTTCAAAATGAACCCATCCATCACAACCCGTGCGATGATGGTTCACAACGCTTTAAACATGCAAATAAATAAAAACGATTTTTAATATTTGCATGTGAGGTGATGGCTTATAATCTCATAAGCTAAGCATGCTAGCATACAAATTATCATCTAATATTTCAAGCATGCATTTAAAGCGTTTAAATATGCATCAATAGCCCATCCTAACCCTAAGAGTCTACGAGACAGAACATCATCTCATTATCCCCATTCGGGCTCCCACTAGCACTTGGATTTCCTCAAAGACCGTCACCGTTCTCGATTTTCCATCCTTCTCAACTTTGAGTAGAATTTACAATTAATACTCGATTCGCAGACCGGATAAAAAATAATTACACTTTCAATGGCTTGAATAAAAGATTAATTACACGCTAACATTAACGGTATGCAAACCGTGAAAGCGATAAAATTCGTATGGGCTACTAATGCATCATACATTTCATCACATCGTCAAACATATTATCACACAAACATGTTATCAAACAAGATGCAATTTTACGGTTTTAACTTTGCCAAGTTGCTTGGTCGAGTTTATCGAAACTAGACCTTTTCGAAAAACGGTTTATCGAAACCGATCAAATTTGAAAATTTTCGAAATATTGGGCCCAAGCCCATTTTGGCCGAGCCCAAACTCACGGCCCAGTTGAAGGTTTGGAACACCCAAACCGGGCTTGCCGCCACCCTCGGCCTCGGCCAGGGCAGGGACGGCCCCGGCCAACGCCGGCCTCCGGTGACCTCCGTCCGGTACCTCCAATTCGGCTCCCCGAGAGTCCCGTCTTGGACCCGACAAATTCAATAATTTTCGAAAAAAACCAAATTTAACATATTTTCCAAAATTACATTTTTCATAGCTTAATTAAACCCATATACGAAAAATAAATAATGGAAATACAAGGGCATGTTAAACATCAGAAAAACCGAAATAACAAACAAGGATCTTGAAGTGGTAGACCAGCTTTGATACCACTATTGGGTTCCGGGGCATCCTAATCACGTGCATGGCAGCGGAAGCAAGCTATAAACCGCCCCAAACCTGCGCAAGATCAACTACCAAGATAGATCCTTAGGAAATCGAGTTTTCGGGTTTTACCAGAATCTGCCCAACATGAAAACCGAGACTTTGAAGCTCCATATCTCGAGCTACAGATCTCCAATTACTTCAGTTCTTATATGAGATTAAACCTCACCAAATTCTCTACAGCTTTCGTGTTTTGCTCCGAACCCAGTTCGGACGAGAAGACCTCCGTCTGGAGCAAAATATTTTTCCCATCTGGCTGGACAAACTCTGCGGAGCAGTCAGCTTCTGGGCCTTTTATCTCCAAAACCAGCGCTCTTTTGGAAAATCAGTATTTCACAAAAGTTGTAGCCCTTTGACTTATCTTTCCTTAATTACAAGTTTTGGGTCGATCAAAGCTCGGACGAAGCGGGTATAACTCATGCAATATAGGTCGCCGAAACTAGACAATCTGGACAGTTTCTCCATTCTTGCTTGGATCACCAAGAAAACACCAAGAACGTCATGAATGAGAAGAATGGGCTTGAACCTATTCAAAGGCGCCTACGTATCCTCTCCGAAGAATCAAAGCCACATAGTTCTTTCTAGAGATTCATACAAACACAAATCTACAAGAATTTGGTGTGTAGTACAAAAGTGATGGAGAGAGGGAGGAGGAGCCATGGCCATCTCCATGAGGAAAGAAGAAGATGAATGAAATGTGTTGTGGTGAGAATGAATATAATATATGGTGATGGTGATGGTGATGATGAAATGATGAGAGGTATGGGAGGTATGGTCTCACCACCAACTTCATTTCATCATCCTAATCCATAACACCAAACCATTGTTTTGGGCCCTTAATGGGCCAAGCCATAAAAGGAGCCTAAATGGGCCTAAGCCCAATTGCTTCGGCCATGTGGTCCCGTGCCGAGTCCAAATATTATCCGACCCTTTTTCCGAACTTATCAAACAAAGTCCGTTGCGACATCGACGAAAAACTCATTTTTCTTGATTCGCAAACCATTCTCACTTAAACGGGCCCACGGCCCAAAACGCCAAGTTTTGGCCATGTCTTGTGTCTCAATAAATGCCGACATTTCTTTATCGCCCATGCCACGTTGGCATATCGGCATAAAACCTCATTTGACCCGATCCATCATTAATGACCTCTAGTATACAATTATGATTACCCAATGTGCATTATAGTCGAACTAATCGACTTAACCTCTCTGTCGTCCAAGTCATTATCCTTTTATCGCTAGATATCTGATTGATCATAAGGCATAGAGTCACTGGCATGGCATAGAGTCACTGGCATGAGATGACTGAAAACTAATAACCCGTATCACTGGCATGGCCATGCACTTTCTTTCAGTCACTCTCGATCAAGTGGCCTAAACGGATATCATTGTCATATCGCAGTATGAGGGATAAATTCCTTAGCCGCCTTTCGTGTCACTCGTACAATCCGTCCCCCACCCAATCATGCCCGTTATTGCTATCCTGTTACGGATAGTGCTAGGCGCAAGTCAAAGCCGGACGTCAATTGCCTAGCGATCACAAAGACTCCTCGGTCTAAGGATAGAATGACAAGCTACGACACTGAATATGTTCATGACTGTATCTATGCAACACTATTCAGGTTGGGTCATCTGATATAAAACCTCTGATGATATCTATGACATGATTTTGGGATCCCGCATCCCAATGACAAGTAGAACTATATCATAAAGAATCATCCTCATACTGGTCGCTTCTATTGAAGCATATTTGATCAGGGACCGTTAAGTTTGATCCGTACAGATCTATGGTTCTACTACTTTAGTGGTCATAGATCAGATCATACTTTAACATATTACTTCAACATATAAGTAATATAAAGCCGGTTTTAATCATTGCAAACGATGATAAACTATTACAGACATTTACAAACTATTCCAATTGGAACCTAGGGAACAAATGCTATCAGGTCCACCAAGGGTCTCGACCCTAGTTAGCCATGGCCGAAACAGCCCCAAAAATTAATTTTTCATAATTTTCAAAAACAATTAATCTGAATTTTTTTTTCAATTTCATGCATATTCATATGATGAACACAAGAACTGAAAATAAAAAATAAGATTATGCACAAGGAATTAAACTCAAAACAACCATGCTCAGATACCACTGAAAGAGATTCCCATGGGTTCCAAACAAAAATTTCATGCAGTTGTATGAATTTAACCATGGGAATCGATGAAGAAATAATAATCTTATTGAGAAATTCATCATGCATTCAAACTTTTCAATACTGAAAATTTACCTTTAATCGATTGAAAACGCAAGAGTAGTGTTTCTCTATCAAGTCCACACAAGCACAATAACCTTGATTGGTTTTCTCTCACTCCCTTGCTAATGAAATTGAGAAGAAGAAGACAAAGTTGCAATGGTGGAATGGAGAGGGAGGGTCGGCAATGAGAGGTAGAATTGGGAGAGTGATTGCCGAAAAATTGAGCCAAAAGGGTAAGAAAATATTGTGTAATTATCACAAAATCTTATTTTAAAATTCAAATTAATAATTACACAATTTACCCATTTAATCTCATAATCACACTCTTTCCCCATTCATGAATTAAAACCCTAAATGTGCTTCAAGCCCATTTAGCCAAATCAAAATTAAAACCCATTTAATTCAGTTCTAGTTATGGTTTAGCTAAACCGGTCCAATTTTCCTAACTCGATTTCTTCAACCATCTGTTAATAAACATAAGCCAGAAATCAACCAAATCGTTTTCAATTTGACTAAACTGAAAAGTGGATTCTCCCAATTACCATCCATGCTTATTTGTCACGTATTATACTTAAAGCGTGTGACCCTCTAGGCTCACGACACGTTGGCAGACTGGTAAAGTTATTATCTTACCCTTTAGATCATAAGTGGTCTCTAGCCAGACATTATGATTAACCAACGTTCGTGATTATCGATTATTCGACTTAACCTTTTATCGTACATGTCACTGTCCTTTTATCAAATCGATATCCAGATTGCTCAATAGGCATAGATACATCACCCTAATTTATCAATCACTGTTTCTTGAGATTCTAGATGCTTTAAAACGGTATCACCTGCACGGCCGTGCTATTTCTTCAGTCATACTCATAAGGTATCACCTGCACGGCCGTGCTATTTCTTCAGTCATACTCATAAATGTAAAAGGGTTACAATAACGACTGTGATTGGCTCGATCACGAGGTACATGAGTTGACTCAATAGATCGATGAAGGATTTATCCCTCATACGGACGTGTGAGCAGATATCAATTTAGGCCACTTGATGAGTACAACTGAAATACAATAGTATGGCCATGCAGTCGATACGTAGTATCAATTATAATTCAGTTAACTCAGAATCAAGAAACAAGACAATAAAACGAGGATGACTTGTCTATGCCTTGTGGTTGTTAAAGATATCAAAAGATAAAAGGATAGATTCATGTATGACAAGGTTAAATCGAAATCTCGATAATCACAAGCGTTGGGTAATCATGATGTCTTGCTAGAGGCCACTCATGATGGAAAGGGTAAAATGGTAATTTTACCACTCTACCGACGTGTCATGAGCCTAGAGGGTCAGACACTAAAGGTTGAATAAAACGGATGAAATCATATGGAGGAATCATGAGAGAGACAAAATCCAGTTTTGGATTAAACCGGATTAGACTGATTTCGGTTTAGGACTAAACTGGAAATCAAGAACGGTTTAGCTGGACCAATTAATTATAATCTAATTAAATAGATTTAATTAATTTAAGTGAAGTGGGCCTAGCCAAAATGGGCTAAGTCATAATGGTCTTCTCTCCAAAATTAATTAAAAGCTTTGGGCTTTAAGCCCACTAAGGCATTTAATTAATTATTGCCCAAAAAAGGTTATAAAAGAGAAATTTTCAAATCTGAAAATTAAGGGAATTATTTTCCAAAACCCTAGCCGCTCTCCCCTCTCTCTCTCTCTAAGCCGACCGGCCACCCCCTCCTCCTCTCTCCGTCCGTTTTGCTTGCTTCGATCTTCTAGTACGGATCGTTTGATAGCATTTTTGCCCTAGTCCAATTGCTATTAGCCTGTAAACGTCTATGTACAATATCATCGTTTGTAATATATATATATATAACGGCTTTGTATTACTTATGTGTTGAAGTAATATGCTAAGCATGATCTGATTTATGACCACTAAAGTAGTAGAACCATAAATCCGTACGGATCACACTTAACGAGTCCCTGGTCAACCTATGCTTCCTTAAAAGCGACCAGTATGAGGATGGTTCTTAATGACGTAGTTCTACTTGTCATAGGGATGAGGGATCCTAGAATCATATCATAGATATCATGAGGTTATTGATATCGGACGACCCGCTTTGAATAGTGTTTTCATAGATTAAGCCATGAACATATTCAAATGCGATAGCTTGTCACGACATCCTTAGACCAAGGAGTCTTTGTGATCACTATGCAATGAACGTACGGCTTTAACTTGCGCCAAACGCTTTCTGTAAAAGGATTGCTATAAAGGGCATGATTGGGTGGCGGAACGGGTTGCATGAGTGACACGAAAGACGGCTAAGGGATTTATCCCTCATACTACGGTATGGGAAAGATATCCGTTAAAAGGGCCTCTTGATGGAGACTGACTGAGAGTAAAAGCATGGCCATGCAAACATTGACGTTGCTTGAGGAGCAATATATGGAAAAAACTGGAGGTTTTGTGCCATAGGTTCGGTTTGAGAGAATAATTAGCGAATCGAGAAAAACTGAGTTTTTCGTCGATATCGCGTCGGACTTTGTTTGATAAGTGACGACAAAAGGGTCGAGCGACTTTTGGACACGGCATGAGACAACACGGGAGGGCCCATTGGGCTCGGCCCATGAAGCCTCATGGTCGGCCCATTAAGGGCCCAACAAGACCTCTTGGCCGGCCCACATGGTGGGTCCATGTGTGGGGGCCACACAACACCATGCTTAGTTGGTGATTGTGGACTAAGAGGTGAGTGATTTAAGAGGTATGGGTTAAAGCACTTTTAAGCCCATACCAATCACTTTTAACCCATGCTTGTGAGATTGGATGACGAATTGAAATACAAGACTTTAATTCATTATTCATTTAATCACACAACTCACAAATATCTCTCTCTCTTCTAGCTTGGCCGGCCACCCTCTTCCTCCTCTTGTTCTTGCTCTCTTGTTCTTCATTTAATTGTTCTAGTAGGCAATTAAGTGAGGGATCATCAAGATCATCCCCTTGGTGTGGTCTTGCTTTAGAGAAGAAGATCTGAACGTTCTTCTTTATCGATTCATACAAGACTTAAAGGTAAATATCTTGTGGAATAGATTTTGCTTTGGGATTTAATGGTTTATGTTCTTGGACAAGGTTTGGAGTAGATTTTCTTATAATGCTTCCGCTATCTCGATGATCTAGAACGCTCCAAAACCCTACAGTGGTATCAGAGCGTGGTTACCCTCTTAATCTTTGTCTTGTTGAATTTATTTCGGTTTTATGATTGTTTGCATGCCAAATTGTTGATAACATGTTTTTAATGCTTTTTGGGATATTTGCATGAAATATGTTATTTTTGAAAAATATATTGAATTTGGAATTTTTCGGAAATTATTGGATTTGTCGGGTCCGAGAAGAGACTCTCGGGGAGCCAGATTGGAGGTACCGGACGGAGGTCACCGGAGGCCGGGGAGGCCGGCGGTGATTGAGCCCGTCCCCACTCTCGGGTGAGGCTGAGAGTGGCGGCAAGGCCGGTTTAGGCCTTCCAAGGCCCAAAACCGGGCCGTGTTTAGTTGGGCTCGGCCCAATGGGCTTTCGGCCCATTGGCTTGGCCCGACTTGGTTCGTGCGTGGTGTTTGATCCGTGTCACGAACCCGCGATCCAATATTTCGAAAACTTTCAAAATTTAATTGGTTTCGATAAACCGTTTTTCGAAAAGGTCTAGTTTCGATAAACCCGACCAAGCAACTTGGCAAAATTAAAACCGGAATTATTGCATATTATTTGATAACATGTTTGTGTGATAACATGTTGGATGATGTGATGAAATGTATGATGCATTACTAGCCCATTAGATTTTATCGCTTTCACGGTTTGCATACCGTTAGTGTTAGCGTGTAATTATTCTTTTATTCGAGCCCATGAAGTGTAATGATTTGGCAGTTGTGCATGTGTTGATTAGTCTGAACACGTTCTTGTCAACACCATTGAAGATAACATTCAGAGCTCGAGAATTTCCCAGTGATTCTGCATCTTCATCATCGGTCCAGTCTTTTTCTGGCTTTGGGCCGATAGGATTGCCATCACTGTCACTGAGTTGTGGTGCATTCCAACCATTGAGTACAGCCTTCCATGTCTTGTTGTCTAGTGACTTCATGAAGGCACACATTCGAGCCTTCCAATAGCCATAGTTGTTTCCATCTAGAACAGGTGGTCGATTTATGGATCCTCCTTCTCTGGTATTGTCCATCTTTGATCAAAATATTTGTTTAGGAACTCACCTAAAGCTATAGGTGCCCCCTCTGATACCAATTGAAATTCTAATCAGCTAGTCGTGCAAGATGCCACACACAATGTTACACAGAATGCTATAACGTTGTGTCTGACTTCTTGCGTAGATAATGCAGGACAGTAAATATAAAGCTATAAGTAATGACACAGCAGATTGTTTAACCAGTTCGGTGCAACGTCACCTACGTCTGGGGGCTCTCAGCCTAGTGGAAAGATTTCACTTATCAGTAATCCGTCAGAACATACAAGTACCTGTGATCACTCCTAAATCTATACTTTATGCTACGTCTTACAGTGCAATCTATCTCAGGGTCTCCCCCTGAATCCAAGAACGTCTTGATTCCACTCTTCGAGCAATCGCCTTGCTCTGTCGTCTTCAAGTCTTCTTCAAGCTTGGTGGTTGCGTGCAGTCTTCAACTCACGACTTCAGTAAACCCTCAATCACCTAACTCTCTATAGTTATGTGATACACAACATCCTAAGCTCAATCTGCAATTTCTCAGCCCGCAAACCTTCACGTCTAAGAACCTTGCAAATTGTTGCTAGGAAACAAATAAAGAACCACACGATTGCTAAGGGGGTAGCCTAAGCTTTTATAGCAATCGTGGATGAGTACTAACCCTAAAGGTTTTCCTCTTAATCGCCGTCTTTCTTCTTTTCAGATTAGGAGTCGTTCTGCACTTTCCTAATCGTCTTCTTGATTTTCTGCCGAATCTGCACTTTCCTGATTTCTGTCGATCAGGATGCTTGCCGAGACGCCGTCAACAATGTCACACAAGATGTCGTAGAAGATGCTTCGACATTCTTTGTAACATGTTTCTTCGGTTCCTTTAAAAATCAGCCAATCTCTAAGAACGTCGTAACTACGCATACAAAGACATATCATTTTCCTTCAAGGCTTTCGACTTGCATTGGCCCCATGAGGTCAACATGTATCAGCTCAAGTACCCGAGAGGTGGTGATATGTTTTAGCTTCTTGTGTGACATCTTGATTTGCTTTCCAATCTGACATCCTCCACAGATCTTTCCTTCCACTATTTTTAGGTTTGGAATACCTGTGATTGCCTGCTCTGAGATTGCCTTTTGCATGCTTCTAAAATTTAGATGTCCAAGCTTTCGGTGCCATAGTTTGGTTTCTTCTGCTTTGGAGACAAGGCACTTGGGTTCTTCGATATGTGTCTCGGGAGACCAGATATAGCAATTGTCCGTTGAGCGAACTCTTTGTAGAATAGTGATTTGATTAAAGTCTTTAACTATACAGGCTTCTTTCGTGAATTTCACTTCTGAATCCTGATCACAAATCTGACTGATGCTAATCAAGTTTGCTTTAAGTCCTTCTACAAGTAATGCTTCAGTCAGGCAGGTGGCTCCTGGATGCTTAAGTACTCCTTTTCCGATAATTTGAGCTCGAATCCCATCTCCAAACGTAACAAAGCAGTTTGTATATAGTTTAAGATCAGAGAGAAAATCTGGAGTACCTGTCATGTGTCGAGAGAATCCACTGTCAAGATACCAGTCCTTGTTTGTTGAAGCACTTAAGGATGTATATGCAACATTAGCTCGATAGACCAGGTTCTTAGGTCTCCATTCAAGGCGGGATGTCTTCGGAGGAGATGAGAGATGCCTTTGATATTTCTTTTGTTGTACCTGAGTTTGCTTCCTCTCAAGAAGTTGAAAACAAAAAGGTCTGATGTGACCAGGTTGACCACAGTAATGACATATCCATTGATATTGATAAGCTGGTCTTCTGTAGCTTTGTTGTCTGCGTGGAGGATGTCTTCTGGCAGTTACTTGACAAGAACAGGTTGTAGACGATGTTATGGCTTTCGTTGTAGGTCGTCCTGTAGGATGTGTTGGGACATCCAGTAATTTCTTGTCAACCAAGGCTTGTTGTGGGATAACTTTGTCCCTGCCGTTGAGGGGACAGCATGTGTGTACCCTAGTCCCGTTGTATCTTTGGACTGCTTTCCCACCGATAAAATCTTGTCAAGGCTTTCTGTGCTCGGATTCATCATCTTTACCGATTTAGTCTTGAGACTAATTTCTCCATTAAGTCTGGTGATCTCTCATTTCAGCTCCACGATCGTCTCTAGAAATCTTGACTTGTCGCTGGTAAGACTAATGATCCTTTCGCCTTGTTGATCAAGTATCAGAGTTTCCTTGATCCATCTGGTATGCAAGCCTTTGTATGCCTCGACTAGTTGCTCTTTAGTCCAATTCTCATTTGGAGTTGGATCATCATTGATGTCGACAGCATTATCAACATTACATGTAGGAGTAGTAGTAGTGAATGCAACAAAGTTGCTTACCTCTTCAGATCCACTATCTTCATTGTCATCATCTGATAGGGTGGCATTGTATCCTCGTTTTTGTTGTTTGAGGAAATTTGGACATTCTCTACGGAGGTGGCCGAATCCTTCACACTCATGACATTGAAGTCCTTTGTTTTTGTTTTCTTCCCCACTCCTGTTTGGTCTGTCAAGACTACCTCCAACTTGAGCTTTTTGTGGAGCTTTGTTTCTGGCATTTGCTGTGACATTCCGTCCGCCCATTCGACTAAATCTTCTCATGGCTTTGTTATAATTTTTTGTGAGAAGGGCCATTGTAGCCTCGATGTCTTCATCAGAATCTGAATCCTCAGGATCTGGTTATTTGTGTGTTGAGCTTTTGAAAGCAACTCCTTTGTTCCTTTTGTCGATGTTGGGGAGAGACAACTCATAGGTCATTAGAGACCCCATCAGCTCATCAAACTTCAGGACCTTGAGGTCATGAACTTCTTCAATTGCTGTGATCTTCATCTTGAACCTAGGGCTAAGAGCACGTAGGGTTTTTCTTACCAATTTTTCATCAGACATTGGTTCTCCCAGAGAATAGGATTCATTGGCTAGATCACGAATACGATCATTGAAATCTGCAATTGATTCGTCTTCTTTCATGATGAGGGCTTCGAAGTTGGTAGTCAGGTATTGCAGTTTTTGTTCTCGAACCTTAGTTGTTCCTTCATATGCTACGGCCAGGATGTCCCATGCTGATTTGGCAGTTGTGCATGTGTTGATTAGTCTGAACACGTTCTTGTCAACACCATTGAAGATAGCATTCAGAGCTCGAGAATTTCCCAGTGATTCTTCATCTTCATCGTCGGTCCAGTCTTTTTCTGGCTTTGGGCCGATAGGATTGCCATCACTGTCACTGAGTTGTGGTGCATTCCAACCATTGAGTACAGCCTTCCATGTCTTGTTGTCTAGTGACTTCATGAAGGCACACATTCGAGCCTTCCAATAGCCATAGTTGCTTCCATTTAGAACAGGTGGTCGATTTATGGATCCTCCTTCTCTGGTATTGTCCATCTTTGATCAAAATATTTGTTTAGGAACTCACCTAAAGCTATAGGTGCCCCCTCTGATACCAATTGAAATTCTAATCAGCTAGTCGTGCAAGATGCCACACACAATGTTACACAGAATGCTATAACGTTGTGTCTGACTTCTTGCGTAGATAATGCAGGATAGTAAATATAAAGCTATAAGTAATGACACAGCAGATTGTTTACCCAGTTCGGTGCAACGTCACCTACGTCTGGGGGCTCTCAGCCTAGTGGAAAGATTTCACTTATCAGTAATCTGTCAGAACATACAAGTACCTGTGATCACTCCTAGATCTATACTTTATGCTACGTCTTATAGTGCAATCTATCTCAGGGTCTCCCCCTGAATCCAAGAACGTCTTGATTCCACTCTTCGAGCAATCGCCTTGCTCTGTCGTCTTCAAGTCTTCTTCAAGCTTGGTGGTTGCGTGCCGTCAAAACTCACGACTTCAGTAAACCCTCAATCACCTAACTCTCTATAGTTATGTGATACACAACATACTAAGTTCAATCTGCAATTTCTCAGCCCGCAAACCTTCACGTCTAAGAACCTTGCAAATTGTTGCTAGGAAACAAATAAAGAACCACACGATTGCTAAGGGGGTAGCCTAAGCTTTTATAGCAATCGTGGATGAGTACTAACCCTAAAGGGTTTCCTCTTAATCCCCGTCTTTCTTCTTTTCAGATTAGGAGTCGTTCTGCACTTTCCTAATCGTCTTCTTGATTTTTTGCCGAATCTGCACTTTCCTGATTTCTGTCGATCAGGATGCTTGCCGAGACGCCGTCAACAATGTCACACAAGATGTCGTAGAAGATGCTTCGACATTTTTTGTAACATGTTTCTTCAGTTCCTTTAAAAATCATCCAATCTCTAAGAACGTCGTAACTACAGTGTTTAATTCGGATCTTCGTAAATTTATTCAACCATTCTGATTAAATTTACTTTCTTTGAGTAGAAATGGCTAGTAATTCAACAAACTCGTCTAATTTGTCGTTGAGGACTACACTCGAAAAGTGTAAACTCAATGGAACAAATTATCTGGATTGGGACAGAAATTTACGACTTGTGTTAAAGTTGGAACGCAGGGAGTACGTCCTTGATAAGGCTATCCCGGAGGAGCCAGCTGCCAACGCAACGAGGGTCATTACTGATGCGTACCAGAAACACCTTAGCGACTCTATCGACGTTGCGTGTGTCATGCTGGGCTGCATGGAGGCGGACCTCCAGAAGCAGTTTATGGAGCTATCCCATGATCCGTTTGCAATGTTTGCACAGATCAAGGATATGTTCAAGGAGAAAGTACGTATTGAAAAATACACTGTTCTCCGAGAACTCATTGCCTGCAAAATGTCAGCAGGCAGCTCCGTAGGTCCTCACGTCCTACAGATGAAGGGGCATTTTGACCATATGACTAGTATCGGTATGTCTATGGAAAAGGAAATGGCTGCGGATTTTATTCTGCAATCCCTTCCTCATGCATATGGTGGGTTCGTCATGAACTATCACAGGCATGATATGGACAAGACCGTGTCGGAGTTGCACAGCATGCTAGTGACTGCCGAGAAGAGCATAAGGGGCAGTTCGCCCAAAAATGTCTTTATGGTCAAGAAGGGACCCAGCTTCAAAGCTGGTGGTGGCAAGTGTCACGCCCTAAATTCGGTAGAGACCGAGCCCGGAACGCGAACGAGGAATCAGTGTCCGAAACAACTGAAACAATAATAGTAACCAAATAAAAAGAACACAAATACAATGAACCGCGAATTTTATAACTGCTCAAAAGAATATACAACACGAGTCAGAGACTCAAAGTATGATCAAGAAACAACAAAACGTCGACACTAAATTGTACGTCAACTAACACGCCCAAAACAACCCGGACTCTCCAGCTCCTCCAGCTTCGAGATATCCTCCTATCCACAATCACGATCCTCACCTGTCTGCAGGAAAAGTAGCAGGGGGTGAGCATTTACGCTCACCGCAACGGATACCCGACTGACAACGGCATACAAGTAATTGACAGGGTGATACATAAGCACAGTTCGAAAAAGATCAATAGTAAAACTCAACCATTATCCAAACATTTCGTCTCATTCTCAATACTCAAATCATCACACAATCAACCAAGCAACATCAATCAAACAAACCTTTCACTCAAGGAAAGGCAACAATCCGGGTACTTCGTCGAGTCCATCTTGCCAAACACGCACGGTGTTGGACAAGGTCTACACGACCAGGTGATGCAACCTATAACACGCCAGTTTACAGTCGCAAGCTGTCTGGGCCTGGTCTGCCTCCCACTTTTCGATAGCTAGTCGTAGGCGTGAAACCTCTTCGCGGCCGCCAGTTTACAGTGGCTAGCTGTCTGGGCCTGGTCTGCCCCCCACTTCTTCGATTGCTAATCGAAAGGCGTGGACGCCTCTTCGCGGCATGGATGGAGAAGCGCGGTAAGAGCGCAAATCTACCCCACCCGAACGGAGATCACGGACGTATCTTTCCCACCTGGGCGTCAACCAGCAACAAACACAAACCACCACGCACACTGGGCTCCCGCCCGTAACCAACATCCACACACACTGGGCTCCCGCCCGTAACCATCATCCACAAAACATTTCAACCACAGGAGAGAAATAATCAACTCAAGTCATTTCGATTTACATGTTAAGGCACAACATTTTCAACACATCAGATCGCAATTACCATTTACTCACAATACAGTTCAACCATAGTGAAGAATATACTCAACTCAAATCATTTCAATTTACATGTTAAGGCACGACATCTTCAAACACGTCAAATCACAATTTACCATTACTCACAATTGAACAAGCATAACACATTCAAACCAAACGCAACGAGTAAAGCGGTAACACCCCCAACAAAGCATACAGCGGAATGGCACGTCGCTGTAGTATAATCAACCTATAGACACAACCAGGTGCCCACATGCAATTCTACACATACATATACTAAGAACACAAAAGGTGCCCACATGCAATTACTAGTAACTTTCCCAAGTCATGTACGGATATACGGCTACTTTTCCCTACCTCGATAATTATCCAACGTTAGCTCCAAGTCTCTCGCGACACCACGTCTAAATCCTTCCCTTTCCACGAGCGATGGAAGAATCTAATAACGACAAACGCACAAACTTTAGCAATTGATCGAAGTCCGATTCTAACGAAACTAACGCCCAAGTACACCCCAATGAGTCCCGATCACTCCAATACTTCCTAATTACACCGAGTTGCCAAAAAGGACCCGGAACGACCCAATTCGCACACTTTCCCGAATCTGCCCGGAAACGCTAAAATGACCTCGGGACCCCGAAAAATTCCATTTTCGCATCAACAAATCATAATTATATTCAAGGGGTCCAACGCAATCGACGGAACCAAATTCCGACGCCCGAGCGACTCAATCCCGTCATTAAGGTTCCTCAAATAATAAATAATCTTTTCCCACAATTCAATTCCAACAATTCTCAAATTTATTCTACGCGCATAATTAAATTCGAGATCACCAATAAAATTGACGGAATTACGTTCCGACCTCCGGGGGATTTAATCTCGACTTTAAAGTTTAGCGAAACAAACACATTTTAGCCAAATTAATTCCAATTTCTTCCAAAGTCACGAATTAGTGTTCTAGGGATTTTCCGGGATTGCACAACACGTAAAAAACCCGAACTCCGGGCACGCGGGCCCCACCTCCGGTGACCGGCCGGAGCTCCGGCGAGCTCCCGGTCACCGGACAAACCTCCCGTTTTTCTCAAAACGCTCCAAATTACCCCCTTAACACTAATCCAACCTCAATCAATCCATATTCCACAACTCCATAAATCCAAACTCAAGGAAATGAGAATCCAAAACATACCTCTTGTAGCCCACGACGAGGAGAACCCGAATACGCAAAAATCAAGACGTTTGGACGGTCGGAACGTCGGGAAATCGCCACAATCTTTTCTCTTCTTCTTCCTTCTTTCTTCTTTCTCTTTCTCTTTCTCTTTCCTTGTGTTCTGCCGAGACTCAACTCCCTCCCCCTCTCTTATAACTTAAATATAATTATTTAAACATTAAACTAATAAAATAAACCTATTTTCCATTTTCTTTTAAATCTAAATTAAAACAATTAATTTTTTTTTTCACTCAAAAGTCTCCCCCCCTCTAGATACATGACAAGTGTAAAGTAGAGGGGTCCCACAAGCCACTTTTGTCATTTCGGACCCGAAATCGTCCGAAACGGACACGTTTTTCGAAACCGTCGGAACCGTGATGTTTCGCTAAATTTTAGCTTCCATATGAACCTAATATCCATAATATTACAATTCCAACTTAAAATGGCTCAAATAGTAGTCCTCGGTGACTCTCGGGTCAAAATTTGGTCAAATCGCGAATTATTAAATTTTCATCCATTTTTCACAAAATTGACCCAAATTGACCCAAATTGACCGGGAGCAGTCCTTACAACCTTCCCTCCTTAAAGAATTTCGTCCGCGAAATTAAAATGTACCTCAAGAGTTGAATAGGTCTGGGTACTTCGTGCGAATCTCGTCCTCGCGTTCCCATGTCGACTCAGCTCCGTGATGCTGCCAAAGTACACGTACTAGCCGGATAGTCTTGCCACGCAAGACTTGCTCCCGTGAATCTACAATCAGCACCGGCTTCTCCTCGTATGAGACATCATCAGCAACCTCAACATCCGCCCACTCAATGACGTGAGAGGGGTCTGCGTGATACTTCCGCAGTTGGGAAACGTGGAAGACGTTATGCACATTTCCAAGCTGCGGTGGCAGAGCCAGACGGTAAGCAACTGCTCCGACTCTGCCTAACACCTCGAATGGCCCAATGTAGCGCGGGGCTAGCTTGCCTCCGCCGCGGCTAAACCGTATCAGTCCCTTCTTCGGACTCACCCTGAGAAATACGTGGTCACCAACTGCGAACTCAAGAGGTCGGCGCCGTCTGTCAGCATAACTCTTCTGCCGACTCTGTGCGGTCTTCAACCGCTCACGTATCAGTGCGACCTTCTCAGTCGTCTCTCGAACAAGTTCGGGACCGATCAAACTCTTGTCCCCCACTTCTGCCCAACACACGGGCGATCTACACGGCCTCCCATACAATGCTTCAAAAGGCGCCATCCCAATACTGGACTGGAAGCTATTGTTGTAGGCGAACTCGACCAACGGTAGATGGTCTTCCCACGAGCCTCTGAAATCTAATACGCATGCACGCAGCATGTCCTCCAAAATCTGGATAGTGCGCTCTGACTGGCCGTCTGTCTGAGGGTGGTATGCTGTACTCAGTAGGACCTCAGTACCCAAAGCCATCTGAAGACTCGGCCAGAACCTGGAAGTGAATCGAGGATCCCTATCAGACACTATCGATACGGGAACTCCGTGGAGACGGACGATCTCACGGATGTATAGGGTGCTCAACACGTCGACTGAGTCAGTCATCCTCATGGGCAGGAAATGGGCCGACTTCGTCAACCGATCGACCACTACCCATACTGCATCACGCCCCTTCGGCGATCTCGGTAAACCACTCACGAAATCCATCGTGACGTGCTCCCACTTCCACTGAGCAATGGGCAGGGGCTGCAACAAACCAGAGGGACGCTGATGCTCGGCCTTCACCTGCTGACAGGTAAGGCATCTCGATACGTACTCCGCGACCGCTCTCCGCATTCCGCTCCACCAGAAATAACGTCTGATGTCGCGGTACATCTTAGTGCCACCAGGGTGCACCGTAAGACGCGAATGATGTGACTCTCGTAGCACGTCGTCTCTACAGCTACGTGGCACAAACAACCCTCCTCGGTACCGCAAACCCCAATCTGCGCTCTGCTCCCAACCCTCTGCGTCAATGCCGTCAGCAACCCTCGCCCGGATCGTCGTTGCTTCGGCATCCTCACACTGCGCCTCCAAAACTCGGGCAAGTAGTGTGGGCCGCGCCACCAACGAGCACATAGATACCCGATCTGTTACCTCCTCTAGCTCAAGCCCAAACGTGCCAAGCTCTCCCATCATGTCCCACTCCCGGACTGCTATGCTAGCAAGGCAATGGATCGACTTCCTACTCAGGGCGTCGGCGACCACGTTCGCCTTGCCCGGGTGATAGAGTAGCTCAAAGTCGTAATCATCAAGTAGCTCCATCCATCGCCGCTGGCGCATATTCAGGTCTTTCTGGGTAAAGATATATCTGAGACTCTTATGGTCCGAGAAAACCTGAAATCCCTCACCGTACAGATAATAGCGCCAGATCTTCAGTGCGAACACGACTGCTGCCAACTCCAAGTCGTGTGTAGGATAGTTGCGCTCGTGCGTCTTCAGCTGCCTGGAGCCATAAGCAACTACCCTACCTGTCTGCATCAATACACAGCCTAGTCCCTCACCGGACGCGTCGCAATAAATCTCATAGCCAATTCTGCGTTCTGGCACTATCAACACTGGAGCGGTAGTCAGGCGAGCCTTCAGCTCTGTAAATGAACGCTCACAGTCCTCAGTCCACGCAAACTTGACTCCCTTGCGCGTAAGGAAAGTCAAAGGCGCGGCTAGGCGCGCAAAGTCCTGTACGAACCGTCGATAATAACCCGCCAAACCAAGAAGCTACGAATCTCGAAGACGTTCGTGGGCTGCGCCCACTTCGAGACCGCGTCGACCTTCGCCGGATCGACCAGTATGCCGTCGGCCGAAACGACATGTCCGAGGAACTTCACCTCGGCGAGCCAAAACTCGCACTTCTCCAGGTTGGCATACAACTGATGCGTGCGCAGTAAAGTCAAGACAGCCCTCAAATGCACCACGTGCGCTTCCTCACTCTGAGAGTAGACCAGGATGTCGTCTACGAAAACCACTACAAACTGATCTAAGAACGGCCGGAATATGCGGTTCATCAGATCCATGAAAGCTGCAGGCGCGTTTGTCAACCCGAAGGGCATTACTAGGAACTCGTAATGCCCATACCGCGTCCGAAACGCGGTCTTTGCGACGTCCTCCTCCCGGACTCGCAACTGGTGGTATCCCGAACGTAGATCGATCTTCGAAAAGCACGTCGACCCTCTCAACTGGTCGAATAGATCGTCGATTCTCGGCATCGGGTACCGGTTCTTCACCGTGACCCGGTTCAGTTTCCGGTAATCTATGCACATCCTCAGCGCTCCACCCTTCTTCTTCACGAAGAGTGCTGGCGCTCCCCACGGTGATGTGCTCGGACGTATAAACCCCTTTTCTCGGAGTTCTTCGAGCTGAGTCTTCAGCTCGGTCAGTTCTGCTGGCGCGAATCTGTAAGGCGCTACTGATATCGGCGCCGTCCCCGGCATCAGGTCGATCCTGAATTCTACCTCGCGAACTGGCGGCAACCCACTCAACTCCTCGGGAAAGACCTCTGGAAACTCGCATACTACTCGCGGTAACTCTCGGCTCTGCACGATCGACACCTCATCAACGGTGTATAATGCCGATAGGAGAATTCCGCTCTTGCTGCCCAGCGAACACGAAACGGTCGTGCTGCCTGCTGACACTGTCACCCGTCGCCGATAACAGTCGATGTACGCACGGTACCTCGCAAGCCAATCCATGCCTAAGATCACGTCGAAGGCAGTCATACCCAGCACGATTAGGTCACAAAGGAAAGAAAGGTCTGCTACTCTAACTTCGCAGGCTCGGCACACTCTAGTCAACACAACCTCACCTCCGACTGGTGTGTCAAGGCACAGAGGTGGACTCAACGGCTCACTGCTTAGCCCCAGCATCTCAGCACAAGCAGCAGAAATAAAGGAATGCGATGCGCCCGTATCGAACAGAAATGACGCCCAAGAGTTATACAACAGTAACGTACCGTGAGCGACCGAAGGGTCTGGGGACGGTCCTGCAGCACGTGAGTCGCCGACAACATACACTCTGCCTTGCGGCGCCTGCGCTCCCTGTCTCGGAGCTGACGCGCCAGACGCCGGCTGTGCGGACCTCAACTGCTGCCTCGGAACTGGTGCGCTCGTAGATGGCTGCGAAAATCTCAACGGCTGGCCCTGACGCTGGCGAGCCTGCGGCGACTGTGCCGTGTGCGACTGCTGCGGTCGCTGCACTGACGTTCCCCCACCTTGACCGGGGCATTCCCTAGCTATGTGTCCTGTCTGGCCACATAGGTAGCACCTAACCTCGCTGCCGCTCGGTCGACTCCCCTGACTGAACCGACTACTCGTCGCCGGTAGTGCTGCGGGTCCTCTATTGCGCGGGCAATCGCGCCTCATATGGCCTGGCTGCTGGCAGAGAAAACATACTGGCCTCTGGTCTGCAACGACGGGCCCCACTGATGCCACTGAACCCGACTGTCTTGGTCCGCTAAACTGAGACTGTGGTCTGAAAGACCCCACGATCCTCTGCCTCCTCGAGTCTCGGGACTCGGACAGATCTGCGACGCTGCTCGGTCGCGGTCTACTCTCACGGGCTCTCGCGGCCTCCCTAATACCTCGCTCTACGGCCACTGCCGTGTCGACCAGCTCAGAGTACACTCGAATCCTCAGGGCGAGGACTCGATCCAGAATCGAGGTCCTAAGTCCCCTCTCAAACCTCCTGCATCGGTGAGCCTCAGTCACCACCATCTCTGGTGCAAAGCGAGACAACGTCGTAAACCTAGCCTCGTACTCTGCCACCGACAAACCATCCTGTCGCAGTTCCAGGAACTGCTGCTGTCGCTCCTCCCTGGCAGACTCCGGAAAGTACTGCTCCAGGAAGACCGTCTCGAATACTCGGTAGTCACCTCCGACTCGGTCCTGCACGCGCCTCCACCAATGGTAGGCGTTGTCCTTCAGCTGATGAGCTGCAAAGGACACCCTGGTGTGCTCGTCCATGATCCCGGACGTGTCCAGGTTCCGCGTAATCTGATCCAGCCATCGCTCCGCCATATCAGGGTCTGGCTCCCCGTAGAATGAGGGTGTATCCAACCTCAGAAAATCCCTCAGCGCATGTGCCGTATGGCCCTCGGCCTGAACGGACCTCGCTGGAATAGTAGTAGCAGCAGTCGGCGGAGTCTGCGGGGCTGGCGATGCAGACTCTCTCTGCGCAATGATTGCCACTAAACTCTGCACTGTGCGGGTCAGCTCTCCTAGAATGGCCGCAGTAGGTGGGTCCGCAACTGGCGGAACCACCGATGGTCCCGTGTCGTTCCTCCGATCCTCCCCAGCGGGAGCTGCCGGTCCACCCGTCGCCTCAACTGGCTCGACGGTGGGCGGTTGCGTCGGCAATCCGGCCGACCTACCTCTCCTAGGTCTAGGTGCCATGTCGTATGTATCTACTGCACAAATACACGTACACACTCAGTTCCAGAACTCACAACACAACGAGCACGCTCATTATACGCGCGTTCATATACTCTGGACACACATGTCTACAAACAACGTATTATCATACATATTTCACATGCTCGCAATCAACATATGCTCACACAATCACCACACATGGCATCACACAACCTACCACAGTCACAATCACCCCGTTTTGATATCACGTCGTCACAACCCGGTCCAGGCGTCCCCGAACTAAGAGGTAACGATCGGACATCACTACCGTCACGTTCGACCCAGGGGCGCCCCTGAGTCAAGTCGCGACGGTGAAAATATCTCACGGAAAAATCACGCACGATTTCTGACCTTGCACAACCAACACACGACAGGAGCCTAATGGACTAACTCTACCCACCTAGTTGACGTACGGCCAGAGGTTTTAAACCTAACCTCTGATACCAAACTGTCACGCCCCAAATTCGGTAGAGACCGAGCCCGGAACGCGAACGAGGAATCAGTGTCCGAAACAACTGAAACAATAATAGTAACCAAATAAAAAGAACACAAATACAATGAACCGCGAATTTTATAACTGCTCAAAAGAATATACAACACGAGTCAGAGACTCAAAGTATGATCAAGAAACAACAAAACGTCGACACTAAATTGTACGTCAGCTAACACGCCCAAAACAACCCGGACTCTCCAGCTCCTCCAGCTTCGAGATATCCTCCTATCCACAATCACGATCCTCACCTGTCTGCAGGAAAAGTAGCAGGGGGTGAGCATTTACGCTCACCGCAACGGATACCCGACTGACAACGGCATACAAGTAATTGACAGGGTGATACATAAGCACAGTTCGAAAAAGATCAATAGTAAAACTCAACCATTATCCAAACATTTCGTCTCATTCTCAATACTCAAATCATCACACAATCAACCAAGCAACATCAATCAAACAAACCTTTCACTCAAGGAAAGGCAACAATCCGGGTACTTCGTCGAGTCCATCTTGCCAAACACGCACGGTGTTGGACAAGGTCTACACGACCAGGTGATGCAACCTATAACACGCCAGTTTACAGTCGCAAGCTGTCTGGGCCTGGTCTGCCTCCCACTTTTCGATAGCTAGTCGTAGGCGTGAAACCTCTTCGCGGCCGCCAGTTTACAGTGGCTAGCTGTCTGGGCCTGGTCTGCCCCCCACTTCTTCGATTGCTAATCGAAAGGCGTGGACGCCTCTTCGCGGCATGGATGGAGAAGCGCGGTAAGAGCGCAAATCTACCCCACCCGAACGGAGATCACGGACGTATCTTTCCCACCTGGGCGTCAACCAGCAACAAACACAAACCACCACGCACACTGGGCTCCCGCCCGTAACCAACATCCACACACACTGGGCTCCCGCCCGTAACCATCATCCACAAAACATATCAACCACAGGAGAGAAATAATCAACTCAAGTCATTTCGATTTACATGTTAAGGCACAACATTTTCAACACATCAGATCGCATTTACCATTTACTCACAATACAGTTCAACCATAGTGAAGAATATACTCAACTCAAATCATTTCAATTTACATGTTAGGGCACGACATCTTCAAACACGTCAAATCACAATTTACCATTACTCACAATTGAACAAGCATAACACATTCAAACCAAACGCAACGAGTAAAGCGGTAACACCCCCAACAAAGCATACAGCGGAATGGCACGTCGCTGTAGTATAATCAACCTATAGACACAACCAGGTGCCCACATGCAATTCTACACATACATATACTAAGAACACAAAAGGTGCCCACATGCAATTACTAGTAACTTTCCCAAGTCATGTACGGATATACGGCTACTTTTCCCTACCTCGATAATTATCCAACGTTAGCTCCAAGTCTCTCGCGACACCACGTCTAAATCCTTCCCTTTCCACGAGCGATGGAAGAATCTAATAACGACAAACGCACAAACTTTAGCAATTGATCGAAGTCCGATTCTAACGAAACTAACGCCCAAGTACACCCCAATGAGTCCCGATCACTCCAATACTTCCTAATTACACCGAGTTGCCAAAAAGGACCCGGAACGACCCAATTCGCACACTTTCCCGAATCTGCCCGGAAACGCTAAAATGACCTCGGGACCCCGAAAAATTCCATTTTCGCATCAACAAATCATAATTATATTCAAGGGGTCCAACGCAATCGACGGAACAAAATTCCGACGCCCGAGCGACTCAATCCCGTCATTAAGGTTCCTCAAATAATAAATAATCTTTTCCCACAATTCAATTCCAACAATTCTCAAATTTATTCTACGCGCATAATTAAATTCGAGATCACCAATAAAATTGACGGAATTACGTTCCGACCTCCGGGGGATTTAATCTCGACTTTAAAGTTTAGCGAAACAAACACATTTTAGCCAAATTAATTCCAATTTCTTCCAAAGTCACGAATTAGTGTTCTAGGGATTTTCCGGGATTGCACAACACGTAAAAAACCCGAACTCCGGGCACGCGGGCCCCACCTCCGGTGACCGGCCGGAGCTCCGGCGAGCTCCCGGTCACCGGACAAACCTCCCGTTTGTCTCAAAACGCTCCAAATTACCCCCTTAACACTAATCCAACCTCAATCAATCCATATTCCACAACTCCATAAATCCAAACTCAAGGAAATGAGAATCCAAAACATACCTCTTGTAGCCCACGACGAGGAGAACCCGAATACGCAAAAATCAAGACGTTTGGACGGTCGGAACGTCGGGAAATCGCCACAATCTTTTCTCTTCTTCTTCCTTCTTTCTTCTTTCTCTTTCTCTTTCTCTTTCTCTTTCTCTTTCTCTTTCCTTGTGTTCTGCCGAGACTCAACTCCCTCCCCCTCTCTTATAACTTAAATATAATTATTTAAACATTAAACTAATAAAATAAACCTATTTTCCATTTTCTTTTAAATCTAAATTAAAACAATTAATTTTTTTTTTCACTCAAAAGTCTCCCCCCCTCTAGATACATGACAAGTGTAAAGTAGAGGGGTCCCACAAGCCACTTTTGTCATTTCGGACCCGAAATCGTCCGAAACGGACACGTTTTTCGAAACCGTCGGAACCGTGATGTTTCGCTAAATTTTAGCTTCCATATGAACCTAATATCCATAATATTACAATTCCAACTTAAAATGGCTCAAATAGTAGTCCTCGGTGACTCTCGGGTCAAAATTTGGTCAAATCGCGAATTATTAAATTTTCATCCATTTTTCACAAAATTGACCCAAATTGACCCAAATTGACCGGGAGCGGTCCTTACAGCAAGGGTAAAGGCCCAAAGCACCTGGCAGGGAAGAACAGACGACCATTTATTCCTAGACCTCCCATGCCCGTACAAGGCAAAGGGAAGGCAAAGGAGTCGGTCTGTTACTACTGTCAAAAGCCTGGTCATTGGAGGAAAGACTGTCAGCAGATGAAGGAGGACCAGAAGAAGGGCGGTGGGGCCGCTGCTTCATCAGGTATTCCATTAGAGCTATATCTTTCTACAATTAATACCTGGGTACTAGACACTGGAGCTGAGTCTCATGTCTGTGCGGATATGCAGGTGTTACACAGTAGAAGAGATATGGGGGAAAGCGAGGTGGACTTAAGAGTTGGGAACAATACCAGAGCTGCCGCAACTGCCGTGGGTTCTATGAACCTTGTTTTGCCCAGTGTGCTTGTAATTGAACTTAATGATGTGTTTTGCGTACCTGCTTTCAGCAGGAATATTATCTCAATTTCTCTTCTTGAAAAAGAGGGTTATTATTTTAATATTAAGAACGGGTTTTTTGATATTATGCGCAACAACATGTATTATGGCAATGCTCACACTGTTGGAGGTTTATACATATTGAACATGCAAAACTCGAGATCCAACATGCTCTATAATGTAAATGCTAAGAGGTTTAAAGCTAATGATTTAGACCAAACTCTTATCTGGCATTGTCGTCTAGGTCACATATATGAGAAACGCATCTCAGCGCTTCATAAGCGCGGACTTCTAAGTCAATTCGAATTCCAAACGATTGATAGATGCGAAGCTTGTTTAATGGGCAAGATGACTAAAGCGTCCTTCACTGGTTTAGGTGAGAGGGCAGGTGATCTATTGGGTCTAATACCTTCAGACGTATGTGGACCAATGAGTACACCAGCCAGAGGTGGTTTAGGCTACTTTATCACATTTACTGACGATCTCAATAGATATGCTTATGTCTATCTCATGAGACATAAGTCCGAAGCTTTTGATAAATTCAAAGAGTTTAGGACTGAAGTAGAAAACCAACTCGGAAAGAGTATCAAGGCACTCCGTTCTGATCGGGGTGGAGAATACTTATCCGAGGAGTTTCTTAGTTATCTTACTGAAGGTGGAATACTATCTCAGTGGACTCCGCCAGGAACACCGCAACTTAATGGTGTGTCCGAGCGGAGGAATCGAACATTGTTGGATATGGTTCGATCAATGTTAAGTCTCACTGATCTCCCGATCTCCTTCTGCGGTTATGCTCTGCAAACGGCCGCTTTCATAATAAACAGGGCTCCGTCGAAAGCAGTGGAAGGGACATCATTCGAAAAATGGTACGGGAAGGAACCCGTTTTGTCCTTCCTAAAAATCTGGGGTTGCGAGGCTTATGTAAAACGGTTGCTTGCAACCAAGCTCGAACCGAGATCAGATAAGTGCACTTTCGTCGGATATCCAAAAGAAACAAAAGGATACTACTTCTACAAACCGAGCGAAAATAAAGTTTTTGTCGCTCGAGGCGGGACATTCTTGGAAAAAGAGTTCATTTCCAAGACAGTCAGTGGGAGGGCTGTTCATCTTGATGAAGTTCTAGATGAAATGGTCACTCGGGAACCACTAGACGACCCACTAGAAGAAGTAGAGCCAGAAGTGGTCATTGAGCAAGAACCAATAGCTACAGTTAATGAGGACGGTCTGAGGCGGTCTGAAAGGATAAGTCATGCACTTGTCAGATACGGTTTCTTAGTAACTGAAGGTGATGGTTTAGTATTAGTGGACAATGATCCAGCTACCTTTCGAGAGGCCTTGGACGGAACCGACTCTGAGAAATGGCTGGAAGCCATGAGGGAAGAAATGCAATCCATGTCAGATAATCAAGTGTGGGACTTGGTGGATCATACCCCTGACGTAAAAGTCATAGGGTGTAAATGGATCAGGAGTTTCATGGCTGGGTTAGGTGTAATTAAAAACCCATCTAACCCAGTAGACTTATATTTTGACAACACCGAGGCCATTGCGCAAGCTAAGGAACCCAGGGCACATGACAGATCCAAACATGTACTCAGAAAGTATCACATCATCCGCGACATAGTTGCTAGAGGTGACGTGAAGATCCACTACGTTGCAACTGATGATAACACAACCGACCCCTTGACTAAGGCTCTTCCACAAGCAAAACATGATAAACATGTTAGGTCAATGGGTATAGACTGGGACTTAGATTGGAACTAGGGGCAAGTGGGAGATTGATAGCATTTGTGCCCTAGTCCAATTGCTATTAGCCTGTAAACGTCTATGTACAATATCATCGTTTGTAATATATATATAAAACGGCTTTGTACTACTTATATGTTGAAGTAATATGTTGAGCATGATCTGATTTATGACCACTAAAGTAGTAGAACCATAAATCCGTAAGGATCACACTTAACGAGTCCCTGGTCAACCTATGCTTCCTTAAAAGCGACCAGTATGAGGATGGTTCTTAATGACGTAGTTCTACTTGTCATAGGGATGAGGGATCGTGGAATCATATCATAGATATCATGAGGTGATTGATATCGGACGACCCGCTTTGAATAGTGTTTTCATAGATTAAGCCATGAACATATTCAAATGCGATAGCTTGTCACGACATCCTTAGACTAAGGAGTCTTTGTGATCATTGTGCAATGAACGTACGGCTTTAACTTGCGCCAAACACTTTCTGTAAAAGGATTGCTATAAAGGGCATGATTGGGTGGCGGAACGGGTTGCATGAGTGACACGAAAGACGGCTAAGGGATTTATCCCTTATACTACGGTATGGGAAAGATATCCGTTAAAAGGGCCTCTTGATGGAGACTGACTGAGAGTAAAAGCATGGCCATGCAAATGATACGGGTTATCAGTTCTCAGCCATCTCGCATATCAAGTAACAATGATTGATTAAACAAGGATGACGACTCTATGCCTTGTGATCAATCGGGATATCTAGAGATAATAGGATAGTGACTTGTACGCACAAGGTTAAATCGAATCATCGATCGTCATGCACCTTGGGTAATCATAATGTCTTACTAGAGACCACTTATGATGGATCGGGCAAGAGCGATCTTTTGCGCCGATCTGCCAATGGTGGCATGAGCCTACAGGGTCAGACACATTCAAGACGGATAACTTGAGACAAGGAAACATTGACGTTTCTTGAGGAGCAATATATGGACAAAACTGGAGGTTTTGTGCCATAGGTTCGGTTTGAGAGAATAATTGGCGAATCGAGAAAAACTGAGTTTTCGTCGATATCGCGTCGGACTTTGTTTGATAAGTGACGACAAAAGGGTCGGGCGACTTTTGGACACGGCATTAGACAACACGGGAGGGCCCATTGGGCTCGGCCCATGAAGCCTCATTGCCGGCCCATTAAGGGCTCAACAAGACCTCTTGGCCGGCCCACATGGTGGGTCCATGTGTGGGGGCCACACAACACCATGCTTAGTTGGTGATTGTGGATTAAGAGGTGAGTGATTTAAGGGGTATGGGTTAAAGCACTTTTAAGCCCATACCAATCACTTTTAACCCATGCTTGTGAGATTGGATGATGAATTGAAATACAAGACTTTAACTCATTATTCATTTAATCACACAACTCACAAATATCTCTCTCTCTTCTAGCTTGGCCGGCCACCCTCTTCCTCCTCTTGTTCTTGCTCTCTTGTTCTTCATTTAATTGTTCTAGTAGGCAATTAAGTGAGGGATCATCAAGATCATCCCCTTGGTGTGGACTTGCTTTAGAGAAGAAGATCCGAACGTTCTTCTTTATTGATTCATACAAGACTTAAAGGTAAATATCTTGTGGAATAGATTTTGCTTTGGGATTTAATGGTTTATGTTCTTGGACAAGGTTTGGAGTAGATTTTCTTATAATGCTTCCGCTATCTCGACGATCTAGAACGCTCCAAAACCCTACATCGTTGTGAGTATCCCCGGATTGCTTTTCATGTGTGATAAAAGGGAAATTTTCAAATCTGAAAATTAATGAAATTATTTTCCAAAACCCTAGCCGCTATCCTCTCTCTCTCTCTCTCTCTCTAAGCCGAACCCCTCAATTTTGGTTCGGTCAAATCAGATTGGATTCGGGTCAAAACCGACCCAGAAAAATCCAAAACTTTTCAGCAATAATTAATTAAAATTTCATACCGGTTCGGTTTCAATAAACCAGAGCGTGAACCGATTTAATTCCGAAATTAACCGGTTCAAGATAATGGTTTCGATAAACTGTATTTTATGATTTAAATCAAGATAAAATTGAAACTAATATGCTTGCTTGATGAAATGCTTGTTTGAAAATATGATTGTTTGATAACACGGTGTTTGCAACATGATTGCTAAGTGAGCCGGAATTTAGAATTTAAATTTCGGTTTGCAACCTGCGAGTTGCTTTTCGATTGTAATTTAATTGTGACCTGCGTGTCACAGCATTTATTTTATTTAAATTAAATGTAATTACAAAGTCTCAAGACGAGAAGAACCCAAGAGAAGGACGGTAATCCCGAGGAGGCGTGGAGCCAGTGGGAGTCCAGGTGAATGAGGAAAGACAAGACCTAGTATAGGTTTCAGTTTATTCTAGTAGGGTTAGCGGGCTAGCTAAAGCAAATTTACATTTATGTTTATGAATGTATGGTTGAATGTATGATTTAATTTTCATAAGTTCATGTTAATTAGATCATCACCCACTTGTGTAAAGATTAATAATAATAAGTTAATCACGCACATGTAAACCGGAATTGAAAGTATCTCTACATGGATTTGTAGATGATAAATTCAAATTAAGATCAAACAATGATCAGTGATAATGGATTTTTAAAAGGCAAGTAATTTCAAGTCAAGCTAGATACCGCCCACTTTTCATCACTTCGAATAGTTCTCAGACTCATGGGTGAATACGATTAACGTGGATCAATGAGAATGGATTCTAATAGAAGATGGACTAGTTTGCATCGGTACGTGCGCATTAGTGTAGTAACCATGCAGATTGGACCATGCTTTGAAAATTGGTTGACTTGGCTGCGATTCTTAGATGATCTGAGCCAGGGTATCAGATATAGGGCAATGCCGTATACATACAATGTATAAGCCCTAGCCAAGAATCACATGGAATTGTGAAAGGATTGGACTGTCCTACTCCAATATCCAAAACTGGGGCGATGAGATTAACTCACTTCAGTATTGGGTATGTAGAGATCTTGGTTTAGATTCAGACACAAGAATCAGAAATGTTCATAATCAAGTATCTCTCACTTCAACTTAATTAAGAATCTGATTGAATTTATTTTCATGTATATATTAATGGCACCGTCGCAACCCAAATCAACACGTTCTGGCAGTGAAGCCTTAAAGTCTTTTATGTCGAGTGACAGGCTGACGGGGACCAACATCCTAGTTTGGGAGAGGAATCTGAAGCTTGCCCTTCAATATGACAGATAAGAGTATATCCTTATAGATAAGCCTTTAAAAGAGCCTACAGATGATGCCAGCGAGACCGATAGAACGCTTATGACAAGTACATAAGCGATCGACAAGATGTTGGCATCCTCATGGTCGGGTCCATGGAAAATGACACCTAGGACCAGTTCATGCATCTCATGGGAGATCCCCAAGAGATGATGGAGGAAATAAAAATATACAACCAGAAGAATGCTCGTGTCGAAAGGTACGACACTCTTAGGGAGTTATTTTATAGCAGGCTGAATGCTGGTGAGGCAGTGAGCCCACATGTCCTCAAGATGAAGCGACTCTTTCATCGCTTGGCCAGTCTAGGTCACAAATTCACAGAGCAGCTGAAATCAGACATAGTCCTGATGTCGCTTCCAAAGGTGTATGGAGATGTGATCACAAATTACAATCTCCATAATATGGAAAAGACTATCAAGGAACTACATGGGATGTTGGTGACAGCAGAGAAAAATCTCAAGGGCAAGACCCCTAAGGTTCTGATGGTCAATAAGGGTGTCAGCTTCAAAAGAGCTGGCAAACCTACTGGCAAGTCACCGGGACATTCCAACAAGGGCAAGGCACCAGCAGTGTCAGGTAAGGGTAAGGTGCCAATGCACCTAGCTGGGCAGATAAGGGCACCTAGAGGTCTGAGGATCCAAGCGGTTCCTAGAACCAAAGGGAGCACTTCGACCTCAAAGGTAGTCTGTTACTACTGCCAGCAGCAATGTCATTGGAAGAAGGATTGCAGGCAGCACAAGGAATATGTGAAGAGCTTGCAGAAGGGAGGACACCCTTCAGCGCATGGATCAGGTATTTACGTTGTTGAGTACAATCTCAATTTTACTTTCTCAGATACATGGGTAGTTGATACTGGAGCAGAAACTCACATTTGTGTTAATCTGCAGGATTTGGAAAGTAAGAAGCTCCTTGGGAAAGGCGAGCGGGATCTGAGAGTCGGAGACAACAGTTCGGTGTCAACGACGGCTGTCGGTTTTGTTAGTCTTAGGATGCCCACAGGGCTTGTTTTAGTTTTGGACGATGTATTATGTGTACGTACATTTAGTAGAAATATTATTTCAATGTCCAGTTTGGACAAACTTGGTTTTGTATTTGCCATAGACAATGCCTTATTTACTTTATCAAGAAATAATATCGTTTATGGCACTGCATCTATGGTTGGTGGATTATATATTTTAAATATTGATAACACTAACTACAGTTCAAACTATAACGTAAATAAGAGGTTGAAGTCAGATGACTTAAACCAGACAGTGATGTGGCACTGTCGTCTAGGCCACATAGGCGAGAAACGCGTCTCGACACTTCATAAGTGTGGCCTATTAAGCCCGTTTGAATTCACACCAATCGAGAGATGCAAATATTGCATTATGGGAAAGATGACAAAGGCGCCTTTTGGCGGCTTAGGTGAAAGGGCAAGTGATCTCTCCTGACCTAATACATTCAGACGTATGTGGGCCCATGAGTACACAAGCCAGGAGAGGTTTTAGATACTTCATAACCTTTACCGATGATTTCAGTAGGTATGGGTATGTCTATTTAATGAGACATAAGTCAGAATCCTTTGATAAATTCAAGGAATTCCAGAATGAAGTACAGAACCAGCTTGGTAAAAGTATAAAGGCAGTTTGTTTCGATCGAGGTGGCAAGTACTTAGATCAGGAATTTCTCAATCACCTAAGGGATAACGGTATACTCTCAGAATTAACTCCGCCAGGAACCCCTCAGCTGAATGGTGTTTCCGAACGGAGGAACAGAACCCTGCTTGACATGGTTCGTTTCATGATGAGTCACGCCGACCTTCCAGTATCGTTCTGGGGCCATGCCCTAGAACCGACCGCATTCATTTTGAATCGGGCACCTAAAAAGGCAGTGAAGACCACTCCATTTGAGGTTTGGCAAGGGAAAGCTCCCAAGCTGTCTTTCCTCAAGATCTAGGGGTGCGATGTTTACGTCAAGCGGTTGCTTGGTGATAAACTCGAACACAAGGCAGATAAGTGTGTCTTTGTAGCGTACCCCAAAGGAACCATGCGGTACTACTTCTACAAACTTGAAGAGAACAAAGTCTTTGTTGCTCGAGGTGGGGTTTTCTTGGAAAGAGAATTCGTATCCAAGAATCCTAGAGGGAGTCTTGTGCTTCTTGAAGAAATTCGAGAAGACACAAAGCAGCCTACAGAGGACATAGAGGTACCCGATGAGGTAAATGATCCAAGTCCTATTCCAACAGAAACCCCTGTAGGACCAAGGAGGTCTGAAAGATCTCGTCAAAACCCAGTCAGATATGGCTTCTTAGCCACAGAGGGTAATGACATGATAGTTGTGGATCAGGATGATCCCTCAACAGTTCAGCAAGCCTTGGCTAGTCCCAACTCAAAAGTTAAAGTCGATGATTAAGTCAATTCGGATGATGTTAGACATTGCAACATATTTCGATTACGAGATATGGCAAATGGACGTCAAAACCGCATTCCTTAACGGGAATTTGCAGGAGGATGTCTATATGACCCAGCCAGAAGGTTTTGTCGATCCAGAACATCCCGAAAAGGTGTGTAAGCTGCAACGATCCATTTATGGGTTAAAGCAACCTTCTAGGAGTTGGAACTTACGGTTCGATGAAGCAGTTATAGAGTTCGAGTTCATCAGAAATCCAGATGAACCCTGTATCTACAAGAAGAGCAGTGGGAGTAACATAGTGTTCCTGGTGCTGTACGTCGACGACATACTGATCATGGGAAACAACGTCCCAATCTTGCTTGAGACCAAAGCTTGGTTAGGGAAGTGTTTCTACATGAAGGACTTAGGAGAGGCCGCTTACATTCTAGGGATCAGGATCTATAGAGATCGATCCAAGAGAATTTTAGGCCTAAGTCAGAGCACCTACATAGATAAAGTGTTGAGAAGATTCTCAATGCTTGACTCTAAGAAAGGGAACCTCCCGGTAAGACATGGCATCAAGATCCGCAAGAAACATTGTCCTAAACCACATGATGAGCTTAAGAAAATGAATGGAATCCCGTATGCTTCGGTAGTGGGATCCATGATCTGTACGAGGCCTGACGTATCATTTGCCCTCAGCCGTGCCAGCAGATATCAGTCTAACCCAGGCCAAGATCACTAGACTGCCGTCAAGTGTATCCTCAAATATACGAGGAGAACAAAGGACGCCTTCTTAGTGTATAGCGGGATAGAAGGAGAACTAAGCGTCACTGGATATGTTGATGCTGGTTTTCAGACAGACCCAGATGACTTTAAGTCTCAAGGTGGGTATGTGTTCATGTTGAACGGGGGAGCTTTCAGTTGGAAAAGATTTAAGAAAGCGACAGTAGCCGACTCCACCACGGAGGCGGAATACATAGCTGCGTCAGAAGCAGCTAAAGAGGCAGCGTGGGTCAGGTGCTTCTTGAGTGAATTAGATGTACTGCCACGAACGTCTGATCCCGTGAACTTAAGGTGTGACAAAATGGGGGCCGTAGCACTCGCTAGAGAGCCCAGATTTCACAACAGGACCAAGCACGTCGAGAAAAAGTATCACATCATCAGAGAGATGGTTGATAAAGGCGAAGTAGAGATAAGCTACGTTTCAACGCATGATAATCTAGCTGACCCTTTAACTAAGGCACTACCGCAGCCTAAGCCTGAGGAACATGTCAGGGGAATGGGTTTAGATTGGAATACCAATTGGGTCTAGGGCAAGTGGAAGACAGTTGGGTTTTTGTGCCCTAGCACAATGTATTTTCAATCTAATAATGTAATAAAGATTATTAGTTGAAATAAAAGCGGCATTCATATTACTAAGTGTTGTAGTAATATCTTAAGTGTGATTTGATTTGTATCATTGATGTGTCAACACATAATAGTAGATCTACATATCAGATAAAATGTTACTTGAGCAGTCCCCGATCAAATTAGCTTTATAAGAAGCGATCAGTATTAGGCTAACTCTAAATGATCACGCTCTACTGAACATGGCCAGAAGGGGGCCAGAGTTAGGTCATAGTATCACTAGACAAGGGTGATATAGGACGACCCGATCATGAGTATGTTACATAGACACAGTCATGAACATACTCATATGTCGACACATGAAATCACATCCTCAGACAGAAGAACTATTGAGGTCACTATGTAATGAGTGACGAGTTTGACTCAATCTAACGTCTCCTGTAAAAGGGTTACAATAACGACTGTGATTGGCTCGATCACGAGTTACATGAGTTGACTCAATAGATCGCTGAAGGATTTATCCCTCATACAGACGTGTGAGCATATATCACTTTAGGCCACTTGATGAGTACCACTGAAATACAATAGCATGGTCATGTAGTCGATACGTAGTATCAGTTATAATTTAGTTAACTCAGAATCAAGAAACATGACAATAGAACGAGGATGACTTGTCTATGCCTCGTGGTTGTTAAAGATATCAAGAGGATAAAAGGATAGATTCATGTACGAGAAGGTTAAATTGAAATCTCGATAATCACAAGTGTTGGGTAATCATGATGACTTGCTAGAGGCCACTCATGATGGAAAGGGTAAAATGGTAATTTTACCAGTCCGCCGACGTGTCGTGAGCCTAGAGGGTCACACACTAAAGGTTGAGTAAAAAGGATGGAATCATATGGAGGAATAATGAGAGAGACAAAATTCGGTTTTGGATTAAACCAGATTAGACCGATTTCGGTTTAGGACAAAAGCAGAAATCAAGAACGGTTTAGCTGGACCAATTAATTATAATCTAATTAAATAGATTTAATTAATTTAGCTAAACTGGGCCTAGCAAGAATGGTCTTCTCTACATAATTAATTAAAAGTTTTGGGCTTTAAGCTCATTAAGGCCTTTAATTAATTATTGCCTAAAAAGGGTGATAAAAGGGAAATTTTCAGATCTGAAAATTAAGGAAATTATTTTCCAAAACCCTAGCCGCTATCCTCTCTCTCTCTCTCTCTCTCTCTCTCTCTCTCTCTCTCTAAGCCGATCGGCCACCCCCTCCTCCTCTCTCCTTCCGTTTTGCTTTCTTCGATCTTCTAGTAAGGATCGTTGTGAGTATCCCCGGATTGGTCTTCCTGTGTGGACGATCTTTAGAGGTTACTAAATACTATTTAGTAACAAAGAGATTTTAATTAAAGGTAATATTCAAGTTTTGATTCTAGCCTAGATCTCATGATCAATTCATGATCATGCAAGATCCTTATTAATTCGGATATTTGAGGTTAATTTCTTGTATGGGCATGAAATTATTTGATTGGAACCCTCAAATAATTCCTTCAAAACTTAGGTATTCGTTACACAGTGCACACAAAGACTCTTTGGTCTTAGGATATAATAACTGAAAGAGATCACCATGGGTTCCATTCGATAAATTTCATGCAGCGGAAGTCATGTAACCATGGTGATCGAGAAATACATAGATCTTAATGAAAATACAACATGCTATCTACCTTTTCAAATCTGAAAATGCCTTTATGAATCGATGAAAACACAATATTAGTGTTTCTCTATTAGGTCCACACAAGCACCACAACCGAAATGGTTTTCTCTCACACTTTTGTTTTGACAAAAATGGTGGATGAAGAAGGAGAGAGGATTCGGCCAAGAGAGGGAGAAGAAGATGGGAAGTGGTTGCCAATAGTTGGAGAAAAGGATGGAAGATATTTTGGAAATTTAATTTGAAATAAAATAGAATTTCAAATTAATAATTGCATATCTACCCTTCTTAAACTCCTATTTGCACTTCTTCCCCATTCATAACTTGAATCCCTAAATGGGCTTTAAACCCGTTTAACTAAAACCCAAATTAAACCCATTAACTTGAATTCTAATTTCGGTTTAGACAAAACGGTACAATTTTTTCGAATTAATTTCTTCAACCGTCTGGTTAAAACCTTAAGCTAGAAAACTATCGAATCGTTCTCGATTTTCCATAATTATTTGTCATGTATCGTGCTTAATGTGTGTGACCCTCTAGGCTCACGAACAGTTGGCAGACTGGTAAAATTACTATTTTACCCTTTCCATCATAAGTGGTCTCTAGCAAGATATTATGATTACCCAACATTCGTGATTATCGATTATTCGACTTAACCTGTTATCGTACATGTCAATATCCTTTTATCAAACCGATATCCAGATTGATCAATAGGCATAGAATTGTCATCCTAATTTATCAATCACTGTTTCTTGATATTTGATATGACTGAAAACTGATACTAAGGTATCACCCACGGCCGTGCTATTCCTTCAGTCATACTCATCAAGTGGCCTAAACGGATATCTTTCTCATACCGAAGTATGAGTGATAAATCCCTCAGACGCCTTTCGAGTTCACTAGTGCAATAAATATCAAAGCCAATCGAAGTCGTTATAGTTACCCTTTTACAGATAAAGTTAGACTAGATCAAATTTAGGTATTCGTTACATAGTGTACACAAAGACTCCTTGGTCTTAGGATATAGTGACAAACTACGATATGTGAGTATCTCATGACTAGATCTATGCAGCATACTCACAATCGGGTTGTCCGATATCATCGACCTGATGGTATCTATGATATAACTCCGGCACGCACTTTGCCATGATCAGTAGAGCATGATCACAAGGAGTTAGTCTCATACTGATCGCTTCAAAAGAAGCTTAGCTGATCAGGGACTTTATCGAATGCAATTCTTTCTGATCTATAGTTCTACTATAAGGGGTTACACACATTATGACATAGATCAAATTAGATTAAATATATTACTACAACACATTAGTAATATTATGCCTTTTATTATGTAGAATAATGATGTCCGTTACAATATAGATTAAGGAATTACCTTGGACTAGGGCACAAACCTAACAATCTCCCACTTGCCCCTAGTTCCAACCTAAGTTCCAATCTACCCCCATAGACTTCACGTGCGCCTCATGCTTAGGCTGCGGTATAGCCCTTGTCAAGGAATCAGCATCATTGTCATTAGTCGGTACATAAGTAATCTCCACATCACCGTTATCTATATATTCTCTGATAATGTGATACTTCCTCTGTATGTGTTTAATTCTGTTGTGGAATCTGGGCTCTTGAGCTAATGTTATGGCCCCAGTGTTGTCACAAAACAAGCTTACCGGATCAGACGCTCGCGGCATTACATCTAATCCGGTTAGAAAGCTTCTAACCCATACAGCTTCCTTAGCTGCTTCTGCTGCAGCTATGTATTCAACCTCCGTTGTAGAATCGGCAGTTGTGGCTTCCTTGAAGCTCTTCCAGCTAAATGCTCCGCCATTTAACACGAATACAAATCCTGCCTATGATTTGAAATCATCAGGATGTGTCTGAAAACTAGCATCAACATATCCTTTGACTGCTAGTTCTCCATCCTTCCCACCATACACTAGGAATGCGTCTTTTGTTCTCCTTAGATATTTGAGGATACTCTTGACAGCAATCCAGTGCTCCTGGCCTGGGTTAGATTAATACCAGCTGGTACAGCTTAATGCGAACGAGATGTCTGGTCTCGTGCAAATCATAGCATACATGATGGATCCCACAGCCGAAGCATATGGAACCTTACTCATTTTGCTTAGCTCATCAGTAGTCTTAGGACTCTATTGTTTGCTAAGCTTAATGCCATGCCACATGGGTAGGTATCCCTTCTTAGATTCAAGCATTGAGAATCTTCTCAACACCTTATCTATGTAAGTGCTCTGACTTAGGTCCAATATTCTTTTAGGTCGATCTTTGTAGATCTTGATGCCCAGAATGAAAGCGACATCACCTAAGTCCTTCATCGAAAAGCATTTCCCTAACCAAGCTTTAACTTCAAGCAAGGTTGGGATGTCATTCCCGATGATCAGTATGTCATCGACATATAGCACTAGGAATACAGTTTTACTCCCACTCGCTTTCTTATATACGCAAGGTTCACTTTCGTTTTTGATAAAACCGAATTCCCTTACGGCTTCATCAAAACGAATGTTCCAACTCCGTGAAGCTTGCTTTAATCCATAAATGGATCTAAGCAGCTTACAAATCTTTCTAGGATTCTTTGGATCAACAAAACCCTCGGGTTGCGTCATATACACATCCTCTTCTAAGTTTCCATTAAGGAAGGCGGTTTTGACATCCATCTGCCATATCTCATAGTCGTAGTATGCGGCTATGGCTAGAATGATCTGGATAGATTTGACCATAGCCACAGGTGAAAAAGTCTCGTCATAATCGATACCTTCGATCTGGCGATAACCTTTCGCAACAAGTCTAGCTTCATAGGTCTGAGGTTTTCCATCCATGTCGGTCTTAATTTTATAGACCCATTTGCAACCGATGGGTTTTATCCCAGGGGTTTGATCCACCAAGCGCCAGACTTGGTTGTCGGACACGGATTTCATTTCCTCATTCATGGCGTTCTGCCATTTTTCGGAGTCTGGACTGGCCAAAGCTTGTCTGTAGGTTTCTGGATCATCCTGATCCACCAGCATCAAGTCATTTCCTTCAGTGGCTAGAAAGCCATATCTGATAGAAGCTTGACGAGAACTATCAGACCTTCTTGGACCATCTGGAATAGGTGTGGGGATTGGTTCTTGATCAATGACCTCTTCTGGCTCCTGTATTTCTACATTCGGCATTGTAGGTTGTTCCGTATCTTCTTGAATTTCTTCAAGATGCACGGCACTCCCACTAGCACTTTTGGAAATAAATTCCTTTTCCAAAAATACCCTTCCTCGAGCAACAAAAACTTTGTTCTCGCTGGGTTTGTAGAAATATTACCCCCTTGTTTCTTTGGGGTACCCCACAAAGACACATTTATCTGATTTGGGTTCGAGCTTATCATCTAGCAAACGCTTAACGTAAGCTTCACATCCCTAAATCTTAAGGAAATTAATAAGGGGTTCTTCTCGTTCCATACTTTGTATAGAGTGCTTTCCACTGCCTTTGTAGGAGCCCGATTGAATATGAATGCGACCGTTTCTAGGGCATAGCTCCAGAAGGAGATAGGGAGGTCAGCCTGACTCATCATTGATCGAAACATGTCAAGCAGGGTCCGATTTCTCCGTTCGGATACATTTGAGGTGTTCTAGGCGGAGTCAATTCAGAGAGGATCCCACACTCCTTTATATGACTGTGAAATTCTTGGTCCAAGTACTCACCGCCTCGGTCAGATCGAAGCGCCTTTATACTTTTACCAAGCTGGTTGTGTGCTTCGTTCTGGAACTCTTTGAACTTGTCAAAGGTTTCCGATTTATGTCTCATAAGATAAACATACCCATATCTACTGAAGTCATCAGTAAATTTAACGAAGTAGTGAAAACCTCTTCTGGCCTGAGGGCTCATAGGCCCACATACATCGGAATTTATGAGACATAATAAGTCACTAGCCCTTTCACCTAAACTGGCAAAAGGTGCCTTTGTCATTTTGCCTATAAGGCATGACTCGCATCTCTCAATTGAAGTGAATTCAAACGGACTTAGAAGTCCAAACTTGTGAAGTGTTGAGATGTGTTTCAGGCCTGTATGGCCTAAGTGGCAGTGCCATATCACAGTCTGGTTTAAATTATCGGATTTAACCCTTTTGTTACTTATATTAAAAATCGAGCTAGTGTCAGTGTTTTGAATATTAAGAATATATAAACCACCAACCAATGAAGCATTGCAATAAAACATATTATTCTTGAAAATATTGAAAATTCCATTGTCAATAGAAAAAAAATATCCTTCCTTGTCTAGCAAGGATGTAGAAATAATATTCCTGCGAAACGCATGTACACAATGAACATTGTTTAATAACAAAACTAGCCCACTGGGCAAATTGAGACTAATATCTCCTACTGCAGTTGTCAAGACTTGATTGCCGTCACCAATTCGTAGGTCCGCCTCGCCCTTGCTCACTTCTCTTCTACTTCCCATAGCTTGCACATTAAAACAAATGTAAGATTCTGCACCGGTATCAAGTACCCAAGAATCTGAAGTAGATAAACTGAGATTGAGCTCAATAACAAAAATACCTAATCCGGAAGATGTGGAGGCTCCACTCTTCCTAAGAAACAACTTGTGTTTCTTACAATCCTTTTTCCAGTGCCCCTGTCCTTGGCAATAGAAGCAGATGACATCTTTCTTAGGATTCTCAACAGCCTTTGGAGCTGCTGGACCCTTAGGTTGTCGAATCTTCCCTGCTAGGTGCATAGGGGCCTTATCCTTGCCCAGGTTGGCTTTCTTGAAGCTCACTTGCTTGTTGACCACAAGAACCTCCTTGGTCTTGCCCGTGAGGTTCTTTTCAGCAGTCACGACCATACCATGAACCTCTGTCACAGTCTTATCCATGTCATGCATATTGTAATTTCCAACGAAATCACGATATGTCTCTAGAAGTGAATGCAACACAAAGTCTGCAGACATTTCCTTATCCACAGGATGACCGAGTCTGGTCAAGTTTTCCAAAAGACGTTTCATCTTAAGGACATGTGGACTGACAGGAGCTCCAGCCTTCAGCTTGCAAGACATCAGTTCACTGAAAGTGTCGTATCTTTCGACACGCGCTTTCTCTTTGAACATTTTCTCGATCTCTGCCATACAGGCTTTGGGATCATCGGAAATGTCTAAGAACTGTTTTTGCAAGTCAGGCACCATACTGCCCATCATGATGCACTACACGTCGATCCGGTCGCTAAGGAATTTCTGGTAGGTATCCCTTAACGCCCTGAAGGCGTTCAGTGCTGGTTTAGTAGGTGCTTGTTCCTGGGTAAGGATATAATCCTTACGTTCATGCTTGAGAACGAGTCTCAAGTTTCGGTACCAATCGAGAAAGTTTACGCCGTTAAGCTTATCTTGCTCGATTAGCGAACTAAACGCACTGTTACCAAAATGATTCGTGTTTGCAATTTATATCTACACAATTAAACAAAATTTTAATCAGTATTAATTAAAATTGAAGTTGGGGATTTAGTTATAAAACACAGTCTGATTCTAACATTAGAATCTGAACCAGGATCTTATCATACTCTCAATTGAAGTGAACAGAGGCTCACTGTGTTGGGTTTGTGGAGACTTTCCTATTTATTTAGGGAAGCCACAATTTCCTAATTGCATTAGGATAATGAATTAGAAAAGAACTCCTAATGTGCAAGGAATTAGGAATTCTAGGTCTTTCTTAATTCCCCTTAGTCTTGCACTATAAATACATGTACTTGTAATCCCATAATTATTCATGAGTTGAGAGCAATAATAAGAGAGTAGTGTGACCGTGGACGTAGGCAATTTGCCGAACCACGTAAATCCTTGTGTTCTTGTGTGATTGTTCTTTATTTCTCTTGATTACTTTTGCTAGAGAATTGTTCCACGTTGTTATATACCCCAACAACTGGTATCAGAGCCTAGGTTCGTGGCAAGTGGGAGCAATGGCAGAAGAAGGGAAAGTTCGAATCGACAAGTTTGACGGAAGGGATTTTGGATTCTGGAAGATGCAAATAGAGGACTATTTGTACCAGAAAAGGTTACATGAACCTTTGTCAAAGATCAAACCGGAGAAGTTAAGTCCGAGCGACTGGGCGTTGCTAGATCGGCAGGCTTTGGGTGCGGTGAGATTGACATTGGCAAAGAATGTTGCATACAACGTCATGAAGGAGACAACTACCTATGGACTCATTAAGGCGCTATCAAATATGTATGAAAAGCCGTCTGCATCAAACAAGGTATATTTTATTCGTCAATTGGTTAATACGAAGATGAACGAAGGTGCTAATGTTACTGATCATGTGAACGAATTTAATACAATACTATCGAGATTAGTGTCAGTGAATATTAAATTCGATGATGAGATACAAGCCCTGTTGTTGCTATCATCTTTGCCTGAAAGTTGGTCAGGAACCGTTACAGTAGTTAGTAGCTTAACTGGAACTACTAAGCTATCGTTCGAAGGAGTGAGAGACTTGATTCTCGGGGAAGATATCCGAAGAAGGAATCGAGGAGAGTCGTCTGGCTCGGTGTTGAACGTAGAAGGGAGAGGTAGGAAGTCTGAAAGGGGAAAGAGTAAGGGTCGTGGAAGATCAAAGTCTAAAAAGCGAGGCACAAACGCAACTTGTTGGAACTGCCGACAAACTGGTCACTTCAAGAGTCATTGTCCAAACCCGAAGAAGGAAAGCAAGCAGGACAACTCGGTAAATGCAACGGAGGAATTCGAAGACGATGCTTTGATCTGTTGTGTAGAGAGTCCAGTTGAATCATGGATCATGGATTTAGGTGCGTCCTTCCATACTACCCCTTGTAAGGATTTGTTAGTGAACTTTAGACCTATAAAAGGTAAAGTTCATCTAGCTAATGATCAGACGGAAGAGATCATGGGCATAGGAGATGTGAACCTCAATACTACCATGGGTACGATTTGGACGTTGAAGGATGTCAGGTATATCCCCACCATAAAGAGAATGTTGATCTCGGTGAGTTAGTTAGACGGTTTGGGATACAAGATAACCTTTGAGAACGGCAAATGGAAGGTATCAAAAGGGAATCTGGTCACAGCTCGCGGTTGGAAGAAAGGAACTTTGTACATGGCGGAGATGCCAGTGGAGAGGGTTAATGCAGTCACTGATGGGACTAATCCTTCAACTCTATGGCGCCAAAGGCTTGGGCATATGAGTGAGAAGGGGATGAAGATGCTAGCTTCAAAAGGGAAGATTCCAGAGCTGAAGGATGTGAAAGTTGATTTTTGTGAACCATGTGTGTTCGGAAAACAAAAACGGGAAAGCTTCACAAACGCAAGGAAGGATCCCAAGAAGACGAAGTTAGAAATGGTGCATTCAGACGTGTATGGACCCACAAAGGTTCCGTCAATATGAGGATCTCACTACTATGTCACATTCATTGATGATTCCACAAGAAAGGTATGGGTTTACTTTCTAAAGCACAAAGATGAAGTATTTAATACCTTTAAGAAGTGGAAAGCTGCTGTTGAAAATGAAACCGACTTAAAAGTGAAGTGTTTAAAGTCTTACAATGGTGGTGAGTATAGTAGTGATGAGTTTGAGGATTATTGTGCTGAGCATGGTATACGAATGCTGAAGACCGAGCCTGAGACACCTCAGCATAATGGTGTTGCTGAGAGGATGAACAAAACGCTTAATGAGAGAGCGAAGAGTATGAGGATTCAAGCAGGATTGCCCAAGAAGTTCTGGGCGGATGCAGTGAGTACAGCAGCGTACCTCATAAATCGTGGACCCTCAACTCCTTTGGGATTCAAGATCCCTGAAGAGGAATGGCGTGGAAAGGAGGTAAATCTTCAACACTTACGAGTCTTCGGTCGTGATTCTTATGTGCGAGTGAAAGATTCTGACAGAGACAAGCTTGATCCGAAACCAAAGAAGTGTGTATTTATTGGCTACGGTCCTGATGACATGGGGTATAGATTCTGGGATGAATCAAAAAGAAAAGTTATCAGAAGTAGAGATGTCACATTCTATGAGAATGATGCACACAAGGATCACTGCGGGGCAGAATCAGATGTCACAAAAGAAGGAGAAGACAAGGAAGAAGCATTGTTGGAAGACATTACTTAAGATGATCTTGCAGGCAACAGTCAAAGTTCACTGCACAGAAATAATGAGATAGTACCGACTACCCCAATGGCTGAAGTGAGGAGATCGAGCAGAGTTACGAGACCTCCCGAACGGTTCTCTCCGTCACTACATTATTTGCTGTTGACTGAGAATGGTGAGTCTCAGTGCTACACAGAGGCGGTTCAGATGGATGATTCGGTTAAGTGGGAGTCAGCCATGAACGAAGAGATGATGTCTCTTGAAAAGAATGAAACTTGGTCGTTAACTAAGTTACCAGCTGAGAAGAAGGCCTTACAGAATAAATGGGTGTTCAGGGTCAAGGAAGAACATGATGGCAGCAAAAGATACAAGGAAAGGTTAGTGGTCAAGGGTTTTCAGCAGAAAAAAGGCATTGATTACAATGAGATATTCTCTCCAGTAGTCAAGATGACTACTATCAGACTTGCGTTGGATATCGTGGCTGCAGAGAATCTTCATCTAGAGCAGTTAGACGTCAAAACTGCGTTCTTACACGGCGATCTTGAGGAAGACATTTACATGGTACAGCCAGAGGGTTTCCGGATAGCTGGAAAGGAAGATCTAGTTTGCAAGATGGGTAAAAGCTTGTATGGTCTAAAGTAAGCACCAAGACAGTGGTACTTGAAATTTGACGATTTTATGATGAGGAGCGGATACACAAGATGTGTCATGGACCATTGTTGCTATGTCAAGCACTTCAAGGGATCCTACATCATATTATTGTTGTATGTTGATGACATGTTGATTGCAGGCTCTAACATGGTGGAAATCAACAAGTTGAAAAGACAGATGTCTGAAGAGTTTGAGATGAAAGACTTAGGTGAAGCGAAGCAGATACTCGGTATGAGCATTAGCAGGGATCGATCTGATGGTAGTCTGATGGTAGTTTGAAGTATATTGGGAAGATTTTGAACAAGTTCAGTCTCCAAGATGCCAAGGTTAGGAGTACACCGCTGGGAAGTCACTTCAAACTCACTCGAGAGCAATCACCTAAGATGGATAAAGACATGGAAGAAATGACTAAAGTCCCTTATGCATCGGCAGTAGGCAGTTTGATGTATGCGATGGTATGCACAAGACCAGACATTGCGCATGCAGTGGGAGTTGTTAGTAGATTTATGTCTAATCCAGGAAGAGAGCATTGGGAAGCGGTCAAGTGGTTGTTTCGCTACTTGAAGTGGACTTCAAAAGTTGCACTACACTTCAAGAAGAAGGACGTGATCCTAGAAGGGTTTTCTGATGCAGATTTAGGTGGATGCCTGGATACAAGGAAGAGTACTACAGGGTACATCTTCACCTTGGGTGGCACAGCAGTTAGTTGGATGTCACGACTCCAGAAGAGTGTTGCTCTTTCAACCACAGAAGCAGAGTACATGGCTATTTCAGAAGCTGGGAAGGAAATGATTTGGTTGAAAAGTTTTATGGAGGAGTTAGGCAAGAAATAATCGGACAGTTCTTTGTATAGTGACAGTCAGAGCGCTATTCACCTTGCCAAGAATCCCGTGTTTCATGCTAGGACGAAGCATATTCAGTTAAGATATCACTTCATCAAGGGGTTGATGAGTGATGACACTTTGTCCTTAAAGAAAGTCCTTGGGTCAAAGAATCCTGCAGATATGTTGACCAAGGTGGTTACAACCGAGAAGCTGAAGCTATGTATAGCTTCAGCCGACCTTCACGGTTAGTGAAGAGAAGACGTCACACTAACTCTAGAGCTTATTGCGGAGATCGTTGGGCGTGTTACTGGAGATACATGATTGAGGGTGAAGACGTGTGAAGACGTGTGGGAGATTGTTGGGTTTGTGGAGACTTTCCTATTTATTTAGGGAAGCCACAATTTCCTAATTGCATTAGGATAATGAATTAGAAAAGAACTCCTAATGTGCAAGGAATTAGGAATTCTAGGTCTTTCTTAATTCCCCTTAGTCTTGCACTATAAATACATGTACTTGTAATCCCATAATTATTCATGAGTTGAGAGCAATAATAAGAGAGTAGTGTGACCGTGGACGTAGGCAATTTGCCGAACCACGTAAATCCTTGTGTTTTTGTGTGATTGTTCTTTATTTCTCTTGATTACTTTTGCTAGAGAATTGTTCCACGTTGTTATATACCCCAACACACTGCTCCAATTGAGAGCATCAAGGTAGGAATATATCCATCTACAAGACCATGTAGTTCCAATCTGAGTAATTCACGCTCTTGAGTTTATCCTCAATCTGGACTCTCAATGCACTATTCCTCCTTTGTGTTGTGTTGGCCTTTTAGTTCTACATGGTGAAATCAATTAAAATTCAAGTTGGAGATTAAGTTATAAAACACTTGTTTGATTCTAACATTAGAATCTGAACCAGGATCCTATCATACTCTCAATTGAAGTGAACGGAGGCTCACTGCTCCATTTGAGAGCATCAAGGTAGGAATACATCCATCTACAAGACCATGTAGTTCCTGGCTAGGGTCTGTACTTGCAAGTACGTGGCATACCCTATACTGATACCTTAGGTCAGCCCTAGCTGACAATCATAGACAAGTCTACCAAGCTTGAACTATGGATAGAACTAATGGATAGAACTAATGTGGCTACTACGCGGAGGCGCACCCACCCACACAGAACTACCCATCTCATCCAAACTTCTCCTCTATGAATGTTACGCGGAGGCATACCGACATCCATAAGGTCAAAAACCTTTTGAGTGCCCAAACTTGGATGGTATCATGCTTGACTAGTAATTACTTGCGTTTAAGTGAATTATAAAAGTTTGATTGTATATCGATACAATCTTAATCTGGAATCATCAATTGCAAATTCATGCAAAGATGATCCCTTAGCAGGTTACATGCAAGTCTGATTAAATACCGGTTTTTAATCTTTGCATGTGGGTAATAGCTAATACATAAACTTGTATATTAAAACTATCATACATTCATACATGTATACATATAAATGTAACGGTACATTATGCATAACTAAGCCCATCTTAAGTTCCTAAGAATCTAGCAAAACTTATCCTAAAGACTTGGTCTTCAAGGTCTAGACGTGCTCCATTCTTGTGGACTCCACTGGCTTCGAGCCTCCTCCAAACTTCGAGTCTTCCTCTTGACTTGTATCTTGCGTCGGTCTTCGTGATTACAAATTTAAATAAAATAAAATTACAAATCACGACACGCAGACCGTATTTACTACAACCCAAAACTCAGCAACTCGCAAGTTGCAAAACCGAAATTAAAATTACAAGTCTAGCGGGCTTAGCTATACATTATGTGGAAAACATCATGTTATCAAAGATCATGTGATCACTCAGCATGCATATCAAACAAAAAAAATTTCCAAATTTTATCTTTCTTAAGCGTGGAAAAAATTTTGGTTTATCGAAACCGAACTGTTTAATTAATTGATTAAATTTTGAACTGGTTCACGCTGGTTTATCGAAACCGAACCATATCTAAAAAATAAAATTTTAGGGCTTTGAATATTTTCGCGAACCGGCCGGTTCAACTCAAATCTTGTGGAGCCGAACCGGCCATACCGAGCTCACCCGTGAAGACAACCATGATGGCCCGCGAGGGCTGCCATGGTCGCCCGCGGGGCTGACCGTGGTCGCCCACATGAGTGACAATGGTGGCTCGCGAGGGTTGGCATGGTCACCCCTAGGGAAGATCCTGGTTTCCCACGAGGCAACCATGGTGCCCCGCGAGGGCTGCTATGGTCGCCCGCGAGGGCAGACCGTGGTCGCTCGCGGCAGCGACCATGGTGGCCTGTGAGGGCTGCCATGGTCGCCCGTAGGCAACTGGGTCGGTCCTTGATGCCGACAATGGTCTGTCGTAGGGCATTCCATGGTCCACCAAGGGTCTCGACTCTGGTTAGCCATGGCTCGGCCATGTCTAACCCGAAACAGCCCAAACAATTAACTTTTCCAATTTTTCAAAACCAATTATATCTGAATTTTTTTTTAATTTCATGCATATTCTTATGATGAACACAAGAACATAAAATAAAAAATCAGATTATGCCCAAGGAATTAAACTCAAAACAACCGTGCTCTGATACCAGTGAAAGGGATTCCCATGGGTTCCAAACAATAATTTCATGCAGCGGTATGAATTGAACCATGGGAATCGATGAAAAACTAATGATCTTAATGAGAAATTCAGCATGCATTCAATCTTTTCAAAACTTAAAATTTACCTTTAATCGATTGAAAACACAAGAATAGTGTTTCTCTATCAAGTCCACACAGGCACAATAACCTTTATCGGTTTTATCTCACTCTCTTGCTAATGAAATTGAGAAGAAGAAGACAAAGTTGCAATGGTGGAATGGAGAGGGAGGGTCGGCAATGTGAGGGGGAATTTGGAGAGTGATTGCCGAAAAATGAGCCAAATAGGGTAAGAAAATATTGTGTAATTATCATAAAAGTCTGATTTTAAAATTCAAATAAATAATTACACAACTTACCCATTTAATCTCATAATCACACTCTTGCCCCATTCATGAATTAAAACCCTAAATGGGCTTCAAGCCCATTTAACCAAATCCAAATTAAGCCCCATTTAATTGAGTTCTAATTATGGTTTAGCTAAACCGGTCAAACTTCCCTAACTCGATTTCTTCAACCGTCTGGTTAATAAACCTAGGCCAGAACTCAACCGAATTGTTTTCAATTTGACTAAACTGAAAAGAGAAATCTTCCAATATCCATCCATAATTATTCGTCACGTATTGTACTTAAAGCATGTGACCCTTTAGGCTCACGACCCGTTGGCAGACTGGTAAAATTACTATTTTACCCTTTCCATCATAAGTGGTCTCTTGCAAGACATTATGATTACCCAACGTTCGTGATTATCGATTATTCGACTTAACCTGTTATCGTACATGTCACTGTCCTTTTATCAAACCGATATGCAGATTGATCAATAGGCATAGTTATGTCACCCTAATTTATTAATCGTTGTTTCTTGATATCTGAGATGACTGAAAACTGATACTAAGGTATCACCTGCACGGCCGTGCTATTCCTTCAGTCATACTCATCAAGTGGACTAAATGGATATTTTTCTCATACCGGAGTATGAGTGAAAAATCCCTCAGACGCCTTTCGAGTTCACAAATGCAATTAATATCCAAGCCAATCAAAGCCGTTATAGCTACCCTTTTACAGGTAACGTTAGACTAGGTCAAACTTAGTTATTCGTTACACAGTGCACAAAAAGACTCTTTGGTCGTAGGATATAATGACAAGCTACGATCTGTGAGTATCTCATGACTAGATCTATGTTCCATACTCCTAATCGGGTTGTCCGATATCATCGACCTGATGGTATTTATGATATAACTCCAGCATGCACTTTGCCGTGATCAGTAGAGCATGATCACAAGGAGTTGGTCTCATACTGATCGCTTCTAAAGAAGCTTAGCTGATCAGGGACTTATCGAATACAATTCTTTCTGATCTACAGTTATACTATAAGTGGTTATACACATAATGATATAGATTAAATTACATTTGTTTACTACTACAACACATTAGTAATATAATGCCTTTTATTAAATCGAAAAATGATGTACGTTACAATATAGATTGAGGAATTACATTAGACTAGGGCATAATCCTAACAATCCATTTAGGCAACTTGATGAGTATGACTAAAAGGAAACGCATGGCCATGCACATGATACGGGGTATCATTTTTAAGTCATCTCACATATCATGAAACAGTGATTGATTTAATAAGGGTGACGACTCTATGCCTTATGATCAATCAGGATATCTAGCGATAAAAGGATAATGACATAGACGACATATGGTTAAGTCAAATCAATCGATCATCATGCTCGTTGGGTAATCACAATGTCTTGCTAGAGGCCACTTACGATGGATAGGTTGGAATGGGATTTCAAGCCTATCTACCAACCGAGACATGAGCCTACAGGATCACACACAAAAGGCACGACCCGAAGCGTGTGGGAGCATATGGTTGAAAGGAGAGAAAATGCAAGAGCCAAGGACCGTGGCCATTGGCCACGGGTCCGTGGCGAAATCATGGCTAGACCGTGACGGGTGATAGGTTCTCGGTGGCTAGGTTGACCGCGGGACCGTGTCCAAGCAATTGGCCACAGACCCGTGGCCGAACCAAGGAATTGGCCACGGACCGTGGCGCCTTGAAAAGGGCCAAAGTGTGGTTAAGATTGGCCACGGCCCATGGCGGGGTCCGTGGCGAGTCGGAACACTACAGGGTCACTGATCGTGGAACGAAGTTTCAGTGAGAGTGAACCGAATCGTAACCCATTTATGAGCGTCATCTCTTTTTGGGAACGGTTAATGATTTTCATCGCAAATCAGTTCTCTCCACACTCAGAGCAAAAACACGGAGAGAAGAAGAGGTTCTAGCAAGCTTCAATTCTCAAGCTTCGAAGAATGGTGTGACTGTGTGGATACCGGTAGAGGGTGGGTAATGCCTTCATCATTGATTCGACCGGATCTTCAATGGTTGTTTTTCGAAATCCATTGCTATGTTAAGCCTAGTAATTTGCTAGGTCTAGAATAGAATTATGGTTATGATTTGATTTTGATCCTTCCACTGCGTATTTTTTGGACCCCATAATTCCCAACAAATGGTGAGTCCCTTTTTCCACTAATTATGTCTTAACTGGATGATGACTAGATTAGCGTTTCATCCTAATCCTATTTTGTGGTATGAAGACTTCATCACTTAAGACCATAATTTTACCACACAATTTCATTATTACACTACACACAAAAAGAAAATATCTAAGAGCTCCTCTCTCTCTCTCTCCCTCTTGTGACTCTCAGCCACCACCTCCCCTCCCTCTCTCAATCTTCACCCATTGTTCTAGTAGGCTTAGAGTGAAAGTATCATCAAGAATCATCCATTCCTAGTGCAACCCTTTGGAGAAGAAGACCCTATTGAGTTCTTCTTGAAGTGATTCAACAAACAAGAAAGGTAAAGACTTGTGCTTTGGTTTTGGCCTTGGGATTTAAGGGTGGATTTCTTTCTTGGATAGATTTTTAGGGGTTTATATTGTTGTGCTTCCGCTACCATTTGTGTTCTTGGAGCCCCTAAAACCCCTACAAAAACCCATCGGTTGTAAGTGGGAATATAGGATCAAGACCAACATAGATGGAAAACCTCAAACCTATAAGGCTAGATTGGTTGCAAATGGTTGTTGTCAGATTCAAGAAATAAATTATGATGAAACCTTTTCACCAATAGCAATGGTCAAATCGATTCGGATTATTCTAGCCATAGCATTGCAGAAGGATGTAAAAACCACCTTCCTTAACGGGAACTTACAAGAGGATGTGTATACAACACAGCCCGAGGGGTTTTTTAGATCCAAAGAATCCCACAAAGATGTGCAAGCTGCAAAGATCCATTTATAGATTGAAGCAAGCTTCATGGAGTTGGAATCTTCATTTTGATGAAGCTGTAATAGAATTTGTCTTCATCAAGAATCAAGATGAACCTTGCATTTATAAGAAATCAAGTGGGCGTAATATTGTATTCCTGGTGCTTATTCATTGGGAATGACATCCCGACCTTGCCACAAAAGCTTGGTTAGGGAAGTGCTTCTCGATGAAGGACTTAGGTGATGCTACATTTATTTTGGGCATCGGAATCTATAGAGATTGTTCCGAAAATATTTTGGGCCTAAGTCAGAGCACTACATAGATAAAGTGTTGAGAAGATTCTCAATGCTTGAATCTAAGAAAAGGATATATACCCATGCATCATGGCATTAAGCTCAGAAAGACATAGTGTCCTAGTACACCTGATGAGCTGAGCAGATGAATATGATCTCATATGCTTCGGCTATAGGATCTATCATGTATGCCATGACATGCATGAGACCGGATGTCTCGTTCGCACTCATCAGTGCCAGCAGATTTCAGTCTAACCTCGGCCAAGAACACTAGACTGTTGTCAAGCTCATCCTTTAATACTTGAGGATGAGTAAGGACGCATTCCCAGTGTGTGTTGGTGTGGATTGAGCACTAGCATTCAAAGGAGATGTTGACGCTAGTTTTCATACAGATCCCGATGACTTCAAAACTCGGTCAGAATATGTTTTGTGTTGATCAGTGGCACTTTCAGCTGGAAGAGCTTTAAGCAAGCCACTACTGCCGACTCTACAACGGAGGCTGGGTATTAGCTGCATTGGAAGCAGCTAAAGAGGTCGTATGGATTAGAAGCTTTTTGATCGGATTAGATGCAACACCGCGAGCGTCTGATCCGATAAGCTTGTTGTGTGACAATATGGGGGCCATAGCAATTGCTCAATAGCCCAGATTCCACAACAGATCAAAGCATATATTTAGAAAGTATCCCCTTATCAGAGAGATCATTGATAGATGTGATATGAAGATTAGTTATTTTTCGACTGATGATAATATGGTTGATCCCTTGACGAAGGCTCAACCGCAGCCTAAACATGAGGAACATGCAAGGTCTACGGGACTATATCGGAACTTAGATTGGAACTAGGGGCAAGTGGGAGATTGTTAGAGTTGTGCTCTAGTCTAATGTAAAAGTGATATGTAGTTGTAATGTCTTATCATCTTTCAAATAAATAAATCGACATTATATTACCAATGTGTTGTAGTAATATATTAGATGTAATTTGATCTGTATCATTATGTGTGTCATCACTAATAGAAGAATTGCAAATCGGAAAGAATTACATTTAATGTGTCCCTGGTCAGTTAAGCTTCATTAGAAGCGACCAGTATGAGGCTAACTCCATGTAATCACGCTCTACTGATCATTTCAAGGTGAATGCCGGAGTTAGATCATAGATATTGTTTGGGGAATGACATTGGACGACCCGATGGTGAGTATGCAACATAGATGTTGTCATGAGCATACTCACATATCGTAGTTTGTCATTGTATCCTTAGACCGAGGAGTATTTGTGATCACTATGTGATAAGTTTCTGAGTTTGACTTAGTCTAACGTTGCCTGTAAAAAAACAGCTATAACGGCTCTAATTGGCTTAGTTATAAGTTACATGAGTGAACTCGAAAGACGGCTAAGTGATTTATCCCTTATACTCCAGTATGGGAATGATATATGTTTAGGCCACTTGATGAGTATGACTGAAGAAAATTGCATGGTCATGTGGAAGATACTTAGTATCGGTTTTTCAGTCATTTTAGATATCAAGAAACAGCGATTGATAAATAAGGATGACGTATCTATGCCTTCTGATCAATTTGGATATCGGGAGATAAAAGGATATTGACATGTACGATAAGAGGTTAAATCGAATCATCGATAATCATGGACGTTGGGTAATCATAATGTCTTGCTAGAAGCCACTTATGATGGAAAAGGCAAAATAGTAATTTTGCGCCGATCTACCACCGGGTCATGAGCCTAGAGGGTCACACACTGTAAGCAAGGTATATAGAAAAAGGGACTTGAAAAGTCATTATTCGAGATGTATGAGAATAGGGAGAATTCGCTTTTCAGTTTATTTAATCAAAAGCGAATTGGTTGATGTCCAGCCTAGGTTTATAACCAGATGGCTGAGGAAATCAGTTTAAGAGAATTAGATCGGCCTAGTTAAACCATTTAATTAGAACCCAATATAAATGGGTTTATTTAAATATTAGGTAAACTGGCTTTAAGCCCATTCTTAATTATAATTATCATTATAATTATATATTTGATTTTCAGTTTTATTTTTCCCATATATCTCTCCCTAATTGTTGTCCCTCTCCCCCACACACAATGTCGAACCCACCCTCTCCATATTCTCTCTCAATTTTGCTTTCTTCTTCCATAACTTTCTAGCAAAAGTTTTGATGAAACCTTGACCAAAAGGTATCTTACTTGTGGACTCAATAGAGGGCATAAAACTCTTTTGTGCCTTGGTGATTTTGATGAAAGAAGAGGTAAAATTTCAGATTTTTCTAAGTTCTTATATGCTGAAAATTTAATCACATGATGATCCTTTTAAGATTAGTATTCGGGAATCCATAGTTAATTTACACTTCCGCATGAATTTGATTGTCTTGGAACCCATGGAAATCCTTCAACGACTAGCCCCAAAGCCTCAGGCTTTAGGCCGGTCCATGACCCCTTTTGTGCTTATCAGGCTCGTGGCCCAAAACCCTAATGTTTTGGCAACGGCCCATTCCATATACTTTACCAAAATTGCCTAATTTTCCACAATGTGTGTTTTTAGTGTATGGACCATGAAATTCTGATCAGCTAGTCATGCAAGATGCCACACACAATGTTACGGAAGAAGCTATAACGTTGTGTCTGACCTCTTGCGTAGATAATGCAGGACAGTAAATATAAAGCTATAAACAATGACACAGCATATTGTTTACCCAGTTCGGTGCAACGTCACCTACGTCTGGGGGCTCTCAGCCTAGTGGAAAGATTTCACTTATCAGTAATTCGTCAGAACATACAAGTACCTGTGATCACCCCTAGATCTATATTTTATGCTACGTCTTACAGTGCAATCTATCTCAGGGTCTCCCCCTGAATCCAAGACTCCGTCTTGATTCCACTCTTCGAGCAATCGTCTTGCTCTGTCGGTTTAGTTCTTCAATGAACTTGGTGGTTGCGTACAGTCTTCACTCACGCGATCAGTAAACCCTCAATCACCTAACTCTCAATAGTTATGTGATGCACAATATCCTTAGCTCGATCTGCAATTTCTTAGCCCGCAAACCTTCACGTCTAAGAACCTTGCAAATTGTTGCTAGGAAACAAATAAAGAACCACACAATTGCTAAGGGGGTAGCCTAAACTTTTATAGCAATCGAGGATGAGTACTAACCCTAAAGGGTTTCCTCTTAATCGCCGTCTTTCTTCTTTCTAGATTAGGAGTCGTTCTGGAATTTCCTAATCGTCTTCTTGCTTTTCTGCCGAAACTGCACTTTCCTGATTTCTGTCGATCAGGATGTTTGCCGAGACGCCGTCAACAATGTTACACAAGATGTCGTAGAAGATGCTTCGACATTCTTTGTAATATGTTTCTTCAGTTCCTTTAAAATCAGCCAATCTCTAAAACCGTCGTAACTACAAACCCTATATGCTCATGTCCCGTTGGCATATCGGCGTAAAATTACCATTTTACCTTTGCCATCATAAGTGGCCTCTAGTAAGGCATTATGATTACCCAACGTACATGAATATCGATAATTCAATTTAACCTCATGTCGTCCATGTCACTATCCTTTTATCACTTGGTATCCTGATTAATCATAAGGCATAGAGTTTTCATTCTTATTTAATTAATCACTATTTCTTGATATGTGAGATGATTGAAAAATGATACCTCGCATCATAAGCATGGTCATGCGTTACCTTTCTGTCATTCTCATTAAGTGTCCCAAACGGATACCATTCCTATACCGGAGTGTGAGGAATAAATCCCTTAGCCGTCTTTTGTATCACCCATATAACCCGTCCCCGAGCCAACCATAATTATTATGGTTACCCTATTACAGATAGCCTTAGGTGTAGGTCAAACTCGGATATTGACTATACAATGATCATAATGACTATAACGGATATTGACTATACGTCATGATACAATGACATGTTACGACAACTGAATATGCTCATGACAATATCTATGTCGCATATTCAAGTCGGATCGTCCAATACCATTTCCCAAATCATATATCTGATCTAACTCCGAAAATCTCATTGCCAATGATCAGTAAAGCGTGATCATAAAGAGTCATTATCATATTAGTCGCTTATGAAGAAGCTTAATTGACCAGGGACCCGTTAAGTACAATTCACACGGATCTATAGTTCTACTATTAGTGATGACACACTCAATGATACAGATCGAATTATACTTAACTTATTACTACGACACATTAGTAATAAAATGTCGATTTTATTTCTTTGCAAATGATGATACATAAACATAGACATAACTTTGTATTGAACTAGGGAACAAATCCTACATGGTTTTATTGTTTGTTTATAATTATTTGTGCGGTAAGTTTTGCATTATTGTTTTTGTTATTTAACTTGTAGTGTTGGCTCTTTAGATTATAAGTATTGAATATTTAGGGAAAAGCTCATAACTCTACGCTAGGTATAGTTAATTCTCGTTCTCGAGGGGACACTACATCGGTTTGAGCCTCATACTATTAGTAAAGAGGTATGAGTTTCGAACCTCGTTGTGAACTGGGTAGGGAAGGGTTAAATGATATATATATCAGGATATAGGGATAATTCCAAGTGGCTACACCTAAATATTGTCATTTTTCACCTAACTACATTTAGAATTTTTTTTCACCTAACTACGCCTAAGATGTGCAAAAATTTCACTTTGCACTTTCCGTCCAATTCCATTAGTTTTTAACATTTTTGACATGTAAAATGACTAAAATGCCCTTTCTTATATATCTAATTTTAAAAATATGCCACTCTCTCTTACCCACTCACGTTTCTTTCTCTTCTCTCTTTTCTCTCTGGTTCTGGCAAATCACCATCTCCTCTCCATCTATCATCTCCCTCTTTCTTGTCAAAAATTCCACAAGTTTCAAGAACAACATACTCATGCAAAAATTTCAAGTCTTTCCACCATAAACTTGAATTTGAAATATTAAATATGACTGGTTCAACCGTTCAGCATATAACGAACAAAATCTCTATGTGTTTCATTCTACTGACTTAGTCTCTTAGATATGATGATATCTAAAATGATAAGCCATATATGCTCCATGAACTACAATAGATTTCACATCAAATGTATAATTCATCGCTATGAATAATCTTCCACTAAGTAGACAATGAACCAGTAAGCAATAGAAACACATATCAACAACTCAATTGACTCTTACCAGAGGACTAGCTCTCCTAGGCCTGGCTCGCCGGAATGCCTGCAACACCTCCACATTGACAACCCCCAAAACCGCCGACTCAAAATTCCCCACAATCCTCTTATCCGACTCCAAGCTCAAATACGCCTCCACCCTGCTCGGCATCGCCGCCCCGACCCAATGCCTGGAATTGAACACCAGCCTCATCTCCGCCGCACCTGAATCGAACTCACAAGCCAAAACCACCAGCGACCCATTGTCCGCCGCCTTGTCATGGTGCTTCGCCTCCATCCCTTCCATGAACTCCGGCTCGCCGTAGATGTCCAAGTAATCGTAGCCCATCTCGACGCAGGCAGCGAGCGACTACCGGCGCGTCGTAGAGGCGGAATGGCCCGACGCAGTTGAGGACAAGCCTCGTCTGGGTGCAGAGGGGGCGGAGCAACGTCGGGTTGGTTGTGTCGGCGACAAGGATCGGGAATTGCGGCGGCGAAAGGGGAATCGAAGACCCATTTGAGGGCTTCAACGAGCTTAGTGGGTTTGCGTCCGACGAGGGTTATGGTTTTGAGGGAGGGTGTGGTGTTGAGGAACTTGAGGGCCTCTCTGACGACGTACTTGCTGGTGAAGCCGGAGGCGCCGAGGATCACCAATTCGTACTGGGTTTCTTCCGTTGTCTTCGTCTTCTTGGGATTGTTTGCAGGTTGTGGTTGTGAGAATTGAGAGGATCGATCTGGGTTTTGATGGGGGCTAGAAAGTTGTGACCTTTTTTTGTTCGATTTGTTTCATATTTAAAATTTCAAATTAAATTTTATGGTGGAAAAGCTTGAATTTTTGGCACCAGTATGTTGTTCTTGAAATTTGTGGAATTTTTGGCAAGAAAGAGGGAGATGATAGATGGAGAGAAGATGGTGATTTGCCAAAACCAGAGAGAAAAGATGGAAGAGAGAGAAGTGTGACTGGGTGAGAGAGAGTGGCATATTTGAAAATTAGATAGATAAGAAAGGGCATTTTAGTCATTTTACATGTCAAAAATGTTAAAAACTAACAGAATTGGACCGAAAGTGCAAAGTGAAAGTTTCGCACATCTTAGGCGTAGTCAGGTGAAAAATATTTTTAAATGTAGTCAGATGAAAAACGCAATATCTAGGTGTAGCCACCTTAAATTATTCCTAGAATATATGATGTAATTCAAAAAGAAATATAGTTAATTCTCACTCAACTCTTCTTAACTACAATCATGCATGTGCACTCCCTTAAGTTTTAAAGGTTGCACTTTACTCCTCTTCGTTAATTTTTATTTTTAAAAACTTCTGTTAACTTTTTAAAAAATAGCAAAAATGCCCTTATTTTAAAATTTTCAAAAAAAAAAAAGGCTTTTTTCTATGTTTTGTAAAATTAAATAATAAATATTATGTTAGTATTAAATATTTTATTTAAAAACAATTTACCATAAAAATATAAAATAAAAAATACATATTTTTTTTAATACTAACATAATTTTATTCTTTCTTTTTGTCCGAATCTTGATTTAACGAAGAGTATTAAAATGCAACTTTTGAAGATAAATGATCTTTTTCCTTAATTTTAAGGTGGACGAGGATGAGAAAGAGGAGGCGAGAGAAGAGAGAAGAAAAAGTGTCTATCAACATCATTTTGTAAATTTGAATAACGACTGTGGTTCTTTTAGTTATTTTATACTTAAAATGAATGGTGTTAATTTAGAAATAAATGAAAATATGTAGTTACCAAGAAAAAAATCACAACTAATCTCACAAGCAAAAAAGTAATAGGGTATAATCATATGCATGCGTCAACTGAAGTGTAATTGCGTGGTCTAGATTATTTTATGATATATTTTGTACGTGAAGTATTAAAAAGATATAAAATCCAAAACATTATTTAACTCGTGTCATATTTGGAGCAGGAATATGAAAGGGAAACATAAGTATAGAGAAGCAATAAATGTGAGAGACGCTTGCGTCACCTCATTTATATCCCATTTTCTCCTCTCTGTCACAACTCTGTATTCTCTCATCCCAAATTGAGTATGTAGGTTGAATTATTGATTTCAGTGTCGTGATTGTTTCAGATTGGCGTAATGGTCTCGAATTCCGATGACCTTTTGCGAAAGAAAGTGGACACCGGCGGGGCTTCCAGGTGGAGAAGCGAGGTGACACAACAGATGTACTCGTGGAAGCTGGTGGAGGCTCTCCGTGGGAACCCGTCAGGGCGGCGGGTGCGAGAGGCTGCCGATCAAGTCCTGGGCGTGGCCGGGAGGGGGAGGACCCGCTGGAGCCGAGCGATCCTCGCCAGAAGGACAAGGCACAACAAGCCCAAGGTCACCAACAAGCTCCAGAAGAAAGTAAAAGCCCTCGGGCGGCTGGTTCCCGGCTGCCGGAGTCTGCCGCTTCCGACCCTTCTGGACGAAGCCAGCGATTACATAGAGGCTCTGGAGATGCAGGTTCGTGCCATGACGACGCTAGCGGAGCTCCTTACACCGCCTGCCCGGCTCGGCTCCACAGCCATCTAGCTAGCTACACCTATTCTTGTTTGTTGTTGCGGCATCTGGCTTGGCTTCTCAATATTTCCTACTTTCTTTTTAAATCTTTTATTTATTATTATGTTAAGTTTTAGATTATTTACTTATTGCACTGTATACAAGGCATTTCATTTCCCCCATGTTTGGAGCTATTAACCCACTCTCACTCTCCTCCCAATGTGCCTCTTTTCCTTTATCTATTCATTTGATTTTTTGCCTATTAAATATTAGGAAAAATATCACGTTGTGCTGTATCAATTTTTCACTTAACTATCCAGAAGATAAAAAAAATTTGTGAACCCCTGAACTTACCTAATATGTCACTAAAACCCGACGGGCTAAATTATTTTTAAAAAGTCTAAAATGCCCTCAACTAACCATTAAAATTTCAAAAATATGTCATTCATTCTCTTTCCATTTCTGATTTTCTTTTTCTCTCTCTTAGATCTCAATCGTCTCTGGTGCGATTGAACAATATGGGTGTGGAGAAAAAATTGTTGTGGTTCGTTTTTGTAGTGGAATCGGGACGAGGACGTTGAAATCGAGATGGGTTCATGGATTAAACAATTTAGAAACGAGAGAAATTGTTTCTGGGCGGTTTGGGTGTGCAGAATCAGAATCAACGCAAGCCTAAAAATCCAAATCCACAGTTGCAAATTCAACTTACCATACCGCTAATCAACATCACCAATTAGGTGCCATCACTGTCTTGCTTTTTCACCTCCAAATTTCACGCCTTTAAAAATAAATTTTAAATCCAATTTAGTATCAGGAGCAATTTAGGATTAAACTAAATTCAAGATCATATTGAAAGTGGCACATCACAAGAAACGTGAAAGGAAATCTCCAAAACAAATTGGTTCCGTGGTTGATGTATAAAATTGAAAAGAGAACAATCATCTCTGAACAAAGCAAGCGAACGACTGCAATTTCTTCAATTTAGTTCTTAAAATATCCATATCGAACCAATTACATTAGACCAAGAATTTCATATTCTCCTATTCAATTCTGCCATGGGAGCTTTACATAGTCGCGAAGGTCTCGATTTCTCCGACACCGAGGAGGAAGAAGACAACGAACACTACGACTCGCACGACAAATACGAGAAGCACCACGCCAAGGCCTCGAGCTCGGCCGACGAGGTCGACCTAAAGCTTAGAGCTCTCAATCTCAAGTACCCTCAAACACGCCTTAATTTCAAGAACAAGGTCAAGCTCTACCTCCACATCAGCGGCAACACCCCCAAGGCCAAATCGATCATCTCAGATAAGTTCATCTCCTACTCCTCCATCAAGTCCCGTACCAGCGACAACGAAGACGATGAAGAAGAATCAAACTCTCATCATGGCCGTGGCGATGAGTCTTGTTGGCTCTTGAGGGTTGGGGCTAACGTGAGAGGCGAAGTCTTGACGGAGATCAATTGAAGATGTTCAGACCAGCGGGAGATCAATTTCATGAGCAACAATAGGGTTTGGGTGGTGAAAATTTTCAGCAACAGTGAGTACAGAGAGTTGAGATAGAAGAAGGGTATTTCTGCCATTTTCTCAAAAAAAGAGCTCTCACGTGATGGTCACGTGACAAAAAATTAACACCATCAGGTGAATGTGATACGTTAGGCAAGTTCAGAGGGCTCACAAGCCAATTTTATTTTTGGGGTAGTTAAGTAAATTATCGGTATAATACAGTGTAGTTATGTGAAATTTTTCCTAAATATTACGTGTTCACTTCACTTTATCGTGCCACATAGACTAATGGCCTCCCACTAAAATTTACGTGAATTGCTAAATTCCTTGCATTTATAATCCCAATTGAGATAATACAATTATTTTAATTTTGACCTACATAATATTGAGAATGTCGTTAAAGACATGATTGATTAGAATTGAAAAAAATAATTCAACCATAATTGAATTCACGGACAAAAGCAAAGTATTTAGACTCATTGTATGAACACCAGAAGATGCTAAAATCGTTGAATGAAAATAGTATTTACAAAAAATCTTCAAAAAATATCGATCTACTTAGATGTAGAGATGCTAAACAACTTTCAAATCTCCATACAACACACTCCTAGACTAGATATATATTCAGATGAATAGCAATTTCTCATCGTTCAACATTCAACATTCAACAAAGCAATATTTGGCTGCAATATTATACAACAATAATTTGGAAGTTCTCGTAGTACATAAAGTTAGTCAGGAATGTGTGTACTTGCAATCAATTATTCATCATATACGAGATACTTATAGAACTTTTTGAAAAGAAAATGACACTTTACTATACCTAAGTATCAGGTGTTTTCACATAACTTTTTGAAGAGAAAATGACATTTTTCTTGCCGCCACCAGTGACGATGGTATTTTCTCGCCATAACCAAATAAGAACACATTAAAATCCACATGAATAAGACCTTGACCTTCAAATCTTTAAATAAAAGCTCAAAAATGAAATTGGTCTTCTAATAAAGTAATCTCCAAAATACCTAAACAAAAAAATTCTCAATGCCCATGTAATTAAACAAGACAATTAAACTAACAAGGTATATGGTGTAAATCCTTCAATCTTCAACAATAATAAAAGCTAGCAACTAAAAGGGTATTCATATCAGAATCCAACAACAGCTCCAACAACAACAATAGTAGTAGCAGTAACAACAACAAGTTTAACTTATGTGGTGAATAAAGGGAAAAAATTAGAATAATTAAGTGAAATTACAAGTTCACCCTCCATAGAATAATAATTTCAAGGGATAATTACATATTTCCCATGCTAAAATGACCGATTTTACATTTTACTACGGCTAAAAAATAAGTTTACATTTTACAACAGCTAATTGCGTACTTCTTACACTTTACACTAACGGTGTTAGATTTTGGATGGAAAATTTTCATGTTGTATGAAAAGTCGAAATTGCCCTCAATTATTCATCAAAATTTCAAATTAATGCCATTATTCATCAAATTATAATATTTATTAATAATATATAATATTTATTAATAAAAAAATAATTTATTATCATTATTTAATTTATTATTATTAATTATAATTATTTAATAAAAATAAAAGTAAATCATTTTTTCAATTATAAATTATTAATAATAAAAATTAAAAGTAAATTAATTATTAATAATTAAAATAATATCAACTAATAGTAATAATAATAATAATTAATAATAATATATTGAAACTTTCAAATAACATAACTCTCTCATACGAGTTTTGTTTCGGGCTCATATATTATATCAAATCAAAGAGAATTGGAAGTCAACAAATTTGAAGAAAAAATTATTTGTCTATATATTATTAATAATTGATTTAATTTTACGTGATAAATAATTATTACCAAAAATATAAATAATTAATTATTAATAACTTTTTTAACATTTTGCTCTAACACTAGTAAATGTTGAACGAATTTTTTTTAAAGATTAAAAAATTTGTTGTCGTTGGATAGAATTTTAGACAAAAACTTATTTCTTTTAAATTGTTGAACTTATGATTCTATTCGATGTGATATATTATGAGCCCGAAATAGAGCTCGTATGAGTGAGTTATGTCATTCGAAAGTTTCACCATATTATTAATAATTAAATATATTATTAATAATTTTTAATTTTTAATTATTAAATATCAAAATAATATTAAGTATGAATAAATAAATTTTTCATTAAAGTGGTTGATCTTTCGATTCTCTTCGATTTGATACACTATGAGCTTGAAATGGAGTTCGTATGAGAGAGTCATGTAATTCGAAAGTTTCAATATATTATTAATAAATAATATTATTTTAATTATTAATTATTATTATTTTAATTATTAATAATTAAACCGGGTCTGACCGGATTTGAGTGTAGGTTGATCTTAGTTAGAGAAGAAAACCCTAAGGGTATTTTGGTCTTTTTGTTATAAAATGAAAATTTTCATCCAAAATCTAACACTGTTAGGGCAAAGTGTAAAAAAACGCAATTAGAGATAGTAAAATGTAAATTTTTTTTTTAGTTGTAGTAAAATGTAAAAGTGATCATTTTAGCTGGGGCAAAGTGTAATTATCCCTAATTTTAACTTATGATACAAGGGCATTCAATTGACGACTTCGTTCGAGAAAATAAAAATAAGAGCCAATGAATAAATCAGATCAAATTTCTGGGTACTCTCTCTGAGGGCTTCTTCTACAACTCTATAACTAAAAAATTGCAATTTATACACACAAACTTTCTTGCTGACGGCTCGCGATTCCTTCGAACCTTGCTACGACGAATCGCTGTCCGGAAGCGAGCAAGTCTTCGTCCGAATCGACAAAAAATGTCTCCTACAACGGCAGCGACGATGACGATTGTGATCTGAATCTGGTGCTCTTTAACGCTTTCGGAGGCGACTACAAGCCGAGAGTGTCACTGGAAGACCGACAATTTCTGTGTACTCGATTGAACCAGTCCATGTTGAAATAAATCAGATGCAGCCTCCGATTAAATCAGTTCATGTTGACGAAACTAGCGGAATCTCTTCCCTCTTCCACTCCTCATAACAAATCGAGCCTAAACCTCCAATTTTAGGCAACCATGGATTGAACAGAGATTTTTTCCCAACACTTGGGTTCGATTGATTTTCTCAGATCTGGTCAATGGGTGCTATTTTTCCTTCTCTTATGGTTTTGCCTGAGAGTGATTCAAGTTTTCGGTGGTAGCCAAGCCGTTGTTATATGGGTCCTTGTCAATTAATTTTCTCGCATATGGGCAATTGGTTCTTGTCGTTCTCTGCAAAAGAAGAGAGTGAGAGGAGAGAGTAGTTGAAGAAGAGGGTAGAAATGTAATTTCATTAGTTATTTTTAATTTCTTTCATTTATTTATATGAAAAGTCAAATATGTCCTTAAACCTTCAGTTCAATTTGATATTAATTAAAGGTAAAATCACCTTCTCATAATAATAAAATAAGGGATATAATTTAAATTTTATATAGAGAGACATTTTAAACTAGCTAAAAAATTCTTGCGGTGCTTTTAATTTTTTTTTTAAAGTTCGGTTTGGTGAAAGTAAAAAGGGTCAAACTCCAGTATAGTAAATTATGATTATCCATTTAATTTACATTATATTAAGCTAGATAACCCATTTAGCTCTTAAAGTTTGTACGAAATTTGAAAAGATATCGTTCGACCTGTAAGCTTATTTATTAGGAGTTTTCAGATTTAAACTTATAAATACAGAAAACGGTAGTTAAAATGAGATGGTGATGGTGGCTCCATCTCCATGTAAAGTTAGTGAATCATCCAAATTGGTCATGTACATATGTATGAGCCAGCAACTACATGATTTGTTGGGTCCCATACATGTGCCCTAATAAGCCCGTGGCCCTACCTTTCTTGTACATCTAAATGGCTTCCGTGTGACGAATAAAGAACACAACTTTTAAGACCCTATTTCCATGCCATCGTATATAAAAGATAAATTGCAAATAATATTGAGCATTGTGATGTTTTGTAGGAAAATATCATGTATTTTATTAACAGGAAATGATATACAAGTGAACCCGAAACTTAACTTTTCTAACTCATGTACAATCAAGTTTGATATATTTTTTTTTTTTGAGTAAAAGACACAAAACTACATCCAACAGTACCCAAAAGACACTTAACTATATCATTTTTCAAAACCGACAGTGAGCTACACACAAATATTATTAATTGACTGATAGCACATGTCGTTAGAATTTCTGCTAAAATCTGTTAAAATTTGAGGTAAAAATACGAAAATGCCCATGGCCAGACTTCAAATTTTCAAAACCATGTCATTGTGAGAATTTTGGTTGTTTCTCCCACAACCGTGGCTCAAGCTTCGTCGGCCTCGTCTGCGACCTCCGACCGACTTCTCCAATCGTCCTCGGCTCCTCGCCGCTAACAGGAGACTCGCCGGAGCTCGTCGCTGGAGTCGTCGCCGGAAAACAGAGTAATTACTAATAATTTTGAAATAATTATAAATTAAAAAATCAAAGAAAAGAAATAGAATAATTATTAATATATACCTTGGAATTGCAAGCTTTCTCCTCTGATCCAAGCCATGAAATGAGTCCGGCGATGGCTCTGTTTTCCGGAGGTGAGAATATGATAGTTTTACATGGTATTAGAGCATGATTAAGCTGAGTTTAAAAATCTATTGCAAGCAAGAATCAGGATATGCAATTTACTTCATCGTAGATTTTTTTTTCAAAATTATTAATAATTACTCTGTTTTCCGGCGACGACTCCGGTGACGGGCTCCGGCGAGTATCCGGTCAATGGCGAGGAGCCGAGGATTACTGGAGAAGTGGGTCGGAGGTCGGAGACGAGGCCGGCGAAACTTGAGCCACGGTTAATGGGAAAAACAACCAAAATCCTCATAATGGCATGATTTTGAAATTTTGAAGTCTGGCTAGGGACATTTTCGTCTTTTTACCTCAAATTTTAACTGATTTTAACAAAAATTCTAACAGCAGGTGCTATCTGTCAATTAATGATATTTAGGTGTAGCTCACTGTTCGTTTTGAAAAATAGGGTAGTTAAGTGTCTTTTGGGTATTGTTGGGTATGGTTTTGTGTCTTTTACCCTATTTTTTTTTCACCCAAATTCCTAATTTTTTTTTATATTTAATCACGATTAGAGGTATTAAAAATAAGACTGTCCATTTTAAACCAAACCCCGACACCAAAGCGAGAACAAACCAAATCAAAACCAAAAAATCGAAAACCATGGATCATAATTCGATTATAGTTTCTTATCAACGAATCAGGAAAACTCATGTAGCATCTAAATGGAAATCCTGTACGTATCAAGATTCAAATTCAGGACCTTATATATATTAATGTGAGCTCCTTACCACTTGGTACAACTTGTAACTAAACCAGATTTCTACTTACCACGTGTTGTACCCAACATCATCCACGTATCATGAAGAGACTTATTTTATTCTCACAAACGAGATCGTTTAACTCCACACACAAAATCCTACCTAAATAATATAGATTTCATTGTGGATTTTTTAGACATTTAAAGTTAATGTCTTAATTAACATTAGTTTAAATGGATAAAAAATTGGACCTAAATATCAGGCCATAAAATTTGGTTGGTTCGACTTAAGCCAAAAACCGAACCATTTTTTACTGGTTAAATACCAACCTTTTAATTATACACGATTTTGGTTATGATTTTAAAAATTATAAAATCAAAGTTATCGGTTTGGTTCGACTTTGGATCCTTTAGTTCGGTTAACAGGACCATGAACAACCTTAACTAAAGAAGAGAAAATTTTGAACTTGTGTCGAATGAAAAAGAAAATTTGAACTTGGGTAATAACTATGTTAGAATTATAAAGTTTTTGGTGTTCCTAAGTTTCATTTTCCCAGTAATGTCAGAAATATAACGTAAATTTTGTTTTTCTCTTATAAAATGTATTCCTATAGGGTTAATGTTATGTGATACTTACCTACTTTATAAATTGAACATATGATATTTTATCATAAACTTAATAAAATTGGATGAAAAACCATCATCTATCCTCATGTGCCAGGATATACAGTTAACTATTTCTTTTAGAAAAATGACAAAATGATGTTATATACCAGGAATAATGACACTTTGATATACCTAATTATACCGAAATAACACTTTTATACTCTAACTATTTTTCTCTATTTTTTAGTACCCTAACAAATTTTTTTATGACAACATACCTCTAAAATGTCTAAAATACCCTTGGTGTAAGAAACTATAAATTAAATTGGTTCAATTTTTTTATCTCTGGTTCAATTTGATTTGTACTTAAGATGCAAATACAATTATGCATGAAAATATAAAATTAAATTTGAACCATTTCAAATATGGTTTCATAAATTATATTGGCTAGTTTTATTTTGATTTCTTAAATTATTTTTCTCTATTTTTTAGTACCCTAACAATTTTTTTTATGACAACATACCTCTAAAATGTCTAAAATACCCTTGGTGTAAGAAACTATAAATTAAATTGGTTCAATTTTTTTATCTCTAGTTCAATTTGATTTGTACTTAAGATGCAAATACAATTATGCATGAAAATATAAAATTAAATTTGAACCATTTCAAATATGGTTTCATAAATTATATTGGCTAGTTTTATTTTGATTTCTTAAATTATTTTTCTCTATTTTTTAGTACCCTAACAATTTTTTTTATGACAACATACCTCTAAAATGTCTAAAATACCTAAAATACCCTTGGTGTAAGAAACTATAAATTAAATTGGTTCAATTTTTTTATTTCTGGCTCAATTTGATTTGTACTTAAGATGCAAATACAATTATGCATGAAAATATAAAATTAAATTTGAACCATTTCAAATATGGTTTCATAAATTATATTGGCTAGTTTTATTTTGAGTTCTTAAATCAGAGTATTTTAATCATTTTAGCATAGATTGTCACAAAAAGTTTGTTAGGGTACTAAAGAAGAGACAAAAATAGTTAAGGTATGAAAGTGTCATTTCGCTATGGTTAAGTGTAACAAAGTGTCATTATTCTTATATATTATAACACTTTTATAAGAGAGTGTTGTGTACTTTGTTAATGACAAAAAATGCTATGAATTTCAATTTTACTAAGCAAATGTATATATTTGTATAAAATGACAAAATTGTCCCTAAAACTGATAATTTTATTTAATAACTTTTAAGACTTCCCTAATAATTTTATAAAACAGTTTTTTAATTTAAAAATTTTGATGATACAAATTTTAGTGCAAAAATATTTTTTAGAAAATTTTTAAACATATTTGTTTCTATAAAAAGTAAATCTTGATTTTAAAGATAGTTTCGTTATTTTTTATACAAATACGCTTATTTTGCACAAACAATAAAAAATTAGAACACATTTTTATCATTAATAAACCACACATCACCTTATTGTAAAAGTATGGTAACATGTGACATATTTTTCTTGTTTTTCCTTATTTTTTAAATTCTGAAACTAAACTCGACCTCTCTCAATCTAACCTGGGCTCAATTTGTGAAGCTCTCAAGAGAGATAGAACACCAATCATCATCTAGTTCGGGGAGACCGTGCAATCGATGATTTCTTGTGGCTTGGAAAACAAGTGGCTACAACCGTTTTTATAGTTATGAAGACTCATTATTTGTGGAAGATATGAGTTTTGAATATGTTTTCTTTAGTATTATTTTTATTTAATGTATTTGTGTTGTATGTTGGATTTTAAATTTATTCTATAATTAAAAACTATGTCTAATTTAAAATTTTTTTTCTAAATTAAGAATATTATTTTTCTCAGTGCGGTCTGTCCCTAAATTTAAGGTTTGGAGTCTCGTCCAATTGGTAAGGTACGCAGCTGTGATTTCGCATGTGCACGACCCACATGAGCTTGCCGGGCGACAAAGAAGCTCACGGTGGTTGCGATTTGGGGTGTTGAAACTCTCTTGATTTTGTGACGGTTTTTGGTTGGAACTCGAGTTTTGTTTCTTTTGGCTCAAAGTCTTTGGAATTGGCAATGGTAGGGATGAGAGGGCATTATTTTGATATCACGTGGGAGGGGAGACAGGTACGTGAGGGGGTCAGTGGAGGTTGGGCAGAGAAAACCCGGCGATTGGCTTGTTCTGAGATCGAGGGCAGACAGATACAGGAGGGGCTCATTGGAGGTAGGGTAGGAAAATTTTGGCGATTTGATTCTTGCGGCTTTTGTTGGTTGATGGCTTGGTACTGGGAGATATCATGAACTATCTTGCGTCGATTGGAAGATTTATGCAAGCATATCGAACTAGGGGGTCTTGGTTTTCTTAAACTTCAATACGTTCTCGTGGCGTCTTTTTCGGCTAGTTGGGGGTACAGATGGCACTTGGATCTTGTTTTGGGAAGAGGAGTAGAGTGGATCGTTTTATTTCGCAAGTTTATTTATAGGGTGGAGTACTAGGGGTTTGTTCTAAGTGTTTTCAGGGTGGTTCTTGTAACAGATTTGCGGAGAGTCACAACCCATTCGAGGTAGAGGCCGCGAGTTGCGCTATCAATTATTATGTTTTTCGTTGTCGGTGTGGTTCTTGTATTGGATTTGCAGAGAGTCTTAACCCATCAGAGGTGGAGGCCGCGAGGTTGCAAGAGACATATGACGTTGCACTATCTTGTATTTCACTCGTTGTTATTATAATTCTAAGACTTGTGAATTAACCAGGTTTGCTTTAACTAATAGTAGCTGGGATCATGGTGCGGAGTCTGTCCCACCATCTGGTACTTTGAATGTCTGGTGTAATACTGTTAGTTATTTTATAATTGAATAATATATTGCGTTTATCTCTAAAATATAATATTATTATTTATAATTTTTTAATTCAAATATAAAAATTGTCGTCACTTCAGAAATTATTTAAACAAATTAAATTAAAATAATAATAAATAGTTTAAAATTAAAAAACTCAACGAAATTAAAAGATATTTTATTCAAAAATGATGTGTAATGTTTGTCACACGTTAACTCTCACACATAAAAAGGAGGAATTTTCTTGTCAAACATTACCATGCAAACCAAACAGACTGTCGATAGGGTGCTGGCGAAACCTCGCATACATGCCGATTCGGATGGAAACGAACGTCTTCCGCCTCAAACTCCATTGCACCCCTTGTCACACAACTTCGGTTCACAAGTCTAGACCTATATCGAAACCCTCTTTTCGATATTTTATAGGGTTTGCTTTTCCCACTCAACTTTCTTAGTGATTTTTGTCAGAAACTTGCCTCTTAACCTTGTCAAAGGTTGACTTCAGCAACTACCAGTGTATGACGATCTAATCTATTCAATTTTTTAATGCTAGTGCACCTAGTGGTAATCCATATTGTTTCATCGACTATAGTCACATAATCGAATCATCCTATATTTGTACAGATGCCACTAACTTTTTCTTGGGTGGTTGGCGTCTTCTAGTTGTTCTGGCACGCTCTCTAAGCCCTACTTATTCGCTGTCTGCACCAGAGCACACCTTGCGGATGCACATATCTTCGATTCCAGGCTCATTGCCTAGTTTATTCGCATTGGCACATTGATTCCAGGATCATTTCCTAGTCTATTAGTTTCTCAGAATTCCATTGTAAAGAATACATTGGTCGTGTCTACACCCGCGGTTCTATGTCTTTCCCGAATGCACTAATAGAATGATAATAGGAGGTCGGTTTATATGAGTCGAAGTATCAGTACTTCCTCTAATTGATTTGACGATGGATTCCATTACAAGCATTGCTATGTCAACGGGAAACCTTCTCGCGTTCCACCCTTGGTCCACAGGTGGTAACTGCTTCAGAAGGGCTCTCGCCCTAGTTCACATCACGATGCACACTGCGACATCTTGACATGTCAACGTCAAGATCAAAAGACAATGGTTCACAGTGTAAGTATGTGGAACCATCTCGATTCCAACTATTCCCTTCCTTCGGGCCTCTTATCTGGCCGATCTAGTTCATTTTATGGGAAAGAACTTGGATTAGGAGTGCCCTAGATCTCAAGACTCGAATAAAGCAATATCGATCCCCTCATCATTATGTATTCAACCTTTGGTCCATGAGAGTGTTGTATAGGTCGGAATTTTTGTATTACGAAAATCCTCCACAAAAGAACTAGCTACTAGAGGGACAAAATCGGGCTCCCCCCTGATGCTCGGTCAATATCTACATCACAGAATTTATCCGGGACTACTTGTAGCCTCTACTTCTCTAATTGCATCTCTCTCGCCTAACGACATCTTGAACACCTATGCCTCCCACCTAGTTAGCCTCCCTAATGAGTTATTGGCTCAAAAGATCTTAGTTTGAAATGAGAAGATCCAACCTCATCCAATAAGTTATTTAAAAACCTACCCCTTAGGGGATACCTCTGTTAGAATTGTGCTTTAGTCTAATGTAATAAGTTAATCTATATTGTAATGTTTTATCATTTTTCGATCTAATAAAAATGGCATTATATTACTAATGTGTTGTAGTAATATATTGAATGTAATTTGATCTATATCATTATGTGTATAACCACTAATAGTAGAACTGTAGATCAGAAAGAATTACATTTGATGAGTCCCTGATCAGCTAAGTTTTTTCAAGAAGCGATCAGTATGAGACCAACTCCTTGTGATCACGCTCTACTTATCATGGCAAAGTATCAGGTCGATGGTATTGGACGACCCGATGGTAAGTATGCAGCATAGACACTGTCATGAGATATTCACAGGTCATAGCTTGTCATTATATCCTAAGACCAAGGAGTCTTTGTGTGCACTGTGTAATGAATCTCTAAGTTTGACCTAGTCTAACACTACCTGTAAAAGGGTAGCAATAACGGCTCTGACTGGCTTGGTTATGAATTACATTAGTGAACTCGAAAAACGTCTGATGGATTTATCACTCATACTCCGGTATGGGAAAGATATCCGTTTAGGCCACTTGATAAGTATGACTGAAGGAATACGGATGACCCCAATTTTCAAAAGGATAACGACAATATGCCAAAGAATCCTAAAGACAGTCTTCCCCTGGGATTTATCCAAATCGATGCAGGGGATACCTTTGTATCAGTTTTCAGTCATCTCAGATATCAAGAAACAGTGATTGATAAATTAGGATGACGGTTCTATGCCTATTAATCAATCTGGATATCGGTTTGATAAAATGACAGTGACATGTACGATAACAGGTTAAGTCGAATCGTCGATAATCACAGACGTTGGGTAATCATAATGTCTTGCTAGAGGCCACTTATGATGGAAAGGGTAAAATAATAATTTTACCAGTCTGCCAACGGGTCGTGAGCCTAGAGGGTCACACACTTTAAGTACATTATGTAGCAAAACAAGCTTGGATGGTAATTGGGAGAATACGCTTTTCAATTTAGTCAAATTGAAAGCGATTCAGTTGATTTTTGGCCTAGGTTTATTGACCAGACGGTTGAAGAAATCAAATTAAAGAGATTGGACCGGTTTAGCTAAACCATTTAATTAGAACTCAATTTAAATGAGTTTAATTAGGTTTAGCTAAGTGGGCTTAAAGTCCATTCTTGGTTTTAATTAATAATGGGGCTTAAGTGTAAATAAGGGTTTTAAAGGGGTTTAATTATGTGATTTAATAGTTTATTAAAATCAGATTTTTAATCACATTATTTTATTCCAAAAAAACCCTAATATTTTCGGCCCCTCTTCCTCTCTTCTTATCGCCCCTCCCTCTTCCACCATCCTTGGTGTTCTTGCTCGATTCTACACACAACGCTAGTAAGATTGTGTGTAGAAACCTTAGTCAAGGTGTTGTGCTTGTGTGGAAAACCTAGATAACACATTTATTTTGTGTTTTAGTCGATTTACAAAGGTAATTTTCAGATCTGATAATATAATATGCATGCTGAATTTTTTCATAATAAGATCTATTCAAATCGATTTCCATGGTTAATTTCAAGTCCGATGCATGATATTAATTGCTTGGAACCCATGAAAATCCTTCAATCTCCCTCTCACACCGACCCACATTCTTAGGCCAAAATTTACATTTGATTAAGATAAAACAGGGTTGATCGATCGTACTTTCCAAGGTAACTTTTTCTCTCCCCCCGCCCCAATCGCGTCTACTAAATCCTCTGCCTGGGGAAACAGGCCAGAAAAATCATCCAAAGTAGAAATTGTTGGTAGCTTTCATTTGTTCCACACGAACAAACTTTATTTAATTCATGAGACAAAATTGATGTGTATGTTTTCCACCCTATTTTTCGATCTTCTGACTTTTCTGATGATTACGAGTTTGTTTTTCACCATCCCAAGATGCTTATGGTGGTTTTATTTGTCTTTGACATGCAAGATTTTTTCATGTTGTTTCGTCATCTTCTAGATATAATTCGATCAATTAGATTGGGAGCCACACTACTCTAGCCAGTATTTTTTATATCTTTAATGTTGACGCCCTATATTCTTCGCCAATTTTTTGTTTCCTTACGGATGGTCATCTCATAACTTATTTCGGAGTCACCAAACATGGCTGATGATTTTAATACAGTCTAGAATTTTAATACGAACATAGTCAAATATTCTCATTTTAATCATATTTGTTCCTGAGTTTTGTAGTATTTAGATTTATTTCTACCATAATTGCTTCACGGTGGTTTCAGGTATATTTTCATTTGAAACGTATCAATTTGGAATGAAATTTGGGAGAAGACGAGGGAAGGGGAAAAACTGGCCAAACCTTCCGAGCCTGTCATTTGAGCCTGTCGAGTCCAACTCAGTAGGTTAACTCGGAACCTTAAACCGCGCAATCGACCGAACTTGAAGGCACCATAACTTATTTATCTAAAGCCAAATGGGGCGATACATACACAATTTAAAGAAGATTGAAGTAGCCTACAACTATGAAGAAGAAATTTTCATCATCAGAGGTCTAGCATTGCCGATTTTCAGAGCAAGAAGAGACTGCATGTACTCGCGCCCATCATCTGTCGACCAATTTTGCAATTGCCATAACTTTCTAATCCAAAGTCCAAAGGAGGAGAAACTTGTGCCAAATTAAAAAAATCTGAAGGGGCTACAACTTTTAAGGAGGGAGATTTGCTCATCTGAGGTCTACATTTGAAGGTATAGGACGCATAAGACCTGCGAACAATCTGCTGGACTTCCTAGTGGACTTTCGGTATGTTAGGTATTATACAATAATATTAACAAATTGCGGAAATTAAATAATTATATATAATACTGAATTATGACAACAAAAAATATACATGAACGTTTACAGAATATTTGATACAAACTCGGGAAATAATTCGAGGTGTGTTGGACACTTTCCTTAAAGTGTATTCGCTCTCCCTCGGGTGTTGGAATCAATTAGCATACATCTCCCAGGACACAAAGACTTCGAACTAGCACCGTACCAAAGTTCTAGTTCCGGCGAACTTGAACTTGTGTCTTTCTCTATCACCGACTTAGGAAGAATACTTGAGAACAAAGAAAGAGATGAAGAACAAGAACTCATATTCTTGGTTATGAGATGAGTGAAAAGAGAAGAGATGTTTTATAGTCTTCAACTCTTCAACCAAAAGACATTAAATCAATGTAAATAAATGAAAAAATTGAACGGTTTGTAACATACAATCAAGAGAATCAAATGCCCATAATGAACATTTTATCTCATGAATAAATAAAATTCATTTCAATTTCATTCAGTTAGGATAAATATAATTATTTAATTATATTTTCCAACAATCCTCCACATGAATGAAATTGAGCGATACCAAAAATAAACGACTCAAAATAGGCACGAGTAGACTCGACACAATATGGTGATAGATTCTACGGTCAATACCTGTATATGATAGGTAGGGGGTACCTTTGAACATTCCCTTGTGAAAACATGTCGACTTTACTGGCTGACCAATAGACGCGATGTCCTTGAATTGTTCTGCCATTTGTGTAAATGATAACATGTCTCACACAGGTATCTTCCTGACCCACGTTCGGTTCTCATGGTTTCATTTTGGTCGTGAAAATCGTCCTGTTTCTGCAAGAGTTTCTAAAGGTTTTAGCCTCGCAATCGTCCTTTGAAGTGACCCCATTTCTCTCTCACATAGGTGATTTCTTATTTAAGAGTAACCCGCTTTACTCCGCTTGAAACATCAATATTTTCGACGCGTAAGAATCATTAAAAGCTCAATTGCTTAACCTTTCCACGCGGGTGTCACTGTTTGCATCATAGAAATAGGACTGGGGGAACCCCCACAGTGACCTTACCAGTCTTAAAAATTAGGTTGTCTATTTGAACCATGATCTTGAGATCTCCATTCAACATGGTTGGGTTTCCTTTGTCTCGACTATACAATTTCATGGGCTTAAGACCCATTTCTTTAGATACCTTCTCAACTTGATCTTCATTTAACAAGTTGATCACTAGTTCCACGATATTTTCTTTAGACCTTATGTAGTCAATGCTCATTGCACCATAGTTGAGAAGTTGATTAACAACATTATGTCTTCGACATACATGTCTAGATTTGTTGTTATTCATTGTCCTTGATAATATCCTTTAACAAATATTTAGACTTTCATGTCTATTCAACATATTCACAAACTCAGATTCCATTGTGAATTTACTCATTGTAGTTTGTTCGAAGGATTTACATATTATGGCAACACCATTCGACCAATTGATATAAGATATTCAACTTGTCTATGTTATTCTCTTACACTTCTTGAATATCTATTATTATGTAGACTATAATCAAGATTCAATCATAAATACATTAGAATATATTCTCATAATAACATCGTAATATCCAAATTTTGGATAATTCATGTATCTTGTTGGTCTACATAAGAAGGATGTAACATCCCCTATGTACATGTCATTTTAAGTACATGATATTGCTTATTAGTTTTGTATACTCATTTTGAGAGATACTTTCGTTTTTATTATTTCACAAGTGTTAGCTTAAATCAATAGGATATTATAGCTAAACACCATCTCATTCGTTGAACTTGCCAAATTTTATCAATATCGTGTGACCGATAAGTTTGCTTTTCTTGCAACTTTGATTCCCATATTCTTGACATTTGACACACTTATTGATAAGGAATCTCCTTGAGAACATAATGATGTCAAATATCTTTCATGTCACTAATTAGGTGCATGTTTAAGTCCGTCTCACGACTTCACAAACTCACACTAATTTAGTTCTCACGTAGAAGTTAAATATAACATCTTTATAAGTGTTATATTTAGCTTCTATCATACAAGTTAGAAATTCATCAAATGATTTTCCAACCTTCCTCTTTTGATAAGTCTAGACTTTTCTATTTTATAATGCTCTTAAGAACTTGTCTCACAATCCTCAAGAATTCATTTAGATGATCTCGTTTCATCTCGTTTTTTCTGAATATACCAATTCCAGACTTTAATATAATATTCTTGTGTATATGGAGATTTTTTCAAATGATATACAAGAACTTTAATGCACTACTACTTTGTGCATATCGGACGAAGACACATTAAACATTTTTTTTGGAGTCGAAGTCTAAACTTTGTTAAGCACCGCCACACTTTCAAGTAGCCACAGAAAATTTTTCTTCCTCTTATTAACTCAAATAAAGTTTTATCAACTTTCTTTGCATTACCTTATTCAAATGTAATTTGCTGAAAAATCACCGTTCCCACAAAATTCAAGATTATAATCTTTTGCGGTGACCCAAAACTTATAATATCTCATATATCTCTTATAAAGTGTGATCATATATTTCCAGCAAAATCATTGAATATTTTTTTTTGGATACACATGTATACCAACAATTTAACATATTCATCTTAAAGTCATTTCGTCCCATGAACATGATTATTGACGTTATCCTCGTTATTGCTTTTGAGCAAATATACACAACAATATTTTGTATTATCAAACTGAAAGTCACAGAATATTTATTCCCACCACTTATTCGAGAAAATCATCAATCACAATCTCCATGTGAATTTGCTCAAGAGGTTCAACTTTTCTTTCAACAATTTGAAAGACATTCTAGTTTCTTTCATTTACACAAAATTCACATTTGTGTTTGTTTACCAATCTTGAAAGATGGTAGATGGTTCAAGTGAATTAATCTACATATAAATTATAGCTCACTTGACCAAGTCTATCACTTCACATCAATGGAAGATTTTATTTTATTCTTATCATTTTGTCTAATGACATATTTCATTCATCATCATCATGCCATCGGTTAAATAACCTATATACATTTCAATTTTGGACAAACAACTTTCAATAAATCAATTACACTATTAAAACCATGAGTAATAAGGAATGCCTCAATGAAATTGTCATCATTCTCATGTCACACATACAACTTATTTGATCATTGTCATGACATATTTCAAAACAATATTTTGAGGTGACATAAGCGCATATGTACACACTCTCCCAATCATCAATAATCTTTAGATTAAAATTTTCAATTCTATCTAAATAAGCATCGCTTCAAACAAACATGTCAAGTCAACCCTTTTGGGATTTAATAGCCCAAAGTTTATTTAGAGATTAGAACATAACTAGATCATCACTTATATCTATTATGGTGATCTCATAACTTTATTAATATGATCTCAAACTAATCATTATCAACTCAAGAATGAAAACATTATTTTATTCAACTTATTCATATTCATATTGATATGATTTATCTATCAATAAATCAAAACAATTAATCATATTAAAGTATGATTTTTCAACACGTGAATAACATCGTTATCTTTAAATTCAGGATTCATCAATCCATGAATGACACAACTAATTTTCACTGCGTTGATCATGCCCAACTCATATTTATGAGTTTGTGAATGAGATCATTATATCATTCAACTTATATGATTCATCAATTCATGATGATCAATTTAAAATAAGAATAATTCAAATTAATCATATAATTATAATTTTCAACTAATGAATAAATTCAATATTCATTACTCATATTCAATTTCATTGAAATGATTAATTATTACATGAGAAAACTCATCATTTAATTCATGTTAATCAATTCATATGATTTAACAAATCATATTTTCCTTACCATTCTCCAAAATTCTTTAATAATTTCATTCACTTGTACAATGAACATTTACCGAAAACATTAAAATATTTAATATATAGTTTTTAAGTACATGAGAATCAAATTCTCCTCTTTCACTTTTGAGGTTCTTCATTTACAATATTTGGTAAACTCAATATGTGTACCATCTTTTCTCAGCTTATTTCAAAAATTAAATCAATAATCTTTTCAAGCCCTCCGACATATTTCTTTTCTTATTAATCATTCGTATTTCATGGTACACATTTTACAAAAACTATACAATACATAGTTTTGAGTACAACATGATAAATTTCTTTCTCTTTCAATATTGAGGTTCTTTGTGTACCATACATGGTGAATCTAATGTGACCACCATCTTTTGTCGTCTTCTTTCAACGATAAAGTCGACAAATCATTCAAGTCATTTGACATATCACATCGAAACAAAAATTGATATATTAGTGGTAGACACTCGTGTCTTAAACTCACTTGAAATTTGACCCAAAGGTACATTCCCGGCCTCAGCTATATTGACATATTATCCAATATTTATCATAAGATTAATTAGGCAAGCAAATTAATTGCTCCCATCATCAAGCTCTTGCTTTCAATAATTTTTTTTATAAAAAATTGAAGCAATCCCAATACTCGAGATAAATATATTTCATCCTTTGTTTTCCATCTCTAACACAAGAAAAACAAACTCATTAGTATTTGTAAGATTATAAATTAATTCACATGACGCAATTATCGTGTTTCAATGATTTATTCAAATTTGGAGCAAATATGAAACTTTATTTTTGTATCCAAAAGATTCATGTATTCCAACTTTTATATCTACAAAATGAAATGAAATCATTAGTATTGTAAAATATAAACCATGCAAAATTTCATATAACAAAATATGAACCTTCTTGAATCTGCAACCTGTTAAAACTCAAGAGAACGATACACTTTAAGATTGTTAGGTATCATACAATAATATTAACAAATTGCGGAAATCAAATAATTATAAATAATAATGAATTATGACAACAACAAATATACATGAACTTTTACAGAATATTTGATACAAACTCGGGAAATAAGTCGAGGCGTGTTGCACACTTTCCTTAAAGTGTATTTGCTCTCTCTCGGGTGTTGGAATCAATGAGCGTACACCTCTCAGGATACACCGACTTCGAACTAGCACCGTACACCAAATGTCTAGTTCCGGCGAACTTGAACTTATGTCTTTCTCTATCACCGACTTAGGAAGAATACTTGAGAACAAAGAAAGATATGAAGAACAAGAACTCATATTCTTGGTTATGAGATGAGTGAAAAGAGAAGAGATGTGACTATCTATTTATAGTCTTCAACTCTTCAACCAAAAGACTTATTAAATCAATGCAAATTAATGAAAAAGTTGAAAGGTCTGTAACATAAACAATCAAGAGAATCAAATGCCCATAATGAACATTTTATCTCTTGAATAAATAAAATTCATTTCAATTTCATTCAATTAGGATAAATATAATTATTTAATTATATTTTCCAACACGGTGCGCACTTTGTGGAGAGTAGTTTGAATACTCTTCCTATATGCCACTTTCCTGCACGTGGGCATGACAATTCTGGGGTATAGTTCTACAATAGTGGTGGACTAAGAAAATATTCACGTCTTCTCCTCTGGCTTTACTGCAGTGCGAGGAATCATTGTGCTGCAAAAGAAGGCTCATGTGTGTTTGGGGCATGATTGGGGCATGATTTGTTATTTGGGTATCTGATAGGTACTGATAGTAAAGAATGCTAGAGTTTTCCGTATTGACACCATTTTCTCGGAAGAGTTTTTTTCCATTGCAAATTTACGTATGCTCTGCTTCAGACGCATGAGGACAATCTAGATTTCTTTTGTTTATTGGTTCCTTTACCCCTGTATTGCTCTGTAATTTTATTTTTTTGTGATTCTTGCATGTATATTCTTCAGCGTCCGAGTCTAGAAAGTTTTTCCCTTTTGTTTTCTCTCAGACTTCTTGGAATATCTGGCGAAGTTTCGTCAATTTTTAAAATTACATTTTATAATAATTAAGAAAATATACAGCACATTTTCCAAATTAATGAAGTGCATGACACTTTTTTAAAATTATAGCTTATGTGTACATGCGCAATCCACATAAGAGCACATGGTTTGTCATTTGTGTGATAAGGACATGCGGCACATTAATTCTTGTGTTGTACATGTGGCACTTTGAATGTCTTTTTTGTTGTTCAAATTAAGGAACAAGAATAATGGTCTCTCACCTTTGCTTGTGGGGATTCTTTTGTCCCTTCTCTTACATTTCTCATGACTTTTCAAACATTTTCACGTAGAAATTGACAAACTAATATACAGTTATTGAATGGTTTAATTCGGGTCGTCTATCCACTCTGATAATATTCATTACAAACCAAAACTTCAGTTAACCCAATTTTCACCTTTTTAGCAAAGATTATTGAGTGCTTGATCTTTTACTTTGTAATTTCTTATTAGTGTGATACCTAGCAGATCTTTCACGCGTAAATAATTAGACAGACATTTATTCAAAAATATCACTTACATTTTCTTTTGAAAACAAAATATCTATTACATTTATTATTATGCATATTAAATTAAGTATAAATCTAAATATTATAAAAAGACTCGAACTTTGTCTTATTGAATTCCTAACAAAACATCGTATTGAATCTCTAGCTTGATGTACAACTCCAATATTTTTCTTATTCAAATGTTTATAACTAAAGCACTAAAATGAAATTTCCAAGGTGACACTACAATAGTTTGAGATTCGCACGATTGATTGAGAGCTCTTAGTTTCGAATCCCATTGTGGTCAAAATAGAAAAGAGTTTGTTCCTACCTCAATCATTATATTTCTTTTGTGGTCGTACCTACTATATGTCTAAATTTAAGAATACAATATAATTAAAGAAACACTACGTGTAGCATTGATCCATCAATGCCCCGTCAAAATCCAAGTTACTGCCTATTATAATAACAACCATATTTTATCACAATCCCATAAAATATTTTTTTCATTTAATGTTTAATTTTGGTTTTAAAAATTATAACATAAGTTTATAAATTGTTCTAAAATTAGGTGTAATATTGTGCAATTTATTCTTATTTGAGTCTCATTAAGTTTTGGATTTCTTTTTCCTTGTTACGGGAAAATGACATTTTTGCTGGCCGAACTCCTAAGTCTTTTTATCGTGGTCAAACATTCTATACTAACTCTCGGTATTTATATACATTTCTGAGTGTTTGTGTTGATTTTGTATTTCGTTTCCTTACTTTTAAAATTTTCTTGCTAACAAAAATAAGTTTGGACTTGTTACTTTTATCTTAATTAGCTCAACTTTGTCGTTGCATAAACTAAATTAGGACAACTGTCCCATGATCAAGTATGAATTGGAATATTTTACTATGATGACTATTTAAAAAATATTTTAGGAGTTATTATAATATTTAAAATATATTTTTATTCATAGCCTCAACGGGTGTTAGATTATATTATCATTAGGGTTAAGTCCCATTAACGTTAGTCCATTAAGAAGTCTAATGCATTAAAGTTTCCTTATTCTATTGTGTATTAGGGTCACATATTTAGTTTCATCTATAGCTTATATAAAGGGCTATCTCTAATTGTATTTGACAACAAGAATAATAATATTTAAAGATATATAAGTTAATATGGTATCAGCGCAACGGGAAAAGTTCCCGTCAACCTTTTATCTAATAAATGTGCCCCACCCAAAAGTCGGGGTTTGTTGCACGTATGAGCTCTAGAATTACTACGATTATCCGAGTAGCAGGTACCATCAAACAAACTATAACTGATTTAATAAATCATTCGCAGTTTCATAGTATGAATTTGTTTATACTTACACATGTATAGCTTAATTTTTGATACAAGCATATGACTAATGGCAAGATTAGCCAGGTAGCATTCTTCACGGACAAGTCGATGTACGCATAAGCACGCTAACCGGGTAGGTGGGTGTGTCATTGCACGCACGAATGTCGTTTAGAAATTTCAATGATGCGTCGCCGGCACGAAGGCCGTGCAATCCGTTGAGTTATCATGAATCATCAAAGATTATCACAGATCGTATCCATTTAGTCTAGCCTAAGAGCCCCTACTCAAAGTGTTAAAGCTATACCATAATTTAGAATCCGACACGTGTACATCTCTGTAATCCAGAATGTTATCCCGTAATTCAGAAATTGGCACGTGTATATCCCGAAATTCGGAAAAGCTATTAAAGATTATTCAAACGTTATCAAAGTTCGTCTGCATCCACCATTTTTGGCAAATGCGCCCCACTCAAATGTTATCAAATTGTTTAAAAATTATCAAATTTTGCCTTCATCCACCAGTTCTGGTCAATGAGTCCCCACTCAAAGACTTTAAAGTGTTCAAAGGTATCAATAGTTAAAGTGTTCAAAGTAATAAAAGGTATCAAAGTGCTCAAAACGGTCAAAAGGTTCAAGTTAAAACTCAATATAATTTATACCGTATTGAGTTTGAGGGGGCTGTTAAATTATATTACCATTAGGGTTAAGGCCCATCACAGTTAGCCCATTAAAAAGTTTAATGCATTAAAGTTTCTTTATTTTATTGTGTATTATAATTTCTTATTTAATTTGATCTATCACTTATATAAAGAGTTGTATTTGACAGGAAAAATTAATAATATTAAAAGATACCAAAGTTAACAAGTGGTCTCAATCAATACTCACTATAATTCTAATCTCCGTCACAACATGAGGATTGGATTGCAACAAAATCATAACTATGATTAAGATGGAACAAATAAAAAAATTTGAAATTATAAATTTCCTTTTACAATTTTATAGTGGAGTTTTTCTTAAACTATTTGATAATGGAGTTAGTTCATGCAATACATATATATCCTCGTAACATCCAATCTATGTAATATTATCCTACAAGTAGTTGCAATCAACCTTACTCTAAAATACTCATTATTATTATTATTCAAACGAGGAGAGTAGTATTTACAACATGCATATGTAGTGCCAAATTGATTGTGGTGGCTAAAGAATAGGCCATACAATTTAACTAACTCAATTAAAAAAGATCACGCTATTGGCATGACTGCTCTCTTCTCTTCCATTTAATTTTCACCTCAATAAGATAAGGTATGCCCACTACTTTTATTCAATGCAATGGTCATGAGTGTATAATTTAAAACAAGTTATGTATTTGATTTTTATCAAATTGGTTGAAGATTGTAAAATTAAAATGATATATACTAAAATCTAGCAATATAAACAGATTCCAAAGAAACATTTATAAAATTTAAGTTGATAGATATGGTTTTCATCTCCAAAGATTTCCTTATATATAATTTTTTATAAGAGATAATTCTTGACCACTACGGTAATGTTTGACACATTTTCACATCACTACAGTAAAACATTTTAAGTGTCACTTCAATATGTGAAACTATTTTTACGTGTCAGTTTACTTTAACGCCGATAGAACATATGAAAAATATACTGTTTAATTTTCAGATTTTATTAAATGTCGAAAATACCTGTATTTAAAAAATTAAAAAAAAATTATTTTATTAAATATTTTTTTAAAAATATTTTTTTTGAAGTAAATAATAAAAACTGTTTTGAATATTTTTTTTTGCGGAGTAATATTTTTGTGTAAAATTTACTTGATACGTTACAACAAAATATACTTGTAATTTTAGTTGGTTTGCAAAACTTATGGCATATAATTTAAGATAATGTCAAATTCACATATAAATGGATTGACACAACATAAAACAAATACGTAGTATTGTTATTGTTGGAGATGAATTCAATCGAAGAAAATGTCTATATTGATAATTTCATAATTGTTTTACCAACTATAATTGCAGAAGTGAAGATCAGGCCCCCAGCCTCCCTTTGATCGGGAACTTGAAATTTTTTAATGTATAATCATATGAGGAAATTGCATTTGGCACAACTTAAATTGTAATATATGTAAATATTGTCCAATAGTTATTTAGTTTAGTGTTAAGATAATACCCCGAGAGTTGTAACATTTTAGTATTTAGTTAACTTTTCTAGTATGCAAATTTGTCTCTATTTAAGTAATTTTAGATCGGTCCCTGGGGCTGGTTAGAAACATGAATTCTTTTTTTAGTTTGATTTAATTATGAATATATTTGATGGGCAAAAGGAGTGAAAGGGAAGCGGGGAATTAAAAAAGAGTAGTCGACGTGAAGGAACAGAACACAGCTGTGTGTGTTTTGTTGTTGTTAGTGCGATGTGGATGCGGGTTGGGCCTAAAACAGACCTGGAATGGAATGGATTTGGTGTGGCTCTAAATTGGAAGTCGTGGCACCAAATTCCAACACATAACCCCAATCATTCAATACAGACAAAAGTTGACTATACTAACAATGCACATGCTTCATTCTCCACTTCTGGGCCCTCTCATTTTGTCGCTTTCCCCACCTGTTTTAAACCCATCTATTTTATCGTAACCAATCAATTCTACATCTTTTTATTCAGGGCTATTTATGGTGGGTTTCACTAACATTTATCAAATTATTTTTCCATTCCGCTCGTCACTCTTAACACCATTCATGTTTACAGACAACCAAATTTTAAGAGCATGTTAGAATTTAATCTGTTGGGAGTTTTGTCCTAAAATGCTTTGTAAATAAAAAGTCTCCCGCGTAACGAACTGGGTTTGTTTCTGAGTGTTATATTGGTTTGTTCTAATCTCTATTTTGTATAGGCCTTTTACGAGTAACCTGTGACTTAAGCCAAACCCACACGTACGCTGCTGCCGCTCGTCCGAATCAGATCGGGCCCAAGGTTTTGGTAGAGCACATGCGGTATGAGAAAAAACAAACATTTTCTTTTTTATATGATTCCTTATAAAAATGACAAATTGTTTTCAATTCGGTTTTATTGTTTCTCCTGCTTCCCTCAACATGCATGATGCTTTGAACAAACTGGAGCTACCGTCGTTGGTCCCATAAACTTTTAATGTTTTTGAACAACTTGATATAAATTATATCCTTTTCAATGATCCTCTTATTACCTACACTGTTAGTGATCCAAGTGCTCTTGAACAAACTTCCCCTATAGTTGCCATCCTCAGGAAGAATAAGGATGACTAGAAACTTTGAAAAAGATAAATCCTTTAGCCGTGTTTCGTATCACCCATATACCCCGTCCCAAAGCCAATCATAACCGTTATGGCTACTCTTTTACAGATAACGTTAGATATATGTCAAACTCGAATATTAACTATACAGTGATAAAAAAAACTCGATCTTATGATACAATGACAAGCTATGACAATTGAATATGCTCATGACAATATCTATGTCATATATTCAGTTCGGGTCGTCCCATACCATTTCCCAACTGATATCTATGATCTAACTTCGAAAATCCCATTGCCAATGGTCAGTAGAGCGTGATCATGAAGAGTCATCCTCATACTAGTCGCTTCTAATGAAGCTTAATTGACCAGAGACCCATTAAATGTGATCCGTACGAATCTATGGTTCCACTATCAGTGATGACACACTCGATAACATAGATCAAATCACATTTAACATATTATCACAACACAATGATAATATAATGCCGATTTATTATTGCAGTTATGATGTAACAGTTATAGATAAACTGAGATTAGCCTAGGGCACAAATCCTACAGCTGGCAACGGTCGTGGCCATTAGATGGCCATAAGATCGTGGCCATCCCGTCCCCACCAAGGCCCCGACCACTAGGTGGCCGAGGCGGCTCGGATGGGGAGGCGGCGCCTAGGGTTTCCAAACTCTAGGGTGCCGGCCTCTAGGGCTTCGGCCTAATGGGCTTTGGCCCAGTAGGTTTTGGGCCATGGTCTGGTCAAATTTGGACCGAGACCGTGGCAGAAAACCCTGAATTCATAAAAGGGCTATATTTTGCACGTTTACTGTTTTATGTATATTATATATGCATATTAAGTTTATTTATTTTAGAAATGAATGAATGATGTTTATTTTACGTTTAGAATACATGATAAACCATCACCCACATGCAAAAAGATTAAAATTGGAAATTAATCACGTTTTTGCATGTAAACTGGTAATTAAAACGTCATTACATTGGATGTAATTGATGATTCAAATAAATTTGTATGAGTTACAATTGGAAATTAAACACAACAAGTATCACAAATAATTTAAGTCATGTGAGATACCGTCCAAGTCTCAACACCTTTCTTGCTCGCAGTCCCATAAGTGGGTGCGCCCTAGCATAACATTTGTGGGGATGCAGGCTAGAAGTGTTGGACAGTTTTACGTAGGTATGACGTGTACATATGTACATGTTAGGTATTATACAATAATATTAACTTATTGCGGAAATTAAATAATTATAAATCATAATGAATTATGACAACAATAAAGATACATGAGCCTTTACAAAATATTTGATACAAACTCGGGAATAGTTGAGGCTTGCTGGACACTTTCCTTAAAGTGTATTCGCTCTCCCTCGGGTGTTGGAATCAATGAGCGTACAACTCTCAAGATACAACGACTTCGAACTAGCACCATACACCAAAGGTCTAATTGTAGGGTTTTGGAGTGTTTTTTAACATCGAGATAGCGGAAGCATTTAACAAATCAACTCCAAACCTTGTCCAAGAATATTGAACCATTAAATCCCAAGGCATCTGTCCCACCAACTGTAACTTCAGCTGTCCGGCTTGATGTCGGGTTGGTTGCTATTTAATTAATAAAATTCACTTTTATCTTAAAAAAAGTCTTTGTTGAATCGATAAAGAAGAACTTTGTGATCTTCTTCTCTAGAGCAAGTCCACACCAAGGGGATGATCTTCAAGATCCTTCACTTAATGCCTACTAGAACAATTAAATGAAGAACAAGAGAGCAAGAAGAGAGGAGAGCACTAGTGTGGCCGGCCAAGGAGAGAGAGAGAGTTGTGAGAGTGAGAAATTGTGTAATTAATTATTTGATCTTTCTCTACTTCATCAATCTCATAAGCATGGGTCAAAAGGTGATTGGTATGGGCTTAAAGGTGTTTAACCCATACCCCTTAAATCACTCACCTCTTAATCAACAATCACCAACTAAGTATGGTGTGTTGTGGCCCCCACCTTTGGGCCCACCAAAGTGGCCGACCATGTAGGGCTTATTGGGCCCAAAATGGGCCCTTGTTGGGCCGGCCATGTCACCTCATGGGACGAGCCCAATGGGCTCGCCCATGTGGTTTGTGCCGTGTCCAAAAGTCGCCCGACCCTTTTCGTCGTTACTTATCAAACAAAGTCCGACGCGACATCGACGAAAAAACTCTGTTTTCTCGATTCGCTAATTATTCTCTCATACCGAACCTATGGCCCAAAACCTTCAGTTTTGTCCATGTATTGCTCCTCAAGAAACGTTAAGGTTTCCTTGTCTCAAGTTATCCGTCTTGAATGTGTGTGACCCTCCAGGCTCATGCCACCGTTGGCAGATCGGCGCAAAAGATCTCTCTTGACCGATCCATCATAAGTGGTCACTAGTAAGACGTTATGATTACCCAAGGTGCATGATGATCGATGATTCGATTTAACCTTTGTGCGTTCAAGTCACTATCCTATTATCTCTAGATATCCCGATTGATCACAAGGCATAGAGTCGTCATCCTTGTTTAATCAATCATTGTTACTTGATATGTGAGATGGCTGAGAACTGATAACCCGTATCACTGGCATGGCCATGCTCTTTCTCTCAGTCACTCTCGATCAAGAGGCCTTTAACGGATATCTTTCCCATACCTTAGTACGAGGGATAAATCCCTTAGCCGTCTTTCGTGTCACTCATGCAATCTGTTCCGCCACCCAATCATGCCCGTTATTGCAATCCTGTTACGGAAAGCGTTAGGCGCAAGTTAAAGCCTCACGTACATTGCATAGCGATCACAAAGACTCCTTGGTCTAAGGATATCGTGACAAGCTATCGCATTTGAATATGTTCATGGCTTAATCTATGAAACACTATTCAAAGTGTGTCGTCCGATATCAATCACCTCATGATATCTATGATATGATTCCGGGATCCCTCATCCCTATGACAAGTAGAACTACGTCATTGAGAACCATCCTCATACTGGTCGCTTCTATTGAAGCGTATATTGACCAGGGACTCGTTAAGTGTGATCCGCACAGATTTATGGTTCTATTACTTTAGTGGTCATAAATCAGATCATTCTTAACATATTACTTCCACAAATAAGTAATACAAAGCCGTTTTATTTATTACAAACGATGATAATTATATATAGACATTTACAGACCATTAGCAATTGGACTAGGGCACAAAAATGCTATCACTAGTTCCGGTGAACTTGAACTTGTGACTTTCTCTATCACCATACTTACGAAGAATATTTGAGACCAAAGAAAGAGATGAAGAACCAAGAACTCATGTTCTTGGTGTTGAGATTGTTGAAAAGAGAAGAGATGTGACTATCTATTTATAGTCACCATTTTTTCAACCAAAGGACTTCTCCAATCAATGCAAAAGTTAATGGAAAAAAGAAAGATTTGTAACATATGTATTCAAGAGAGTCAAATGCACATTATGTGCATTATCTCCCATTAATGAAAACACCATTTCAATTTCATTCATTTAAGATATAATATAATATAATATAATATAATATTTTTCCAACAATCCTCCACATGAATGAAATTGAGCGAAACAAAAAACGACACAAAAAGGCACGAGTAGACTCGACACGATATGGTGATAGATTCTATGGTCAATAACTGTATAGGATAGGTAGGGGGTACCTTTGAACCTTTCCTTGTGAAAACATGTGGACTTTACTGGCTGACCAATAGACGCGATGTCCTTGAATTGTTCTGTCGTGTGTGTAAATGATAACATGCCTCACGCATGTATCTTGCTAACCCAAGTTTGGTTCTCATGGTTATGTTCATTTTGGTCGTGAACTTCGTCCTGGTTCTGCAAGAGTTTCTAAAGGATTTAGCCCCTCAATCCTCCTTTGAAGCGACCCCACTTCTCTCTCGCATAGGTGATTTCTTATTTAAGGGTAACCCATTTTACTCCGCTCGAAACCTCAATATTTTCGACGCATAAGAATTATTAAAAGCTCAATTGCTTAATCTTTTCGTACGGCTGTCACTGTTTGCATCATAGAAATAGGACTGGGGGAACCCCCACAGTGACCTCACCAGTCTTAACAATTAGGTTGTCCGATTGAACCATGATCTTGGGATCTCCAGTCAACATGGTTGGGTTTCCTTTGTCTTTACTATACAATTTCATGGGCTTAAGTCCCATTTCTTTAGATGCCTTCTCAACTTGGTCTTCATTTAACTAGTTGATCACTAGTTCCGCGGTATTTTCTTTAGACCTTATGTAGTCAATGCTCATTGCACCATAATTGAGAAGTTGGATAACAACATTATGTCTTCGACATATATGTCTAGACTTGTTGTTATTCCTTTCTCTTGATAATATCCTTCCACAAATATATAGACTTTCATAGTTGTTTAGTCTTTTCATAAACTCAGATTCCGTTGTGAATCTAGTTATCATAATTTGTTCGAAGTATTTTCATATCATGACAACATCTATCCATCAAATGGATAAGATATTCAACTTGTTTACGTGTATTCTCTTACACTTTTTGAATATCTATTATTATGTAGACCATAATCAATATTCAATCATAGATACATTAGTATTCTCATAATAACATTGTAATATCCAAATTTTAGATAATTCATGTATCTTGTTTGTCTTTTTAAGATAGATGCAACATCCCCACGTACATGTCATTAAATACATGATATTGCCTATCACTTTTTCATACTCATTTTGAGAGATACTTTCATTTTTATTCTTTCACAAGTGTTAGCTTAAATCAATAGATTTTATAGCTAAACACCACACATTTGTTTAATTTTTCAAACTTTATCAACATCGTGTGACCAATAATTTTGCTTTTCATGCAACATTGATTCCCATATTCTTTTCACATATGTCACTCATTGATAAGGAATCTAATTGACAACATATTTAGGTGCATGTTTAGGTTTATCTCAGAACTTCACTAACTTGCACCGTTTCTTTCACGTGTATGAGTTATATAATATTTTTGTTAGTGTCATATAACCTTCTAACATATAAGTTAGAAATTCATCAAGTGAATTTATCACCTTGCTCTTTGGCTAATTATTGACTCTTCGAGTCCATAACCCTCTTTAGAATTTTATCACAATTCTCAAGACTTCATTTAAATGATCTCAATTCATCTCGTTTGTCTGAATATTCCAATTCTAGACCTTAATATACTATTCTTGTGTGTATCGAGATTTTTTTTTCAAATCATACACAAGAACTTTATATGCACTACTATTGCACGGTCAATGTAGTCACATTCAAGAATTTTGTTCATATCCTTATTTTCCTTGGAGTCGAAGTCAAAGCTTTTACTAAGCACCCCCACACTTCCAGTTAATCGTAGAAAATCTTGCTTCGTCTTACTAACTCACTTAGAGTTTTCTCAACGTCCATTTATGTTACCTTATTTTAAAGGCAATTTGCTGAAAAATCATTGTCCCCCACATGTATTGTGGTGACCAAAAACTTATAATTATCACATTTCTCTCATAGAGTGATTAGTTTCTTTTCAGCAACAACATTAGATTGACTATGTGCCAACACGAATACACATATGTCAACCATTTCAACATATTCATCTTAAAGTCATTTATTCCCATGAACATGACAATGAATATTTATCCCCATTGTTGCTTTTAATCAAATATACACAATAATATTTTGTACTATCAAACTGAAAGTCACAAAATATTTATTTACATCTCTTATTCAAGCGAATTTTAAATCACAATATCAATGTGAATTAGCTCAAGAGGTTCCCCATTTATTCCAACACTTTGAAAGACATTCTAGATTCTTTCGTTTACACAAAATTCATATTTGTGTTTACCGATCTTGAAAGAATATATGTGGTTCAAGTGAATAATCTACATATATAATTATATCTCACTTGACCAAGTCCATCATACCATCATATGACTCAATCCTATAAATGAAAGACTCTTCTTTATTCGTATCAATCCACATAATGACATTTTCATTCATGTTCATCGTGACATCGGTTATATAACCTTTGTCCACATATATTGTATTTTGAACAAACAATTTTTTTTGCAAGGAATCAATTATAATTGAATCCATCAGGAACAAGTAATATCTCCAATGAGATTATTATCAATTGCATTCTTTGTCATGACGCACACACAACTTATTTGATCATTGTCATGACATATTTCAAAACAATATTTTAAGGTGACATAAGCGCATATGTGCACACTCTCCCAATCATCAATAATCCTTAGATTAGAATTTTCTATTCTATCAAAATAAGTATGACTTCAAAGAAACATGTCAAGCCAACCCTTTTTGGGATTTGATAGCCCAAAGTTTATTTAGAGATTACAACTTAACTAGATCATCACTTATATCTATTATGGTGATCTCATAACTTTGTTGATATGATCTCAGACTAACCATTATCAACTCAAGAATGAAAACATTATTTCATTCAACTTATTCATATTCATATTCATATTGATATTGAAATTCTGATTCGTAGTTAAGCCAAGAAGTCGAACACAAAGTCATAACTTTTGTGTCGACAATTTGTCTAAAACGTAAATCGTAATTTAAACAATAAATAAGTAATACTCACGACACCAGAGATGATTACCCAGTTCGGTGACTCCGCACCTACGTTTGGGGGCACTTTGCCAGTGGAAAGGTTTTCACTATATGGTAGTCAATAGTACAACTTCAAGCACCAACTAGCTATCACACAAGATATTGTCCTAAGCTACTATAGATCTCACCGTGAACAACCTCGACTAGGGTCCTCTCCCCCTGTCTCTGAGATCCTTTCAATTCCACCCTTCGAGCAAGCGCCTATGCTCGGTGTCGTAGTCTTCTTTGACAGATTTGTGAATCTTCAATCACGAACACAAGAACCCTAATCGATCAAACACTCAATCTTCGCGACTTGATGTTTAATCGAAGCAAAGCCGTTCTAGCAAACTAATCAGCCTCTCAACACGCCAATGGTGCACGGTTAAGAGCTCTGAGAAATTTAGCAAATATAGAACAAGAACGGACAAGATGCTAATGGGGAAGCGCAAGCTTTTTATAGCAGCTCCACATTCCTAATCTTACTCGGATTAGGAATAGGAAGTCTCAGACTTCCTAAATAAATTAGGCAAGCAGTTTGCCGCCTTTGCTGACGTGTTTAATGACAGCTGGAAGTTGCCTGGCCTGTTGATGTCATTCTCTTGCGCTCCAAGTCTTTCAGTTGTTGTGACGTCATTCTTCTTACGTTCCAAGCGACTCTAAATAGGAAAGTTTCAAACCTTTCCTAATCTGGAGCTTAATGAGTCACTCCACATGTCTTGTAACATGTTGCACTGACTTCTTACTTTTGCGCTAAAAACATATGCCAACATTAAACGTAGGAACAATCTCCCCCTTTGTCAATTTTTTAGGCAAACACATTTTTAAGCACATCGTCATCTTGTGGCAGTTACGCACAGCAAGCGATGCGACTTCTGGTGTGGCTTCTGGTTCAACTTTTGGTGCGACGACTTCTGTGTGCAACTTCTATTTGCGCCTTCTGGCGCAACTTTCGTCTCTGTGCGCAACTTTAGCTTATATCTCCCCCTGTTTGTCTAACAATATTGCCAAAGGCAATCATACAATGATATACTTATAACAACAGGGCATAAACCAGCTCAAAACTTGAGCAAATATCCAAAATGTCACAAAGTGCAGAAATTTAACTCGGACAGTCCCCGAGGATTTAAGGAGTTTGTTTGAAACACGTTATCAGTCTAGAAGCAAGAAATATTTTCTAAAAAGAGGCGGAGTCATCGACATCTTGATCCGATGCAGTGTCTTCATCAGGAGCAGTGCGCAGATCATGTAAGAGGGCTTCACAGGCAATCTTTCGGGTAGATAGAGCAGCAATCGTCTTCTCCAAGTCATTGATCATGTCCACCAGTTCTTCCTCCATCCTGGTGCCGAGAGGTCCGGAAGGATGTGAGCTGGAACCAGCTTCAGATGTTTTGGCCGAGTGAGGAGCGAGATCTCTCATATGCTTGCCCTGAAAGTGTTTGAGACTTAGAGTGAGAGGCAGAGGCTTCTTTCCAGGTACATCAGTATCTCGAACAATGTGAGGACATTATTGGAGGAGAAAGCCGGTGATCAATGATGGAATACCAATAGGTAATTTGATAGCACATGACTTGGCATGTTTGACAAGATGCTCAATAACATATGTACCAAAGTCAAGAGTGGATTGAGTACCTATTTGGTAGATGAGCTTTGCTAGCTCTATTTTGATGCTCGACCCGTGAGTGGAGGGCGCCCAGTTTGCCAAACCAATGCGGTATAGAATGGAATATTTGGACGTTAGTTCTGCAGCCGCAATGGTATCCTTGAAGGGCCAAACCTTTTTCCTTCCTCCAGTGATCTCAAAAGCCACTTTGTTCAAGTAAGGGACGTCTGGAGTGACTTCTGGGGCCGCTCTGCCTAGATATGCATTGATTGTGGAGGCAGATACATCAAAGCACTCTCCTCGAACAAAGACCTTCCTATACTCCGCGTCTTCTAGATCATTAAACTCACTCGAGAGATTGACGATGAACTCCTTGACAAGAGCTGGGTAGAACGGTCCGATGTTGATGACCGTGTTGGTTAGGCCTGAGCCACGGAGGAGCTCCACAACTGCGTTCATCCCTTGAGTTTCTGCAGAGAGCTCCCTTTCTGGGTAGATCTTTCGTTGGTACACGTATTTCCAATTGACAACATTGTCTACTGAATGAAAGGAGACATTATCTACTGGGGCTTTTGGAATGTTTTTGGGGAGTTTCAGACCTCCCATAGACTTCTTGACCCGTGGGGGTAAGACACGAGTTTCCTCCTCTTCTTCCTCCTCTTCTTCTTCTGGATCAGGGGTTGTTACTGAAGTGGATGACTTCTTTCTTAACTTCTTTACTTGTTTAGGAGCAGTTGCTCCTCCTTTTTCTGTAGCTTTTCTTTTCGGGGTTAGTCTTCTCTGCACTGGTGGTTCTTCTTCTTCATCAATCAGCTTTCTCTTTGGTTGTTTTCTTTTCTTAAGCCCTTTGGGCACAGACTCTTTCAGAGGTGTCCTGTCCTCTCGTGTAGGTTCTTCTTCCACAGTCTTGGCCGTATCTATTTCTTCTGTGTTGACAAGATCGGGTAAAGGTTGGGGAACTTCTGGTATGACTTTCGTATCTCTATTCAGCCCTGAACCACTCTCTGGAGCGAAAAGAGGACTATCAATTTTCTCCATGGCTACGTCTACCAGAGGTTTCTCTATTTCAAGCATTGATTTTGGGAGAACGGACGGATTCTCGCAACGCGTGACAGGAATTTCAGGGATAGAGGTCCCTAGACTTTCTTTGATTTGGTCCTCTTCTACTGGTTCAACTATCGAAGAGATGGAAGGATTACCTTTTAGAGGCATCTGAGTAGAATGTGAGCCCTCCTTTTCAAAGTTAGCAGCCTCGGGTAAGATGTTGTCCTTCTCAACATCGGGCACAACCTCCACAGATGCCATAGTCGAAGGCGAAGCTGTTCCGCCTTTAGGGTTTTCATAGCCCTCTCCTGGAGAATTCCTTCCTCGATTCTTTACTCCATGTTTATTTGTTGAGGTTTTTGATGCAGATAACTTTCTAGCGATCATCTTTACCCTCATCTTGGTTCGCAATTTCTTGGAGGCAGAAGGAACTCGTCCGCTTCTGGTTCCGACCATTGGAGTTGTCTCTGAAGGGAAGAAGGAGCTGCTACAAGTGCAAAATGATTTTGATTTTGTGGTGCCCTAAGCGTTTTGGAAAGATGGAAGGGGTGTGCAGAGCTTTTCTGCGCGGAAGTCGAAAAGATTGAGTACTGATTGGTTGATTGTCAGATTACAATCATTCCGTTTTCTTTTGAATTTTAAAAGGATCAGATTCCAACTAGGCTATGACAAAGGAATTGGGTCCGGTTTGATTTTGCGGACCCTTGTTGGTCCTGATAGAGAGAGAGTAAAATCAGCAAAAAGCTCCATTTCTTCTTTCTTGACTTCTGGTTACTCAAGGCAACAAAGTCCAAGGGATGACCTTAGACTTTCAAACTTGTTAGCATCTAACGCCTTTGTGAAGATGTCAGCGATTTGTTTTTTAGTGGGTAGGTATTCGAGTTTTATCTTCTTGTCTTCTACAAGCTCTTGAGTAAAGTGATGCCTGATATCAATATGCTTTGTTTTGCTGTCTTGAACTTGATTCTTCGAGATATTGATTGCACTAATGTTGTCACAGAACAAAGTCATGACTTCTTGTTTGACCCCATACTCTGCCAACATTTGTTTCATCCAAAGGAGCTGAGTACAGCTACTTCCAGCTGCAATATTTCAGACTCATCTGTAGAAAAAGCAATACAATTTTGCTTTTTGCTGAACCAAGACACAAGATTGTTACCAAGATAAAAACAACCTCCAGAGGTACTTTTTCGATCTGGTGTGCTTCCCGGCCAGTCAACATCACAGTATCCAACAAGAGTAGGAGAGGTATCAAAAGTGTATAGCAAACCTAATTCAGAGGTTCCTAAAATGTACCTTATTATCCTCTTGGCATGAGTTAAGTGACTAGCTTTTAGATTGGCTTGATACCGAGCACAGACTCCCACAGAGAAAGCAATGTCGGGTCGACTTGCTGTGAGATAAAGAACACTTCCAATAATGCTTCGATAGAGGCTTTGATCAACTGGTTCCTCAAGATCGTCCTTTGTGCATTTGACATGAGTGGTAATGGGAGTTCTTTTGTGCGAAGCTTTTTCCAACCCGAATTTCTTCACAATATTCTTTGCATATTTTCTTTGGGAGATGAATATTCCATCTTTCATCTGTTTGATCTGGAAGCCTAGGAAGTATGTTAGCTCTCCAACCATACTCATCTAAAATTCAGACTGCATATGTTGTACGAAACGTTCCACCATCTTGTCTGACATCCCTCCAAATACGATATCATAGACATATATTTGGGCAATCATTATGTCACTTTCTTCCTTTTTCACAAAGAGAGTTTTGTCTACTCCCCCTCGAATATAGCCATTCTGTACTAGGAATTGGGTAAGACGTTCATACCATGCTCGTGGAGCTTGTTTGAGATCATAGAGAGCTTTCTTTAGTTTGTAGACATGATGAGGAGAGTCATGATCTTCAAATCCTATTGGTTGAGCAACATAGACTTCTTCGTTGAGATTTCCATTGAGGAAGGCACTCTTTACATCCATTTGATAGAGTTTGAAACGCAGATGGCATGCTATGCCGAGAAGAAGTCGGATGGCTTCCAATCTGGCTACTGGAGCAAAAGTTTCTTTGAAGTTAACTCCTTCTACTTGTGTGTACCCCTGCGCCACCAGTCTTGCTTTGTTTCGAGTGATATATCCTTGCTCGTCAGACTTGTTTTTGAATATACACTTTGTTCCAATAATATTGACATTGTTTGGCTTGGGTACTAGTTCCCAGACTTCATTCCTTGCAAATTGAACCAATTCTTCTTGCATGGCGCAGACCCAGTACTCATCATTGATGGCTTCTTGTATATTCTTTGGTTCAACTTTTGAGACAAAGCAAATGTTACCAATCATCTCTTTGAAGTTTATAGGTGTCTTCTGTCGAATCCGCACTCCTTCATTGATGTCTCCTATCACAAAAGTTTGCGAAGCTGATGTTTTCAAACTCCTTTCCATGGTCACTTCTTAGTCGTACGACTTTGCCAATGGATTCTCCTTATTCTCGTTGAACTCTCCGACATAGGGCTTCAAATACTGAGAAAGTGTCTGACTTTTCTCTAATAAAGTCAACCCAGGTGTACCTTGAGAAGTCGTCGACACAGACAAATATGTACTTCTTACCTCCTAGACTCTCCACTTGCATAGGCCCCATAAGGTCAACATGTAGAAGTTCTAGAACACGAGAAGTAGTAAGATGTTGTACCTTCTTGTGCGAGGTCTTAACTTGTTTGCCAATCTAGTATTCTCCACAAATTTTTCCTTCAACAATCTTGAGGTTGGAAACTCCAATGATCGCCTTTTCAGAGAGAATCTTCTGCATGCTCCTCAAATTGATGTGACCAAGTTTTTGATGCCAGAGCCTCGTCTCTTGAGCTTTGGATAAAAACCACTTGGTTGGCACGGTTGTGACTATTGGAGACCATAGATAACAGTTATCAAGAGACCTGTGACCTATCATGACTTCCTTCTGGTGTTCGTCTTTGACAGTGCACTTGTCACGAGTGAAGTTCACATCTAGATCCAGATCACATATTTGACTGATGCTGATGAGGTTGGCTGTAAGGCCTTCTACCAGTAGAGCCTCTTTTAAGTATGGTGAGTTAGGAAGGTTGAGCTTTCCCTTTCCAAGTACTCTAGCTTTTACCCCGTCACCAAAAGTGACAAAGCTATTATTGCAAGGTATTAAGGTGACCAAGAATGAGCTATTACCAGTCATATGTCGAGAAGATCCACTATCAAAATACCAATCATTGCTAGTTGAGGCCTTTAGAGCGGTGTACGCGATATTTGCTCGATAGTTTACCTCTTTGACTCGCCATTCCTTACGTGGTTGGGCTTTCTTGATAGTGGTCCTTTGTTTGACGAAGTTCCTTCCATATAGGCGATAGCAGAAAGGTCGAATGTGACCTCTTCGTCCACAGTGGTGACATACCCAGTTATGTCTCTTGTTCTTTGTCCCCGGAGCGACCAGGGTATGCGGCTTTATGGTCGTTTGATCAGGCGTGAAGGTCGGAGATATCTGACGAGACTTGTGGGTGACAACCTTCTGAGGAACGAAGACGGTATGTGATGATGATGCTTCTTTCGAATATCCAAGGCCTTCCATATTTTTAGCTGGTTTTCCGATCGAGAGAATTTGATCTAGAGTGTTAGTGCCTGGATTCATCATCTTTACAGACTTGGTGACTTGGTCTAACTCGCTTTTTAATCGAGCCACTTCCTTTTTGAGATCAACGGTAGTTTCAAGAAGTCGTGACTTGTCTTCATTAAGGGAAAGAATAAGAGCATTCTGTTTTTCGATTACCTGAGAGTCTTCAAGCCACTTGACATACCATTCGTTGTATACGTTGTTGAGAGTCTCATCGGATAGCTCATCATCAGAGTCATACTTCTTTGAAATCTCAGATGGTTGATCTGTTGTGGTAACAGTAAAGGCAACATAGTTACTTGTATGCTCAGAGTCACTGTCTTCTTCTTCTTCATCGTCTGTTAGAGAAGTATTGAATCCCTTCTTCTGTTTCTTTAAGAAGTTAGGACATTCTTTCTGCATATGCCCATACCCCTCACATTCGAAGCACTGGACTCCTTTTTCTTTTTCTGATCGTTCACCATGTCTACCCTCGTTATTAGTGCTCTCGAGCTTCTGGAACTTGTGCTGAGGCTTGTCTCTTACTTCTCGGGTGACATTCTTTCCTGTCATCTGGTTAAATCTCCTCATGACTTTATTGTATTTTTTGGCCAGCATAACGATAGTCTCATCAATTTCACTATCCGAATCAGAGTGAGCCAACATTTTCAGCTTTTGGGTAGAACTTTTGAATGCTACCTTTATGTTTCTTCTCGAAAAATGGTAGAGAGAGCTCGAAGGTCATAAGGGATCCCATGAGTTCATCAAACTTCAGCGTCTTCAAGTCTTGAACTTCTTCTATGGCCGTGATCTTCATCTTGAATCTGGGACTTAGGGCTCTCAGCGTTTTTCTGACTAAATCTTCATCGGTCATAGGCTTGCCGAGTGAATATGATTCATTGGCTAGATCCTTGATACGAACATTAAACTCAGCTATAGTTTCGTCTTCATTCATGGTAAGGGCCTCAAAGTTGGTCATGAGGTACTGTAACTTTTGCTCTTTGACTTTGGATGTACCCTCATAAGCAACGACAAGAGTGTCCCAAGCAATTTTGGCACTTGTGCATGTGCATAACGATAGTCTCATCAAAATTACCTAGGGCGGCTTCATCTTCTTCTGCGCTCCACTCTTTTTCTAGTTCAATGCTAGTTTGATTTCCTTGAGCATCAGCATAGTGAGGTTCCTCCCATCCATTGATGACAGGCTTCCAGGTTTTACTGTCAAGAGACTTCAAAAAGGCACACATCTGTGCTTTCCAGTACCCATAGTTAGTTCCGTCGAGCACCGGTGGTCGATTGACCGATCCTCCTTCCTTTAAGTCCATATTAGCTACTCAGAATTTTTGCAGGAAAATCACCTAAGAGATAAGGTGCCTCCTCTGATACCAATTGAAATTCTGATTCGTAGCTAAGTCAAGAAGTCGAACACAAAGTCGTAACTTTTGTGTCGACAATTTGTCTAAAACGTAAATCGTAATTTAAACAATAAATAAGTAATACTCACGACACCAGAGATGATTACCTAGTTCGGTGACTCCGCACCTACGTCTGGGGGAACTTTGCCAGTGGAAAGGTTTTCACTATATGGTAGTCAATGGTATAACTTCAAGCACCAACTAGCTATCACACAAGCTATTGTCCTAAGCTACTATAGATCTCACCGTGAACAACCTCGACCAGGGTCCTCTCCCCCTGTCTCTGAGATCCTCTCAATTCCACCCTTCGAGCAAGCGCCTATGCTCGATGTCGTAGTCTTCTTTGACAGATTTGTGAATCTTCAATCACGAACACAAGAACCCTAATCGATCAAACACTCAATCTTCGCGACTTGACGTTTAATCGAAGCAAAGCCGTTCTAGCAAACTAATCAGCCTCTCAACACGCCAATGGTGCACGGTTAAAAGCTCTGAGAAATTTAGCAAATATAGAACAAGAACGGACAAGCTGCTAATGGGGAAACGCAAGCTTTTTATAGCAGCTCCACATTCCTAATCTTACTCGGATTAGGAAATGGAAGTCTCAGATTTCCTAAATAAATTAGGCAAGCAGTTTGCCGCCTTTGCTGACGTGTTTAATGACAACTGGAAGTCACCTGGCCTGTTGACGTCATTCTCTTGCGCTCCAAGTCTTTCAGTTGTTGTGACATCATTCTTCTTACATTCCAAGCGACTCTAAATAGGAAAGTTTCAAACCTTTCCTAATCTGGAGCGTAATGAGTCACTCCACATGTCTTGTAACATGTTGCACTGACTTCTTACTTTTGCGCTAAAAAATTATGCCAACACTAAACGTAGCAACATATATGATTTATCTATCGATGAATCAAAACAATTAATCATATTCAAGTATGATTTTTCAACATATGAATAACATCGTTATCTTGAGATTCAGGATTCATCAATCCATGAATGACACAGCCAATTTTCATTGCGTTGATCATGCCAACTCATATTTATGAGTTCGTGAATGAGATCGTTACATCATTCAACTTATATGATTCATCAATTCATGATGATCAATTCAAACTAAAAATCATTCAAATTAGTCATATGATTATGATTTTCAACTAATGAATAAATTCAATATTCATTACTCATATTCAATTTCATTGAAATGATTCATCATTACATGAATAAACTTTATTTCATTCATGTTAATTTTATTCACTTCTACAATGAACATTTACAAAGAACATTAAACTATTCAATACATAATTTAAGTACAAGAGAATCGTCTCCTCTTTCACTTTTGAGATTCTTCATTTACAATACTTGGTAAACTCAACATGTTCACCATCTTTTCTCAGCTTCTTTCAAAGATTAAATCAATAATCTTTTCAAGTTCTTTGACATTCTTTTCTTATTGACCATTCACAATATTTTATATTTCATGGTACACATTTTACAAATAATATCAAAACTATATAGTGCATAGTTTTGAACACAACATGATCAATTTCTTCCTCTTTCAATATTGAGGTTTTTTGTGTACCATACATGGTGAATTCAATGTGACCACAATCTTTTGTCTTCTTCTTTCAACAATGAAGCCAACAAATCATACAAGTCAATTGACATATCATATCAAAACAAAATTCGATATATTAGTGGTAGACACTCATGTCTTAAGTCCACTTGAAATTTGACCCAAAGGTACATTCCCAGCCTCAGCCATATTGACATATAGTCCAATAAATTTCATAAGTTGAATTAGGCAAGCAAATTCATTGCTCCCATCATCAAGCCCTTGCTCTCAATAATTTGTTAAAAATTGAAGCAATTACGAAGTCCCGATATTCAAAATAAATATGCATCATCCTTTGTTTTTCATCTCTACAACATGAAAACAAACTCATTAGTATTTGTAAGATTATAAATTAACTTACATGACCAAATTCATCATGTTACAATAATTTATTCAAATTTGGAGCGAGTATAAAAATTTAGAGTTTGTACCAAAAAGATTTCCAATCTTCATATCTACAAAATGAAATTAACATCATTAGTATTATACAATTGAAAACATTCAAAATTTCACAAAACAAAGTATGAACCTTCTTGAATTCGCAACCTGTTGAAACTCAAGAACGATACACTTTAAGATTGTTAGGTATTATACAATACTATTAACAAATTGCGGAAATTAAATAATTCTAAATGATAATGAATTATGAAAAAAACAAAGATACATGAACCTTTACAAAATATTTGATACAAACTTGGGAATAGTCGAGGCGTGTTGGACACTTTCCTTAAAGTGTATTCGTTCTCCCTCGGGTGTTGGAATCAATGAGCGTACACCTCCCAGGATACAACGACTTCGAACTAGCACCATACACCAAAGGTCTAGTTCCGGCGAACTTGAACTTGTGACTTTCTCTATCACCATACTTACGAAGAATATTTTAGACCAAAGAAAGAGATGAAAAACCATGTTCTTGGTGTTGAGATTGTTGAAAAGAGAATAGATGTGACCATCTATTTATAGTCACCATCTCTTCAACCAAAGTACTTCTCCAATCAATGCAAAAGTTAATGGAGAAAAGAAAGGTTTGTAACATATGTATTCAAGAGAATCAAATGCACATTATGTGCATTATCTCGCATGAATGAAAAAACCATTTCAATTTTTTTCATTTAGGGTTTAATATAATATAATATTATATTTTTCCAACAGTACATACCCTAGCAAGAAGTCACATTGGATGTGATTGGACGGGTGTCCTACCTACACAGATCAATTTGAGCGGTGCGCCCTAGTGTACTTCAATTGAGTGAATAAGGAATCTTGTTTCAGATTCTAAAGGGCATTGAATCGAACAATTGTGTTGAAATTAAGATCTTACTTTAAATTTAACCAAGAAACTGATTAAATTTATTTTTCCGTGTAGATTAAATGGCTAATACCCAAACGAACAATGGTTTGTCATTGAGACCTATCTTGGAGAAGGGAAAACTCAATGGTACAAACTTTATGGATTGGGACAGAAACAATGGTTAGTCTTTAAGCATGAACGCAAGGAATATGTACTTGACCGAGGAATCCCAGAAGAACCATAACGGAATACCCCAAGGGCCGTTAAGGATGCATACTAGAAGCACCTTAGCGACTCTATAGATGTGGCATGTGTGATGATGGGCTTTATGGAGGTTGACCTCCAAAAAACAGTTTATGGAGCTGTCAGAGAATCCTTTTGCTATGATGGGGCAAATTAAGAAAATGTTCAAGGAGAAAGCTCAGATCGAAAGATTCGACACTCTCATGGAACTTCTTCCTGCAAAATATCAGCAGGCAATTTTGTTAGTCCTCATGTCCTTAAGATGAAGGGCCTTCTGGAACATTTAACAAGACTGGGTCTTGAGGTTCAGAAGGAAATGGCTGCATATATTGTTCTGAAAACCATTCCTCTTGCATATGATGGGTTCATTTTGAACTACAATATGCATGATATGAACAAGACCGTCTCGGAGTTGCATGGGATGCTTCAAACTGCCGAGAAGAGCATTAGAGGTAAAGATACCAAGGATGTTCTTTTGGTCAACAAGGGAATCAACTTTAAGAAAGCTGTAGGTGATAAGGGCAAGGCACCTAAACACCTGGCAGGAAAGATGAGACTGCCCGTTGCTCCTAAGCCTCCTAAAGTCCCACAGGCTAAAGGTAAGGCCTAGGAGAAGGTAGCAGTCTGCTTCTACTGCCAACAGCCCGATCACTTGAAGAGGGACTGCAAGAGGTTTCAAGATGATCAAAGAAAGGGTGGAGGGTCCATGTCTTCAGGTAATTTCTTTTTAGAACTTAATCTCTCTACTTCTTATTCTTGGGTACTGGATACCGGTGCAGAATCTCACATTTGTACTGATGTGCAGGTGCTAGAAGCTAGGAGGGATTTGGGTAGAGGCAAAGTGGACTTGAGAGTTGGCAACGGAGTACGGGTTGCTGCAACTGCTGTAGGCTGCATTAGTTTTGGTTTTCCCAATGGAATTTTGTTAATTCTTAATGATGTGTATCGCATACCTACTTTTAGTAGGAACATTATTTCTATTTCTTTGTTAGATAATGATAGATTTAATTTTATTATTGGAAATGGTGTTTTCAATATTTTTCGCAATGACATTTATTATGGATGTGCTAATAAAGTCAGAGGATTATATATTTTTGATATTAATAACCCTAACACGAGTTCTATTAATAATGTTAGCACTAGAAGGTTCAAGTCCGATGATTTGAATCAGACTCTTATTTGGCACTATAGTTTAGGATACATCAACGAAAAGCGAATATCAGCACTTCATAAGTGTGGAATTTTAGATCCGTTCGAATTCAGTTCGATTGAAAGATGCGAAATTTGTTTGATGGGAAAAATGACAAAACTGCCCTTCACATGAACGGGTGAAAGGGCGGGTGACTTATTAGGCTTAATACATTCCGATGTATATGGCCCAATGAGTACACTTGCCAGGAGGGGTTTCAACTACTTCATCACTTTTACTGAAGATTTCAGTAGATTTGGTTATGTGTACTTGATGAGACATAAGTTAGAAGCCTTTGATAAGTTCAAAGAGTTTAAGACTGAAGTACAAAACCAGCTCGGGAAAAGTATTAAGGCATTTCGATCAGATTGAGGTGGAGAATACTTATCCAATGAGTTCATAGATTATCTTGGTGATGGCGGGATCATCTCAGAATGGACGCCTCCTGGAACACCACAATTCAATGGTATGTCCGAACGGAGAAATAAAGCCATATTCGATATGGTTCGTTCCATGATGAGTTGCATTGATATCCCAATCTCATTCAGGGGTTATGCTCTAGAAACAGGCGCATTCATTTGAATCGGGCTCCAACGAAGATAGTGGAATGGACACCATTTGAGAAATGGTATGGGAAGCAACCCAATTTGTCCTTCCAAAAGATTTGGGGGTGCGAGGCTTATGTGAAGCGTTTGCTTGCAGATAAGCTCGAACCTAAATCTGATAAGTGCATCTTCGTAGGGTATCCCAAGGAAACGAGGGGATAGTACTTCTACAAACCTAATGAGAACAAATATTTTGTTGCTCGAGGTGGGTGTTTTTGGAAAAGGAGTTTGTTTCCAAAAACATTTAGTGGGAGGACTGTACATCTTCAAGAAATTCAATATGGTACAGTTCAACCTGTAGAGATTCAAGAGCCACAGGATAATCCTGTAGAATTTGTGGAGCCAGAAGTGGTTTTAGAGCAACAACCAGTTCCTGCAGTAATTTCGGACAGTCCAAGGCGATCTGAAAGAACCAGTCGTGCACCTAAGAGATTCAGATTTCTCGTATCTGAAGGTGACGACGTGGTTATGATGGATCATGATGAACCAACTACCTTTCGGGAAGCCATGGACATTATGGCTTGGAGCCATAAAAGAGAAGATGCAATCCATGTCAGATAACCAAGTTTGAAACTTGGTTGAGCCGACCGCTGGTGTAAAAGCCAATGGTCCCAAATGGGTCTTTAAGGTGAAGACTGACATGGACGGCAAACCTCAGACCTATAAAGCGCGTCTAGTTGCAAAAGGTTACAGACATATTCATGGTATAGATTATGATGAGACATTTTCTCCAGTAGCGATGGTCAAATCGATATGTATTCTTCTGGCCATAGCTGCATGTAGGAACTTTGGGAGGAGGGGGAGGTCTCGGCCGAATGCTCCAAGAGAGGGAGGGAAGAGAGCCAACTTGTGTTGTGATATTTTTGGTGTTGTGTTGGTTAATGTGTTTATGAATTGATGTGTATTGGGTTAAGGGAAGATGCTGATGGTCATTGGGTGGCCTCCATTAATCACACTTACCCAACAAGATTAGGATATTGTGTATCTAATCATCATCCACTTAACCAAAATTAGTGGAGAAAGGGACCCACCATTTGCTCCACTATTGGGCCTTGGTTGGGCCAGCCACTAGGGCTTCGTGGCACGAAGTCTGATGCTTCGGCCATGAGGTCCCGTGCCGCGTCCAACTAACCCCCGAACTTATCGTACAAAATTCGATAAGACATTGACGAAAGATTTAGTCCTTCTCGATTCACGTGTCACAATCAATTACACATTTCCAGGGCCCAAAACGTCCAGTTTTGTCCATGCCTCTCTCTCGAGTACGACCGACCTTTCCTTGTCTCTCATATTCCATATCCTATGTGTGTGACCCTCAAGGTTCATGCCGACGTCGGCGAATCAGCGTAAAATTCCATTTTACCCGATCCATCATAAGTGGTCTCTAGTAAGACGTTATGATTACCCGACAAGCATGATGATCGATGATTCGATTCAACCTCATGTAGTACATGTCGCTATCCCTTTATCGCCCGGTATCTAGATTGATCATAAGGCATAGAGACGTCACCCTTATTTAATCAATCTCTGTTTCTGGATTTGTGAGATTACTGAATACTGATAACCCGTATCGTTGGGAGGGTCCCTTTCATGACTGTATCTATGAAACACCATTTAGTGCGGGTCGTCCAATATCACTTACCCGAGTGATATCTATGATCTGATTCTGGGAGCTCTTCCCAATGGTAAATAGAACTATACCGTAAAGAAACTGAAGGATTCCCATGGGTTCCATAGAATAATTTCATGCAGCGGACTTGAAATAACCATGGGAATCGAAATAAAAACATGGATCTTATTGTTAAAATTCAGCATGCATAAAATATTTTCTAGATCTGAAAATATACCTTTAAAATTGATTTAAACACAAAGCTATGTGTTTCTCTAGGTAGTCCACACAAGCATAATACCTTGAAGAGGTTTCTTCACACACCCTTGCTAGCGTTGTGTGAACAATTGGACAAAGCAACAATGGAGGAGTGAGAGAGAGGGTCGGCTGAAAACCAGAGAGAGAGAGAGAGAGTGAGGGTTACCGAAAATCAGTTAGGGTTTTTAGGCAAAAAATATTGTGTAATTAAATACAATCTAACTTTTTAATATCTTCATTATAATTACACAATAAACCCCTTTATTCCCATAATTGCACTTAAGCCTCTTTCTCAAATAAAACCAAGTATAGGTTTTAAGCCCACTTAGCGAAAACCTAATTAAAACTCATTTAATTGAAATTAGCTGAATCGTTTTCAATTTGACTAATTGAAAAGCGGATTCTCCCAATTACCATCCATGCTTGTTTGTCACATATTGTACTTAAAGTGTGCGACCCTCTAGGCTCACGTCATGTTGGCAGACTGGTAAAATTACTATTTTACCCTTTCCATCATAAGTGGCCTCTAGCAAGACATTATGATTACCCAACGTCTGTGATTATCGATTATTCGACTTAACCTGTTATCGTACATGTCACTGTCCTTTTATCAAACCGATATCTAGATTGATCAATACGCATAGAATCGTCATCCTAATTTATCAATCACTGTTTCTGTTGGGTCCCGGGGCATCCTAATTACGTTCATGGCAGCGGAAGCAACCTATAAACCGCTCCTAACCTGCGCAAGATCGACTACCAAGTTAGATCCTTAGGAAATCGAGTTTTTCGGGTTTTACCAGAATCTGCCCGGCAGAAAACTGAGACTTTGAAGCTCTATATCTCGAGCTAAAGATCTCCAATTGCTTCGGTTCCTTTTGGAGATTAAACCTCAGCCAATTCCCTACATCTTTTGTGTTTTTCTCTAAACCCAGTTCGGACGAGAAGACCTCCGTCTGGAGCAAAACATTTTTCCTGTCTCGCTGGACAGACTCTGCGGACCAGTCTGCTTCTCGGCCTTGTATCTCCTAAACCAGCGCTATTTTTGAAAATAAGTATTTCACAAAAGTTGTAGCCCTTGGACTTATCTTTTCAACGCCGCAAGTTTCAGGTCAATCGGAGCTCGGACGAAGCGGCTATGGCTCACGCATTGTCGTTCATCGGAACTGGACAATCTGGACAGTTTCTCCATTTTGCATTTAGTCTTCGTTGAATCGATAAAGAAGAACGTTCGGATCTTCTTCTCTAAAGCAAGTCCACACCAAGGGGATGATCTTGATGATCCCTCACTTAATTGTCTACTAGAACAATTAAATGAAGAACAAGAGAGCAAAGAGAGGAGAGAGTGTTGTGAGAGTTGTGTGATTCTTGAATTAATGAGTGAATGCTAGATATTTCAATTCATCATCCAACAAGCATGGGTCAAAAGTGATTGGTATGGGCTTAAAGGTGCTTTAACCCATACCCCTTAAATCACTCACCTCTTAATCCACAATCACCAACTAAGCATGGTGTTGTGTGGCCCCCACACATGGACCCACCATGTGGGCCGGCCATGAGGTCTTGTTGGGCCCTTAATGGGCCGGCCATGAGGCTTCATGGGCCGAGCCCAATGGGCCCTCCCGTGTTGTCTCATGCCGTGTCAAAAAATCGCCCGACCCTTTTGTCGTCACTTATCAAACAAAGTCCGACGCGATATCGACGAAAAACTCAATTTTTCTCGATTCGCTAATTATTCTCTCAAACCGAACCTATGGCACAAAACCTCCAGTTTTGTCCATATATTACTCCTCAAGAAACATCAATGTTTCCTTGTCTCAAGTTATCCGCCTTGTATGTGTGTGACCCTCTAGGCTCATGCCACCGTTGGCAGATCGGCGCAAAAGATCGCTCTTGCCCGATCCATCATAAGTGGTCTCTAGTAAAACATTATGATTACCCAAGGTGCATGATGATCGATGATTCGACTTAACCTTTGTGCGTACAAGTCACCATCCTGTTATCTCTAGATATCCCGATTGATCACAAGGCATAGAGTCGTCTCCCTTGTTCAATCAATCATTGTTACTTGATATGCGAGATGGCTGAGAACTGATAACCCGTATCATTGGCATGGCCATGCTCTTTCTCTCAGTCAGTATCCATCAAGAGGCCTTCTAACGGATATCTTTCCCATACCGTAGTATGAGGGATAAATCCCTTAGCCATCTTTCGTGTCACTCATGCAACCCGTTCCGCCACCCAATCATGCCCTTTATAGCAATCCTTTTACAGAAAGCGTTTGGCGCAAGTTAAAGCCGTACGTTCATTGCATAGTGATCACAAGAACTCCTTGGTCTAAGGATGCCGTGACAAGCTATCGCATTTGAATATGTTTATGGCTTAATCTATGAAAATACTATTCAAAGCGGGTCGTCCGATATCAATCACCTCATGATATCTATGATATGGTTCCAGGATCCCTCATCCCTATGACAAGTAGAACTACGTCATTAAGAACCATCCTCATACTGGTCGCTTCTTAGGAAGCATGTTTTGACCAGGGACTCGTTAAGTGTGATCCGTACAGATTTATGGTTCTACTACTTTAGTGGTCATAAATCAGATCATGCTTAACATATTACTTCAACACATAAGTAATACAAAGCCGTTTTATATATATGTTACAAACGATGATAATGTACATAGACGTTTACAGGCTAATAGCAATTGGACTAGGGCACAAATGCTATCAGTTTCTTGATATTTGAGATGACTGAAAACTGAGACTAAGGTATTACCTGCACGGCCGTGCTATTCCTTTAGACATACTCATCAAGTGATCTAAACGGATATGTTTCTCATAACGGAGTATGAGTGATAAATCTCTCATACGTCTTTTGAGTTTACTAATGCAATTAATAACCAAGCCAATCAAAGTCGTTATGACTACCCTTTTATATGTAACATTAGACTAGGTCAAACTCAGATATTCATTACACAATGCACACAAAGACCCCTCAATCTTAAGATATAATGACAAGCTACGATTTGTGAGTATCTCATGACAGTATCTATGTTGCATACTCACAATCGGGTCGTCCGACATCGTCGGCCTGATGATATCTATGATATAACTCCGGCACATACTTTGCCATGATCAGTAGAGCATGATCACAAGGAGTTTATCTCATACTGATCGCTTATTAAAGAAGCTTAGCTGATCAGGGACTCATCGAATGCAGTTCTACTATAAGTGGTTACACACATAATGACATAGATCAAATCACATTCGATAAATTACTACAACACATTAGTAATATAATGCCTTTTTATTAGATCGAAAAATGATAAACATTACAATATAGATTAAGAAATTACATTGGACTAGGGCACAATCCTAACAATCTCCCACTTGCATCTAGTTCCAACCTAAGTTCCAATCTACCCCCATAGACTTCACATGTGCCTCATGCTTAGGCTGCGGTAAAGCATTCGTCAAGGGATCAGCAACGTTATCATTAGTTGGTACATAAGTAATCTCCACATCACCATTATCAATGTACATTAGTCGGTACATAAGTTTCTCTGTATGTGTTTAGTTCTGTGGTGGAATCTGGGCTCTTGAGCTAATGCTATGGCCTCCGTGTTGTCACACAACAAGTTTACCGGATCAGACGCTCGCGGCATTACATCTATTCCAGTTAGAAAGATTCTAACCCATACGGCTTCCTTAGCTGCTTTTGTTGCAGCTATGTATTCAGCCTCTGTCGTAGAATCAGCAGTTGTGGCTTCCTTGAAGCTCTTGCAACTGAATGCTCCACCATTTAACACGAATACAAATCCTGCTTGAGATTTGAAATCATCAGGATCTGTCTGAAAACTAGCATCAACATATCCTTTGACTGCTAGTTCTCCATCTTTCCCACCATACACTAGGAATGCGTCCTTAGTTCTCCTCAGATTCTTGAGGATACTCTTGACAGTAGTCCAGTGCTCCTGGCATGGGTTGGATTGATATCTGCTGGTACAGCTTAGTGCGAACGAGACGTCTGGTCTCGTGCATATCATGGCATACATGAGGGATCCTAGAGCCGAAGCATATGGGATCTTACTCATCCTGCTCAGCTCATTAGGAGTACTAGGACTCTGTTGCTTGCTGAGCTTAATGCCATGCCGCATGGGTATGTATCCCTTCTTAGAATCAAGCATTGAGAATCTTCTCAACACCTTATCTATATACGTGCTCTGACTTAGACCCAATATACTTTTGGGACGATCTGAGTAGATCTTGATGCCCAAAATGCTTCTCGTCAAGGGATCAGCAATGTGCTTATAGCTCCACACACATCGGAATGTATGAGACCTAATAAGTCACTAGCCCTTTCACCTAAACTGGCAAAATGTGCCTTTGTCATTTTGCCCATAAGGCATGACTCGTATCTCTCAATTGAAGTGAATTCAAACGGACTTAGAAGTCCACACTTGTGAAGTGTTGAGATGCATTTCTGGCCTATATGACCTAAACGGCAGTGTCATATCACAGTCTGGTTTAAATCCTCGGATTTAAGCCTTTTATTAATTATGTTATAGATTGAGTTTGTGTCAGTGTTTTGAATATTAAGAATATATAAACCACCAACCAATGATGCATTGCAATAAAAATATCATTCTTGAAAATACTGAATACTCCATTATCGATAGAAAAACAATATCCTACATTGTCAAGCAAGGAAATAGAAATAATTTTCATGCGAAACGCAGGTACACAATGAACATTGTTTAATAACAAAAATAGCCCACTGAACAAATTGAGACTAATGTTTCCTACTGCAATTGTTAAGACTTGACTGCCATCACCAACTCGTAGGTCCGCCTCGCCCCTGCCCACATCTCTTCTAATTCCCAGAGTCTGCACATTAACACAAATGTGAGATTCTGCACTGGTATCAAGTACCCAAGAATCTGAAGTAGATAAACTGAAATTGAGCTCAATAACAAATATACCTGATCCTGAAGATGTGGAAGCTCCACTCTTCCTAAGAAACGACTTGTGTTTCTTGCAATCCTTTTTCCAGTGCCCCTGTCCTTGGCAATAGAAGCAAACGACATCCTTCTTAGGATTCTCAACAACCTTGGGAGCTGCTGGACCCTTAGGTTGTCGAATCTTCCCCGCTAGGTGCATAGGGGCCTTATCCTTGCCTAGGCTAGCTTTCTTGAAGCTCACTTGCTTGTAGACCATAAAAACCTCCTTGGATTTGCCCTTGAGATTCTTTTCAGCAGTCACGAGTAGACAATGAAGCTCTGTCATAGTCTTCTCCATGTCATGCATATTGTAATTTCCAACGAAATCACGATATGTCTCTGGAAGTGAATGCAACAGAAAGTCTGCAGACATTTCCTTATCCACAGAGAGTCTGGTCAAGTGTTCCAAAAGACGTTTAATCTTAAGACATGAGGACTGACAGGAGCTCCAGCCTTGGGCTTGCAGGACATTAGTTCATTGAAAGTGTCGTATCTTTCGACACGCGCTTTCTCTTTGAACATTTTCTCGATCTCAGCCATTAAGGCCTTGGGATCATCGGAAATGTCCAAGAACTGCTTCTGCAAGTCAGGCACCATAATGCCCATCATGATGCACTGCACGTCGATCCGGTCGCTAAGGAACTTCTGGTAGGTATCCCTTAGCGCCCTTGCGGCGTTCAGTGCTGACTCAGCAAGTGGTTCATGGGTAAGGATATAATCCTTAAGTTCATGCTTGAGAACAAGTCTCAAGTTCCAGTCCCGATCGAGGAAGTTAACGCCGTTAAGCTTATCCTGCTCGATTAGCGTCCTGAGCACGCTGTTACCAGAATGATTCGTGTTTGCCATTTTAATCTACACAGTTAACAAAATTTTAATCAGTATTAATCAAAATTGAAGTTGGAGATTTAGTTATAAAACACTTTTCTGGTTATAACATTAGAATCTGAACCAGGATCCTATCATACCCTTAATTGAAGTGAACGGAGACTCACTGCTCCAATTGAGAGCATCAAGGTAGGATTACATCCATCTACAAGACCATGTAGTTCCTGGCTAGGGTTTGTACTTAAAAGTACATGGCACACCCTATACTGATACCCTAGGTCAGCCCTAGCTGACAAACGTAGACAAAACTAATGTGGCTACTACGCGGAGGCGCACGCACCCACATAGAACTACTCATCTCATCCAGACTTCTCCTCTATGAATGTTACGCGGACGCGTACCGACATCCATAGGCTCAAAGCTCTTTTGAATGCCCAAACTTGGATGGTATCACGCTTGACTTGTAATTAATTGCGTTTAAGTGAATTATTACAGTCTGATTGTATATCGATAAAATCTTAATCCGCAATCATCAATTGCAAATTCATGCAAAGATGATCCCTTATCCAGTTACATGCAAATCTGATGAAAAACCGATTTTTTTTTAATCTTTGCATGTGGGTGATAGCTAAACATACATAATCTTGTATTTAAAAACTATCATACATTCATACATATTCAACGTACAAATTTAATAGAAAAACATGTATAACTAAGCCCTTCCTAGGTTCCTAGGATTCTAGCAAAACTAATCCTAAAGACTTGGTCTTCAAGATTCAGACTTGCTCCATCCTTGTGGACTCCCACGACTTCGAGCCTCCTCCAGACTTCAAGTCTCCTTCTTGACTTGTATCTTGCATCAGTCTTCGTAACTAAAATTTAATAAAAAATAAATACAAATCACGACACGCAGGTCGTATTTACTACAACCCAAAACTTAGCAACACGCAGGTTGCAAAACTTAAATTTGAAACCATACAAGTCTAGAGGGCTTAGCTATACATCATGTGAAAAACAATATGTTATCAAAGATCATGTGATCACTCATCATGCTTATCAAACAACAAATTTTCCAAATTGTATCTTTCTTAATTGTGAAAAAATTCTGGTTTATTGAAACTGGACGGTTTAAATTAATTAATTGAATTTGAACTGGTTCACGCTGGTTAATTGAAACCGAACTGAATCACAAATTTAAAAATTTTTAGGGCTTTAAATATTTTCGTGAACCGGCTGGTTCAACTCAAATATGGTCGAGCCGAACCGGCCCAACCGAGGTCGCCCGCGGAGGCAACCATGGTGGCCCGCAAGGGCTGCCATGGTCTCCCGTGGAACTGACTGTGATCACCCACGGGAGCAACCATGATGGCTCGCGAGGGCTGCCATGGTCGCCCCTTGGGCAGACCCTGGTTTCCCGTGAGGCAACTATGGTGGCCCGCGAGGCTGCCATGGTCGCCCGCAAGCGACCTGGTCGGCCCTTGGTGCCGACCATGGTCTGCCCTAGGGCTTTCCATGGTCCACCAAGGGTTTCCACCCTGGTTAGCCATGGCTAACCCAAAACAGCCCAAAAGTAAATTTTTTTTTCAATTTTCAAATCAATTAAAAATCTGATTTTTTTTTTAATTTTCATGCATATTCAAACCGATGAACATATGAACAATTAAATCAAAAAATTCAGATTATACATGCTCGAATTAAATACAAAATAGCACATCCTCTGATACCACTGAAAGATTCCCATGGGTTTCATAGAATAATTTCATCCATCGAACTTGAAATAACCATGAGAATCGAAATAAAAAACATAGATCTTATTGTTAAAATTCAGCATGCATAAATATTTTCTAGATCTGAAAATATACCTTTAAAATCGATTTAAACACAAAACTATGTGTTTCTCTAGGTAATCCACACAAGCACAATACCTTGAAGATGTTTCCTCACACTGATAGCATTTTTGTGCCCTAGTCCATGGTCTCCCGCTGGACTGACTGTGGTCCAATTACTTATGTGTTGAAGCAATATGTTAAGCATGATCTGATTTATGACCACTAAAATAGTAGAACCATAAATCTGTATGGATCACACTAAACGAGTCGCTGGTCAATATACGCTTCAATTGAAGAGACCAGTATGAGGATGGTTCTCAATGATGTAATTCTGCTTATTATAGGGATGTAGGATCCCGGAATCATATCATAGATATCATGAGGTGATTGATATCGGACGACCCGCTTTGAATAGTGTTTCATAGATCAAGCCATGAACATATTCCAATGCGATAGCTTGTCACGATATCCTTAGACCAAGGAGTCTTTGTGATCGCTATGCGGTCGACGTACGGCTTTAACTTGCGCCTAACGCTTTCCGTAACAGGATTGCAATAACGGGCATGATTGGGTAGCGGAACGGATTGCATGAGTGACACGAAAGACGGCTAAGGGATTTATCCCTCGTACTACGGTATGGGAAAGATATCCGTTAAGGCCTCTTGATCGAGAGTAACTGAGAGAAAGAGCATGGCCATGCCAGTGATACAGGCTATCAGTTCTCAGCCATCTCACATATCAAAGCAATACATGGACAAAACTGAAGGTTTTGCGCCATGGGTTCGGTTTGAGAGAATAATTAGCGAATCGAGAAAACTGATTGTTGGGCCATGCTTGGTGGGCCCAAGTGGCCGGCCACCTTGGTGGGTCTAAGGGTGGGGGCACACACCATGCTTAGTTGGCGATTGTTGCTTAAAAGGTGAGTGATTTAAGGGGTATGGGTAATGACTTACCTTTAAACCCATGCTTTCACTTTTTGACCCATACTTATGACTTGATGAAGTAGGCAAATATCATTTTGAATTATCACTCACTCACAACTCTCTCTTCTCTCTCCTTGGCCGGCCACAAGCCCTCTCTCCTCTCTTCTTGCTCTCTTGTTCTTCACTTAATTGTTCTAGTAGGCTTTTAGTGAAGGATCTTGAAGATCATCCTCTTGGTGTGGACTTGCTCTAGAGAAGAAGATCACATAGTTCTTCTTTATTGATTCAACAAAGACTAAAAGGTAAATTTCTTGTGGAATAGATTTTGCCTTGAGATTTAATGGTTCATGTTCTTGGACAAGGTTTGGAGTTGCTTTTATTTATGCTTCGGCTATCTCAATGATCTTGAACGCTCCAAATCCCTACAGTGGTATTAGAGCATGGTTAACCCTCTTAATCTTCGTCTTGTTGAACTTGTTTCGGTTTTATGATGATATGCATGCCATATTTGTTGATAACATGATTTTAATGCTTTTTGGGTAAATTGCATGAAATATGTTATTTTCGAAAAATATATTGAATTTCGAATTTTTCGGATTTTTATTGGACTTGTCGGGTCTGAGAAGAGACTCTCGGGGAGCCGGATCGGATGTACCGGACGGAGGTCACCGGAGGCCGGGGGAAGCTCGGGCTTTCCTAGGCCCAAACCGAGCCGTGGTGTTGGGTTCGGCCCAATGGGCTTCGGCCCATTGAGATTGGGCCCGACTTGGTTCGTGCACGTTGATTTTTTGTCCGTGGCATGAACCCGTGATCAAATATTTGGAAAACTTTCAAATTTGATTGGTTTCGATAAACTGTTTTTCAAAAAGGTCTAGTTTCGATAAACCCGACCAAGCAACTTGGCAAAATTAAAACCGGAATAATTGCATATTATTTAATAACATGTTTGTGTGATAACATGTTGGATGATGTGATAACATGCATTAGTAGCCCATTAGAGTTTTTATCGCTTTCACGGTTTGTATACCGTTAGTGTTAGCGTGTAATTATTCTTTCATTCGAGCCCTTAAAGTGTAATTATTTTTTGTCCGGTCTACGCACCGAGTATTAATTGTAATTGCTACTCGAAGTCGAGAAGGATGGAAAATCGAGCACAATGACGGTCTTGGAGGAAGTCCAAGAGCTAGTGGGAGCCCAAATGAGAAAGACGAGAAGATGTGATGTCTCGTAGAATCTTAAGAATAGGATGGGCTATTGATGCATATTTAAACGCTTTATGATGCTTGCTTGAATTATTAGATAATAATTGTATGCTTGCATACTTAGCTTATAAGTTTATAAGCCATCACCTCACATGCAAAGATTAAAATCGATTTTAATTGTTTGCATGATTAAAGCGTTGTGAACCATCATCACACGGGTTGTGATGGATGAGTTTAGTTTTGAAACGTGTTTGCACGGGTTGCAAATGACGACTTCAAAAGAATATTGTAAATGATACAATTGGAAACGTCACAACACGGGTTGTTGATGACAGGTTCGTAATTGTACCAAAGTACTTTCGAATTATTAAACACAACCAAATAACAACATAATTTGAGTCAAGTGAGATACCACCCAAATTTAGACCCATGTAGAAGCATTCTCTCGGTGTCGTGCGCCTTAGCGGAGCATGGATAGAATGGGTTCTATATGTAATGATCAACCTTGTGGGATGTCGTGTGCCTTAGCGGAGCATCTGCACAAAACTGATGCATATGTGAAGGTTGGTTGACTCGACCACGATTCTTGGCCTGAGGTCGAGCTGAGGCATCGGAAGGGTAAGCCGTGTGCTTTTGCACATACCCTGACCAAGAGTTACACGGGTTATAATTTGATGGACGTCCTACCCAAATGGGTCAATTGGAGCGGTGCGCCTTAGCGTACTTCAATTGACAAATCAGGGATCTTGATTTAAAGATTCTAAACCTTAGAATCGGATGGTTGGTGTTTAATTCAGATCTTCGTAAATTTATTTTACTTTTCTGATTAAATTTACTTTCTTCGTGTAGAAATGGCTAGTAATTCAACAAACTCGTCTAATTTGTCATTGATGACTATACTTGACAAGTGTAAACTCAATGGAACAAATTATCTGGACTGGGACAGAAATTTACGACTTGTGTTAAAGTTGGAACGCAGAGGTACGTCCTAGACAAGGCTATCCCGGTAGAGCCAGCTGCCAACCCAACGAGGGTCGTTAAGGATGCGTACCAGAAACACCTTAGCGACTCTACCGACGTTGCGTGTGTCATGCTGGGCTGCGTGGAGGCGGACCTCCAGAAGCAGTTTATGGAGCTATCCAATGATCCGTTTGCAATGTTTGCGCAGATCAAGGATATGTTCAAAGAGAAAGTACGTATTGAAAAATACACTATTCTCCGAGAACTCACTGCCTGCAAAATGTCAGCAGCCAGCTCCGTAGGTCCACACGTCCTACGCATGAAGGAACATCTCGATCATATGACTAGTCTCGGAATGACTATGGAAAAAGAGATGGCTGCAGATTTTATTCTACAATCCCTTCCTCATGCATATGGTGGGTTCGTCATGAACTATCACATGCATGACATGGACAAGACCGCATCGGAGTTGCACAGCATGTTAGTGACTGCCGAGAAGAGGAGAAAGGTCAGTACGCCCAAAGGTGTTCTGATGGTGAAGAAGAGATTCGGCTTCAAAGCTGGTGGTGATAAGGGCAAAGGCCTAATGCACCTGGCGGGGAAGAACATACGACCTTTCATCACTAAACCTTCCATGCCCATGAAGGGCAAGGGGAAGGTAAATGAGCCGGTCTTTTTCTACTGCCAAAAGCCTGGTCATTGGAAGAAGGACTGTCAGCAGCTGAAGGAAGATCAGAATAAGGGTGGTAGGGCCACTACTTCGTCAGGTATTCCACTATAAATGCTTGGGTACTAGACATTGGAGCTGAGTCCCATGTCTGTGCGGATGTGCAGGTACTACGTAGTATAAGAGATGTGGGGGAAAACGAGGTGGACCTAAGAGTTGGGAACAACATCAGAGTTACCGCAACTGTTGTGGGTTTGGTTGACCTTGTTTTACCCAGTGGGCTTGTAATAGAACTTTTTGATGTGTTTTGGGTAGCTGCTTTCAGCAGGAATATTGTATCAATATCCCTTCTTGAAAAAGAAGGTTATTATTTTGATATTAAGAACGGGTTTTTTAATATTATACGCAATAACATGTTTTATGGAAATGCTCACACTGTTGGAGGTTTATACATATTAAATATGCAAAACTCGAGATCAAACATGCTCTATAATGTTAATGCTAAGAGGTTTAAAGCTAATGATTTAGACCAAACTCTAATCTGGCATTGTCGTCTAGGTCACATAAATGAGAAACGCATCTCAGCGCTTCATAAGCGCGGACTTCTAACTCAATTCGAATTCCAAACGATTGATAGATCCAAGGCTTGTTTAATGTGCAAGATGACTAAAGCACCCTTCACTGGTATAGGTGAGAGGGCAGGTGATCTATTGGGTCTAATACATTCAGACGTATGTGGACCAATGAGTACACCAGCCAGATGTGGTTTAGGCTACTTTATCACATTTACTGATGATTTCAGTAGATATGGTTATGTCTATCTCATGAGACATAAGTCCGAAGCCTTTGATAAATTCAAGGAGTTTAGGACTGAAGTAGAAAACCAACTCGGAAAGAGAATCAAGGCACTCTGTTCTGATCGGGGTGGAGAATACTTATCCGAAGAGTTTCTTAGTCATCTTACTGAAAGTGGAATACTATCTCAGTGTACTCCGCCTGGAACACCGCAACTTAATGGTGTGTCCGAGCGAAGGAATCGGACATTGTTGGATATGGTTCGATCGATGTTAAGTCACACTGATCTCCCGATCTCCTTCTGGGGTTACGCTCTACAAACGGCCGCATTCATAATAAATAGGGCTACGTCGAAAGTAGTGGAAGGGACATCATTCAAGAATTGGTACGGGAAAGAACCCGTTTTGTCCTTCCTAAAAATATGGGGTTGCGAGGCTTTTGTAAAACGGTTGCTTGCAACCAAGCTCGAACCGAGATCAGATAAATGCACTTTCGTCGGATATCCAAAAGAAACAAAAGGATACTACTTCTACAAACCGAGCGAAAACAAAGTTTTTGTCTCCCGAGGTGGGATATTCTTGGAAAAGAAATTTATTTCCAAGACAGTCAGTGGGAGGACTATTCATCTTGATGAAGTTCTAGATGAGATAGTCACTCAGGAACCACTGGACGACCCCTTAGAAGAAGTAGAGCCAGAAGTGGTCGTTGAGCAAGAACCAATAGCTATAGTTATTGAGGACGGTCCAAGGCGGTCTGAAAGGACAAGTCATGCACCTATCAGATACGGTTTCCTAGTAACTGGAGGTGATGATTTGGTGTTAGTGGACAATGATCCAGCTACCTTTCGAGAGGTCCTGGACGGAACCGACTCTGAGAAATGGCTGGAAGCCATGAGGGAAGAAATGCAATCCATGTCAGATAATCAAGTGTGGGACTTGGTGGATCAAACCCATGGCGTAAAAGTCATTGGGTGTAAATGGATCTTTAAAATAAAGATAGACATGGATGGCAAACCTCAGACCTATAAAGCAAGACTAGTAGCAAAAGGTTATAGGCAAGTCCACGGAATTGACTACGAAGAAACCTTTTCTACAGTAGCTATGGTCAAATCTATCCGCATTCTACTTGCCGTAGCAGCTTATCATAATTATGAGATATGGCAAATGGATGTCAAAACCGCTTTCCTTAATGGGAGGTTAGCTGAGGACGTTTATATGTCCCAACCTGAGGGTTTTGAGGATTCAAAGAATAAGGGAAAGATTTGCAAGTTGCTCAAGTCAATTTATGGTTTGAAGGAAGCATCTCGGAGTTGGAATCAACGTTTTGATGAAGTAGTGAAACAGTTTGGCTTCATCAAGAACGTTGATGAACCTTGCGTGTATAAAAAGGCAGATGAGGGCAAAGTAGTCTTTTTGGTGCTCTATGTCGATGATATATTGCTCATTGGAAACGACGTCCCTACCTTTCTCTTAACAAAGACTTGGTTAGGTGAGTGTTTCGCAATATAGGACTTAGGCGAGGCTTCTTACATTTTGGGGATCAAGATATATAGAGATCGTGCCAAGCGGGTCTTGGGCTTGAGTTAAAGCACCTATATAGACAAAGTGCTGAGAAGATTCGCAATGCATAATTCAAAGAAAGGATTGCTGCCCATGCATCATGGCATAAAGCTTAGTAAGAAACAATGTGCAGAGACACCTGCAGAGCTTAAAAGAATGAATGAGATCCCATATGCTTTGGCTATAGGGTCCATAATGTATGCCATGATATGTACAAGACCGGATGTCTCGTTTGCACTAAGCTGTACCAGTAGACATCAATCCAAACCCGGTGAGGAACACTGGATTGCCGTCAAGGTGATTCTCAAATATTTGAGGAAAACCAAAGAAGCTTTTCTTGTATACGGGGGAAGAAATGATGATGATCTAGTCGTCAAAGGATATGTCAACGCTAGTTTCCAGACAGACCCCGATGACCTTAAGAGTCAGTTGGGATATGTGTTTACGTTGAACGGTGGAGCATTCAGCTGGAAAAGCAAGAAGTAGGACACCATTGCCAACTCTACGACGGAAGCTGAGTATATTGCTGCATCGGAAGCGGCAAAGGAGGCTGTATGGATCAGGAGTTTCATGGTTGTGTTAGGTGTAATTCAAAACCCATCTAACCTATTAGACTTATATTGTGACAACACCGGGGCCATTGCGCAAGCTAGGGAACCCAGGGCACATGACAGATCCAAACATGTACTCAAGAAGTATCACATAATCCACGACATTGTTGCTAGAGGTGACGTGAAGATCCACTACGTTGCATCTGATGATAACACAGCCAACCCCTTGACCAAGGCTCTTCCTCAAGAGAAACATGATAAACATGTTAGGTCAATGGGGATAGACTGGGACTTAGATTGGAACTAGGGGCAAGTGGGAGATTCATTGCATTTTTGTGCCCTAGTCCAATTGCTAGTAGTCTATAAATGTCTATGTATATTTATCATCGTTTGTAATAAATAAAACGGATTTGTATTACTTATGTGTTGAAGTAATATGTTAAGCATGATCTGATTTATGACCACTAAAGTAGTAGAACCATAAATCAGTACGGATCACACTTAACGAGTCCCTGGTCAATATATGCTTCAATTGAAGAGACCAGTATGAGGATGGTTCTCAATGATGTAGTTCTGCTTATCATAGGGATGTGGGATCCCAGAATCATATCATAGATATCATGAGGTGATTGATATTGGACGACCCGCTTTGAATAGTGTTTCATAGATCAAGCCATGAACATATTCAAATGCGATAGCTTGTCACGATATCCTTAGACCAAGGAATCTTTGTGATCGCTATGCGGTCGACGTACGGCTTTAACTTGCGCCTAACGCTTTCCGTAACAGGATTGCAATAACGGGCATGATTGGGTAGCGAAACGGATTGCATGAGTGACACGAAAGACGGCTAAGGGATTTATCCCTCGTACTACGGTATGGGAAAGATATCCGTTAAGGCCTCTTGATCGAGAGTGACTGAGAGAAAGAGCATGGCCATGCCAGTGATACGGGTTATCAGTTCTCCACCATCTCACATATCAAGTAACAATGATTGATTGAACAAGGATGACGACTCTATGCCTTGTGATCAATCGGGATGTCTAGAGATAATAGGATAGTGACTTGTACGCACAAGGTTAAATCGAATCACCGATCATCATGCACCTTGGGTAATCATAATGTCTTACTAGAGACCACTTATGATGGATCGGGCAAGAGAGATCTCTTGCGCCAATCTGCCAACGGTAACATGAGCCTGGACGGTCACACACATACAAGACGGATGACTTGAGGCAAGGAAACCATAAATTTTCTTGAGGAGCAATACATGGACAAAACTGAAGGTTTTGGGCCATGGGTTCGGTTTGAGAGAATAATTAGCGAATCGAGAAAACTGAGATTTTCGTCGATGTCGCGTCGGACTTTGTTTCATAAGTAACGACAACAAGGGTCGGGCAACTTTTGGACACGGCACGCAACCACATGGGCAAGCCCATTAGGCTCGGCCCATGAGGTCACATGACCGGCCCAACAAGGGCCCGTATTGGGCCCAATAATCCCTAGTGGCCTGCTACCTTGGGGGGCCACACACCATGCTTAGTTGGTGATTGTTGATTAAGAGGTGAGTGATTTAAGGGGTATGGGTAATGACTTACCTTTAAACCCATGCTTTCACTTTTTGACCCATGCTTATGAGTTGATGAAGTAGGCAAATATCATTTTGAATAATTACTCACTCACAACTCTCTCTTCTCTCTCCTTGGCCGGCCACAAGCCCTCTCTCCTCTCTTCTTGCTCTCTTGTTCTTCACTTAATTGTTCTAGTAGGCTTTTAGTGAAGGATCTTGAAGATCATCCTCTTGGTGTGGACTTGCTCTAGAGAAGAAGATCACATAGTTCTTCTTTATTGATTCAACAAAGACTAAAAGGTAAATTTCTTGTGGAATAGATTTTGCCCTGAGATTTAATGGTTCATGTTCTTGGACAAGGTTTAGAGTTGCTTTTGTTTATGCTTCCGCTATCTCGATGATCTTTAACTCTCCAAATCCCTACACACACACCCTCGCTGACGTTGTGTTAAGAATTGGACAAAGCAACAATGGACGAGTGTGAGAGGGAGGGTCGGCCGAAAACCAGAGAGAGAGAGAGGGTTGCCGAAAATCAGCTAGAGTTTTTAGGGAAAAAATATTGTGTAATTAAATAAAATCTGATTTCTTAATATCTTCATTATAATTACGCAATAAACCCCTTTATTCCAATAATTGAACTTAAGTCTCATTCTCAAATAAAACCAATAATGGGCTTTAAGCCCACTTAGCAAAAACCTAATTAAAACCCATTTAATTGAGTTCTAATTATATAGTTTAGCTAAACCTGCCCAATCTCTCTAACTTGATTTCTTCAACCGTCTGGTTAATAAACCTAGGCTAGAAATCAATCGAATCGTTTTCAATTTGACTAAATTGAAAAGTGGATTCTCCTAATCACCATTCATGCTTGTTTGTCACATATTGTACTTAATTTGTGTGACCCTCTAGGCTCATGACCCGTTGGCATAATGGTAAAATTGCTATTTTACCCTTTCCGTCATAAGTGGCCTCTAGCAAGACATTATGATTACCCAACGTCCGTGATTATCGATTATTCGACTTTTATCAAACCGATATCCAGATTGATCAATAGACATAGAACCGTCATCCTAATTTATCAATTACTGTTTCTTGATATATGAGATGACTGAAAATTGATACTAAGGTATCACCTGCACGACCGTGCTATTCCTTCAGTCATACTCATAAAGTGGCCTAAACGGATATCTTTCTCATACTGGAGTATGAGTGATAAATCCCTAAGACGTCTTTCGAGTTCACTAATGCAATTAATAACCAAGCCAATCAAAGTCGTTATGGCTACCCTTTTATAGGTAACGTTAGACTAGGGCAAACTCATATATTCATTACATAGTGCACACAAAGACACCTCAGTCTTAGGATATAATGACAAGCTACGATATGTGAGTATCTCCTGACAGTATCTATGTTGCATACTCACAATCGGGTCGTCCAACATCATCGACCTAATGATATCTATGATGTAACTCCGGCACATACTTTGCCATGATCAGTAGAGCATGATCACAAGGAGTTGGTCTCATACTGATCGCTTCTTAAAGAAGCTTAGCTGATTAGGGACTTATCGAATGCAATTCTTTCTGATCTACAGTTCTACTATAAGTGGTTACACACATAATGACATAGATCAATTCATATTCGATATATTACTACAACACATTAGTAATATAATGCCTTTTTATTAGATCGAAAAATGATAAACATTACAATATAGATTAAGAAATTACATTGGACAAGGGCATAATCCTAACAAATTCATCCTCATACTTGGTCGCTTCATTGAAGCATATTTGACTAGGGACCCGTTAAGTGTGTTCCGTACAGATATATGGTTCTACTACTTTGATGGACATATATCAGATCATACTTAACCTATTACTTCAACACATAAGTAATATAATGCCGATGTTATATATTGCAAACGATGATTAATATATGCAGACATTTACAGACTAATACAATTGGACTAGGGAACAAAAATGCTTACAATCTCCCACATGCCAATAGTTAGAATCTAAGCCCCAGTCTATACCCATTGACCTCACATGCTTTTCGTGCTTAGTTTGAAGAAGATTCTTGGTCAAAGGGCCGGCTGTGTTATCATCTTTTGCAGCATAAGTGATCTTCACATCACCCTTCTCGATGATTTCTCGTATTAGGTGATATTTTCTAGGTACATGTTTGGATCTGTTATGTGCTCTTAGCTCATTAGCTTGCGCAATGGCCCCTGTGTTGTCACAAAATAAGCTTACTGGATCAGATGCGTTTGGCACTACGCCTAATCCAGTTAGGAAGCTCCTGATCCATACAGCCTCCTTCGCTGCTTCTGAGGCAGCGATGTACTCAGATTCCGTTGTAGAGTCAGCTGTGGAATCCTGCTTCTTGTTCTTCTAGCTAAAAGCTCCTCTATTCAATATGAACACATGTCAAGACTGACTTCTATAGTCATCAGGATCCGTCGTGAAACTAGCGTCAACAAAACCTTCGACGACTAGTTCATCATCTTCTCTTCCCCCATAACAAAGAAAAGTGTCCTTGGTTCTCCTCAATTATTTGAGGATTGCCTTGACCGCAATCCAATGTTCCTCACCGGGGTTGGATTGATGCCTACTGGTACAACTTAAGGTAAACGAGATGTCTGGTCTCGTACATATCATGGCATACATGATGGATCCAATAGCCGAAGCGTATGGAATTCCACTCATTCTTTTCAGCTCATCAGTCGTCACCGGACGCTGAGTCTTGCTTAGTCTTATGCCATGACGGATGGGTAAGAATCCTTTCTTGGCATCAAGCATTGAGAATCTCCTCAACACTTTGTTTATGTAGGTGCTCTAACTTAAACCCAAGACCCGCTTGGTGCGATCTCTCCATATCTTAATACCCAAGATGTAAGAGGCTTCACCTAAGTCTTTCATTGTGAAACACTCGCCTAACCAAGCTTTTGTTGAGTGCAAGGTTTGGATGTCGCTTCCAATGAGTAATATGTCGTCGACATATAGCACCAAAAAGACTATCTTATTTCTATCCTCCCTTTTGTAAATGCAAGGTTCATCATCGTTCTTGATAAAGCCGAACTGTTTCACACCTTGATCAAAACGGTTATTCCAACTCCTCGAAGCTTGCTTCAATTCATAAATGGACTTGAGCAACTTACAAATCTTTCTCTTATTCTTTGGATCTACAAAACCTTCAGGTTGCGTCATATAAACGTCCTCAGTTAAGTTCCCATTAAGGAAGTCGTTTTGACATCCATCTTCCATATATCGTTGTCATGATATGCTGCGATGGCGAGAAGAATTCGGATAGATTTGACCATAGCCACTGGAGAAAAAGTTTTCTCATAGTCAATCCCTTGACTTTTTCTATAACCTTTTGCTACCAGACGTGCTTTATAGGTCTAAGGATTGCCATCCATGTCTGTCTTCATCTTGAAGACCCATTGACAACCAATGGTTTTAACACTAGCGATTGGATTAATCAAGCTCCAGACTTGATTATCGTACATGGATTGCATTTCCTCCTTTATGGCTCCCAGCCATTTCTCGGAGTCGGTAGTGTCAACAGCTTCTCGAAAGGTGGTGGGTTCATTTACTTGATCCACCAATACCAGCTCATCACCTTGAGTTACACAGAATCCATATCTTACAGGTGGATGATGGGTCCTTTCAGACCGCCTTGGACAGTCTTGAAGAACTGTAGTGATCGGTTCCTGCTCTAGCTCCATATCTTCTATTCGGCTTTCAGGGGGTTCCTGAGAAGCTACATCCTCTGGAATTTCATCCAGATCTATTGTTGTCCCACTGTCTGTTTTGCAAATGAACTTCTTTTCCAAAAACACCCCACCGCGAGCAACGAAAACTTTGTTCTTGCTCGGTTTATAGAAGTAGTATCCCCTTGTTTCTTTGGGATACCCAACGAAGATGCATTTTTCTGATTTTGGTTCGAGCTTGTTTGAGAGCATACGCTTCACAAAAGCCTCGCAACCCTAAATCTTGAGGAAGGACAAAACAGGCTTCTTCCCGTGCCATTACTCAAAAGGTGTACCTTCCACTGTCTTCGTTGGAGCCCTATTCAATGTGAATGCGGCAGTTTCAAGAGCAAAACACTAGAAGGATATTGGCAAATCAGCGTGACTCATCATGGATCGAACCATATCCAACAATGTTCGATTCCTTCGCCCAGACACTCCATTTAACTAATAATATCCTACTTTCCACAAGATGATCGAGAAACTCTTGGGATAAGTATTCTCCACCTCGATCCGAACGAAGTTATTTTATACTTTTCCTGAGCTGGTTCAGCACTTCAATCTTGAACTCTTTGAATTTATCAAAAGCATCAGACTTATGTCTCATTAAATAGACATAACCAAATGTACTATAATCGCTCCTGGCAAGTGAACTCATAGGCCCACACACATCCGTGTGTATTAGGGCCAATAGGTCACCCGCCCTTTTACCTCTCCCGATGAAGGGCGCTCTAGTCATCTTGCCCATCAAACAAGCCTCGCATCTCTCAATCGAATGGAATTCGAATGGACTTAACAGTCTGCATTAGAGTTTGGTTGAAATCATCGGATTTAAACCTTTTCGTATTAATGTTATAGAGCTTATTAGAATTGGGGCTTTCCATATTCAATACATATAAACCACCAACTGTACTTGCACTTGGATAATGTACGTCATCACGTTTTATATTAAAACTTCCATTTTCGATTACAAAAGAAAATCCTTCCTTATCTAATAAGGAAATGGATATAATGTTTCTGCTGAAAGTAGGTACAAAATACACATTATGCAGTAGAAGAACAAGGCCACTAGGCAAAAAAAGTCCAACGGATCCTATAGTAACTTTGGGGCTACCAAGAACACCATGGAAACGGAAGCAACAATATATAAACCCCAAAAACTGTCCAAGAACATCAAACCATTAAATCCCAAGGCAAAACTGAAATCACAAGTTTACCTTCGGTTTGTTCGAATCGGTTTGAAGAACGCTTCAGATGTTCAACTCTAGCCAAGTCCACACGGATAGGATGATCACTAAGGGATCCTACATTCCTCTACCTACTAAAATAGAAGAGAGAGCAAGAGAGAAGAAGCAAGGGAGGAGGAGAAGGTCTCGGCCGAATGCTCCAAGAGAGGGAGGGAAGAGAGCCAACTTGTGTTGGGATATTTTTGGTGTTGTGTTGGTTAATGTGTTTATGAATTGATGTGTATTGGGTTAAGGGAAGATGATGATGGTCATTGGGTGGCCTCCATTAATCACACTTACCCAACAAGATTAGGATATTGTGTATCTTGTCATCATCCACTTAACCAAAGTTAGTAGAGAAAGGGACCCACCAATTGCTCCACTATTGGGCCTTAGTTGGGCCGGCCACTAGGGCCTCGTGGCACGAAGCCCAATGCTTCGGCCATGAGGTCCCGTGTTGCATCCAACTAATCCTCGAACTTATCGTACAAAGTCCGACGCGACATCAACGAAAGATTTAGTCTTTTTCGATTCGCGTGTCACATTCAATTACACATTTCCATGGCCCAAAACGTCCAGTTTTGTTCGTGCCACTCTCTCGAATATCTCCGACCTTTCCTTGTCTCTCATAATCCATATCCTATGCGTGTGACCCTCTAGGTTCATGCCGACGTCGGCGGATCGGCGTACAATTCCATTTTACCCGATCCATCATAAGTGGTCTCTAGTAAGACATTATGATTATCCGATGTGCATCATGATCGATGACTCGATTCAACCTCATGTAGTACATGTCGCTATCCCTTTATCGCCCGGTATCTAGATTGATCATAAGGCATAGAGACGTCACCCTTGTGTCATCAATCTCTGTTTCTCGATTTGTGAGATTATTGAATACTGATAACCCGTATCGTTGGCATGACCATGCTCCCTCTTCAGTTAATCTCTATCGAGTAGCCTAAATAGATACCTTTCTCATACCGTAGTATGAGGGATAAATCCCTTAGCCGCCTTTCGTATCACTCATAAAATCCGTCCCTGTGTCAATCATGTCCGTTATGATTGTCTTGTTACGGACAACGTTAGGAGCAAGTCAAATGCGCTTCTTTACTGTATAGCGATCACAAAGACTCCTTGGTCTAAGGATACGAAGACAAGCTAACATAATTGAATGTGTTCATGACTGTATCTATGCAACACTGTTCAGTGCGGGTCGTCCAATATCACTCACCCGAGTGATATCTATGATCTGATTCCGGGAGCCCTTCCCAATGGTAAATAGAACTATACCATAAAGAATCATCCTCATACTTGGTTGCTTCATTGAAGCATATTTGAGTAGGGACCCGTTAAGTGTGATCCGTACATATATATGGTTACTACTTTGATAGACATATATCAGATCATACTTAACCTATTACTTCAACACATAAGTAACATAATGCCGATTTTATATATTGTAAACGATGATTAATATATACAAACATTTACAGACTAATACAATTGGACTAGGGCACAAAAATACTTACACTGTATATTACAATTATGAGATATGACATATGGGTGTCAAAACCGATTTCCTTAACATGAATATAACTGAGGATGTGTAAATGACATAGCCTGAGGGTTTTTTCGATCCGAAGAGTAAGCGAAAGATTTGTAAGGTGCAGAAATCCATTTATGGATTGAAGCATGCTTCTTGGAGTTGGAATCTTCGTTTTGATGAAGCTGTTAAGGAGCTCGGCTTCATCAAGAACAAAAATAAGCCTTGAGGGTCTTGGGTCATGGGTATTAAGATATATAGAGAACGTACCAAGAGGGTCTTAGGTCTAAGTCAAAGTACATGTATAGACAAGGTATTGAGAAGGTTCTCAATGCAGGAATCCAAGAAGGGATTCCTTTCCATGCGTCATGGCATAAAGCTCAGCAAGACCCAATATCCTAGGATACCTGATAAGCTGAAAAGAATGAAGGAGATCTTATATAATTCGGCTATAGGATCCATCATGTATGCCATGTTATGCATGAGACCGGATGTCTCGTTCGCCCTGAGCTGTACCAGTAGATACCAGTCTAACTCTGGTGAGGAACATTGGATTGCGGTCAAAGCCATCCTCAAGTATTTGAGGAGAACTAAAGACATCTTTCTAGTGTACGAGGGTATAGATGTGAAGGAATTACATGGGTTCCATAGATTTAATTACATGCAGCGGACAATAATCTAACCATTGAATTCGATAATACGATCTTATGTGGAAAAAAATTTCAGCATGCAATATGAACATTCAAATATGAAAATATACCTTTTCGAATAACAAACACAAAGAAGCTTTAGTGAATCTGCCTGCAGAAAAACGTAACTTCTAAAAGCCATAAGTTGAGCTACAGATCTTCAAATGACTCGGTTCTTGTTGCAAAAGAAATTTCATACAGTTCTCTACGACTTTCATGTTTTACATAAAACCCAGTTCGTACTGCAAGATCATCGTCTGAAGCAAAACATCTTCCTCGTTAGTGTTGGACAAATTTTCCGGTTTGTCCCGATTTGTTCCATCTTTGAGGATTTCGAATTTGACAAAGCAAAACCGAAATATTGTGCTCTTTAGATTGTCCACACAAGCACAACACCTTGGGAAAGATTTCTACACACACCCTTGCTAGCGTTGTGTGTAGAATCGAACAAAACCAACAATGGAGGTAGATAAAGGGAGGGTCGGCCAAGGAGAGAGAGAGGAGAGGGGATTGCCGAAAATCACTTAGGGTTTTAGGAATAAATCGTGTAATTAAAAATATGATTTTTAATTTTTATTAAAATTACACAATAAACCCCTTAATTGTACTTAAGCCCCATTCTTAGTTAAAACCAAGAATGGACTTTAAGTCCAGTTAGCTAAAACCTAATTAAAACTCATTTAACTGAGTTCTAATATATGGTTTAGCTAAACTGGTCCAATCTCTCTAATTTGATTTCTTCAACCGTCTGGTTAATAAACTATCAGACGTCTTTCGAGTTCACTAATGCAATTCATAACCAACCCAATAAAAGCCGTTATGGCTACCCTTTTACAAGTAACGTTAGACTAGGTCAAACTCAGATATTCATTACACAGTGCACACAAAGACTCATTGGTCTTAGGATATAATGAAAAGCTTGGATCTGTGAGCATCTCATAACAGTGTCTATTTTGCATACTCACAATCGGGTCGTCCGATATCATCGACCTGATGATATCTATGATATAACTCCGGCACATACTTTGCCATGATCACTAGAGCGTGATCAAAAGGAGTTGGTCTCATACTTATCGCTTCTTAAAGAAGCTTAGCTGATCAGGGACTCGTCAAATGTAATTCTTTCCGATCTACGGTTCTATTATTAGTGGTTACACACATAATGACATAGATCAAATAACATTGGATGTATTACTACAACACATTAGTAATATATGCCGATTTATTTATTCGGAAAGATGATAAAACATTACATCTGTAGATCACTTTTATATTGGACTGGGGCATAACTCTAATAAGATGGTGAGCTAGCAGTCAAAGGTTATGTTGACGTTAGTTTCAGGACAGATTCTGATGACTTTAAAATTCAGTCAGGATATGTATTTTTTTAAATGGTGGTGCTTTCAGCTGGAAGAGCTGCAAGCAGGATACGATTGCCGATTCGGCAGAGGCAAAGGAGGTTGTATGGATTAGGAACTTCTTCCCCGAATTAAACGTAATGCCAAACCCATCTAGTCCAGTGAGTTTACTACGTGACAACACTACAACCATAACACTAGCTAAAGAGTCAAGATCACATGACAAATCCAAACATATAATCAGGCGTTACCACCATATTGCAGGTTTTGGAGCGTTCTAGATCATCGAGATAGCGGAAGCGTTTAACAAAATCTACTCCAAACCTTGTCCAAGAACATAAACCGTTAAATCCCAAGGCAAAATCTATTCCACAAGATGTTTACCTTTAGGTCTTTGTTGAATCGATAAAGAAGAACTTTCAGATCTTCTTCTCTAAAGCAAGTCCACACCAAGGGGATGATCTTGAAGATCCTTCACTAAATTGCTTACTAGAACAATTAAATGAAGAACAAGAGAGCAAGATGAGAGGAGAGAGAATTGTGGCCGGCCATTAGAGAGAGAGAGGGAGCTTGTGAGAGTTGTGTGATTATTTTGTGTAAAATGAATCAATATTAGATATTTACCTTCATCATCCAACTCATAAGCATAGGTCTAAAAGTGATTGGTATGGGCTTAAAGTATCATTACCCATACCCCTTAAATTACTCACCTTTTAATCCACAATCACCAACCAAGCATGGTGTTATGTGGCCACCACTCTTGGACCCACCAATGTGGCCGGCCATATTGGGCTTGTTAGTCCCATAATGGGCCCTTGTTGGGCCGGTCACGTGACCTCATGGGCCGATCCCAATGGGCTCGCCCATGTGGCTTCGTGCCATGTCCAAAAGTTTGCCCGACCCATTTTGTCGTTACTTATCAAACAAAGTCCGACGCGACATCGACGAGAAAACGTCACCAATCAAAAATGCACACTCATAGAAATATGCAATTAATACAAGAGTAATCAAATATATAAAGGCGATCGGGGAGTCGGGATTTCGGGGGATATGTCATTTTACCAATTTTAGCGGATTTGTTTATCAATTATGGGAGAGCATATTAAGAAGTTGAATTAAGTGTCAAGAATTCTAGACCTATCCCAAAGATATCTTTCGTTTGCAAGGATTTCGTCTAATTAAAATAAATTAGCCAGATCATTAACAAAAATACTTAATTAGGTTCATCTTAAAGGTCGTGTAGGAATCTCCATCCTTCAGCCTGGCGCCCTATTTATGTATACCGTACCCATTGTAAGAATATTCTCGTCACAGATTGCAATTACAAAGCCGTCACAAATCAAATTACAATCCCAAGATACACCATGTAGATCCGGCCCCCAAATGCTACGGTCCACCTAGGTCGATTGCTATCGCCTCTCTTCCTAGATCTAATATAAACTCAAGCCTACCCGGGAGAGTTAGCATTAAGATCACATTCAGAGTCTTAATCCATTTCACAAACCCAATAATTTTAACTAAGAATCCTTTAATTAATCAAATTAATATCCCTGTTCATCCCTTTCCCCGACCTAAATATGTAACTACTCATGGCATTAAGAACACAATTCAACACATCCATGGCAATCAACCTAACAAATTCCATCATGCAATCCAACACAATGATCATATAAATCTCATGAACAAAATACCTCAATATATTCCCAATTCAATTCTCAATACAAGCATGTAAATTCCCAATCTCAATTCTCAATACAAACATGAAAATCCCCAACAAAAATCTTAAAATAAAAACCTAAATACTACTACCAACCTAAAAATCGACCCACAAATCTTCCTCTAAATCTGCTCCAAGTCGTCGCGTCGTCGCCTCCAATGGATCACCCACGATCCACCTCTTCTCCCTACCTCTAAACAACTCTAACCTAATTATTTTTCTGAAATATGGGTGATAATTTCATAGGTAGAGGGGTTTGGTATATATAGGATGAGAGAAAATCATTTCAAAAATCATATTTGCATGATTTTAGGAGCTGTTAAAACCAGCCTGCCGGGTGAGCCTACTGGGTGGGACCCGGCATGTCAACATGGATGGTTCCTTTTCTCGTCTAGGCTCATACAAGGTACTATGGAAATATTATGTCAAGGTAGGCTTTATGGCTGAAGCGAATATAAAGATGGCCTACAGATTTTATTGCCTAGAGATTCACCAGTCCCCTGATCTATTTCGCCTCGAGTGGTCACACCCCTAGTTCTAGACTCTCGCTTACCAGGCATGACACAAACATGGCTCTGAATGCATATAACTTGCATGAGAATCCAATTCAAGCCAACAATCCAACCCTATCCCAAAAGCCTTTTCCCAAATCATGCAATAGTCATGCAACCCTTCAAACTACCCGAGTAGGCAACAAATAAGAGCATTTTACTCCCCAAAATATATTCATCTAGCCCAGCCAATACCCAACAATCAAGCAAGCATGCATGCATTAAAAATCCTAGTCTCTATCATGCAAGCAATAAACAACCCTAGATATCAAAAACTATCAGCACATCAAATACCAGGAGAACCAAGATAGAATATACTGAAAAATAAAAATAAAATAAAATAACTGTACGGCAAAAAAAAAATATTAGACTCAATTGTGGTGTGTGCTCAATCACACACCACACTTAGGGCTCGACAAAGCCCGAGACTCAAAAACTCGATTGTGGTGTGTACCTCGGGTACACGCCACACTTAGGACCTGCAATAGGGTCTAAGCAACAAAAATAAAAAAGACACAATTGTGGTGTGTTCGATCACGCACACACCACACTCGGGACTTTACTATGTCCCGTACACTCTAACAAGACTCAAATAAAATAAAGTAAAATTCAAAAAATTCAAAATAAGTTTACAAAATTTACAATTGAGCAAGAGTCCTTCTTTCCTCAATAAAAAACAATCACAATAAAACCATTTAATCTCTTCCCTATGTAAGCGGAAGAGATTTCCATTAAGCGCACGGAAAGCCGCCTCTTCCACAAATTATTCAAATAGGGCAAGTGACGATTAAAATTGTGCCCAGAGGCATTAAAATCCTTAGATGCAAAGATGCACCTGGCCTAAATTTTTTTAGAAAAATAATGCACCAAATATGAAGATGATGCATATGAGAAAGGAAGGATGTCACCTGATGCATAAAACTCCATTATTGCTTCTCCTTCCATTTTCTCGAGGGGGTTCTCCTCTCCATCTGGGAGCAGCAGAATGGGTCCAATTTCGCTCAATTCTTGCTTCCTTTCTTTAAACTTATCCAATATATACCTTTCATTATGCATAGAAATTTTGTTTCGAAATAACTAACGGTATATAACACTCATCATCAATGAAAGCGAATTTAACATCATAAGTCAAGCAAGAATTATATAATGAAGTTCTAAGAGGTGGAGCATGTGTTTGTGCATCAACCATAGACTCCCTTACTATTATACCCATATCCTTGTCGTGGTTCACTCGTTTTTCCTCATTCCGGGCTTGTTTCACTACATGCTCCTCCTCTTCAGCTCGTGTTGGCCTCATGGTCACTTCACCATTTCCCACTTCACTACCTTAAAAAGAGACTTCATCAAATAGGCATCGAAGCTTAAATATTTTATCCACGGCCACTTGCATCATGAAACTTTCTAGCCCAATCTGTACTTTATGGGGAACACCTAGGGACACATAAATATCATTATTAATGCAAGCATATTCAAAATTATCCGGTGCAGAGGGAAAATCAAAAGTGAAAGTTTCAAATATGGATGGTTCAAAAGAATGGTCATTGGTCATATTTGTTCGAGTTGTGCCCTAGTCCAATGTAAAAGTTGTCTACAGTTATAATGTTTTATCATCTTTCCGAATAAATAAATCGAAATCATATTACTAATGTGTTGTAGTAATATATTAGATGTAAATTGATATGTATCATTTGTGTGTCATCAGTAATTGTAGAATTGTAGATAAGAAAGAATTACATTTAATGTGTCCTTGATCAGTTAAGCTTCATTTGAAGCAACCAGTATGAGGCTAACTTCACGTTCTAGTGATCATGGGCAGTCGAGGCCGGAGTTAGGGCATAGATATCATTAGGGAGATGATATTGGGCGACCCGATGGTGAGTATGCAGAATAGATACTGTCATGAGCATACTCATATATCGTAGCTTGTCATTATATCCTAAGACCAAGTAGTTTTTGTGATCACTATCTGATGAATCTCTAAGTTTGACATAACCTAACGTTACCTGTAAAAGGGTAGCCATAAGGGCTCTGATTGGCTTAGTTATGAATTACATTAGTGGACTCAAAAGACGGCTAAGGATTTATCACCCATACTCCAGTATGGGTATGATATCTGTTTAGGCCACTTGATGAGTATGACTGAAGAAATAGCATGGCCATGCAGAAGATGCTTAGTATCAGTTTTCAATCATCTCAGATATCAAGAAAAAGTGATTGATAAATTAGGATGCCGGTTCTATGCCTTTTGATCAATCTAGATATCGGTATGATAAAAGGATAGTGACATGTACGATAAGAGGTTAAATCGAATCATCGATATTCATGAACGTTGGGGAATCATAATGTCTTGCTAGAGGCCACTTATGATGGAAAAGGGTAAAATGGTAATTTTGCCTGTCTGCCAACGGGTCGTGAGCCTAGAGTGTTAGGATTATGCCCTAGTCCAATGTAATAAGTAAATCTACATTGTAATGTTTTATCATTTTTCGAATTAATAAAACGCCACCATATTACTAATGTGTTGTAGTAATGTATTGAATGCAATTTGATCTATATCATTATGTGTATAATCACTAATACTAGAACTATAGATCATAAAGAATTATATTTGATGTGTCTGTCATCAGTCAGGCTTCTTTAAGAAGCGATCAGTCGGACTTTGTTTGATAGGTAACGACAAAAGGGTCGGGCAACTTTTGGACGCGGCATGAGACAACACGGGAGGGCCCATTGGGCTCGGCCCATGAAGCCTCATGGCCGGCCCAATAAGGGCCCAATAAGGCCATATGGCCGGCCCACTTGATGGGGCCATTGTGGAGGCCACACAACACCATGCTTAGTTGGTGGTTGTGGATTAAGAGGTGAGTGATTTAAGGGGTATGGGTTAAAGCACCTTTAAGCCCATACCAATCACTTTAAACCCATACTTGTGAGTTGGATGATGGATTAAATGCAAGACTTTGATTCATTAATCATTTAATCACAAAAACACTCACAAAACCTCTCTCTCTCTAGTGTGGCCGGCCACCCCTTGTTCTTCTCTTCCATCTTGCTCTCTTGTTCTTCATTTAATTGTTCTAGTAGGCAATTAAGTGAAGGATCTTGAAGATCATCTTCTTGGTGTGGACTTGCTTTAGAGAAGAAGATCCGAACGTTCTTCTTTATCGATTCAAACAAGACTTAAAGGTAAACATCTTGTGGAATAGATTTTGCTTTGGGATTTAATGATTTAAATGTTCTTGGACAAGGTTTGGAGTAGATTATCTTTTATTGCTTCCGCTATCTCGACGATCTAGAACGCTCCAAAACCCTACAGATGGAAAGGGTAAAATAGGTAATTTTACTAGTCTACCAACGGGTCGTGAGCCTAGAGAGTCACACACTTTAAGTACAGTATTCAACAAAACAGACTTAGATGGAAATTGGGAGAATCCGCTTTTCAATTTAGTCAAATTGAAAACGATTCGATTGATTTATGGCCTAGGTTTATAACCAGGCGGTTGAGGAAATCAGATTAAAGAGATTGGACCGCTTTAGCTAACCCGTTTAATTAGAATCCAAATTAAATGGGTTTAATTAAACTTTAGCTAACTGGGCTTCAAGCCCATTCTTGATGTTAATTAAGATTGAGCTTAAGTTTAATTAAGAGAATTTTAAGGGATTTAATTATGTGAAAATAATGATAAATAAAAATCATATTTTTTTCACATAATTTTTTAACCCTAACCCTCTCTTTTTCGGCTCCCTCTCTCTCTCTTAGTCCTTTAGTGGTATCAGAGGATGGTATTTTGTGATATTGATTTGAGCATGATTAGGGTTAATATTATTCCTTAATTTTTCATGTATTGTTTGGATTTAATTATGCATGAAAACATGAAAAAATCAGATTTTTATTAATTGATTTTGAATTGTTGCTACGTTTAATAGTTGGCATGATTTTTTAGCACAAAAGTAAGAAGTCGAGCAACATGTTGCATGACGTGTGGAGCGACAAAGCTTGGAGCGAAAGGAGAAAGACGCCACGGAGACTTGGAGCGCAAGAGAGTGACGTCGACAAGTCAGACGACTTTCAGCTGGCAGTTACACGTCAGCAAAAGGCGGCAACCAGACTTGCCTGATTCCATCAGGAAGTCAGAACAGGAAAGACGACTTCCAGCTGTCATGGAAGGCGGCAACAACTTGCCTGACTTTCCTGTTCCTGATCCGAGAAGGATTAGGAATGTGAGCTGCTATAAAAAGCCCTTGGCTTCCCATTAGCAGTGAAATTCTGATATGCTAGTCGTGCAAGATGCCACACACAATGTTACACAGAATGCTATAACGTTGTGTCTGACTTCTTGCGTAGATAATGCAGGACAGTAAATATAAAGCTATAAGTAATGACACAGCAGATTGTTTACCCAGTTCGGTGCAACGTCACCTACGTCTGGGGGCTCTCAGCCTAGTGGAAAGATTTCACTTATCAGTAATCCGTCAGAACATACAAGTACCTGTCATCACTCCTAGATCTATACTTTATGCTACGTCTTACACTGCAATCTATCTCAGGGTCTCCCCCTGAATCCAAGAACGTCTTGATTCCACTCTTCGAGCAATCGCCTTGCTCTGTCGTCTTCAAGTCTTCTTCAAGCTTGGTGGTTGCGTGCAGTCTTCAACTCACGACTTCAGTAAACCCTCAATCACCTAACTCTCAATAGTTATGCGATACACAACATCCTAAGCTCAATCTGCAATTTCTCAGCCCGTAAACCTTCACGTCTAAGAACCTTGCAAATTGTTGCTAGGATACAAATAAAGAACCACACGATTGCTAAGGGGGTAGCCTAAGCTTTTATAGCAATCGTGGATGAGTACTAACCCTAAAGGGTTTCCTCTTAATCGCCGTCTTTCTTCTTTTCAGATTAGGAGTCGTTCTGCACTTTCCTAATCGTCTTCTTGATTTTCTGCCGAATCTGCACTTTCCTGATTTCTGTCGATCAGGATGCTTGCCGAGACGCCGTCAACAATGTCACACAAGATGTCGTAGAAGATGCTTCGACATTCTTTGTAACATGTTTCTTCGGTTCCTTTAAAAATCAGCCAATCTCTAAGAACGTCGTAACTACAATCTCCCCCTTTGGCTATTTTTAAGGACAACATTCTTCATCGTATTCTGCGTCGCATTCTGCATCGCATTAGTTGTCTCGTCAATCGGCAGCGTCGCGCGTGTCATCGCGTCTTGCGTCTTCGCGTCGCGTCGTCTCTATCTTCCTTTCTTGTATCGTCGTGATCGCGCGCGTTATCTATCTTAAACTTACTCCCCCTTGCTGGCTCAAAAAGAGCCAAACTATAAACAAATATTGTAACAAGTCCGGGGAATAAGCAAAATAAACCAAACATAACTCACACTTGCTCTCAATCAGATGTCGAGAGGAAGCGTGATACATTGTTCAAAAAATATTACAGACATAAAAGTTGTTCAGTAGTTCAAGAGTCAGAGAATTTCATAAAATTTTTAAATAGAGCTGCTGTTGGAACTTGCAGTCTCTGTTGCTTCTGTGGAGGCTTCTTGGGTAGCATCTTCTGGATCATTTGTGTTATCATCTTCAGAGCCTGGAGGAGACATGGATTGCAGCAGGTTGACGCAGTGAGTTCGGCGTTGCGAGAGGTGCTTCAGGGCAGTCTTTAAGTTTGCAATGTCCTCATCAAGCACAACAATTTCTTGTTCGAGCATGACAGCAACCCTGCTGGTGGTCCTGGTGAGAGGGACGGCACTTGTGGCTCTACTGGTCTTTTCCTTGGCTTCCGGCCTGACAAGATCAGGAGCATGCTTCCCTTCAAACAACTTGTGGCTCACCACAATTAGTCCTCCTCTTTTGCCCACCTTATCCGATGTTTTCAACACCCCAGGGTGTTGATGTACGAGTAATTCAGAGATAAGGGATGGAAAGGCTATGGAAATTTTCACCGCAAGAGATCTAGCATGGCGAACAAGATGATCAATCACAAATTGTCCAAAGTCAAGTTTAGATCCAGTACCTATTTGGTAGATCAGTATTGCCAGCTCAGGTTTGATAGAAGATGCGTGGGTCGAGGGCGCCCAATTTGCCACTCCAATCCGGAAGAGAATGGAGTACTTGGAAGTCAGATCTGATGCTGCCACGGTACCTTTGGCCGGCCAAGTCCTGCTTTTATCTCTGGTGATCTCTCGGAGGACTTTGTTGAGGTCGGGTGGTGGCATAGATCGAACCTTCTTCCTCCCCAGGAATTCATTGATAGTGTCAGAGGAGATGTCAAAGCGAATGCCTCTGACATATACCTTATCAAACTCTGGAGCATCTGGGGTACCAAACGTGGTAGGCAAGTTGGCAATAAATTCTTTCACCAAGAGGGGATAGTGGTTACCAATGTCGGAGACGGTTCTCATCAATTCTGCCTTCTGCGGGAGCTGTATAATGGCCTTTAGCCCAAGCAGCTCCGACAACAATGTCTTCTCTAGGTACGCCGTTCTCTGAAACACAAACTCCCACCTCTTTGCACCTTCTGCTGAGTGAAACGACACATTGTCGTAAGTTACACTCACGGTGTCCTTGGCCGTCTTCAGGGCCTTCTTCTTCCTTTCTTCCTCAGCAGGAACCTCTTCAATGTCATCATCAGTAGATTCATCTATCAACCTCCTTGTGGCGATCACTTTCTTCCCCTTTTCTTTGACATGCGACTTTTTCCTTTTGTTGCTGGGACCTCCAGGCTCTTTAACCTCCTTTCTTTTCCTTGTTTCTTTTAGTTTTCCAACCATAATAGCCAAACTTTCAGTTTCTTCTAGAACCTTTTTCTTCAGGGACGATAGGACTGTGTGTGCCGTCTCAGCGGCTTCTTCCATGACATCTTCTCTGGCATCCAGAGGGTTTTCTTCTGTGTTGTTGGTGGTGGCATCCTTGTTCTTCTCAGCTTCTTCCAGATCGGTCTCTCCGTTTCTGGTTTCTTCTTTCTCTTCTTCTTCTTCCTCGGCTTCTTCCGAGTCAGCTATTTCTTCCTCTTCTACAACTTTTTCAGTGGCTTTTCGTATGACATCTGTTCCTTCTTCTTCTCCTCCTTCTCCTTCCGCAATGCGTTCCAACCCATGACTGACCGGAGTCAGATCCTCCTTTTCTCCTTCCGGACGTATCAGTTCTTCTACCACACCTTCTTGAGGTGGGTCCTGGTTTTCCAGTAGTGATTCTAACAAATCACTGTTTCTAGAGGTATCGGCAGAGAAATCGTTACCTGTTGGTGTTGGAACTGCGACGATTTGCATGGAGGCTTCTCGATTTTCCTGGCCAAGATCATTCTCTCTTTCTGGCCCAGTTAGGTCAGACATTGAGAAAGCAGCGCTCCGTGTCCGTGACTTTTTGGGAACTCGAGTAAATACTGGCATTGGGGCTTTCTCTGGTGAGGCATCTTTGAGAATTTCTTCTGACTTCTTCAGGGTTTTTGGCCCTTTGATTCGCACTCCATGCTTGTTTGTCTTCGCTCTACTGCTTCTGGAGCCTTTAGATTCAGCTTTCTTTGAATCGGTGGCTTCCTTTGGGGCTACTGTGCTTCTAGTTTTCACCATTGTTGTTTGAGAGATTAGCAGAGAGTGAATGGCGAAGGAGGTGAGAGCAAACACAGAGGAGAGAGGCAGACTAGGTTTTGAAAAAAAACGATTCAAATCTTTCTAGCGTCTGAGCGTATCTTCCTTTTCTTTTATATGGGCTTTTGATATGCTTGGCCCAATGACATTTGTTGGATTTTTAGACCGGTTCATGAAGAGGCACCAACAAACTCCTCTTAACCGTTTCTGCAACTTCTTACTGTGCGTTGATGGAGCACAGACCGAGTGATGATCTGAGATCCTCGAATCTGCTTGCATCTAATGCTTTTGTGAAAATATCAGCAAGTTGCTTCTCTGTGGGATTGTGCTCTAGGATGATCTTCTTGTCTTCGACCAATTCTCGAATGAAGTGATGTCTAATATCAATGTGTTTGGTCTTGCTGTGTTGGACAGGGTTTTTGGAGATGTTGATAGCACTGACATTATCACAATATAAAGTCATGGCATCCTGTCTGACATTGTATTCGACTAACATCTGCTTCATCCAAAGTAGTTGTGTACAGCTACTCCCAGCAGCAATATACTCCGATTCGGCAGTGGAAAGAGCAACACAGTTTTGCTTCTTACTAAACCATAATATGAGGTTATTGCCAAGGAAGAAGCATCCTCCAGATGTGCTTTTCCTATCCGATGTGTTTCCAGCCCAATCGGCATCACAATACCCCACCAAGGTAGAGGATGTGTTGAATGAATATAACAAGCCCAAGTCTGTAGTCCCAGAGATATATCTAATAATTCTTTTGGCTTGGGAGAGATGACTAACCTTAGGATTAGCTTGATATCTTGCACATACTCCTACAGAATAGGCAATATCTGGTCGACGTGCAGTGAGGTAGAGAAGACTACCGATGATGCTTCTGTATAGGTGTTGGTCGACAGCTTCTCCTGGATCATCTTTAGTTAGCTTGATTTGTGTAGTTGCAGGTGTCCTTTTATGCGAGGCTTTCTCTAGCCCAAACTTCTTGACAATATTCTTCGCATATTTGCTCTGAGATACGAAGATGCTATCCTTTTGTTGTTTGATTTGGAAGCCTAGAAAATAAGTAAGCTCTCCCACCATGCTCATCTCGAATTCTGATTGCATCTGTTGAATAAATATCTCTACCATCTTTCTTGACATCCCTCCAAAAACAATGTCATCGACATAGATTTGAGCGATCATTAAATTTCCGTCTTCATTCTTCACAAATAGGGTCTTGTCGACTCCCCCTCTAGTGTAGCCGCTTTGGATGAGGAATTTTGTGAGCCTTTCATACCAAGCCCTTGGTGCTTGTTTCAACCCATAAAGAGCTTTCTTGAGTTTATACACATGATCAGGATAGTGAGGGTCAACAAATCCTTTGGGTTGTGACACATATACTTCTTCATTGAGATCCCCATTCAAGAACGCACTTTTGACATCCATCTGGTAGAGCTTTATCTGTAGATGGCATGATATCCCTAGCAAGAGACGGATTGCTTCAAGTCTTGCCACAGGAGCAAATGTCTCATCGAAGTCGACACCCTCAATTTGAGTATACCCTTGAGCAACTAACCTTGCTTTGTTGCGAGTGATGTTGCCAAGCTCATCGGATTTGTTCTTGAAGATCCATTTGGTGCCTATGATGTTTCCTTTACTTGGTTTGGGCACCAGTTCCCATACCTGATTTTTCTCAAATTGAATCAGCTCTTCTTGCATAGCATTGACCCAATACTCATCATTGATGGCTTCATTGATGTTTTTGGGTTCTGTCTTTGAAACGAAGCAAATATTTCCTATCATCTCGTTATAATCTTCAGGAGCTTTTGACCGAGTCCGAACGCCTTCATTCAGGTTTCCAATAACTCCAGAGATAGGATGGTTAGTCTGGACTCTTCGTGAGGGATTCTTGTTGCTGGTTTCAGAAACTACTTCGTCATTGGCGGCATCATCTTCTGTTTTGCTGCTAGCATCTTCTCTGACATTTGGAGTAGCATTCTTCCTGACATTGTTGGGCGGATAGGCTCCGTCTTCGTCCGTCGCATCTTCTGAGGCATCTTCGCAGTCATCATCAACAACAACATTGATTGATTCCATCATGGTTTTGGTTCGTTTGTTGAAGACCCGATATGCGCGACTATTCCTTGAATAGCCAAGGAAGATGCCTTCATCGCTTTTTGGGTCAAGCTTTCGACGAGGCTCTCTATCAGCCAGTATATAACAAGTGGAGTCAAAGATATGGAAGTACTTAACATTGGGCTTTCTCCCCCTCCATATTTCATAATGAGTTACTGACATACCTGGTCGGAGAGTGACTCGATTGTGGATATGGCAAGCAGTGTTAAGTGCTTCTGCCCAGAAGTGAGTTGGTATGTCTTTAGCCAGCATCATAACTCTCGCCATCTCCTGTAGAGTCCTGTTCTTGCGCTCAACAATGCCGTTTTGTTGGGGAGTGATTGGCGCTGAGAATTCATGTGCTATCCCTTCTGAGTTGCAGAAATCTGCAAACTTGCTGTTTTCGAACTCTCGTCCATGATCACTACGAAGGCGGATGATTTTGCCAATTGTCTCTCCTTTTTCTCGTTGGACTTGGATGCATAGATTCTTGAAGATTGAGAAGGTGTTTGATTTGTCACGCGGGAAGTCCACCCAAGTGTATCGTGAGTAATCATCTACGCATACAAAGACATATCGTTTTCCTCCAAGGCTTTCGACTTGCATTGGCCTCATGAGGTCAACATGTATCAGCTCAAGTACCCGAGAGGTGGTGATATGCTGTAGCTTCTTGTGTGACATCTTGGTTTGCTTTCCAATCTGACATTCTCCACAGATCTTTCCTTCTACTATTTTTAGGTTTGGAATACCTGTGATTGCCTGCTCTGAGATTGCCTTTTGCATGCTTCTAAGATTTAGATGTCCAAGCTTTCGGTGCCATAGTTTGGTTTCTTCTGCTTTGAAGACAAGGCGCTTGGTTGCTTCGATATGTGTCTCGAGAGACCAGATATAGCAATTGTCCGTTGAGCGAACTCCTTATAGAATAGTGATTTGATTAAAGTCTTTAACTATACAGGCTTCTTTCGTGAATTTCACTTCTGAATCCTGATCACAAATCTGACTGATGCTAATCAAGTTTGCTTTAAGTCCTTCTACAAGTAATGCTTCAGTCAGGCAGGTGGCTCCTGGATGTTTAAGTACTCCTTTTCCGATAATTCGAGCTCGAATCCCATATCCAAACGTAACAAAGCAGTTTGTATATAGTTTAAGATCAAAGAGAAAATCTGGAGTACCTGTCATGTGTCGAGAGCATCCACTGTCGAGATACCAGTCCTTGTTTGTTGAAGCACTTAAGGATGTATATGCAACATTAGCTCGATAGACCAGGTTCTTAGGTCTCCATTCAAGGCGGGATGTCTTCGGAGGAGATGAGAGATGCCTTTGATATTTCTTTTGTTGTAGCTGAGTTTGCTTCCTCTCAAGAAATTGAAAACAAAAAGGTCTGATGTGACCAGGTTGACCACAGTAATGACATATCCATTGATATTGATAAGCTGGTCTTCTGTAGCTTTGTTGTCTGCGTGGAGGATGTCTTCTGGCAGTTACTTGACAAGAACAGGTTGTAGACGATGTTATGGCTTTCGTTGAAGGTCGTCCTGTAGGATGTGTTGGGGCATCCAATAATTTCTTGCCAACCAAGGCTTGTTGTGGGATAAACTTTGTCCCTGCCGTTGAGGGGACAGCATGTGTGTACCCTAGTCCCGTTGTATCTTTGGACTGTTTTCCCACCGATAAAATCTTGTCAAGGCTTTCTGTGCTCGGATTCATCATCTTTACCGATTTAGTCTTGAGACTAATTTCTCCATTAAGTCTGGTGATCTCTCATTTCAGCTCCACGATCGTCTCTAGAAATCTTGACTTGTCGCTGGTAAGACTAATGATCCTTTCGCCTTGTTGATCAAGTATCAGAGTTTCCTTGATCCATCTGGTATGCAAGCCTTTGTATGCCTCGACTAGTTGCTCTTTAGTCCAATTCTCATTTGCAGTTGGATCATCATTGATGTCGACAGCATTATCAACATTACATGTAGGAGTAGTAGTAGTGAATGCAACAAAGTTGCTTACCTCTTCAGATCCACTATCTTCATTGTCATCATCTGATAGGGTGGCATTGTATCCTCGTTTTTGTTGTTTGAGGAAATTTGGACATTCTCTACGGAGGTGGCCGAATCCTTCACACTCATGACATTGAAGTCCTTTGTTTTTGTTTTCTTCCCCACTCCTGTTTGGTCTGTCAAGACTACCTCCAACTTGAGCTTTTTGTGGAGCTTTGTTTCTGGCATTTGCTGTGACATTCCTTCCGCCCATTCGACTAAATCTTCTCATGGCTTTGTTATAATTTTTTGTGAGAAGGGCCATTGTAGCCTCGATGTCTTCATCAGAATCCGAATCCTCAGGATCTGGTTGCTTGTGTGTTGAGCTTTTGAAAGCAACTCCTTTGCTCCTTTTGTCGATGTTGGGTAGAGACAACTCATAGGTCATTAGAGACCCCATCAGCTCATCAAACTTCAGGACCTTGAGGTCATGAACTTCTTCAATTGCTGTGATCTTAATCTTGAACCTAGGGCTAAGAGCACGTAGGGTTTTTCTTACCAATTTTTCATCAGACATTGGTTCTCCCAGAGAATAGGATTCATTGGCTAGATCACGAATACGAACATTGAAATCTGCAATTGATTCGTCTTCTTTCATGATGAGGGCTTCGAAGTTGGTAGTCAGGTATTGCAGTTTTTGTTCTCGAACCTTAGTTGTTCCTTCATATGCTACGGCCAGGATGTCCCATGCTGATTTGGCAGTTGTGCATGTGTTGATTAGTCTGAACACGTTCTTGTCAACACCATTGAAGATAGCATTCAGAGCTCGTGAATTTCCCAGTGATTCTTCATCTTCATCGTCGGTCCAGTCTTTTTCTGGTTTTGGGCCGATAGGATTGCCATCACTGTCACTGAGTTGTGGTGCATTCCAACCATTGAGTACAGCCTTCCATGTCTTGTTGTCTAGTGACTTCATGAAGGCACACATTCGAGCCTCCCAATAGCCATAGTTGCTTCCATCTAGAACAGGTGGTCGATTTATGGATCCTCCTTCTCTGGTATTGTCCATCTTTGATCAAAATATTTGTTTAGGAACTCACCTAAAGCTATAGGTGCCTCCTTTGATACCAATTGAAATTCTGATCAGCTAGTCGTGCAAGATGCCACACACAATGTTACACATAATGCTATAACGTTGTGTCTGACTTCTTGCGTAGATAATGCAGGACAGTAAATATAAAGCTATAAGTAATGACACAGTAGATTGTTTACCCAGTTCGGTGCAACGTCACCTACGTCTGGGGGCTCTCAGCCTAGTGGAAAGATTTCACTTATCAGTAATCCGTCAGAACATACAAGTACCTGTCATCACTCCTAGATCTATACTTTATGCTACGTCTTACAGTGCAATCTATCTCAGGGTCTCCCCCTGAATCCAAGAACGTCTTGATTCCACTCTTCGAGCAATCGCCTTGCTCTGTCGTCTTCAAGTCTTCTTCAAGCTTGGTGGTTGCGTGCAGTCTTCAACTCACGACTTCAGTAAACCCTCAATCACCTAACTCTCTATAGTTATGTGATACACAACATCCTAAGCTCAATTTGCAATTTCTCAGCCCGCAAACCTTCACGTCTAAGAACCTTGCAAATTGTTGCTAGGAAACAAATAAAGAACCACAAGATTGCTAAGGGGGTAGCCTAGGCTTTTATAGCAATCGTGGATGAGTACTAACCCTAAAGGCTTTCCTCTTAATCGTCGTCTTTCTTCTTTTCAGATTAGGAGTCGTTCTGCACTTTCCTAATCGTCTTCTTGATTTTCTGCCGAATCTGCACTTTCCTGATTTTTGTCGATCAGGATGCTTGCCGAGACGCCGTCAACAATATCACACAAGATGTCGTAGAAGATGCTTCGACATTCTTTGTAACATGTTTCTTCGGTTCCTTTAAAAATCAGCCAATCTCTAAGAACGTCGTAACTACAAGCAGATTATCCGTTCTTGTTCTAACACTCGCAAGATTTCTCAGAGCTCTTAACCGTGCACCATCGGCGTGTTGAGAGGCTGATGAATATTCGCTAGAACGGACCTTTTGCTCCGATCACACCTTGAGTCGCGAAGACTAAGTGTTTGGGTCGGTTAGGGTTTTTGTTTGTGATTGAAGATTCACAACTCCGTCCAAGAAGACAACGACACAGAGCATGGACTTGCTCGAAGGGTGGAATTGAGGGAATCTCAAAGACAGGGGGAGAGGCTCCTGGTCGAGGTGATTCACGGTGAGATCTATAGTAGCTTAGGACAATAGCTTGTGTGATAGCTAGTTGGGCTTGAAGTTGTACTATTGACTACCTGATAATGAAAAACCTTTCCACTGGCAAAGTGCCCCCAGACGTAGGTGCGGAGTCACCGAACTGGGTAATCATCTCTGGTGTCGTGATTATTATCTGTCTATTACTTTGCTTACTGTTTCCACAAGAAGTCGATACACAAGTTACAGACTTTGTGTTCGACTTCCTGACTCGGCTACGATTCAGAATTTCATGAAGGTTAAAAAATTGTTTTTTTGGCTGAACATGGAGTGCCCTCGGGCCGACCATAGTCAGCACCAACGGCCAACCAGGTTGCTTGCAGGCAACCATGGTAGCCCTCGCGGGCCACCATAGTCGCTGCCGCGGGCGACCATGGCAGCCCTCGCAGGTTACCATGGTTGCAGCCGCAGGCGACCACGGTCAGTCCTGCGAGAGACCATGGCAGCCCTCGCGGGCCAGCGTGGTTGCTGCCGCAGGTGACCTAGGTCGGGCCGATTCTGATCGACCAATCTCGAGCTGAATCGGTCGGTCCGCGAGAAATTCTTAAGCCCTAAACTTTTAATTCTAAGATTCGGTTTAGTTTCGATAAACTAGGATGAACCAGTTCGATTTCAATTAATTAATTTAAACCATCTCATTTCTAAAAACCGGAAATTTTTCCACACTTAAAAAAGATAAAATTTGGAATAAACTTGTTGTTTGATAAGCATGATGAGTGATCACATGATCTTTGACAACATATTGTTTTCCACATGATGTATAGCTAAGCCCTCTAGCCTTGTATGTTTTAATTTCAGTTTGGCAACATGCGTGTTGCTAAGTTTTGGGTTGTGGTAAATACGACCTGCGTGTCGTGACTCTTTGTATTTATTTATTTATTTTAAATTTGTAATTACGAAGACCGACGCAAGTGTTAGGATTGTGCCCTAGTCCAATGTAATAAGTTAATCTACATTGTAATGTTTTATCATTTTTCGAATTAATAAAACGGCATTATATTACTAATGTATGGTAGTAATATATCGAATGTCATTTGATCTATATCATTTTGTGTATAACTAGTGAGTACAACTGTAAATCTGAAAGAATTACATTTGATGTGTCCCTGATCAGCTAAGCATCTTTAAAGAAGCGATCAATATGAGACTAACACCTTGTGATCACGCTCTACTGATCATGGCAAAGTAATTGTCGGAGTTATATCATAGATATCATCAAGGCGATGGTATTTGACGACCCGATGGTGACTATGCAGCATAGATACTGTCATCAGATACTCACAAATCATAGCTTGTCATTATATCCTAAGACCAATGAGTCTTTGTGTGCACTATGTAATGAATCTTTAAGTTTGACCTAGTCTAACGTTACCTATAAAAGGGTAGCCATAACAGCTCTGATTGGCTTGGTTATGAATTACATTAGTGAACTCGAAAGACGGCTGAGGGCTTTATCACTAGTACTCCGATATGGGAAAGATATCCGTTCAGGCCACTTGATGAGTATGACTGAAGGAATAGCATGGTCATGCAGGTGATACCTTTGTATCAGTTTTTAGTCATTTCAGATATCAAGAAACAGTGATTGATAAATTAGGATGAAGGCTATATGCCTATTGATTAATTTGAATATCGGTTTGATAAAAGGATAGTGACATCTACGATAACAGGTTAGGTCGAATCGTCGATAATCATGGACATTGGTAATCATAATGTCTTGCTAGAGGCAACTTATGATGGAAAGGGTAAAATAGTAATTTTACCAGCCTGCCAACGGGTCGTGAGCCTAGAGGGTCACACACTTTAAGTACAACATATAGCAAAACAATCTTGGATGGAAATTGGGAGAATCCGCTTTTCGATTTAGTCAAATTGAAAACGATTCAGTTGATTTCTGGCCTAGGTTTATTAACCAGATGGTTGTGTAAATCAAATTAAAGAGATTGAACCGTTTTAGCTAAACCATTTAATTAGAACCCAACTCAAATGGGTTTAGTTAAGTTTTAGCTAATTAGGGTTAAACCCCATTCTTGGTTTTAATTAAGAATGGGGCTTATATGCAAATAATAGGTTTTAAGGGGATTTAATTATGTGAATTAATAGATATTAAAATCAGATGTTTTCCACATAATTCTAACCCAAAAACCCTATTATTTTTTGCCCCTCTTCTCTCTCTAGCCGCCCCTCCCCTCTTCCTCCATTGTTGAGTTCTTGCTTTTCTTCTACACACAACACTAGTAAACTTGTGTGTTGAAACCTTGGTAGAGGTGTTGTGCTTGTGTGAAAGATCTAGAGAAAACATAAACTTTTTGTTTTGATCGATTTGCAAAAGGTATTTTCAAATTTGATTTTAATATTGGCATGCTGAATTTTTCACATTAGATATTTATCTTCGAATTCCATGGTTATTTTCAAGTCCGCTGCATGAATTAAATTGTTTGGAACTCATGGAACTCATTCAGTGGTATCAGAGCATGGTTGTTTTTGATAGATTTGAGCATCATTAGGGTTTATTTTTATTCCTTATTTTTTCATATGTTCATTGGATTTAACTATGCATGAAATTATGAAAAAAAAATCAAATTTTATTAATTGATTTGAAAGTTAGAAAATAAATTTTTTGGGCTGATTAGAGTTAGCCATGGCTAACCGAGGTCGGGACCCTTGGTGGACCATGGAAAGCCCTCGGGTCGACCATGGTCGGCACCAAGGGCCGACCAGGTCGCTTGCGGGCCACCGTGGTTAACTCGCGGGCAACTAGGATCTAAACAGGGCGTGACCATGGCAGCCCTCGCGGGCCACTCTAATTACCTCCGCCGGCAACCTAGGTCGGGCTGGTTCGGCTCGACCAGTTTCGAGCTGAACCGGTCGGTTCGCGAGAATATTTTAAGCCCTAAAATTTTAATTTTCAGATTTGATTCGGTTTCGATAAACCAGCGTGAACCAGTTCAAATTCACTTAACTAATTTAAACCGTCCGGTTTCGATAAACCGAAAATTTTTCCACACTTAAGAAAGATAAAATTTGGAATAAATTTGTTGTTTGATAAGCATGATGAGTGATCACATGATCTTTGAAAACATATTGCTTTCCACATGATGTATAGCTAAGCCCTCTAGACTTGTATGTTTTAATTTCGTTTTTGCAACCTGCGTGTTGCTAAGTTTTGGGTTGTGGTAAATACGACCTGCGTGTCGTGATTTTTGCAGTTATTTATTTACTTTAAATTTGTAATTACTAAGACCGACGCAAGTTACAAGTTAAGAGGGAGATTCGATGACTGGAGGAGACTCGGAGCTAGTGGGAGTCCACTAGGATGTAGCAAGCCTGGATCTTGAAGACATAGTCTTTAGGATCAGTTTTGCTAGAATCCTAGGATCCTTAGGAAGGGCTTAGCTTTGCATGTTTTATATTTTAATTTTTATATTAAGAATGTATGAATGTATGAATAGTTATTATATGCATCAGTTTATGTATGTTTAGCTATCACCCACATGCGAAGATTAAAACCAGTATTTGATCTGACTTGCATGTAATTGGTTAAGCAATCATCTTTGCATGGACTTGCAATTGATGATTCCAGTTAAGATTGTATTGATATACAATCAGGCAGTAAAAATTCACCTATAAGAAAATAACTACAAGTCAAGCGTGATACCATCCAAGTTTGGGCACTCAAAAGGGCTTTGAGCCTATGGATGTCGGTACGCGTCCGCGTAACATTCATAGAGGAGAAGTCTGAATGAGATGGGTAGTTCTATGTGGGTGTGTGCGCCTCCGCGTAGTAGCCACATTAGTTTTGTCCATAGTTCAAACTTAGTAGACTTGTCTACGATTATCAGCTAGGGATGACCTAAGGTATCAGTATAGGGTTTGCCGTGTACTTTTAGTACAGACCTTAGCCAGGAATTGCATGGTTTTGTAAATGGGTGTATTCCTACCTTGGTGCTCTCAATTGGAGCGGTGAGCCTCCGTTCACTTCAATTAAGGGTGTGCGATGATCCTGGTTCATATTCTAATGTTAGAATGAGACAAGTGTTTTATAACTAAATCTCCAATATCAATTTTAATTAATACTTATTAAAAAAAATTTCACTGTGTAGATTAATTGGCAAACACGAATCATTCTGGTAACAGCGCGCTTAGGTCGCTAATCAAGCAAGAATAGCTTAACGGCATTAACTTTCTCGATTGGGACCAGAATCTAAGACTAGTTCTCAAGCACGAACGTAAGGATTATATCCTTACCCAAGAACCACCTGCGGAGCCAGCATTGAACGCCGCAAGGGCGCTAAGGGATGCATACCAGAAGTTCCTTAGCGACCGAATCGACGTGCAGTGCATCATGATGGGCAGTATGGTGCCTGACTTGCAGAAGCAGTTCTTGGACATTTCCGAAGATCCCAAGGTCTTGATGGCAGAGATCGAGAAAATGTTCAAAGAGAAAGCGCTTCTCGAAAGATACGACACTTTCAGTGAACTGATGTCCTGCAAGCTCAAGACTAGAGCTCTTATCAGTCCCCATATTCTTAAGATAAAACGTCTCATGGAATACTTGACCAGACTCGGTCATGCTGTGGATAAGGAAATGGCTGCAGACTTTGTGCTGCACTCACTTCAAGAGACATATCGTCATTTTCGTTGGAAATTACAATATGCATGACATGGACAAGACTCTGACAGAGCTCCATTGTATGCTCGTGACTGCTGAAAAGAATCTCAAGGGCAAGTCCAAGGAGGTTCTTATGGTCAACAAGCAAGTAAGCTTCAAGAAAGCCAGTCTGGACAAGGATAAGGCCCCTATGCACCTAGCGGGGAAGATTCGGCAATGTAAGGGTCCAGCAGCTACCAAGGCTGTTGAGAACCCTTAGAAGGATGTCGTTTGCTTCTATTGCCAAGGGAAGGGGCACTGGAAGAAGGATTGCAAGAAACATAAGCAGTTTCTAAGGAAGAGTGGAGCTTCCACATCTTCAAGATCAGGTATATAAGTTATTGAGCTCAATCTCAGTTTATCTACTTCAGATTCTTGGGTACTTGATACCGGTGCAGAATCTCACATTTGTGTTAATGTGTCGGCTTTGGGAAGTAGAAGAGACGTGGGCAGGGGCGACGCAGACCTACGAATTGGTGATGGCAATGCACATTGTGTACTTGCGTTTCGCAGGAATATTATTTCTGTTTCATTGCTTGACAAGGAAGGATATTATTTTTCTATTGATAATGGAGTATTCAATATTTTTAAGACTGATATTTTTTATTGCAATGCATCATTGGTTGGTGGTTTATATATTCTTAATAATCAAAACACCGACACAAGCTTAATATATAACATAAGTAGAAAAAGGCTTAAATCCGATGATTTAAACCAGACTGTGATATGGCACTGCCGTTTAGGCCACATAGGCCAGAAAAGCATCTCAACACTTCACAAGTGTGGACTTTTAAGTCCGTTTGAATTCACTTCAATTGAGAGATGTGAAGCATGCGTAATGGGCAAGATGACAAAGGCACCTTTCACCGATGTAGGTGAGAGGGCTAGTGACTTATTAGGTCTCATACATTCCGATGTGTGTGGACCTATGAGCACTCAGGCCAGAAAGGGTTTCCACTACTTCGTTAAATTTATCGATGACTTCTGTAGATATGGATATGTGTATCTTATGAGACATAAGTCGAAAACTTTTGACAAGTTCAAAGAGTTCCAGAACGAAGCACAAAACCAGCTTGGGAAAAGTATAAAGGCGTTTCAATCTAACCGAGGCAGTGAGTACTTGGACCAAGAGTTTCACAGTCATTTAAAGGAGTGTGGGATCCTCTCTGAATTGACTCCGCCAGGGACACCTCAGTTGAATGGTGTGTCTAAACGGAGAAATCGAACCTTGCTTGACATGGTTCGGTCAATGATGAGTCAGGCTGACCTCCATATCTCCTTCTGGGGCTATGCTCTAGAAACGGCCGCATTCATTTTGAATCGGGCTCCTACAAAGGCAGTGGAAAGCACTCCATACGAAGTATGGAATGGGAAGAAACCCTTATTAGCTTTCCTTAAGATTTGGGGATGCGAAGCTTATGTCAAGCGTTTTCTAGGAGATAAGCTCGAGCCCAAATCAGAGAAGTGTGTCTTTGTGGGGTCCCCCAAGGAAACAAGGGGGTACTATTTCTACAAACCCAGCGAGAACAAAGTTTTTGTTGCTCGAGGAGGGGTATTTTTGGAAAAGGAATTTATTTCCAAAACTGCCAGTGGGAGTGTTGTGCATCTTGAAGAAATTCAAGATGATACGAAACAACTTACCATGCAAGATGTAGAAATACAAGAGCCAGAAGTGGTCGTAGATCAAGAGCCAATCCACACACCTATTGTAGAGGGTCCAAGAAGGTCTGAGAAATCTCGTCAAGTTCCCATTAGATATGGCTTTCTAGCCATTGAGGGAAATGACTTGATATTGGTGGATCAGAATGATCCAGAAACCTTCAGACAAGCTTTGGCCAGTCCAGACTCCGAAAAATGGCAGAACGCCATGAGTGAGGAAATGAAATCCATGTATGACAACCAAGTCTGGAGCTTGGTGGATCATACCCCTAGGATAAAACCCATCGGTTGTAAATGGGTCTGTAAGCTTAAGACTGACATAGATGGAAAACCTCTTACCTATAAAGCTAGATTAGTTGAAAACTAGAAGGTATCGATTATGATGAAACCTTCTCACCAGTAGCCATGGTCAAATCTATCCGGATTATTCTAGCCATAGCAGCATACTACGACTATGAGATATGGCAGAGGATGTCCAAACCGCCTTCCTTAACGGGAACTTAAAAGAGGATGTGTATATGACACAGCCTGAGGGTTTTGTTGATCTAGAGAATCCCGAAAAGATTTGTAAGTTGCTTAGATCCATTTATGGAACGAAGCAAGCTTCACGGAGTTGGAACCTTCGTTTTGATGAAGTGGTAAGGGAATTCGGCTTTATCAAAAACGAAAATGAGCCTTGCGTTTATAAGAAAGCAAGTGGGAGTAATATTGTATTCATATTGTTGTATGTCGATGACATATTGATCATCGGGAACGACATCCCAACCTTGCTTGAGGTTAATGCTTGGTTAGGGAAGTATTTCTCGAAGAAGGACTTAGGTCATGCTGCTTCCATTTTGGGCATCAAGATCTACAGAAATTGTCCCAAAAGGATATTGGGCCTAAGTCAGAGCACATACATAGATAAAGTGTTGAGAAGATTCTCAATGCTTGATTCTAAGAAGGGATACATACCCATGCGGCATGGTATTAAGCTCAGCAAGCAACAGGGTCCTAGTACTCCTGATGAGCTTAACAGGATGAGTAAGATCACATATGCTTCGGTTGTGGGATCCATCATGTATGCCATGATATGAACGAGACCGGACGTCTCGTTCACGCTAAGTTGTGCCAGCATATACCAATCTAACCTAGGCCAGGAACACTGGACTGCTGTCAAGAGTAGCCTCAAGTATTTGAGGACTAAGGACACATCCCAAGTGTATGATGGGAAAGATGGAGAACTAGCAGTCGAGGGATATGTTGACGCTAGTTTTCAGATAGATCCTGATGACTTCGAATCTCAGGCAAGATTTGTGTTCGTGTTAAATGGTGGAGCATTCAGCTGGAAGAGCTTCAAGGAAGCCACTACTGCCGATTCTACAACAGAGGCTGAGTACACAATTGCAGCAGAAGCAGCTAAGAAAATTGTATGGGTTAGAAGCTTTCTAACTAGATTAAATGAAATGCCGCGAGCGTCTAATCCGGTAAGCTTGTTGTGTGATAACACGGGGGCCATAGCGTAGCTCAAGAACCCAGATTCCACAACAGAACTAAACACATACAGAGGAAGTATCAGATTATCAGGGAATACATTTATAATGGTGATGTGGAGATTACTTAAGTACCGACTGATAATAACATTGATGTTCCCCTGACAAAGGCTCTACCGCAGCCTAACCATGAGGCATATGTGAGGTCTATGGGAGTAGATTGGAACTTAGGTTGGAACTAGGGGCAAGTGGGAGATTGTTAGGATTGTGCCCCAGTCCAATGTAATAAGTTAATCTACTTTGTAATGTTTTATCATTTTTTGAATTAATAAAACGACATTATATTACTAATGTGTTGTAGTAATATATCGAATGTAATTTGATCTCTATCATTATGTGTATAACCACTGATAGTAGTAGAACTGTAGATCAGAAAGAATTACATTTGACGTGTCCCTGATCAGTTAAGCTTCTTTAAAGAAGCGATCAGTATGAGACTAACTCCTTGTGATCGCGCCCTACTGATCATGGCAAAATAAGTGCCAAAGTTATATCACATATATCATCAAGGCAATGGTATTGGGCGACCCGATGGTGAGTATGCAGCATAGATACTGTCATGAGATACTCATAGATCGTAACTTGTCGTTATGTCCTAAGACAAAGGAGTCTTTGTGTGCACTATGTAATGAATCTCTGAGTTTGACCTAGTCTAACGTTACCTGTAAAAGGGTAGCAATAACGGCTTTGATTGGCTTGGTTATGAATTACATTAGTGAACTCGAAAGACGGCTTAGGGATTTATCACTCAATACTCCGGTATGGGAAAGATATCCGTTTCGGCCACTTGATGAGTATGACTGAAGGAATAGCATGGCCATGCAAGTGATACCTTTGTATCAGTTTTCAGTTATCTCAGTTATCAAGAAATAGTGATTGATCACCCCTCTCGATGATTTCTCGTATTACATGATATTTTCTAGGTACATGTTTGGATTTGTTATGTGCTCTGGGCTCTTTAGCTTGCGCAATGGCCCCTGTATTGTTACAAAATAAGCTTAATGGATGAGACGCGTTTGCCATTACGCCTAATCTAGTTAGAAAGCTCCTGACCCATACAGCCTCCTTTGCTGCTTCCGAGGCAGCAATGTACTCAGATTCCGTTATAGAGTCAGCTGTGGAATCCTGCTTCTTCCTCTTCCAGCTAAAAGCTCCCCCATTCAACATGAACATAAATCCAGACTGACTTTTATAGTCATCAGGATCCATCTGGAAACTAGCGTCAACAAAACCTTTGACGACTAGTTCATCATCTTCTCCTCCCCCATAAATCAGAAAAGCGTCCTTGGTTCTCCTCAAGTATTTGAGGATTGCCTTGACCGCAATCCAATGTTCCTCACCGGGTTGGATTGAGGCCTATTGGTACAGCTTAAGGCAAACGAGATGTCCAGTCTCGTACATATCAGGGCATACATGATGGATCCAATACCCGAAGCGTATGGAATTCCACTCATTCTTTTAAGCTCATCAGTCGTCACCGGACGTTGAGTCTTCCTTAGTCTTATGCCATGACGGATGGGTAAGAATCCTTTCTTGGCATAAAGCATTGAGAATCTCCTCAACACTTTGTCTATGTACGTGCTCTAACTTAAACCTGAGACCCGCTTGGTGTGATCTCTCCATATCTTGATACCCAAGATGTAAGAGGCTTCGCCTAAGTCATTCATTGCGAAACACTCGCCTAACCAAGCCTTTTTTAAGTGCAACGTTGGGATGTCGTTTCCAATGAGTAATATGTCGTCGACATATAGCACCAAAAAGACTATCTTACTTCCATCCTCCCTTTTGTAAACACAAGGTTCATCATCGTTCTTGATAAAGCCGAACTGTTTCACAGCTTGATCAAAACGTTGATTCCAACTCCTCGAAGCTTGCTTCAATCCATAAATGGACTTGAGCAACTTACAAATTTTTCCCTTATTCTTTGGATCTACAAAACCTTCAGGTTGCGTCATATAAATGTCCTTCGGGTTACGATTAAGGAAGGCTGTTTTGACATCCATCTGCCATATCTCGTAGTCATGATATGCTGCGATGGCAAGAAGAATTCGGATAGATTTGACCATAGCCACTGGAGAAAATGTTTCCTCATAGTCAATCCCTTGAATTTGTCTATAACCTTTTGCTACCAGACGTGCTTTATAGGTCTGAGGATTGTCATCCATGTATGTCTTCTTTTTGAAGACCCATTTACAACCAATGGTTTTAACACCAGTGATTGGATCAATCAAGCTCCAAACTTGATTATAGTACATGGATTGCATTTCCTCCTTCATGGCTCCCAGCCATTTCTCGGAGTCAGTACTATCCACGGCTTCTCGAAAGGTGGTGGGTTCACTATCTTGATCCACCAATACCAGCTCATTACCTTGAGTCACACAGAATCCGTATCTCACAGGTGGATGACTGGTCCTTTCAGACCGCCTTGGACCATCTTGAAGAACTGCAGTGATCGTTTCCTGCTCTACTACCTGCTCTGGCACCATATCTTCTACTGGCTTTCAGGTGGTTCCTGAGAAGCTACATCCTCTGGAATTTCATCAAGATCTATAGTTCTCCCACTGTCTGTTTTGGAAATGAACTCCTTTTCCAAAAACACTCCACCACGAGCAACAAAAACTTTTTTCTCGCTCGGTTTATAGAAATAGTATCCCCTTGTTTCTTTGGGATACCCAACGAAGATGCATTTGTATGATTTTTGTTCGAGCTTGTTTGAGAGCATACGCTTCACAAAAGCCTCACAACCCCAAATCTTGAGGAAGGACAAAACGGGCTTCTTCCCGTACCATTGCTCAAAAGGTGTACCTTCCACTGTCTTCGTTGGAGCCCCATTCAATATGAATGCGGCAGTTTCAAGAGCATAACCCCAGAAGGATATTAGCAAATCAGCATGACTCATCATGGATCGAACCATATCCAACAATGTTCGATTCTTTCGCTCGGACACTCCATTTAACTGAGGTGTTCTTGGCGGAGTCCACTCTAATATTATCCCACTTTCCACAAGATGATCGAGAAACTCTTGGGATAAGTATTCTCCACCTCGATCCGAACGAAGTGCTTTTATACTTTTCCCGAGCTGGTTCTGTACTTCAGTCTTGAACTCTTTGAATTTATCAAAAGCATCAGACTTATGTCACATTAAATAGACATAACCAAATCTACTGTAATCGTCAGCAAAAGTGATGAAGTAACTATAACCTCTCCTGGCAAGTGAACTCATAGGTCCAGACACATCCGTGTGTATTAGGGCCAATAGGTCACCTGCCCTTTCACCTCTCTGATGAAGGGCGGGTGACCTATCAAACAAGCCTCGCATCTCCCAATCGAATGGAATTCAAATAGACTTAACAGTCCGCACTTGTGAAGTGCTGAGACGTGCCTCTCATTTATGTGGCATATACGACAATGCCACATTAGAGTTTGGTTCAAATCATCGGATTTAAACCTTTTCGTATTAATGTTATAGAGCTTATTAGAATTTGGGATTTCCATATTCAATACATATAAACCACCAACTGTACTTGCACTTGTATAATGTATGTCATCACGTTTTATATTAAAACTTCCATTTCCGATTACAAAAGAAAATCCTTCCTTACCTAGTAAGGAAATAGATATAATGTTTCTCCTGAAAGTAGCTACAAAATACACATTATGCAGTACAAGAACAAGGCCACTAGGCCAAACAAGTCTAACTGATCCTACAGCAGTTGCGGCAACCTGAACTTTGTTCCCAACTTTTAGGTCCACCTCGTTCTTGCCCAAATCCCTTCTATTTTCCAACACCTGCACATTTGTACATATATGAGATTCAGCTCCAGTATCTAATACCCATGAATTTGAAAAAAAAAAGAGATTTAGCTCTAAAAATAAAATACCTGAGGAAGGCGCGGACCCACCGCCCTTCTTCTGATCATCCTGGAACTTCCTGCAGTCTCTCTTCCAGTGACCGGGCTATTGGCAGTAGAAGCAAACTGCTTCGTTTTTCTTCTTGACTCCCCAACTTTAGAAGGTCTAGGAAGTAAAGTCAGTCTCATCTTGCATGCCAAGTGCATAGGGGCTTTACCCTTATCACCTCCAGCTTTGAAGCCAGTTCCCTTTCTGACCATTAGGACATCCTTGCCACGAGTGACCTTGATGTTCTTTTCGGTCGTCACAAGCATTTGATGTAACTCCGAAACTGTTTTTTCCATATCATGCATATAATAATTCATTACAAAGCTATCATAAGTATAAGGAAGGGAATGCAGAACTAAATCGGTTGCCATCTGCTTTTCCATCCCGAGGCCGAGTCGGGTCAGGCCGTCGAGATTTGGACCTGATAGCATTTGTGCCCTAGTCCACTTGCTATTAGCCTGTAAACGTCTATGTACAATATCATCGTTTGTAATATATATATAAAACGGCTTTGTATTACTTATGTCTTGAAGTAATATGTTAAGCATGATCTGATTTATGACCACTAAAGTAGTAGAACCATAAATCTGTACGGATCACACTTAACGAGTCCCTGGTCAACCTATGCTTCCTTGAAGCGACCAGTATGAGGATGGTTCTTAATGACGTAGTTCTACTTGTCATAGGGATGAGGGATCCTGGAATCATATCATAGATATCATGAGGTGATTAATATCGGACGACCCGCTTTGAATAGTGTTTTCATAGATTAAGCCATGAACATATTCAAATGCGATAGCTTGTCACGACATCCTTAGACCAAGGAGTCTTTGTGATCACTATGCAATGAACGTGCGGCTTTAACTTGCGCCTTACGCTTTCTGTGAAAGGATTTCTATAAAGGGCATGATTGGGTGGCGGAACGGGTTGTATGAGTGACACGAAAGACGGCTAAGGGATTTATCCCTCATACTACGGTATGGGAAAGATATCCGTTAAAAGGGCCTCTTGATGGAGACTGACTGAGAGTAAGAGCATGGCCATGCCAAAGATATGGGTTATCAGTTCTCAGCCATCTCGCATATCAAGTAACAATGATTGATTGAACAAGGGTGACGACTCTATGCCTTGTGATCAATTGGGATATCTAGAGATAATAGGATAGTGACTTGTACGCACAAGGTTAAGTCGAATCATCGATCGTCATGCACCTTGGGTAATCATAACGTCTTACTAGAGACCACTTATGATGGATCGGGCAAGAGCGATCTTTTGCGCCGATCTGCCAACGGTGGCATGAGCCTAGAGGGTCACACACATTCAAAACGGATAACTTGAGACAAGGAAACCTTAACGTTTCTTGAGGAGCAATAAATGGACAAAACTTGAGGTTTTGTGCCATAGGTTCGGTTTGAGAGAATAATTAGCAAATCGAGAAAACTGAGTTTTTTTGTCGATGTCGCGTCGGACTTTGTTTGATAAGTAACGACAAAAGGGTCGGGCGACTTTTGGACACGGCATGAGACCGCACGGGCGAGCCCATTGGGCTCGGCCCATGAAGCCTCATGGCCGGCCCATTAAGGGCCCAACAAGACCTCTTGGCCGGCCCACATGGTGGGTCCATGTGTGGGGGCCACACAACACCATGCTTAGTTGGTGATTGTGGATTAAGAGGTGAGTGATTTAAGGGGTTTGGGTTAAAGCACCTTTAAGCCCATACCAATCACTTTTAACCCATACTTGTGAGTTGGATGATGAATTTAAATACAAGACTTTAATTCATTATTCATTAAAATAACATAACTCACAAAAACTCTCTCTCTCTTCTTGCTTGGCCGGCCACCCTCCTTGCTCCTCTTGTTCTTGCTCTCTTGTTCTTCATTTAATTGTTCTAGTAGGCAATTAAGTGAGGGATCATCAAGATCATCCCCTTGGTGTGGACTTGCTTTAGAGAAGAAGATCCGAACGTTCTTCTTTATCGATTCAACAAGACTTATAGGTAAACATCTTGTGGAATAGATTTTGCTTTGGGATTTAATGGTTTATGTTCTTGGACAAAGGTTTGGAGTAGATTTTCTTATAATGTTTCCGCTATCTCGACGATCTAGAACGCTCCAAAACCCTACAGGACCTACAAAACTACCTGCTGACATTTTGCAGGCGAGGAGTTCCTTGAGAATTCCGAATCTTTCGAGTCGAGCCTTCGCCTTGAACATGACCTTTATCTGCGACATCATCGCTAAAGGGTCCTCAGACAGTTCCATAAAATGCTTCTGGAGCTCCAGCTCCATAGCGCCCAGCATCACACACGCCATGTCAATGTTGTCGCTAAGCTGCTTTTGGTATGCATCTTTAACGGCCCTCGGGGCGTTGAGTGCTGGCTCCACAAGGATAGCCTGGTCTGGGACGTATTTCTTGCGTTCCAAGTTGAACACAAGTCGTAGGTTCTTGTCCCAGTCCAGATAGTTTGTACCATTGAGCTTACCCTTTTCGAGGATATGCCACAATGACAAACTGTTCGCGTTCATTGAATTATTTGCCATTAATCTACACGAGGAAAGTAAATTTAATCAGAAAATTGAATAAATTTACGAAGATCCTGAATAAACTTCAACCATTCGATTCTAAGTTAATAGAATCTAAAACCAAGACCCATGATTCATGAATCGAATTACGTTAAGACGCACCGCTTTGATTCACTTATTTAGGTAAGACATGCATCCAATTACAACCAATGCAATTGGGTCCAATTACAACCCGTGTAGTTCTTGGCAAGGGTCTGTGCTGTTGCACACGGCATACCATTTCTGACACCCTGGCTCGCCCCAGTCGAGAATCATGGTTAAGTCAACCAAATCAAGTATACTTAATTTGATAGAGATGCTCCGCTACGGTGCACGACATCTAGATAGAACTTTCGCAAACTTGTATAGAGCGCACTTTCGAAGATGCTCCGCTAAGGCGCACGACATCAACAAAGTGGAGAACTATATAAGCTTATGATTTTGGGTTGGTGTCTCACTTGACTTAAAATTATTTGTGATCGGTTGAGTTTAAATCAATTATTTGTGATCCGTTTTGTGACGATTCTAATTTATCTCACATTATCTTCTTCGAAACCGTCATTTACAACCCGTGCAAAGACGTTTTCAAATGTAAACACATCCATCATAACCCGTGCGACAATGGTTCACAACGCTTTAACATGCAAACAATTAATCCGGTTTTAATCTTTGCATGTTGGTGATAGCTTAAACTAAAATAAGCCATGCATGCTCGCAATTAAATTTATCATTCAAATAAATTATAGCATGCATCAAAGCGTTAAATATGCACAAATAGCCCAAGCTTAAGTCCTAAGTATTCTATGAGACAAAGACTCCATGAGCTCTTCTCGTCATCACCACTTAGGGCCACTCCTACTAGCTCGTGGACGTCCTCCAAGATTGTCACCGTTTTCGGTTTCCATCCTTCTCGACTTGAGAAATTATTTACAATTAATACTCGGTTCGTAGACCAGATGAAAGAATAATTACACTTTATCACTAGAGGTTCGCAACCCGCATAAAAGAATAATTACACGTTACAATCTAACGGTTCGCATACCGTTTTAAAAGTGATAAATAATGAAACGCTCTATTGGGCTATCTATGCACCATGCATATCAACTCATCACACAACATGTTATCATACAAGCATGTTGTCAAACAAGATACATTTTCGGTTTTAATTTTCATGTCCAAGTTGCTCGGTCGGGTTTATCGAAACTAGACCTTTTCGAAAAATCGGTTTATCGAAATCATTCAAGTCTAAACTTTTTCAAAACATTGGATTGCGGGTTTGTGCCATGGATCAAACACCGTGCAACAAACCACCCGGTCCCAAATGTAGTTCCTACAGATGTTGGCTATTTTATATGGTTGAATGATGTCCATCCATATGTCGCGAGCTAAGACGTCGATGCTCAAATCAGAAGATGTCCATCCAGAAGTCTCGGACATCACGATCTAACATCTCGCCAGAAGACTTTCTGGAATTTCCTTAATTAGAAGATCTTCAAATATCAGAAGGATTATTTCCATATCAACTTTGCAGCAGCAAAAGGAAACATGGAAGAGATGGAATCAGCAAGACGCGTACGAGATCCTTAAGGAAACCCTAAAGAGAGTCTCGTCGCATCTTCTACAAATAGATGATCGTTCCATCCCATAGAAAGCGTTGCTGTGTAGTTATATCTTAGTTCATAATATACAGAGTTCCTCAGTGTGTTGGACTAGCGTGTTAGGGAGCTGTATGTTGTTGCTAAGATCATAGCTTGTGTGTTCCAAACAAAAATTCGCAGAAAAATTGTTTGGATATTTTGAACGAACTCGCACCAGTGGAGTTGAGTGCAAACCTTTGAAGACAATGACAAAGGAGTAGACGGAACAGTGGGATATGTTCTAAGAGTGGACTCGAGTCGGAGGCTCGAAGACAGGGGTAGACCCTAGGTTAAGTTCACACTAGTAATAATACCGTAGGGCTTAGATTAGGGTGTTAATCAAGAGAAGCTTTGTACGTGTGATTGATTACATATAGTGGAAATTGTTCACTCGCAGAGTGCCCCTAGACGTAGGTGATGTTGCACCGAACTGGTAACCAACTCTTGTGTCGTTTAATTTTTGTTCGTTGTTTTGTTTATGGACTTTGCACCAACAAGATGTCTCACTTTTATTCTCAACATCATACGAGACATCTTGCGTTTAACTAGAATTTCAATTGGTATGAGAGGAGGCATCTTAATTCACTAGGTGTGTTCCTGTTTGACAAATTCTAGTATTAAGCCATGTCTGGATCCAGAGAAGGAGGCTCCGTTAATAGACCTCCTGTGCTAGATGGATCAAATTATGGGTATTGGAAGGCTCGTATGAATGCCTTTCTCAAGACACTGGATCACAAGGCTTGGAAATCTGTGATCAACGGATGGGTGGCTCCAACCACTACCGATGATCAAAACGTCTCTCACATCAAGGTAGAGAGTGATTGGACCGATGCAGAAGACCTGGCTGCCCTTGGTAATTCCTGTGCACTGAATGCCATTTTTAATGCAGTTGATCAAAATGTGTTCAGGTTTGTTGACACATGTGTGGTAGCAAAAGATGCTTGGGAAATTTTGGCCACAGCATATGAAGGAACATCCAAAGTTCGAGAGCAAAAACTTCAATACCTCACGACACACTTTGAAGCATTTTCCATGAAAGATGATGAGACAATCAGTGACTTCAATGTTTGGATCAGGGACTTGGCAAATGAATCGGATTCTCTGGGAAAACCCATGACTGATGAAGACCTGGTTCGTAAGACTCTGTGATCTCTTAGTCCTAGATTTAAGATGAAGTCGATTGCCATAGAAGAAATGCACGATCTGAAAACTCTTCGATTTGATGAACTAATGGGTTCATTAATGACTTTTGATCTCTCACTTCCCGCTCCAGACAAAAAACTCAAGGGACTCGCCCTAACAAGCTCAACGTGTCCCTCCCAAAATCAGGTAGACTCTGAATCTGAAGATGATATTGATCAAACTCTTGATTTGATGGTAAAAAATTATAACAGGATCATGAAAAGATTCTCGAACATAGCTGGGAAACATGTGTATCAGAACTCTACAGACAATGTGCCAAACAAGTTTCAGAAGAATGTCGCTATCAAAGAAACGAGGAGATCTGATCAAACAGAAAAAAGGCAAAGGCATCCAATGCCATGAATGTGAAGGCTACGGTCATATCCAAAAAGAATGCCCGAACTTTCTGAAGAAACAGAAGAAGGGTTACAAAGCCTCCATGTCTGACAGAGAAGAAAAAGACAGCGACGAAGAACAGATAAGCAACTTTGTAGCTATTACTGCAGATTCTTCTAACCAAGATTTTGCTATAGATGAATCGACACTCTTACCAGATGAAGTGATGAAAAGTTCCTACGACAAGCTATTCACTCAATATATCGAGGAATCCAAAGTCCTGGAGAAACAAAGAGACTTGATTTTGGCACTCTCAGAAGACAAGACTAGGTTTCTTGAAACCATAGTCAATTTGACGAAGGAAGGAGAGATTGATCAAATGACAAAGAATGTAAAAATGATGAATCCCAGCACTGATTTGCTGGACACTCTACTCTCCATGGGGAAACCAGCCAAAAACATGCATGGACTAGGCTATTCCTCAGAAGCCTCCTCATCTAAAACTGTTTTTGTTCCTCAGCAGGACAAACGACCTCTGTCAATTCAAATGTCTTTGTCATCTGATTGTCCACAAGCTCAACGACATCATCAAACGCAACATGTTCCTCAACGTTATAGGCTGCAACATGCTACTCAACAATATAGACAGAGACGTGCTCAACTGTGCTATACACAACCTCAAGGAATCAAACATTTTCAACAACATTCTCGTGCTATGACAACTCCTAGACAAACACAAAGAGTTGTTCTACCCCAGTTGATTCCTCGCCAACAAAACCATTGGACCTGTCACCATTGTGGACAAAAGGGTCACATTCGCCCTTTCTGTTTCCATCTCCACAAAGAGACATCGAATCAAGCCAAATTCTCTCAACACAAGAAAGCTCTCAAGCAGGTTTGGTAGGTAAAAGATATATCGTACAAAGCTAACATTGCTTATACCACTCTAACTGGTTCATCCAGTAAAGTTTGGTATTTGGATGTTCAAGACATATGACAGGTGACAGAAGATTGCTAATCAATCTCAAACCATGCTTTGTTGGACATGTCACATTTGGCGATGGTATCAAGGCCAGGGTCATCAGGAAGGGACAGCTCAAACTTCCTGGGATTGATTGCCTGAAGGAAGCACTTCTCGTGGAAAGACTAACGGCTAATTTTTTTAGTATTAGTCAGTTATGTAACCTTGACTTAATTGTTAATTTTACTCGTGACAAATGCTCAATAATCACAGACAACAAGGTCGAGCTAATGCAAGGAAGTCGATCAAGAGATAAATGTTATCTCTAGACATCTTCATCAAACAATGTTGGTACTTCATGCATGTTCACCAAAGCAGATGAAGCCCAACTATGGCACCAACGACTTGGTCATCTAAACCTTAAAAGAATGAGGAAAGTCATATCTGAAGAGGCTATCACTGGTGTTCCTCCTCTAAAGATAACTGAAGGACGTATCCGTGGAGAATGTTAAGTCGGGAAGCAAGTAAAGATGTCCCAAAAGAGGCTGCAACATTGTACGACATCCAGAATATTTGAACTTATTCATATAGACCTGATGGGGCCAATGCAAACAGAGAGTCTGGATGGCAAGAGATATGTGATTGTCTGTGTTGATGACTACTTCAGGTACACATGGGTCGAATTTATTTAGGAAAAGTCTGACACGTTTTCTATTTTCAAAGGCTTATTCAACAGAATTCGTTGAGAACAAAGAGAGAACATAGGAAAAATCATCAGACTACGTAGTGACCATAGTACAGAGTTCAAGAATAGTAGTATCTCTGATTTTTGTGATGAGGAGGGAATCGCGCATGATTTCTCAGCTCCTATAACTCCTCAACAAAATGGAATCGTTGAAAGGAAGAATAGAACAGTACAAGAAATGGCTAGAGTTATGATTCTCGCCAAAAATCTTCCTACACACTTTTGGACTGAAGCGATCAACACCGCTTGCCATATTATCAACCGTGTCAGTATTCGACCAGGTACGAACACTACCTCGTATGAAATATGGAGGGGGAGAAAGCCCAACCTCAAATACTTTCGTGCTTTTGGCTCAACATGTTACATCTTAGCAGACAGAGACCATCGTCGAAAATTCGATCCTAAAAGTGATGAAGGGATCTTTCTGGGATATTCCAGAAATAGCAGAGCATATCGAGTCTTCAACAATCGCACTAGAAAGGTTATGAAATCCATCAATGTGGTCATAAATGACACTGACCATATTTTTGAAAACATCGGCGGTGAAGAAGCAGCCATGCCACATGTCTTGCAAGATGTCGGGACACAGGATGTCAAGGCAAATATGTCTGATAATGGGACAGAAGAAGTCACAGACACGGGAAGCGACATTGCGCCTAATAATAATCTAATGATTGTTCTAGATCTTAGAAATCCCTCCTGAAAAGGTTCAAAAGGACTATCATGTGCACGAAGTGATAGGGAATCTTGAAGATGGAGTTTGAACTAGACAAAAGGCTCCTGTCAATTATCGTCAAATGATCAGAAATGTCTGCTTCGTCTCAAAGGTGGAACCAAAGAATGTTCAAGAGGCAATCAATGACGAGTATTGGGTGAATGTCATGCAAGAAGATATTGGACAGTTCAAAAGGAATGAAGTTTGGGAACCGGTGGCAATACCAGAAAACATCAATGTGATAGGAACGAAATGGATCTTCAAGAACAAGACAGACGAACTTGGACACATCTCTCGGAATAAAGCAAGATTGGTGGCTCAAGGGTATACTTAAGTAGAAGGAGTAGATTTCGAAGAAACTTTCGCCCCTGTAGCCAGACTAGAGGCCATTCGACTACTGATGGGAATTGCATGTCATCTCAAGTTCAATATCAAATGGATGTGAAGAGTGTGTTCTTAAATTGGGACTTAAATGAGGAAGTCTACGTGCCTCAACCCAAGGGATTTGTCGACCCACATGCACCTGATCATGTCTACAAGCTCAAGAAAGCTCTCTATGGCCTGAAACAAACTCCTCGAGCCTGGTATGAAAGACTAACACTTTTTCTAATACATAATGGTAATGCCAGAGGAGGAGTAGATCGGACAATGATCGTTAAGAAGGAAGGCAAAGACATCATTATTGCTCAAATCTATGTTGATGACATAGTCTTCGGAGGGATGTCTACCAAGATTGTGGAACACTTTGTGAGTCACATGCAGTCAGAATTCGAGATGAGCATGGTGGGAGAACTTAGCTATTCCTGGGGTTCCAAATCAAGCAAATGAAGAATGGTATCTTCATCTCTCAAAGCAAGTATGTTGTGAATCTGGTAAAGAAGTTTGGTCTGGAAAAGGTATCTCACAAACGGACCCCCATTGCCACAACCACAAAGATGTCTAAAGATGAAAATGGAAAATCAGTAGACCACAGCCTATACAGAAGCATCATAGGAAGTCTGTTATATCTCACAGTAAGTCATCCTAACATAACATACGCCGTCGGAGTATGTGCCAGACATCAGGCAGACCCAAAAGTGAGTCATTTTTCTCAAGCCAAGAGTATCTTGAGGTATGTTGCTGGAACAGTAAATTTGGGGTTATTATACTCTTTTGATACAACGTCTAACCTTGTTGGGTATTGTGATGCTGATTGGGCTGAGAGTACCACCTATCGAAGAAGTACTTCAGGACGATGCTTTTACTTGGGCAATAACCTAATCTCGTGGTTTAGCAAGAAACAAAAATGTGTAGCCTTGTCTACAGCTGAATCAGAGTATATAGATGCTGGAAGTAGTTGCACTCAAATACTTTGGATGAAGCAAATGCTGTCAGGGTTTGATGTCCAGCAAGATGTCATGACATTATTCTGTGACAATGTCAGTGCCATAAACATATCCAAGAATCATGTCCAGCACAGCAAGACGAAGCACATAGATATTTGTCATCACTTTATAAGAGATCTAGTGGAAGAAAGGATAATTCAGCTGGAATACCTTCCCACCGAAAGGCAACTGGTTGATATTTTTACTAAGGCCCTTGACACTGCTCGATTCGAAAGTCTAAGGTCATCATTAGGCCTTTGTATGATCGAGATGTGGTCTAAAACTTAAAGCCAAGGAAAGAGTGGTGTGGATTATGGGAGTTGACATCCACACCTCATGATGGGCCGAAAGATGTTCAGCGCCCACTCAAGTTGGAAAAAGGAAAGTGCTGACCTCTCAAAAATACCAGTTATTTTATTCCTTATTTTTCGGTCCCACTATTACAAAAGGGTTTATTTTCACTACTGCATAGTTTTGCCTCTCTAACCTTTCACTTTTCAAAAGGGATTTGCAACCCTCTTCTCTTACTCTCTCTCGCCCTCGTCTCAAGCTCTCTTCAACTCAACAATGGTGGGCACACGAAGTGGTAGGGTTGCGGCTAACTTTTCCAGGAAGAAGACACTACGCCTGAAATCCATGTCTCCCTCACGATCAAGCTTAGGGAAGAAGAAAAGAGAGAAAAAGAGAGAAAAAGACCCGAGAGGAGATCCCTAAAACAACCAAAACAAGGATTTCCATTACTGAACCTTCTGAGGCTCCCATTGTCGGAGCAAGTTTCATTGAAGAAGAAGAGGCTCCAACTTCGTCTACGCCAGGTAACCCTGTAATTCCTGATTCCAAAATTCCTGATTCAAATGTTGGAGGTATCGCTTCTACTCCGCACACAAGATTAGAAGGGTTGGAAAATATTGGACTCGCTGGTGAAATTGTGGAAGCCATTCATTTGCAAACAATCTTCCCGCCTGAAGAAGTTAGGGTTAATCCTGCTGAAAACCCACAAGAAGTCGAACCATCAGTGGTGAAGGCACCCAAGAAGAAAGTTTTGTTGTTCCACCAGAAACCATGAAGGAAGTTGGTAGTACCATGGGTAATGAAAATGTTGTAAACATTAGTGCTGAATGAAGTCAAGTTCCTGCAAAGGTCTGTAATGATGTCCAGACATCCGTACAAGATAATGTGGAGAAAGATGTTCCAGACATTGAGAAGCAAGGTGTGCAGGACGATGTTCCTATTGAAGAAGCTGAAAAATTTGGCCCAGGTATATCTGTAGCCACTGTTCTTGCCAATCTGAGGCAACAGATTGAAGACTCTGAGAAGTCTGGTGAATCGTCTAAAGAAGAAGAAGAGGCTGAGGTCTCCAAGAAAGACTTTGTTGTTATGTCCAAGTCTAAGAGAAGGAAGCCTATTGAGGATGTTGTATATGTAAAGAATGGTTCCACCAAGAGAAGGAAAGTCATCGTTGCAAAGAAGTCTGCTGGAAAGAGTGAAAAGAAGCGAAAAGCTGACAAGGCAGCTAGTCCTGCCAAAACAAAGTCTCCAAAGAGATCGAGGCATCTTGTTGATGAACCTACCTCGGATGAAGAAGAAGTGGAAGTTGTAGAAAGGGCTCCTGTTGAGCCTAAGTATATCGGAGGACAGAAGCTCCCGAGAAATGTTCCGTCCGCAAAGATAGATAACATCTCCTTCCATCATGCGGAGTCAGCACTGAAATGGAAGTTTGTTGTAATGAGAAAAGTTGTTCCAGAAAGGGAACAGTCACCAAGTGCCTTAAATATTGAGGAGATAATAAAGCTAATTACAGATGCAGGGCTCCTACAGAACGTCTCCAACATTGGTACGTACTACCCTCTGCTTGTTCAAGAATTCATAGTTGACATATCTCCAACTTTCGTCATACCCTCTAGTTCAGAGTATAGAAAAGTGTATGTCTAAGGAAAGTCCTACATCTTCACAGAAGAGGTTGTTAACAACTATTTGGGAAGAGACACTCCGGATGTCTCAGATAATGTCCCATCATTGAACAAAGTTGTCTAGGAGATATCTGGGGGTACACAGAGAATCTGGCCTACCAAGGGCAAGCTATCCTCCTCGGTTCTCACTGCGAAATACTCGGTACTCTTCCGAATCGGCATCAAAAATTGGGCGCCTTCCACAAACATCTCTAGCATTACTATTGAACTTGCTAAGCTGATATACCTGATAGGTACGCGTTCCACTTTCGAATTTGGAAAATTTGTAATTGACCATTTGATGAAACATGCAAAATCCTTTTTCTATACTTAGGCTCACTTATATACGCAAGGTTCACTTTTGTTTTTGATAAAACCGAATTCTCTTACGGCTTCATCAAAATAAAGGTACCAACTCCGTGAAGCTTACTTTAATCCATAAATGGATCTAAGCAGCTTACAAATTTTTCCGGGATTCTCTAGATCAACAAAACCCTCATGATGTATATACACATCCTCTTTTAAGTTCCCGTTAAGGAAGGCAGTTTTGACATCCATCTGTCATATCTCATAGTCGTAGTTTGCTGCTATGGCTAGAATGATCCGGATAGATTTGACCATAGCCACAGGTGAAAAGGTCTCTTCATAATCGATACCTTCAATCTGGCGATAACCTTTCGCAACCAGTCTAGCTTTATAGGTCTGAGGTTTTCCATCCATGTCGGTCTTAAGTTTATAGACCCATTTACAACCGATGGGTTCTATCCCAAGGGTTTGATCCACCAAGCGCCAGACGTGGTTGTCGGACATGGATTTCATTTCCTCATTCATGGCGTTCTGCCATTTTTCGGAATCTGGACTGGCAAAAGCTTGTCTGTAGGTTTCTAGATCTTCCTGATCCACCAACATCAAGTCATTTCCTTCAGTGGCTAGAAATCCATATCTGATAGGAGCTGGACGAGATCTCTCAAACCTTCTTAGACCATCTGGAATAGGTGTGGGGATTGGTTCTTGATCAATGACCTCTTCTGGCTCCTGTATTTCTACATCCGGCATAGTGGGTTGTTTCGTATCTTCTTGAATTTTTTCAAGATGCACGACACTCCCACTAGCACTTCTGAAAATAAATTTCTTTTCCAAAAATACCCCTCCTCGAGCAACAAAAACTTTGTTCTCGCTGGGTTTGTAGAAATAGTACCCCCTTGTTTCTTTGGGGTACCCTACAAAGACACATTTATCTGATTTGGGTTCGAGCTTATCGCCCAGCAGACGCTTGATGTAAGCTTCACATCCCCAAAACTTAAGGAAAGCTAATAAGGGTTTCTTCCCGTTCCTTACTTCGTATCGAGTGCTTTCCACTGCCTTTGTAGGAGCCCGATTCAATATGAATGCGGCCGTCTCTAGGGCATAGCCCCAGAAGAAGATAGGGAGGTCAGCCTGACTCATCATTGATCGAACTGTGTCAAGCAGGGTCTGATTTCTCCATTCGGATACACCATTCATTTGAGGTGTTCCAGGCGGAGTCAATTTAGAGAGGATCCCACACTCCTTTAAATGACTGTGAAATTTATGGTCCAAGTACTCACCGCCTCGGTCAGATCGAAGCGCCTTTATACTTTTACCAAGCTGGTTTTGTGCTTCGTTCAGGAACTCTTTGAACTTGTCAAAAGTTTCCGATTTATGTCTCATAAGATAGACATACCCGTATCTACTAAAGTCATCTGTAAATGTAACGAAGTAGTGAAAACCTCTTCTGGTCTGAGTGCTCATAAGCCCACACACATCGCAATGTATGAGACCCAATAAGTCACTTGCCCTTTCACCTAAACTGGCAAAAGGTGCCTTTGTCATTTTTCCCATAAGGCATGACTCGCATCTCTCAATTGAAGTGAATTCAAACGGACTTAGAAGTCTACACTTGTGAAGTGTTAAGATGTGTTTCTGGCCTAAATGGCCTAAGCGGCAGTGTCATATCACAGTCTGGTTTAAATCATCGGATTTAACCCTTTTGTTACTTATATTATAAATTTAAGCTATTGTCAGTTTTTTAAAAATTAAGAATATATAACCAACCAACCAATGAAGCATTGCAATAAAATATATTATTCTTGAAAATATTGAAAATTCCATTATCAATAGAAAAAAAATATCCTTCCTTGTCTAGCAAGGAAATAGAAATAATATTCCTACAAAACACAGGTACACAATGAACATTGTTTAATAACAAAACTAGCCCACTGGGCAAACTGAGACTAATATCTCCTACTGCAGTTTTCAAGACTTGATTGCCGTCACCAACTCGTAGGTCCGCCTCGCCCCTGCCCACTTCTCTTCTACTTCCCAGAGCCTGCACATTAACACAAAATGTGAGATTCTGCACCGGTATCAAGTACTCAAGAATCTGAAGTAGATAAAATGAGATTGAGCTCAATAAAAAAAAATACATGATCCTCAAGATGTGGAAGCTCCACTCTTTCTAAGAAACAGCTTGTGTCTCTTACATTCTTTTTTCGAGTGCCCCTGTCCTTGGCAATAAAAGCAGATGACATCCTTCTTAGGATTCTCAACAGCCTTTGGAGCTGCTGGACCCTTAGGTTTTCGAATCTTCCCTGCTAGGTGCATAGGGGCCGTATCCTTGCCCAGGCTGGCATTCTTGAAGCTCACTTGCTTGTTGACCATAAGAACCTCCTTGGTCTTGCCCTTGAGATTCTTTTCAGCAGTCACGAGCATACCATGAAGCTCTGTCACAGTCTATCCATGTCATCCATATTGTAATTTCCAACGAAATCACGATATGTCTCTCTGGAAGTGAATACAGCACAAAGTCTGCAGACATTTCCTTATCCACAGGATGACCGAGTCTGGTCAAGTGTTCCAAATGACGTTTCATCTTAAGGACATGGGGACTGACAGGAGCTCCGGCCTTCAGCTTGCAAGACATCAGTTCACTGAAAGTGTCGTATCTTTCAAAACGCGCTTTCTCTTTGAACATGTTCTCGATCTCAGCCATACAGGCTTTGGGATCATCGGAAATGTCCAAGAACTGTTTTTGCAAGTCAGACGCCATACTGCCCATCATGATGCACTGCACGTCGATCTGGTCGCTAAGGAATTTCTGGTAGGCATCCCTTAGCGCCCTTGCGGCATTCAGTGCTGGCTCAGCAGGTGGTTCCTGGGTAAGGATATAATCCTTAAGTTCATGCTTGAGAACGAGTCTCAAGTTCCGGTCCCAATCGAGAAAGTTTACGCCGTTAAGTTTATCATGCTCGATTAGTGACCTAAGCGCATTGTTACCAGAATGATTCGTGTTTGCCATTTTTTATCTATACAGTAAACAAATTTTAATCAGTATTAATTAAAATTGATGTTGGAGATTAAGTTATAAAACACTTTCTGATTCTAACTTTAGAATCTGAACCAGGATCCTATCATACTCTCAATTGAAGTGAACGAAAGCTCACTGCTCCAATTGAAAGCATCAAGGTAGGAATACATCCATCTACAAGACCATGTAGTTCCTGGCTAGGGTCTGTACTTGTAAGTACGTGGCATACCCTATACTGATACACTAGGTCAGCCTTAGCTGACAATCATAGACAAGTCTACCAAGCTTGAACTATGGATAGAACTAATGTGGCTACTACGCGGAGGCGCACGCACCCACACAGAACTACCCATCTCATCCAGACTCTTTCTCTATGAATGTTACTTGGAGGTGTACCGACATCCATAGGGTCAAAGCCCTTTTGAGTGCCCAAACTTGAATGGTATCACGCTTGACTTGTAATTATTTGCGTTTAAGTGAATTATAAAAGTCTGATTGCATATCGATACAATCTTAATCTGGAATCATTAATTGCAAATTAATGCAAGGATGATCCCTTAGCAGCTTACATGCGGGTCTGATTAAATGTCGGTTTTTAATCTTTGCATGTGGGTGATAGCAAATCATACATGTACTTGTATATTTAAATTATCATACATTCAATCATGCAAATGTAACGATAAATATATGCATAACTAAGCCCATCTTAAGTTCCTAAGAATCTAGCAATACTGATCCTAAATCACGACACGCAAGCCGTATTTACTACAACCCAAAATCAAACAACACGCAGGTTGCAAAAACCGAAATTAAAATGCAAGTCTAGAGGGCTTAGCTATGCATCATGTGAAAAACATCATGTTATCAAAGATTATGTGAACACTCAACATGCTTATCAAACAACAAAATTTTCCAAATTTTATCTTTCTTAAGTGTGGAAAAATCCGGTTTATCGAAACCGGACAGTTTAACTTAATAATTGAATTTTGAACCGGTTCTCACTGGTTTATCGAAACTGAACCAAATCTGAAAATTAAATTTTAAGGGCTTCAAATTATTCTCGCGAACTGGCCGGTTCAGCTCGAATCTGGTCGAGCCGAACCGGCCCGACTGAGGTCGCCCTCAGAGGCAACCACGGTGGCCCGCGAGGGCCCGCGGGGCTGACCGTGGTCGCCCACGGGAGCAACCATGGTGGCCTGTGAGGGCTGCTATGGTCGCCCCTTGGGCAGACCCTGGTCGCCCGCGAGGCAACCATGGTGGCCCGCGAGGGCTCCCATGGTTGCCCGCGTGGGCATACTGTGGTCGCCCGCGGCAGCGACCATAATCGCCCGTGCGGGCTGCCATGGTCGCCCGTTGGCGACCTGGTCGGCCCTTGGTGCCGATCATGGTTTTCCCTAGGGCATTCCATGGTCCACCAAGGGTCTCGACCCTGGTTAGCCATGGCTCAGCTATGGCTAACCCGAAACAGCCCCAAAAAAATTTTATTTTCTAATTTTTCAAAATCAATTAAATCTGAAAAAAAATTTCAATTACATGCATACTCAAGTCATTAACACATAAACAAAATAAAAATTCCATAATTAAACATGTTGAATAAAATTCATAACAACCATGCTCTGATACCACTGAAAGAGATCACCATGGGTTCCAAACGTTAATTTCATGCAGCGGAGCCTTATGTAACCATGGTGATCGAAATAGATGAAGATTTTAATGGAAAATTCAGCATGTTCTTAAGCTTTTCAAATCTGAAAATTAACTCTGTCAATCGATCAAAACACAACGTAGTGTTTCTCTATTGAGTCCACACAAGCACAACAAACACGAATCGGTTTTCTCTCACACTCTTGCTATTGAATGTTTTAAGAATCATGTGACAAAAACTATGGAGGAATTAGTTATTAGGGAGTCGGCAAAGTGGAGAGGGAATAGGGGGAGGTTGCCGAAAATTAGAGAGAGAATTAGGGAGAAAATATTTTGTAATTATTTGAAATTAAAACCAAAAATCTGATTTGAATTTCAAAAAAAATAATTACATATTTTACTCCCTTAAACTCTTAATTGCACTTTTCCCCATTCATCACTTAAAACCCTAAATGGGCTTTAAGCCCGTTTAACTAAAACTAAATTAAACCCATTAAATTGAGTTCTAATTTCGGTTTAGATAAATCGGTTTAATTTCCTCAATTTGATTTCTTCAACCGTCTGGATGAAAACCCTAGGCCAGAAATCAACCGAATCGTTTTCAATTTGACTAAGTTGAAAACCTGATTCTCCCAATTTCCATCCATGCTTATATGTCATGTATCGTGCTTAATGCGTGTGACCCTCTAGGGTCACGAAAAGTTGGCAGACTGGTAAAATTACTATTTTACCCTTTCCGTCATAAGTGGTCTCTAGCAAGACATTATGATTACCCAACGTTCGTGATTATCGATTATTCGACTTAACCTGTTATCGTACATGTCATTGTCCTTTTATCAAACTGATATCCAGATTGATCAATAGGCATGGAATCGTCATCCTAATTTATCAATCACTGTTTCTTGATATCTGAGATGACTGAAAACTGATATTAAGGTATCACCTGCGCGGCCATGCTATTTCTTCAGTCATACTCATCAAGTGGCCTAAACGGATATCTTTCCCATACCGGGATATGAGTGATAAATCCTTCAGACACCTTTCGAGTTCACAAATGCAATTAATATCCAAGCCAATCGAAGCCATTATAGCTACCCTTTTACAGATAACGTTAGAATAGGTCAAACTTAGGTATTCGTTACACAATGTACACAAAGACTCTTTGGTCTTAAGATATAATGACAAGCTACGATCCGTGAGTATCTCATGACTGGATCTATGTAGCATACTCACAATCGGGTTGTCCGATATCATCGACCTGATGGTATCTTTGATATAACTCTGGCACGCACTTTTCCATGATCAGTAGAGCATGATCACAAGGAGTTAGTCTCATACTGATCACTTCAGAAGAAGCTTAGATGATCAGGGACTTATCGAATGCAATTCTTTCTGATCTATAGTTCTACTATAAGTGGTTACACACATAATGATATAGATCAAATCACATTAGATATACTACTACAACATATTAGTAATATAATGCCTTTTATTATGTAGAAGAATGATGTCTGTTACAATATAGATTGAAGAATTACATTGGATTAGGGCATAATCCTAACAATCTCCCACTAGCCCCTAGTTCCAACCCAAGTTCCAATCTACACCCATAGACTTCACGTGTGCCTCATGCTTGGGCTGCGGTAAAGCCTTCGTCAAGGGATCAGCAATGTTGTCATCAGTCGGTACATAAGTAATCCCCACATCACCGTTATCGATATATTCTCTAATAATGTGATATTCCTCTGTATGTGTTTAGTTCTGTTGTGGAATATAGGCTCTTGAGCTAATGCTATGGGCCCCGTGTTGTCACACAACAAGCTTACTGGTTCAGACGCTCGCAGCATTACATCTAATCCGGTTAGAAAGCTTCTAACCCATACGGCTTCCTTAGCTGCTTCTGCTGCAGCTATGTATTCAGCCTGTGTCGTAGAATCGATAGTTGTGGCTTCCTTGAAGCGATTCCAGCTGAATGCTCCGCCATTTAACACGAATACAAATTCTGCCTAAGATTTGAAATCATCAGGATCTGTCTGAAAACTAGCATCAACATATCCTTTGACTGCTAGTTCTCCATCCTTCCCACCATACACTAGGAATGCGTCTTTAGTTCTCCTCAGATATTTAAGGATACTCTTGATAGCAATCAAGTGCTCCTAGCCTGGGTTAGATTGATATCTGCTTCTACAGCTTAGTGCGAACGAGACGTCCGGTCTCGTGCAAATCATGGCATACATGATGGATCCCACAACCGAAGCATATGGGATCTTACTCATTTTGTTCAGCTCATCAGGAATCTTAGGACTCTTTTCTTTGCTGAGCTTAATGCCATGTCGCATGGGTATGTATCCCTTTTTAGAATTAAGCATTGAGAATCTTCTCAACACCTTATCTATGTAAGTGCTCTGACTTAGGCCCAATATTCTTTTGGGTCGATCTCTGTAGATCTTGATGCCCATAATGAAAGCAGCGTCACCTAAGTCCTTCATCGAGAAGCATTTCCCTAACCAAGCTTTAACCTCAAGAAAGGTTGGGATGTCATTCCCGATGATTAATATGCCATCGACATATAGCATTATGAATACAATATTACTCCCACTCGCTTTCTTATATACGCAAGGTTCACTTTCGTTTTTGATAAAACTAAATTCCCTTAGAGGTTCAATGAAACGAATTCCAACTCCGTGAAGCTTGCTTTAATCCATAAATGGATCTAAGCAGCTTACAAATCTTTCCGGGATTCTTTAGAGCAACAAAACTCTCAGGTTGTGTCATATACACATCCTCTTTTAAGTTCCCGTTAAGGAAGGCGGGTTTGACATCCATCTGCCATATCTCATAATCATAGTATGCTGCTATGGCAAGAATGATCCGGATAGATTTGACCATAGCTACTGGTGAAAAAGTCTCGTCATAATCGATACCTTCGATCTGGCGATAACCTTTCGCAACCAGTCTAGCTTTATAGGTCTGAGGTTTTCCATCCATGTCGGTCTTAAGTTTATAGACTCATTTGCAACCGATGGGTTTTATCCTAGGGGTTTGATCCACCAAGCACCAAACTTGGTTGTCGGACATGGATTTCATTTCCTCATTCATGGCGTCCTGCCATTTTTCGGAGTCTGGACTGTCCAAAGCTTGTCTGTAGGTTTCTGAATCATCCTGATCCACCAATATCAAGTCATTTTCTTCAGTGGCTAGAAACCCATATCTGATAGGAGCTTGACAAGATCTCTCAGACCTTCTTGGACCCTCTACAATAGGTGTGGGGATTGGTTCTTGACAATTGACCTCTTATGGCTCGTGTATTTCTACATCCGGCATTGTGGGTTGTTCCGTATCTTCTTGAATTTCTTCAAGATGCACGGCACTCCCACTAGCACTTTTGGAAACAAATTCTTTTTCCAAAAATACCCCTCCTCGAGCAACAAAAACTTTGTTCTCGATGGGTTTGTAGAAATAGTACGCCCTTGTTTCCTTGAGGTATCCCACAAAGACACACTTATCTGATTTGGGTTCGAGCTTATCGCCTAGCTTATCCTTGTTTCCTTGTAGAAATAGTTTACGCCGTTAAGCTTATCCTACTCGATTAGCGACCTAAGCGCGCTGTTACCAGAATGATTCGTGTTTACCATTTATATCTACACAGTAAACAAATTTTAATTAGTATTAATTATAAAACACTTTCTGATTCTAGCTTTAGAATCTTAACTAGGATCCTATCATACTCTCAATTGAAGTGAACGGAGGCTCACTGCTCCAATTGAGAGCATCAAGGTAGGAATACATCCATCTACAAGACCATGTAGTTCCTGGCTAGGGTCTGTACTGAAGTACGTGGCATAACCTAAACTGATACCCTAGGTCAGCCCTAGCTGACAATCGTAGACAAGTCTACCAAGCTTGAACTATGGATAGAACTAATGTGGCTACTACGCAGAGGCGCACGCACCCACACAGAACTACCCATCTCGTCCAGACTTTTTCTCTATGAATGTTACACGGAGGTGTACCGACATCCATAGGGTCAAAACCCTTTTGAGTGCCCAAACTTGGATGGTATCACGTTTGACTTGTAATTACTTGCGTTTAAATGAATTATAGTAGTCTGATTGCATAGCGATACAATCTTAATCAGGAATCATCAATTGCAAATTCATGCAAAGATGATCCCTTAGCAGGTTACATGCGAGTGATAAAATGTCGGTTTTTAATCTTTGCATGTAGGGGATAGCAAATCATACATGAACTTATATATTAAACTATCATACATTCATACATACAAATGTAACGGTAAATTAACGCATAACTAAGCCCATCTTAATGAAAGAGATCACCACGGGTTCCAAACGATGAATATCATGCAGCGGACTTTATGTAACCGTGGTGATCGAAACTAGCTAGGATCTTAATGCCATTTGAACATGTTATAAACATAAATATAAATCTGATATTTACCTCTTGTAATCTACAAAAACACAAGTGTAGTGTTCTCTCTATCAAGTCCACACAAGCACCAGAACCGAAATGATTTTTCACTCAATATTTTGCTAGAAATTTTGAGAGAAAACAAGTCAACAATGGAGGAAGAGAGGGAGCTGAAAATCGGCAATGAGGGAGAGAGAAAGGAGGGGAAGTTGCTGAAAAATTCAAGAGATAATTGAATAGATATTATGTGATTTTAATTTGAAATTAAATTGAATTTCAAAATTAAAATTGCATTATCTATCCCTTTATTCTTTCTTATTTGCATTTGATCCCTCTCTTATCTTAAATCCCTAAATGGGCTTTAAGCCCATTTAACTAAAACCCAAATTAAACCCATTAACTTGAGTTCTAATTTCGTTTTAGTCAAAACGGCTCAATTTCCTCGAATTGATTTCTTCAACCGTCTGGTTAAAACCTTAGGCCAGAAAACTACCGAATTGTTCTCAATTCTCATCCATAATTGTTGTCATGTATCGTGCTTAATGCGTGTGACCCTCTAGGCTCACGAATAATTGGCAGACTGGTAAAATTACTATTTTACCCTTTCCATCATAAGTGGCCTCTAGCAAGACATTATGATTATCCAATATTCGTGATTATCGATTATTCGACTTAACCTGTTATCGTACATGTCACTGTCCTTTTATCAAACTGATATCCAGATTGATCAATAGGCATAGAACGGTCATCCTAATTTATCAATCACTGTTTCTTGATATCTGAGATGACTGAAAACTGATACTAAGGTATCACTTGCATGGCCATGCTCTTTCTTCAGTCATACTCATCAAGTGGCCTAAACGGATATCTTTCTCATACCGAAGTATGAGTGATAAATCCCTCAGACGCCTTTCGAGTTCACTAGTGCAATAAATGCCAAAGCCAATCGAAGCCGTTATAGCTACCCTTTTACAGATAACGTTAGACTAGGTAAAACTTAGGTATTTGTTACATAGTGTACACAAAGACTCCTTGGTCTTATGATATAATGACAAGTTACGATATGTGAGTATCTCATGACTGGATCTATGCAGCATACTCACAATCGGGTTGTCCGATATCATCGACCTGATGATATCTATGATATAACTCCAGCACATACTTTGCCATGATCAATAGAGCGTGATCACAAGGAGTCGATCTCATACTGATCGCTTCTTAAAGAAGCTTAGCTGATCAGGGACTCATCAAATGTAATTCTTTTTTATCTATAGATCTACTATTAGTGATTACACACATAATGACATAGATCAAATTACATTCGATATATTACTACAACACATTAGTAATATATGCCAATTTATTTATTTGGAAAGATGATAAAACATTACATCTGTAGATCACTTTAATATTGGACTGGGGCATAACTCTAACACTTAAGTTCCTAAGAATCTAGCAATACTGATCCTAAAGACTTGGTCTTTAAGGTCCAAACTTGCTCCATTCTTGTGAACTCCCACTGGCTTGGAGCCTCCTCCAAATTTCTAGTCTTCCTCTTGAATTGCTTCTTGCGTCGGTCTTCGTGATTAAAAATTTAAATAAAAAATGAAATACAAATCACGACACGCAGGCCGTATTTACTACAACTTAAAATTAAGCAACACGCAGGTTGCAAAACCGAAATTAAAATACAAGTCTAGAGGGCTTAGCTATGCGTCATGTGGAAAACATCATGTTATCAAAGATCATGTGAACACTCAACATGCTTATCAAACAACAAAATTTTCCAAATTTTATCTTTCTTAAGTGTGGAAAATTTCGGTTTATCAAAACCGGACGGTTTAATTTAATAATTGAATTTTGAACCGGTTCTTGCTGGTTTATCAAAACCGAACCAAATCTACAAATTAAAATTTTATGGCTTTAAAAAATTCTCGTGAACCGGCCCAACCGAGGTCGCCCGCGGAGGCAACCACGGTGGCCCGCGAGGGCTGACCGTAGTCGCCCACGGGAGCGACCATGGAAGCCCGCGAGGGCTGCCATGGTCGCCCCTAGGGCAGACACTGGTTGCCCGCGAGGCAACCATGGTGGCCCGTGAGGGCTGCCATGGTCGCCCGCGGTGGGCAGACCATGGTCGCCCGCGGCAGCGACCATGGTTACCCGCGAGGGCTGCCATGGTCGCCCGTAGGCGACCTGGTCGGCCCTTGGTGCCGACCATGGTCTTCCCTAGAGCATTCCATGGTCCACCAAGGGTCTCGACCCTAGTTAGCCATGGCTCGGCCATGGCTAACCCAAAACAGCCCCAGAAATTAATTTTCCAATTTTTTTCAAAATTAATTAAATCTGAGTCGGTCTTAAGTCGATGTGTTTTCCTAATTCTCCCAAATCAGAACCACTCTCACTCCACTGAAAGATGAACAATTAAGGGATGAGAGTTTTCGAAGAGTTGAACCCCCATAATTGTAATGTCTCGGTCACCCACTAACCATAATGCTAGACCATAATAATATCAAGTTCAACACGAAATGAGAAAGAAAAAAGAGAAACAGTAAAAACCTAGAGCCCGAAAGGTTAAAGATCATGTAGTCGAATCTCTCCCGGATAACGCATATAAAACTTGTTGTTCTATCGATCCTTGTCCCTGAAAGCACCTCCAACTTCCTTGAACCTTCTCTCGAAGCTTCCAACGCCGCCTCGGGAGTCTCTGGTCATCACTTGTATGCACTGGGAACCAATTCGTCGAAAAATATGTAAAAAAATTTATATCTGAAATTGGACATGGCATGAGCTGTTGACATGGGTTGGCATGGCACTTTCTCAATAAAAAAATTTTCGGAAGTTTTCGCAAATTTGGCACTTTCTCGAACCATGTCACGGTTTGGCGCAACCATGCCATGCCCTAAACATCCGAATTCACCAAAACATCTTTCTGCAATGTTGTAGATTTTCAAACTCCATTCACCGTGGTGTTCAAATTGTCTGATTCGGAGCTCTATTGCTCAAGGTATGATTTACTCAGGTTTCATCGACAGTTAGGTTGCAAATGATACTGAATTGACATGTTTTTCCGCAAGTAGCATTTAATAATCCGTGAAGGCATAAAGGCACACAAGGCAAAAATACTCTTTAATGCGATAAATATATCATGAAAGTATATTTGGATGCCCTGCATCAACACTCCACATTAAAGACTTTCTCTTTCTCGAGAAACAAAATACAAAGATGGTCGTTTTAAACCCCGAGGTTCACCTCGATAGGAGGAGTTCGACATCTCTCGAGTACTTTTATGTGATGATCCTTATGGAGAGGGTCCGATCCACGTGGGGGTGGTTTCTTCATTTATTTTACTCGGTTCCGATTGCTCTGTTGTGTGCTTGATAATTCATGTTATGTTTGTTGCTTGTTGCTTTTGGCTTGCATGTGTTATTTTTGTGTGCATAAATGAATATATGACCTCTTCCTTGAACTAATTGTGGCTGTCTTTCACAAAACTCTTCAGTTGGCTCTTTGCCAAGAAAGAAATGAGGATTCTTGATGCTGCTGGTAAGACTACCATCCTGTATAAGCTTAAGCTAGGAGAGATTGTGACAACCATTCCTACAATTGGTTAGTTTTTTCCTTGATAACAAGTTTTTAGTCTTGGATGCTGAGTGGTATATATAGTTATTTCATAATTACCAGGTTTTATTGTCGAGACTGTTGAATACAAGAACATTAGCTGTACTGTCTGGGATGTCAGAGGTCAGGACAAGGTATGCTAGATTTTTTTTTGGGCCTTATTTTCAGGATGAGTTCACAATTATGCCTATTTTTCACCATTTTATAAGTTCAATTGGATTTGGAATGCTCAAATTTACTGGGATATACAAATTTACTTGTTCAATTGGATTTGGAATGCTCATTAAGCCTTGAAAAATGAGCACATAACATATTCACAACTACATCTACTTGTTCATGAGTGAAGACATATGTACAGATTCGACCTTTGTGGAGGCACTACTTTCAAAACACTCAAGGGCTTATCTTTGTGGTTTATAGCAATTATAGATTAGAGATTGTGTGGTTGAGGCCAAGGATGAACTGCAAAGAATGCTAAATGAGGCTAAGTGTTTGTTTCTATACACATTTTCCTTGATAAGTGTTGACGATAAAAGTAGACTTGTCGGGATTTATTTTAAAAAGAACATTGTAATGTGTAGGATGAGTTGAGGGTTGCAGTGCTGTATTTGCAAACAAGCAACATCTTCCAAATGCAATATTATGAATGCTGCTGAGATCACTGATAGGCAATCTCGGTCTTCATTCTCCGCGTCAACGCCACTAGTAAATTTCTATCAATTTGCATGGGAAGTGTAGGGTTTTGGAGGGTTCTAGATCGTCATCGTGATAGCGGAAGCAATAAAAGATAATCTACTCCAAACCTTGTCCAAGAACATTTAAACCATTAAATCCCAAAGCAAAATCTATTCCACAAGATGTTTACCTTTAAGTCTTGTTTGAATCGATAAAGAAGAACGTTCGGATCTTCTTCTCTAAAGCAAGTCCACACCAAGAAGATGATCTTCAAGATCCTTCACTTAATTGCCTACTAGAACAATTAAATGAAGAACAAGAGAGCAAGATGGAGGAGAAGAACAAGGGGTGGCCGGCCACACTAGAGAGAGAGAGGTTTTGTGAGTGTTTTTGTGATTAAATGATTAATGAATCAAAGTCTTGCATTTAATCCATCATCCAACTCACAAGTATGGGTTTAAAGTGATTGGTATGGGCTTAAAGGTGCTTTAACCCATACCCCTTAAATCACTCACCTCTTAATCCACAACCACCAACTAAGCATGGTGTTGTGTGGCCCCCACAATGGCCCCATCAAGTGGGCCGGCCATATGGCCTTATTGGGCCCTTATTGGGCCGGCCATGAGGCTTCATGGGCCGAGCCCAATGGGCCCTCCCGTGTTGTCTCATGCCGCGTCCAAAAGTTGCCCGACCCTTTTGTCGTTACTTATCAAACAAAGTCCGACGCGATATCGACGAAAAACTCAATTTTTCTCGATTCGCTAATTATTCTCTCAAACCGAACCTATGGCACAAAATCTCCAGTTTTGTCCACATACTTCTCCTTAAGAAACATCCATGTTTCCTTGTCTCATGTTATCCGTCTTGTATGTGTGTGACCCTCTAGGCTCATGCCACCGTTGGCAGATCGGCGCAAGACTCGCTCTTGCCCGATCCATCATAAGTGGTCTCTAGTAAAACATTATGATTACCCAAGGTGCACGATGATCGATGATTCGACTTAACCTTTGTGCGTACAAGTCACCATCCTTTTATCTCTAGATATCCCGATTGATCTCAAGGCATAGAGTCGTCTCCCTTGTTCAATCAATCATTGTTACTTGATATGCGAGATGACTGAGGACTGATAACCCGTATCATTTGCATGACCATGCTTTTCCTCTCAGTCAGTCTCCATCAAGAGGCCTTCTAACGGATATCTTTCCCATACCGTAGTATGAGGGATAAATCCCTTAGCCGTCTTTCGTGTCACTCATGCAACCCGTTCCGCCACCCAATCATGCCCTTCATAGCAATCCTTTTACAGAAAGCGTTTGGCGCAAGTTAAAGCCGTACGTCCATTGCACAGTGATCACAAAGACTCCTTGGTCTAAGGACGTCGTGACAAGCTATCGCATCTGAATATGTTTATGGCTTAATCTATGAAAACACTATTCAATGCGGGTCGTCCGATATCAATCACCTCATGATATCTATGATATGGTTCCAGGATCCCACATCCCTATGACAAGTAGAACTACGTCATTAAGAACCATCCTCATACTGGTCGCTTTCAAGGAAGCATAGGTTGACCAGGGACTCGTTAAGTGTGATCCGTACAGATTTATGGTTCTACTACTTTAGTGGTCATAAATCAGATCATGCTTAACATATTACTTCAACACATAAGTAATATAAAGCCGTTTATATTTATACATTACAAACGATGATATTTGTACATACACGTTTACAGGCTAATACCAATTGGACTAGGGCACAAATGCTATCAGGAAGCTAGTACATGTTTGTTATGAGGCTTGAACATCATATTTCCGTTTTCAGGTATATCCAGAGTACTTGTGACACATCTGGTGAAGGGCTGTACGAGGGACTTCCCGGTTATATTTGGAATTTAATTTTGTATACAGTGTTATTTTTTCAGGCTTAAGATGGGCTAAATACCACTACCAGTGATACAATACAATCATTGCCATCCCCATCAACAAAGACAGAATGTGATTATGTTGTTTACGCATTTAATAGAATTTGTTATTGCATCTTTTGGATTCATTTCTGAACAATCAATCATATATCTGATCTGATGGACCTTTTGTATTGAGGTCAGTTTACCTTCAATGAAGATAGTAGCTGAAATCATCTACTTTTGTCGGCATTGTAATGAAATACATGGAAATTGTATAATGTTTTATTGATTTTCTTGTGTTGAAAACAATGCATACATTTTCAGGTGGCAAATGACAGAAGAGGATTCAATTTAAAAAGAAAAGGCATAAACTTGCACTTGCTATAGTTCAGATTACCTATAAAATCAACTTTACTGCTAAAACAAGGTTGAGCTCAGGGCAGTTGTATACTCCCTCCACTATCTCAGAACTCTGTTGGAGCTCAACACAAAGTTTTCTTCCCCAGCAATGGTGGAGTTGAGCCTTCCTGCTCCCCAGCCATTGTTCAACACGCGGCCAGCAATGCGGCCTGGATCGCCTCCAGCTACACGACTCCCCTCTACTTGTTTTTCAAATTCTGGAAGACCACTCTGCTTCCTTTCTTTCCTTCTTTTCCTCTCCTCGTCTCTTTCTTTCCTTAACCAACTCTCTACCGTTCTCTGCAGTTTACTCCCATTAAAACATAAGCACATAAATAACTCCAGACAAGTAAATCATATAATTTGCTCAAAGGCTGGGAAAATGCAATTAGAATTCTAACAAACAGACGGATTTGAGAGAGCTTCCCATTGACAAATACAGTGATGAATAACGATAACTACTTTGAACGTGGACAAAAGACTAACCATTAGGGATAAATTGGTCATTTCCCTAACAGTACTCATTGGCTTTGATAATTGTAACCTCCCATGAGCCACATAAACCTGAGAATCCCCAGACAAATTCAATGTAAGATGAAATAGGAAATAGGAAATAGGAAAGAAAAAAACTGAAATAAAGTTAAGAAAAACATACAATATGTGATGGCCAGTTCTCTAGACCATCAAAAATATGTGTTGCATATATAATTGTAGCACCCCGCTCTTCACATTCCTTTATTAGAAATTTGAGAAGGTCAGCCCTTGCCAGCACATCAAGATCGACAGTGATCTCATCAAGAAGAAGCACCTTATACACAGGGAAAGCCAAGATAAATAAAAAAGTATAGCAGGTGAATGCATGGGTTATAGCAGATACATTAAGCATCCAGAACCAGAACCTTAAATGGCCTGAGGAGACCCATGCAAATTTGAACTCGTCTTCGTTGACCATCTGACACCTTGTGCATCCTCCATGATAGATCAATATCTAGCACCTATAAGAAGTTGCAATTTAAGAGCAACAAATAAATAATAAAGATACTGAGATCCTAAATCCAACAAGATGAGCATTGAAGTAAACACATATACACACATGGTAGCAGAAAGCTGTAATCCTTTCAATCTTATCTTGATTACCTTTATTAGTTCATCCCTTCTTTGAGGGTGAATCCCTGCAACCCCAAATAGCATCTTGTGAGCAGAAACATCCATTTGAATTGGAACCTCAAAGCCAGCAAAAGCAACCTCGCGTCTCCACTGAAAACAGACAAGCGTAAGGATGTCAAGTGGTAATTAACAAGGTTAAGATGGTAGATTAAGGATGAAATATCGAACCTCCCCTCCAAGATAACAGAGGTCACCAGAAGATGTCAAGGCGGTGTCATGGAAAGCTGACCTGCCAAGCACCCGAACCATGTGTGGTTCCACCATATGCTTCCCTCCCAGTATTTTCAGAATTGTGGTTTTCCCTATTGCAACCACAAAACAAACACACTTTCATTTTCGATTTCACTTTCATTTTCGATTTCGGACCAACACTTACCCGCTCCATTGGATCCGACGAGGAGGCACCGATCTCCGGCGTTGAGGGTCAGATGGAAGTCTTGGATCAGAGGGGTGGACCCCGGCGGCGGGTGCCCGTCGATCCCAGGGTACGTGAATCTCAGACCGTCGATCACGATTGTCGGCTCTATCACATTCACACCCATTGTCTTGTTGTTGTTGTTGCGATGCGATGAAGAGATTAATTAATAGAGAGCGAGTCGACGGCGACTGAAACCGATTCGTCGTGGCTGCGTCTGGATCACTTGTCACTCGCTGCGGGACTGACTAATTAAACAACTACACGTCAGCTCGTTGTATGGCGTGTCGGGTTATTATTGGAGGATTTTATATAGTATAGTACACCACACATGTAAACAATTATGTCTCAAACCACCTATCCAACTACCATCATAGCTTGTTGTTCTCATTGTCCACCATATAGAAAGTTGTGCACATTAATGTTCATCGGGTCGGGTTGGGTTGGGTAAACTCGACTGAGTTTGGACCCGATTTAACCTCTGTCGGGTCCAGTGAATCAGACCCAATACTCTACTCAACTTAGAAGTAGAGTTTGAATGTGTCGGGTAAGTCCCAAAAACTGAGCCAAATACAATTTCTGCCCAAATCAATTAAACAATAAATTCGCAAATTCAAACCCGGCCATTCAAATTCAATAACTAATCCCAAATTGAAATCGAAACCCTTCAAATAAAAACTCTAATCTGAACCTTAAACCCCAAATGAAAACCCTAATCCTCAAATTCAAAACCCTAATCGAAACCCCCAATTTGAAACAGAAATTAGAACACTCAAATTAAAATTGAAAAAGCCCTAATTTAAAACCCTAAACCCCCAAAATTGACCCCAATTTGAAACCCTAAACCCCCAAATTGGTAACCTAACCCCAGTTTCAAAATTGTAAATCAAACCTCAAAACTCCAAATTAAAACAGAAACCAAAATGAAACCCCAAAATTCACCCCGATTCGAAAATTTAACCCCAAATTTTGAACCCTGACCCCCAAATTTGTATCCCTAACTCCCAAATAAAAACCAAACAACCCAAAAATGTAAGAGGGAAGAAGAAGAAGAAACATTAACCCTAAAACATAAATCAATATCTTACTGTTGTTGGAAGCATATCTCCCCTGTTGTATGTGAACTGTGAAGCTTGAATCTCCATCTCCAGTGGAGAATCCAGCTTTTGGCTCTTCATTCTCCAAAACTCCAACTCCAACGAATCGATTCTTGATCTAATTGATTGCTAAACGGAAGGAACTATTTCTGTCAAAGATTTTCACTATGAGTCTATAACATGCCTAGCTCTCTTCTTTTTTAAGTAGAGGATCATACCTATCTATGGAAGAAGGCTCTGGGAACGACATTCGAGCGATAGCCTTACGCGAGAAGTTGCGCAAAAGGGGTGGGTCATGGTGAAAGACCAACAACGGTAACTCAAGAATTGATCCGTTAGGAGATGCAATAGATGGAAATGTGAATGAGTCACTGAGGCTTGCGAGTGCGGCTGAGAGAGAAGAGGAAGGAAGCATGACGGAGAGGTCGAGCTGCTACCTAGGGTTTAAGACGAGAGAGAGAGAGAGAGAGAGAGAGAGAGAGAGAGAGAGAGAGAGAGAGAGAGAGAGAGAGAGAGAGAAGAAATCACACGGACTGTGATTGTAAGAATGAGTTGAGAGGGATATAATGATGAGACTCTGAGTGAGGTCGTGAGTAGAGGAGACTGCTTAAGACGACAAGAAAGGAGAGGATGGAGTTGTTAGGGTTTCAAAGAGAGACGAGAGGAACGAAGGGTCGAATCTCAAATGCGATGTGAGGAAGAGAACGAAGGCTGAAGTGAGGTCGACTTGATGTTGTATGTGTGGAGAGAAGTGTGACACGTCGCACAAAATTAACGGCTTAGATTAATTCAACTAATGGAGATTGAGGTTGAAGAAGACGTCACGTCGCCACTTCATCTTCAGCAGCTTCTTTTAGATTACGCATCTCATCATCAATTGAAATGCATGAACACATTTTTGTAGGGTTTTGGAGCATTCTTTAACATCGAGATAGCGGAAGCATTAACAAAAGCAACTCCAAACCTTGTCCAAGAACATGAACCATTAAATCCCAAGGCAAAATCTATTTCACAAGAAATTTACCTTTAAGCCTTTGTTGAATCGATAAAGAAGAATTTTGTGATCTTCTTCTCTAGAGCAAGTCCACACCAAGGGGATGATCTTCAAAATCCTTCACTTAATGCCTACTAGAACAATTAAGTGAAGAACAAGAGAGCAAGAAGAGAGGAGAGAGGGGACTTGGCCGGCCAAGGAGAGAGAGAGAGGATGTGTGAGTGAATGAATTAATTCAAGATATTTCTCTACTTCATCAACTCATAAGCATGGGTCTAAAAGGTGAAAGTATGGGTTTAAAGGTGTCATTACTCATACCCCTTAAATCACTCACCTCTTAATCAACAATCACCAACTAAGCATGGTGTGTGTGGCCCCACCCTTGGACCCACCATGGTGGTCGCCCATGTTGGGCTTATTGGGCCCAAAGTGGGCCCTTGTTGGGCCGGTCACGTGACCTCATGGGCCGAGCCCAATGGGCTCGCCCATGTGGTTTCGTGCCGTGTCCAAAAGTTGCCCGACCCTATTTGTCGTTACTTATCAAACAAAATCTGACGCGACATCGACGAAAAATCTCAGTTTTCTCGATTTGCTAATTATTCTCTCAAACCGAACTTATGGCCCAAAACCTTCAGTTTTGTCCATGTATTGCTCCTCAAGAAACATTAAGGTTTCCTTGTCTCAAGTTATCCGTCTTGTATGTGTGTGACCCTCCAGGCTCATGCCACCGTTGGCAGATCGGCGCAAATTCTCTTGTCCGATCCATCATAAGTGGTCTCTAGTAAGACGTTATGATTACCCAAGGTGCATGATGATTGATGATTCGATTTAACCTTGTGCGTACAAGTCACTATCCTATCGTCTCTAGATATCCCGATTGATCACAAGGCATAGAGTCGTCTCCCTTGTTCAATCAATCATTGCTACTTCATATGTGAGATGGATGAGAACCGATAACCCGTATCACTGGCATGGCCATGCTCTTTCTCTCAGTCACTCTCGATCAAGAGGCCTTTAACTGATATCTTTCCCATACCGTAGTACGAGGGATGAATCCCTTAGCCGTCTTTCGTGTCACTCATGCAACCCGTTCCGCCACCCAATCATGCCCGTTATTGCAATCTTGTTACGGAAAGCGTTAGGCGCAAGTTAAAGCCGCACGTACATTGCATAGCGATCACAAAGACTCCTTGGTCTAAGGATATCGTGACAAGCTATCGCATTTGAATATGTTCATGGCTTAATCTATAAAAAACTCTATTCAAATCGGGTCGTCCGATATCAATCACCTCATGATATCTATGATATGATTCCGGGATCCCTCATCCCTATGACAAGTAGAACTATATCATTGAGAACCATCCTCATACTGGTCGCTTCTATCGAAGCGTATATTGACCAGGGACTCGTTAAGTGTGATCCGTACAGATTTATGGTTCTACTACTTTAGTGGTCATAAATCAGATAATGCTTACTATATTATTTCAACACATAAGTAATACAAAGCCGTTTTATATATTACAAACGATGATAATCATACATAGACATTTATAGACTACTAGCAATTGGACTAGGGCACAAAAATGCTATCAATTTTTTTGTTTATAAACGTTTCTGTTTTATCGTAGTGCACATAAGGAAATGGGCTAAGCCAGGCTTCTGTTGGGCTGAACTCTGAAGTGTGAGGTTGTGGGACAAAATGGGCTGGCCTATTTTGTGAAGGGGTGGTCGGGTAAGTCGGGTTACTTGGTGGTTTTCAAAATCACACCTAAAACCCGACTCACTTCAGGTTAGGTTAGGTCCATCCAACCCAAATTTCTCCCGGTTTTTTTTGGTCTTGGGTCAGTTGGGTTTATGTCAGGTCGGGTTCGGTCGTCAGGTGAGTCAGGTATTGGGTAAAAATTGCCAGCCCTAGTGCACAACACTCGCATTCAATTTTCACGCCTTTTCTGCATGTCCATCAACAAGTTTGATCTGCGAGTAAAGTTCAAATTTATTTCCACCCAATTTTGTTTAGGAAAAATAACCCTTTATAATCAAGTTTGTAAAACTCATAACTTAGTTAAAACTCAGTGAATCGAAAAATAAGAATAACTTAAAACTTAGAGAAAACTCGGGAAACTCGTTTTATATAAAGTCATACATATAATGATAAAATTATTAATTAACTTTTGTTTAGAATATTAATTAAGTTGTTAGTGGGCTTTAGTGATGAAATTAAAAATTAAATTGTTACTGGACCTTTAGTGATAAAATTTTAATGGGCTTTTCTTTTGTTTATACTCAACACAAACACTTTGGTTACAAACTTACAATACTCGTAAGGGAAGGACTCGTCTACAAACCGTCTTTCCTCTACAAATATTAGAACAGTTTGTAGCCATTGGATGAAAGAAATGAACGAATGAGATGAGAACGGAAAAAACAAATGAAACAAAAGCTGAAAATGGTCAACAGGGGCAATCGTGTCTTTGGCTAAATATTTAATGTTAAATGGTCCTCAAATTAAGGAAGTGATAAATACAAATATTTTATATATACAGGTTTTGAAAAACGTTTATGCTCATTCAAAGAAAATCAATAATGAAAGATTCAAGGGAGATGTGAGATGATCGGCGTCGGCGGTGAAACAAATACTAAAGGTTAGCTATATCATCCGTTTCTATTCATCTGCAACTTCTTTTTTATATATATATGGCTACGTGATCATCCATTTATGTTCTTTTGCAACTTCTTCATGTTCATCTGCAACTTCTTCATATATATATTACTAATAAATCAATTGATATTTCTTTGATTCTGCATCTACTTATATATATATATATATATATATATATTGCTTTGATTCCACACACACACATATATATATATATGTTCTATTTGGATTGGCGTTGGTGATGTACGCAAAACACTATTTCAACATTGGTTCTAAATTTTGCAGCCCACACCATGGATTTGAACGGAATTTCAATCTGTCCACTACACATCAAGCCTCATTTGGGTATGAGTTTCCCATATCTAGCTAGTGGAGTAGCATATTATAAGAAACTTGAAATAACTTGTTAGGTATCAACTTGAAATATGTCACCTGCTCTCGTGAAGGAGAACGTGCACCTAAAGCCGGTGACGAGATTATCCATTAAGTTAATCGCGTGTCGTCGCAACCTTGCATGGGATGCAATATATGACGAGGCTCTTGAGTACTACCAGCAAAAGGAAATTCTGTTCAAGATCAAGGATAGCAACTGCGTGGGTTCAATGTAGGCCATATCAATTTCAATTTCTTACAAACTCTATTTACTTTAGTTGTTGGTTTTGTCCAACTAGATTACCAGTTGAGAGAATAATTGTTTTTGTTTGTTCATCTTGTTTTGATGATGCGCTTGATCCTTCTTTTAATATGGTATTTATTGGATGAATTTTTTCAATGTTTCTTTCTTATTTGTAGCCTTTATACAACACTTATTTCTTGATCTTACTTGCCACACATCATGAAGCAAACTATTTCCAACATTTTCATATATCATAAAACAAACAATATAAAAAAATTTAATTCATCATGAAACAAAAGGTATGAAATATTTTAATTCATCACAACACATTTTAATATCTCATAATACAAAGGTCATGAAATATTTTAATGCCTCATGACACAATTTTAATTCATCATGACACATTTTAATATCTCGTGACACAAAGGTCATGAAACATTTTAATAACTCATGACACAAAGATCATGAAACAAAACAATTGATTCATGACACAAAACATTTCGATGTCTCATGACACAAAGATCATGAATATGCTAAACTCATAGATCATGACAAAAATTACAAAAACAGAAAATCATCACATGAGAAGTGAAACAAAATTATGAACAAATAAACACATTTAAATTTGATAATTGATTTGGGGATCCTTCGAGAGTTGTGGACACTAAAAAAACATCTTCATAACTGATTTGAATCAAAGTGTAGATTGTAGAGATCTCATCGAATGAGGAAAAATATTGCAATAATGATGCAATTTAAAGTGTAATAATGGTGCAATTTAAGTAGATGATAAGGTGTAGATTGCGTCTCCTCTATAAAAGGATTGTACTTAGATAAGATTGTTTTAATTAGCATAAATCCCGTTTACATTGATTATCATAAATCAAATATTTAAGCGCAATTACCATACTAACCTTTCTCTTACACAAAATGACTAAATTGTGCATGTTAATAGGGTGAAATTATGTTGACATGCCACTAGCTGAATCCATGAATCATGACCGTATAAATATAGATCCGATGACACTGAAGCGTTCTAACATTTGCAGAGGAAGTATGAATTTGTACCCGATTAGGACCCTACTCGTAATGGCTCTCTCTCTCTCTTATAAGATATATGGCACTACCACAAATATCTCTCTTTTGGTATAATAATATAAAAATATATCTTCTACTCTCTCTTCCTTATCTTCTTCATCCACATAACCCTCATTTGTTTATCTTCTGCTACTTCTTTGTTTATTCTCAAATTCATATCTTAATTCTTCTCTTTCTCTGTTTCATTCCCACCCATATTAACATGAATCTATCTATATCAAACTCAATGAAAAAAGGGCTAAATCTGAAACTTCAATCAGAAGTGAATGATCAAAGGAAAAAACATATTGGTGGTCGAAAACGGGGTCGATGATCTAGGTTGGGTTTAACTTTTTTTCTCTAGGTTGACTTGGCGAGTTGACTCGACAATGACCGGGTTGGACCGGGTTTGAATCCGGCTTTAATTGGATTTAAGCAGGTTGGACCGGACTTGACTGGTGCATTAACCAAGTTTAGACAGTTTTTTGGACGATTTTTTAGGTACTCGTCTCGAAGAGGTAAAAAAAATTGAGTTCCAGCGAGTTTCAGAACACTGTTTATAACACGATTATATTTAACTACAATAAAATCTTTATAAACTAATACGCTTCAAATTAATAACTCTCTAAATAATATATTTCTCTTGTCCTAACTTGGGCCAGTTCAAAAAATGAACAATTTTGATAAGATAATAATTTTTTGAAAACTCCTCTATAAATATATGGTCACATTAATATCATAAATTAATAATTCACCATAATTATATATATTACACTTGTAAAATATGATTATATTATTGTATGTATATATTGCATGCTATCAATATATTTATTACACGGAATAGTTTCTATGAAAATTGAATGAATCAAATTAAGTTTTGTATATTAAATCTTATTGACATACTTTGAATATATAAATAATACTCATTTAATTAAGTGTAATACATAAAATAGTACAATTCATTGTATTTGAATGTATATAAATAAAATTTAATTATGTTTGGTATCGAAAACCCTCTATAAATTTATAAGTCGATTCATATTGTTGAGTAATTATTAACATTGATAACTTCACTTTTTGCAGATAATTATTCCCAATTAACTGTTAATTATTATTGTGTGTCCATGACATTGTAAATTATACAGTAAATCATGGATTGCACTGTTGGAGTATATAACAACGTAGAACAATTTTTTAGTAAAAGTAATCAAGAGAAATAAAGAACAATCAAACAAGAACACAAGGATTTACGTGGTTCGACAAATTGCCTACGTCCACGACCACACTACTCTCTTATTATTATTGCTCTCAACTCATGAATAATTGTGGGGTTACAAATACATGTATTTATAGTGAAAAATTAAGGGGAATTAAGAAAGACCTAGAATTCCTAATTCCTTGCATATTAAGAATTCTTTTCTAATTAATTATCCTAATTCAATTAGGAAACTGTGGCTTCCCTAAATAAATAGGAAAGTCTCCACAAACCCAACAATCTCCCACTTGGAGACTGTCTACACACGTCTTCACCCTCAATCATGTACCTCTAGTAACACGCCCAACGATCTCTGCAATAAACTCTAGAGGTAGTGTGCCGCCTTCTCTTCACTAACCGTGAATGTCGGATGAAGTTATGCAGAGCTTTAACTTCTCAGTTGTAACCACCTTAGTCAGCTTATCTGCACGATTCTTTGACTTAATGACTTTCTTATCAGTTGTAGCCACCTTAATCAATATATCTTCATGATTCCTTGATCCAAGAACTTTCTTCAAGTACCATTCGTTTGGCGCTTGCTTCAGACAATCCAAGCTATTTCCTAGCTTGCAAACCATGTCTTCCTTCCCAACTGATTTCTTCAGACCACACAAGCTATTTCCCAGTTTGCACACTAGGTCTTCACACTCAACTGATTGTTTCAGACCATACAATTATTTCCCAACTTGCATTCCAGGTCTCCATTCTCAAGAGATATCTTCTCTTTGTTCTTGGTTGACTTCCACTTAAATAAATTATCCATCTGAACTGTCTTTTTGTGACAACGAGACTCGTTACTCTCTGCCAACAACAAATAATTTGGTGATGGAGAGAACCGTTCGGGTGGTCTTGAACCTTTCTTCAATCTCCTTACTTCACCTCTTCTTGTCGAGTAAACTTTTGTAGGTCTATGCACATCTGGATGCACCGTTTCTAGCTTTCCACCCTTTGAAGACTTCCCTAACTCCGTGAAGCTTATCTGTTTCCATTTTTTGAACACATCTGGTTCACAGAAATCAACTTCCACACTCTTCAGTTCTGGAATCTTCTTCTTCCAAACTAGCACATTCATTTTTTTCTCCCTCTTATGCCCAAATCTTTGGCGCCATAGAGTTGAATGATCAGGCCCATCAGTAATTGCATTAACTCTCTCTACTGACATATCCGCCATGTACAAAGTTCATCTCTTCCAGCCACGAGCAATAACTAAATTTCCCTTTGGTACCTTCCATTGTCCGTCTCCAAAGGTTATATTGTATCCCAAACTGTCTAATTGACTCACCGAGATCAACATTCTCTTTATGGTGGGGATATACCTGACATCCTTCAACGTCCAAATTGTACCATGGGAGTCTTGAGATTCACATCTCCGATGCCCGCGATTTTCACCGTCTCATCATTCGCTAGATGAACTACTCCTTTCATAGGTCTGAAGTTTACTAACGCGTCCTTGCAAAGGGTAGTGTGAAAAGAAGCACTTGAATCCATGGTCCATGATTCAATCGGACTCTCTACACAACAGATCAAAACATCATCTTCAAATTCCTCTATTGCATTCCCTGAGTTGTCCTGCTTGCTTTCCTTCTTTGGGTTTGGGCAGTGATACTTGAAGTGACCAGTTTGTTGGCAATTCCAACAAGTAACGTCTGTTCCTCGTTGTCTGGACTTCGATCTCCCTCGCCCCTTACTCTTTCCCCTTTCAGACATCCTACCTCTCTCTTCCACGTTCAACATAGAGTCTAACGATTCTCCTCGATTCCTTCTCTAAATATCTTCCCCAAGAATCAAGTCCCTTACTCCTTCGAACGATAGCTTAGTAGTTCCAGTTGAGCTACTAACTGCTGTAACAGTTCCTGACTAACTTTCAGGTAACGAAGATAGTAACAACAGAGCTTGTACCTCATCATCTAGTTTAATATTCACTGACACTACTCTCGATAATATCGTATTAAATTCGTTCACATGATCAGTAACACTAGCGTGCTCCCTCATCTTCGTATTAACCAATTGACGAATCAAATATACCTTGTTTGATGCAGACGGCTTTTCATACATATTTGATAGCGTCTTAAAGAGTCTGTAGGTAGTTGTCTCCTTCATGATGTTGTATGCAACATTCTTTGCAAATGTCAATCTCACCGCACCCAAAGCCTGCCAATCTAGCAACGTCTAGTCGCTCGGACTTATCTTCTCCGGTTTGGTCTCTGACAAAGGTTCATATAGCCTTTTCTGGTACAAATAGTCTTCTATTTGCATCTTCCAGAATCCAAAATTTCTTCCGTCGAACTTGTCGATTCGAACTTTCCCTTCTTTTTTCATTGCTCCCACTCGCCACGAACCTAGCCTTTGATACCAGTTATTGGAGTATATAACAACGTGGAACAATTCTCTAGCAAAAGTAACCAAGAGAAATAAAGAACAATCAAACAAGAACACAAGGATTTACGTGGTTCGGCAAATTGCCTACGTCCACGGCCACACTACTCTCTTATTATCATTGCTCTCAACTCATGAATAATTGTGGGGTTACAAGTACATATATGTATAGTGAAAGATTAAGAGGAATTAAGAAAGACCTAGAATTCTCAATTCCTTGCACATTAGGAATTCTTTTCTAATTCATTATCCTAATTCAATTAGGAAATTGTGGCTTCCCTAAATAAATAGGAAAGTCTCCACAAACCCAACATGCACAACTATAATTAGAGGTGTTCACGGTTCGGTTTTTGAACCGAAGCGACTAAAATCGAACTGAATTGACCGGTTCAGTTTTTGAAGAAATCAAACCGAAACCGACCCAAAAAAATTTGTTCGGTTTGTCACTGACCGGTTCGGTCGGTTTTCGGTTTGAACGGAATTGAACTGAAAATCAGCCACAAAACCAAAAAATTTCATAAATCAGGCAAAAAATGATTAGATTTCGGTCGCTTTTTAGTTGAATTATGTATAATGATTTTACACTAATTAAAATAAAACGTTAATAAAGTCCAAAAAGAAAAACCCAATTTAAAAACACCCTAAATTAAAGCATAAACCGGATGATTCATCATAATTTGAACCGGAATCGGTTGGTTCGGTTTTTGATTGGTTTTGGTTGATTGAGCCGAAACCGAACCGACCATGACCAAAACTGACCATTTTTCGGTTCAATTCGATTCGGTCGGTTCGGTTTTTTCTGAAAACCCCTAACTACAATGATTGGTTTCAATTTGAACTTTGAATTGGAACCTGGGGAGTGAAGACGCAGTTCATAAGTGAAGAAAGAGAGGAAGAAGCCAATGGTATATTTTGAAGTTTTGGAGGGGTATTTTAATTAGGGAAAATGACACTTTTGTGCACCTAAATATACACTTTTGACACTTTCATACTCTAACCTTTTTTTCCCTTTTTTCCATAGTTGAATTTCATTTTGGGACAATAATTTCAAAATACCCATGAATTGAACCAAATACTCATGAATTGAACAAAAATTTAAGGTCATTTTTGGTAAATAAATGGCCAGTTGTCCTAAAATGAAATTCAGGTATGGAAAAAAGAAAAAAAAAGTTAGGGTATAAAAATGTCAAAAGTGTATATTTAGGTGCACAAAAATGTTATTTTTCCTTTTAATTATTTTATAGTTAATAACGTTGGATACTATATGATCTAAGATCATATTATAAGAGTTATGAATAAAATTGAGTTAACCTTTTAGTGGTTTAATCCTCTTGAGGGTATATGCTACCACCTTTTGTTTTTATCTTTAATTTGACATTAACTCTTAGAATTTAAGAATTGAAGGTAAGGGTGTTCACGGTTCAAAAACCGAATCGAACCGACTGATTCGGTTCTCTAAAAAATTGAACCGAAACCGAATCGTCCAAATTTGGTCGATTTGCCGGAACGAACCAACATGGTCGGTTGGCTTTCGGTTTGAACCGAACAAAACCGACTACAACCCAAATAATCACTGCAAACCCCGATCGAAAACTATTTGACTTCCACTGACCAAAAAATTGATTCAAAATCAAAATAGAGAAAACTAAGGATTGAAACTTTGATACATGATCTGACAGAAAATAAAAAACTAAAGAAATCCATTGTTTGGAAATAAAGAAAAGTGAGTGTAACCACAAACGCAACTGTTATTGAGACCATGGTACTCAGAATTTTAGCTTGACTAGTTGCGCTTTTGAAAGTAACCTTCTCCATCCTTTTGGCAAGGACAAATTGAAAATGCAAACAGAAGACAGTAAGCAAATGGAGTCAGTCAGGGGACCATCTAACAAAAAACACCGAAAATGACTCCACACTTGACTGTCCAAAGGCGTGAATCCATTATAGAAGAAGAGAAGATGAAGATGGACGCGAAGACGTGAATCGAAGACCCCTCTCTACCTCCGACGTCGACCGAGTCCTCGCGGACCCTGAAATCGCAGGCAGAGCAACAAATCGAATTCGTTGGGGCGAGTGAGATTCGAAATCGAGAATCGATCGGAGTCACCGGACTCATTGTTTTCTCTCTTCCACTTATTTGTTATGTAGGCTGAATGAAGGACTTTAGCTTAGGGTTTGAGCAAAAAAGTAGTTGAACTTGAAACGGTGAGTTTTGGTCGGTTTTAAAAAAATACATGTTAATTAACCCGAACCGACCATTATCTAAACCGATTAGAACCAAACCGACCATTATTTGGTTCGGTCCAGTTCGGTCGGTTTTGGTCGGTTCGATTTTTTTAACACCACTAGGTGGAAGAGATGAGACTGTAAATAGATGGTCTTTTTCTTCAATTTTCAATCATCCAATATCAAGAACTATTGTGTCATTGTTTTTCCTCTTCTACATTTCCTCTCTACAAAGTTCGTACGATTTGGTGATAGAGAAAGACACGAGTTCAAGTTCGCCGGAACCAGGGTCGGCCTGATTTATCTAAAGGCTTAAAGCGATTTAAAAAAATGAGAATTTATATTAAAGGAATGAACTAAATAAACTAAAATTCAATTAAATAGATGCATAATAAAAAAATATCCTATAAAACAGTTTACATATCTATGTTGAATGTAAATTAGTTGCCATGCTCTTGGCCTTTTTTATTCAATACAAGTTTTTAAAAACCTCGTTAATAAAATTTCATTCGGACCTTTAGAAATTGAAACATTGCAATAGTTAAACTAATAACTACTCATATATTGTATCTTAATTAAGCCTAAGGAAATTTGAAAATTATGGGCCTTTTTCGTTGGTGGGCCTAAAGTATAGGCTTATTTTGCTAGCTTGTAGAGCCGGCCCTGGCTAGAACTAGACCTTGGGTGTACGGTGTTAATTCAAAATCGTTGTATTCTGGGAGGTGTACGCTTATTGATTTCAACATCTGAGAGAGAGCGAATACACTTTAAGAAAAAAATGTCCAACACATCTTGACTATTTCCGAGTTTATATGGATTAATTTGTAAAGATTTATGTATCTTTGTAATTTTCATATTTCATATTTATTTATAATTTATTCAAGTTTCGCAATTTTTTAATATTATTATATGATACCTAACAAATAAAACATAAAACTAACCAAAACTTAACATTGTGCTCTCCAAATAGAGTTTATTATGGTTTTATGTAAGAAATTTAATTAACCATAATCTTATAAAACCATGTAAAATTTACCATGACTTTATACAACATTCCCAAAATATTTTTGAATTAGTCACAAAGAAAATCACTTATTGTAAGAATAGTTATAAGAAGTTTTTCACGTAATACTACTAAAACTGAATATATGCATATGCAAAAATTTTAGGAAGGAAAGACATTCTGAGGGACAGATCTGGTTGCTCGAGATCGATTTAGTCTCCTGAGTTTCTTATTACCATTGATCTAACCGTGGTGAGTTGACATCTTCAGCCCTTTTCATTTCTTCCTTCCCTACATTGCATGTTTATCCGCATTGTTGTCATCAATATGCTTCATAGTTACTTGCTCAGCTCACTTCAACAATTATTTTAGATTTGTGTTCTTGGTCGTTCCTTTTATTGGTTGTTTGGTTACCGAGAAAGTTGCTATTTCTTTTAAACTGTCATAAATTACACTAATTCAACTATTTAGTCTAATTGGAGAATGATGCTTAGTTGGAGGGAGCTGCGCATTTGTTGGGTCATTTAGAACTCCTCTGATCCCATTGAGCGGGTTCTGTTTTGTTGTTGAGATAATATAGGGAAGAAAGATAAAATGATGATTTAAATGTAAGGGTTGCTATCATTGATCAAGATCAAAAGCTAAAATAATTACTCCTATGAAACATTTTGTTGGAAAAACGTGTCTAAAAATGGCAAAAGTTAAAATGTGTTTTAACTTATGACTAGGTCAACCTGAGTCGTGATTATGAACGCTTAGTCTTAACCTAGAGAGATGTGAAACACGTTTACATAATCTTGAATATGAGATCTTTCCAACGGTATATCATGAGCTCTAAATGGACAAGAGGTGAATGAGAAATTGAATCTCAAATATGGCCTCTTGAACTGGTGTTGAGAAAAATGAGTTGTGCTGAAAATTTGGAGGTCGAATGTCTGCCACATTTTTGCTAATGCCCAAAAACGAATTCTAAAAAATATATTCAATTTGTAAAATGAGAATAATATCTTCCAATATAATTTGGAAATAAATATTTTCCAAGTTGCTAAATTTGGGAATATTTTTTTTTTCTGAAAATAATGTTCTACAACTGGAAATGGGGAGATACAGAAATATCTTTAATAATATTTGTATTGAAGAATTAAATGTTTTTCAAAATATTTTTATTCAAGAATAAAATATTTCATTGATATCTTCGAGTATAAAATATTTTGATAATATTTGTTATTTTGATAAGTGTGGTCATATTATGCCATTAAGGTAAATTCTCTTGCTTGAACGACAAGTAGAAATTTGCTTTCCCCGAATTTGTAAGTCTTTCATTCCTATTTTCTCTAGGTTTCGATTTCCTTGTGCCTATAAATATTCAAACCCTATTGTTAGAGAAGACACGCCAAGATTGGAGATACCAAGGAAATACCGAGAACGTACAAGTCAGACCCTAACCAACCTCGTCTCTTTCTTCTTCTCTTCTTCCTCGATTACTCTCTATAGCTCGGTTAGAGTTCGATTTTTTTGTCATTATATCCTTGGGGCAAGTTGCCCATACGGGACAATAATTGTTTCAAGGAAAGCGGGCTACCGTGCATCGACGATATTCCAGTTCCGTAGTTCTACAGCCAGACCCTACAAATTTTACATCCAAACACTAGACGTTCTACAGCCAGAAGCAAAAGTTCCACCGCCAGATTTAAAATATTAGGTCTAGTAAATCTACGATTATTGTGTTGTGATATTAAATAAATAAATAATTTATTCATATTTGTTTGTCTGGTTTCGATCTTATTATTGCATGAATAGATGTGTGGTGCATTAAATATCGATTTAAGTTTATAGACTAACCCCGACATCTAACACATTTTTATTTTGATACCATGAAGACCACATGCACGATTGTGAGCTCATTGTCTTTAAGATCATGATATTCGACATGAACTTTGATGCATTACTGTATCCAAAAGAAAGAACTACTTCAGGACCCCTCGATGAAAATATAATACTAATTTCTTGCGGGATATATGGTTTCACTTAATTTTGAACAATCAATTTTTATTAGGGATAATTCTAGATGACTACACCTAGAATTTTTCGTGTCAGGGTGAATACCCAAGGAAATTTCATTTGTCTCACTTTACTCATTCCGTCCAACTCCGTTAGTTTTTAACATTTTTTACATGTGAAAAGACTAAAATACCCTTCAGCTGTAAATAATTGTTTTCAAATTGAATGAAAAGACTAAAACACCCTTCACTATTCATTTAATTTTCAAAAAAATACCACTCATACTCTCTCTCTCTCTCTCTCTCTCTCTCTCCTCCACCACCACCGCCACTACCTCCATCACTACCACCACCTCCATCTCCTCCACCACCACCGCCACTACCTCCATCACCACCACCACCTCCATCTCCTCCACCACCATTCCCTCCACCACCACCACCACCACCATCTCCTCCCCCTTCGTCGCCACCTCCTCCACCACCGCTACCGCCACCACCTCCTCAATCATCACCACCACCACATCCATCTCTTCTACGCCCTTCCACCACCACCACCACCATCTCCTCCCCTTCCGTCCCCACCTCATCCATCGCATCCATCTCATCCACCACCACCACCGCTACCACCTTCATCTCCTCCACCGCCATCCCCTCCACACCCCTCCACCACCACCACCATCTCCTCCACCACCGTTGGAGCCTTGTCGGAAGTCAGTCGGAGTCTTGCCGGAAGTCGGTCGGAGCTTCGCCGGAAGTCGGCCGGAGGTGGTGATAGAGGGAGAGGAGATGGAGGTGGTAGTGGAGGAGGTGACGACGGGGAGGAAAGAGATGGTGGTGGAGGAGATGGATGTGGTGGCGGTGGAGATGGAGGTGGTGGCGGCGGTGGTGGTGGTGGTGGAGGAGGTGGCGACGGAGGGGGAGGAGATGGTGGTGGTGGTGGTGGTGGAGGAGATGGAGGTGGTGGATGTGGTGGTGGTGATGGAGGTAGTGGCGGTGGTGGTGGAGGAGAGAGAGGGAGAGAGAGAGAGAGTATGAGTGATATTTTTTTGAAAATTAAATAAATAGTGAAGGGTATTTTAGTCTTTTCATTCAATTTGAAAACAATTATTTACAGCTGAAGGGTATTTTAGTCTTTTCACATGTAAAAAAATGTTAAAAACTAACGGAGTTGGACAGAATGAGTAAAGTGAGACAAATGAAATTCTTGGGTATTCACCCTGACACGAAAAATTCTAGGTGTAGTCATCTGATAATGTGACATATCCAGGTGTAGTCATCTGGAATTATCCTTTTTTATTAGAACTGTGATATAATTTTCCTCTCATTCATAGTCTGCAAGTGAAAACTATTCAAATCCATGGACATCCTTCTTTCATGTTCTCTTCAAGGGATGTTATAAATTATTTTCCGATCTTCAATTTCGGTTCTAAAATCTTCATACTTGTTTCACTCTACTGTAGTGTTTTTCTTGTTTTCTGCAGGCAGGAGCTTTGTCATTTTACATACTCTCTGCCCTATTTTTTGATAGCTTTGTCATTATATTTGTGGTGACTCGAATGTGAGTGGGCATATTTTAGTTGGTTTGAGGTGGTGGAATGAGAAAAATGATCTTGGCGAGAGTGTGTAAATTTGAATGCCTCGACCAGGAGGTTTGATTTTTATTGTGCTATCAATGTCATGCCCTTTCTACTATTATCTCCTTTATTTGAGGACTGTCAAATATCCCAAAGTTTGTGCATAATGACGTGGCCACATTTTAGGGCAAATGAATGATAACGTGCCACATATGGTACTGCCACCTGGACATGTCTAAGAAGCTTCAATTTTACAAGACATAATTCTGACTATGCCAAGTCATTTCTGTAATGGACACATCCCTCTACCTCACTGTAAGCAAAATTATGGATTGACTATGACTTGTACTATACATACCAGCATCTCCATTAATATTGAAGACAAGGAATGCAAGGAGCACTAGTTGATGATGGTTAATATCACATAAATGTTGTGTGAGGGATTTGGTGAAGGGTATGAAACACATGAAACATTGAAATCTCAAAGTTTATGCACAAAATTTACGAGTTATGAGAACTTTACTCTAATGCCTTTTATTCCGGTGTTACGAGATACATTATAAAAAAAGGAAAACTTCACTTAGCTCCTCTGAACTGTACTCGATTTTAACATAACTCCTCTAAAATATAAAAGTAGTTTGTGGAGAGTTTCACTTAACCCCAAACGGTGTTAGTTTGCTTGTAAAAAGTCCAAAATGTCCTTTATTGAACAATAAACTAAACTGATGGTTGAAGGGTATATTAGCCTTTTTCACATAACAAATTAAAAAATAAAGAATAAAAAATAATTTTATGAAATGACTAATATGCTCCCATCTTCATCTCCCTCTTGTTCGCATCCACCAGCAAACACAACCTTTTATTCCGGTGTTACGAGATACATTATAAAAAAAGGAAAACTTCACTTAGCTCCTCTGAACTGTACTCGATTTTAACATAACTCCTCTAAAATATAAAAGTAGTTTGTGGAGAGTTTCACTTAACCCCAAACGGTGTTAGTTTGCTTGTAAAAAGTCCAAAATGTCCTTTATTGAACAATAAACTAAACTGATGGTTGAAGGGTATATTAGCCTTTTTCACATAACAAATTAAAAAATAAAGAATAAAAAATAATTTTATGAAATGACTAATATGCTCCCATCTTCATCTCCCTCTTGTTCGCATCCACCAGCAAACACAACCTCTATTCACGACATTCCTCCTTATTCCGACCCCGGAAGGTGATGCCGGACAATACGGCCGAGCTCCGCCGCCCTCTGCCTACAGTCACGAGCCCATTCTAGACCCAAATTTCCACCTGTGAATCCGGTTTCAGCCCCACCACCACCAAGTTATCAATTCGCAATAAGCTCAAAAACCACAGGTATCGAAACTAGAGCAATAGAGGCCGTTCAAAACTTGAGTGTGTGTCAGATCTGGACTTGGGCTCGCTGTATTCGTCGACGGCTCGCCGTATTCCAAGAACGCCGCCGACCATTAGGAGCTCGATGGACGGGGAAGAATGAAGCTTCGATTCAGGAGTGCTTTCAGGCAAGCAACTAACAGCCACCGTCAATTGGAATTTTTTTTGCCAAATCGGGATAACCACCGTCGATTGGGGAAGATGGGGCCAAATCAGGACAGTCACCGTCGACTGAACCAGATTCTCCATCTCCGGCCAGATTCGAACGGGGAATCTCGAATCTGTTGTACGGCCACGCAAACGAGTCATGGGAGGTGACTCTATCGGTTTTGTGATCGCCGGAAATACATCTCCAACCCCCGATTTGACCCCCAGACCTCATCGACCCCATAACCCACAATCAATCATCTTCTCCCCTTTCTCTTCATAATCGAGCACGGCGACGACCGTCGAGTTCGTCGCTCCGTGAAGATCCCCAATCTCTTCTGGTCAATCTCGGCGTCCATGGACAGGACGATGACTCCGGCGAGCGTCCCTCACCGTCGAAACCTGGAATTGATGTCACAAAGGCTCGCCGCCGGCCACTCCTCCGCCACCGCCTCCTCCGTCTCGATCCAGCCGTCGCCGCTGTACATATGAAGCCGGAATCGATGTGGTCCTGTGGATGTGAAGGAGGAGACAAAAAAGAAGAGGGTAGGGTTATAAATGTAATTTCTTAGGTTAATTTAAGTTTTTTTTGAAGGATTCCCAAGGTTTCTTCACACACCCTTGCTAGCGTTGTGTGAAAAATTGGACAAAGCAACAATGGAGGAGTGTGAGAGAGAGGGTTGGCCAAAGAGAAGAGAGAGAGAGGATTTTCGAAATTCCTTAGGGTTTTTAGGAAAATATATTTGTGTAATTAATAAAAAATTTTAATTTTTTAATCTTCTTTATAATTACACAATAATCCCTGAAATTCTGAATCGTAGCCGAGTCAGGAAGTCGAACACAAAGTCTTCAACTTGTGTATCGACTTCTTGTGGAAACAGTAAGCAAAGTAATAGACAGATAATGATTACGACACCAGAGATGATTACCCAGTTCGGTGACTCCGCACCTACGTCTGGGGGCACTTTGCCAGTGGAAAGGTTCTTCACTATAGGTAGTCAATAGTACAACTTCAAGCACCAACTAGCTATCACACAAGCTATTGTCCTAAGCTACTATAGATCTCACCGTGAATCACCTCGACCCGGAGCCTCTCCCCCTGTCTTTGAGATTCCCTCAATTCCACCCTTCGAGCAAGTCCATGCTCGGTGTCGTTGTCTTCTTGGACGGAGTTGTAAATCTTCAATCACAAACAAAAACCCTAACTGATCCAAACACTTAGTCTTCGCGACTCAAGGTTTGATCGGAGCAAAGGTCCGTTCTATCGAATCTTAATCAGACTCTCAACATGTCGATGGTGCACGGTTAAGAGCTCTAAGAAATCTTGCAATTGTTAGAACAAGAACGGATAATCTGCTAATGGGAAGCCAAGGGCTTTTTATAGCAGCTCACATTCCTAATCCTTCTCGGATCAGGAACAGGAAAGTCAGGCAAGTTGTTGCCGCCTTCCACGACAGCTGGAAGTCGTCTTGCCTGTTCTGACTTCCTGATAAAATCAGGCAAGTCGAGTTGCCGCCTATTGCTGACGTGTAACTGCCAGCTGGAAGTCGTCTGACTTGTCGACGTCACTCTCTTGCGCTCCAAGTCTTCGTGGCGCCTTTCTTCTTTCGCTCCAAGCTTCATCGAAATAGGAAAGCTTCAGAATTTCCTAATCTTCTGCTCGTAACAAGTCGCTCCACATGTCATGTAACATGTTGCTCGACTCCTTACTTTTGCGCTAAAAATTATGCCAACAAATAAACGTAGCAACAATCCCCTTAAAACCATTAATTGCACTTAAGCCTCATTCTTAATTAAAACCAAGAATGAGCTTTAAGCCCACTTAGCTAAAACTTAATTAAAACCCATTTAATTGAGTTCTAATTATATGGTTTAGCTAAACCGGTCCAATATCTCTAACTTGATTTCTTCAACCGTCTGGTTAATAAACCTAGGCAAGAAATCAACCGAATCGTTTTCAATTTGATTAAACTGAAAAGCGAATTCTCCCAATTACCATTCAAACTTGTTTTGTCACATATTGTACTTAAAGTGTGTGACCCTCTAGGCTCACGACCCGTTGGCAGACTAGTAAAATTACTATTTTACCCTTTCCATCATAAGTGGCCTCTAGCAAGATATTATAATTACCCAACGTCCGTGATTATCGATTATTCGACTTAACCTGTTATCGTACATGTCACTTTCCTTTTATCAAACCGATATCCAGATTAATCAATAGGCATAGAACCGTCATCCTAATTTATCAATCACTGTTTATTGATATCTAAGATGGCTGAAAACTGATACAAATGTATAACCTGCATGGTCATGCTATTCCTTCAGTCATACTCATCAAGTGACTTAAATTGATATCTTTCTCATACCGGAGTATGAGTGATAAATCTCTCAGACGTCTTTCGAGTTCACTAATACAATTAATAACCAATCAAATCAAAGCCGTTATGGCTACCCTTTTACAGGTAACGTTAGACTAGGTCAAACTCATAGATTCATTAGACAGTGCACACAAAGACTCCTTGGTCTTAGGATATAATGACAAGCTATGATCTGTGGTATCTCATGACAGTATCTATGCTGCATACTCACAATCGGGTCGTCCGATATCATCGACCTGATGATATCTATGATCAGTAGAGAGTGATCACAATGAGTTGGTCTCATACGGATCGCTTCTTAAAGAAGCTTAGCTGATCAGGAACTTTATCGAATGCAATTCTTTCTGATCTACAGTTCTACTATAAGTGATTACACACATAATGACATAGATCAAATTACAATCGATATATTACTACAACACATTAGTAATATATGCCGATTTATTTATTCGGAAAGATGATAAAACATTACATCTGTAGATCACTTATATATTGGACTGGGACATAACTCTAACATTTTTTATTTATTTTAGTTGAAAATACAAGTTTACTCTTGAAATATAAGTTTGGTGTGTTATTAATAAAGGGTAAAATAGTCATTTAACATTTAATTAAATAATTATATAATTTGGGGATTATACTACGAGGACATTTTGGACTTTTCACAAGCAAACTAACGTCGTTCAAGGCTAAGTGAAACTTTAGTATACTTCAGGGACTCCACAAACCACTTTTATCTTTCAGAAGAATTATGTGAAAATCGAGTATAGTTCAGGGAGTTAAGTGAAGTTTTCTCTTATAAAAAAATACGTTTTCAAGTTTTGTTTGTATATACATCTTAATCATGATATTGTTTCATGACAACAAACTTTCTCCGCCCTTTTATAATATTTGGGGAACACAATGTTTTATTTTCTCTTTGGAAGGAAAAAGACATACTGTATTTAGGGGTCTATAGACATGTTCAGGAAATATGAAAACTTCGATTTCAAATGTGTAGCATAGTTATGCTGATGTGGAGTGTGGATAAGGGCTTCTACTTCAAACTTTTTTGGTTTTCATATTGTTTTGTTCAACTTTACAGGTGTCAGCCATACAATATTCATGGAATGAGACCTTTGAAACTAAATTAAAATAGGAAAGATGATAATCATACATATGCATATAATTATTTAATTAGCAGAAAAATAGTATATTAAAAGAAAAGGAAGATGGCATCTGAAATTTGTATCAACAATCTCAGCTGCCTATGGAAAATGACACCAATAAAAGTTCACATAATTGAAAAATGAAAATATGACAGCATTTGAGCGAGTCGCTTGATATATGCGAGCAAAAGAGTGAACACGTGATCTTAATTAATTGGTTCACGTCCCAACAATATTATCGTCAGTTAATAATATCAAGGAATGTTTGCGGCAAAACTAGTAAAATCAATTTAATATTGGGACAATAGATAATCTTGAAATTTCGCTTTTCACTTACTGAGCTTGACGCCCAAAAAAATGGCCACATATGACGAACACATGACTGGTTGCTGAGTGTGTAATGACCCAAATATCAATATATCCCAGTAAAAAACATTGGTAATTAGTAAAGGTATAGAGTCGTAATTGACCATTTCTCATCCCAATTCGAGCAGTGAAGACGATGTCAAGCGGATTGAAAGACTAATAAAGGTATTTTTATACCGTTTTTCTGGCATCAATTTATTCTATCTTGACCTTGGTTCGTTCTAGTTGAGTACATTTTACCTTTATTTTAGATCTATTTTACTTTACGGGTACTCTGAGTGAAATATGCAAATTTTGGTTCATTTTAGACCATTTTCGAAAGTTTTTCAAGGTTGGCCCGTGGCCTAGGACGGCGGGACCGTGACCACAGTTTGACCACACCGTGGCAATCAACTTGAGCCTTAAAAACCCAACGAAGCAGCCCAATCAAGATCCACATTGTGGGTGAGGGCCACGGTCCGTGGCAATTCCTCGTGGCGAAGCAACACGCCACGACTGAGGTGAGTTCCGAAGCCAAAAATCCAAAGAAGACGTGGCCGATTGGTCATAACTCGTGGCCAAGATCTGTGGCCACTCCTCCACTTCAGATCGTGTAGAAGACGTGGCCAAAACTTGCGAAGGAAGTAGTTGATCGTGGCTGTCACCACGGTCTGCGCCGTGGCCACCCCGTGGCCAAGCGAACAGTCAACTACTCAAACTTCGTAGACGTTTTGTGGGCAAAAAAAATAAGGCACGACCTCGCCACGGTCCATGGAAGTTGGCCACGGGTGTGGCGCTCCGAGAATTTGCGACTATAAACTGAGAGTGACGCATTTCCCAAATCAGCCAATTACGATCGAATAAATACAATTTTAATTCCAGAAATACGGTTGCGTCTTCAAGTCAAAGAGTTACATGATGTTCCAGAGCTATTCCAGAGTTCCAATAATCAAGCGGAGAAGAAGAATCAGAGGATTTACAAGCCTACACATGTATCAAATTCTCCTATTTGAAAATTAAATTCTGGTTTTATTTTCTCAATTTTTTCTCTCTGTTGTTTATCAAATTACTAAATGAATTAAATCCATTTCATGTTCATATATATTTGTGTTTATAAAATATGTTAATGGAATTGTGTATGCATGTTTAATTGCTTAATTATTCAATTAATTCCCATAACATGTATGCTTTAATTTGATCATCATTATGCTTATATATGAATCAATTATGACCATATGGAACTAAATTCATTTAGAGATTTAAGGTGATGAACTTTTTAAAATTATTTAGGAAAATTTAGTTAATTATTTTAATATGCTTGCTATACCGAGCAGAGTGATTTTAATTAATCTGTACTCAATGTTTCGTTTCATTAATTACGAATAGATTGCTTAAGTTTGCTAATATCACTCAGGAGGAGAGTTAATAAATTAAAATGATGATTGAAAACCAGGTTTAAATCCCCACTATGGATATGTTGGTTGACATGATAGTAATGACCATAGGTTACTCACACCGTAAGTTCAGAGAATTTACTGAACTCAATGCTTTCGACCGGTTAAATCATGACTAGGGATAGCTTGGTTACCTAAGTTGAGAAAGATCTTTTATTCACTAGGGAAGGGGTTCTAGGTAGGATAGTAATTTTCGTTACCGCCCTAAGTTAGAAACACCAACAAGCATTAATTTCATTTATTTCCCGACTTTAGTATTTATATGTTCACCATCTTTTCCATGTTATTAGATTATTTATATTTTATTATTTTTATGATCTCGTAATTTGCATATTTACATTTTCGCATTAAAAACAAACCTTTCGACCGAATAAGATTAACTTTAAAATTAAATTCGAGTGCTTAGAATTAAACTATTGTCCTTTGGGTTCGATAAACTCGAGGTCGTAATCTTTCTTCCATGTATTACTTGTGACCGGTATATTGCCGGAAGTTCAAGATTTGACTCGCATCATTTTTGCGTGTTGGGTTTGGAGTCATCAAGTTTTTGGCGCCGTTGTCGGGAACAACGTTATTTAATTTTAACATTTAAAACTTAATTTGAGGTTGAGACTTAGTCACAACTTTATAAAAATCATCATGCTTTCCCCATGGTGTTGGGATCCGGGTGTGTCAGGTGGAGGCTCGATAATCGTAGGTAGATCTGATTCTGGGATAATCGTTGGTTGGGAGATATCTGCCTTAGGACTAGATTCCAGAGGTTCTACACGTGTGTTCGCAACCCGTGTCACTCAGTCAGCGAGGCATGGGTGATGGGTGGATGGTCAATTCCCACGTTTGGAGACTTCACTTCGAGACTGGTTGTGGAGTTTGCAGACATACTGACCGTCTTAGACACTATCAAGCCGGTGGAGGGCATGCAGGATCTTATCCACTAGGTTCATGATAGGAGGGGCTAGTCGGCGATGAGAAGTTTTTCCATGCTCACAAAGGACGACTCAGTGGATCCAGTTGATTGGGCCTCTAGACTTTGGGATATGTCGGTTTCTCCGAAGTTTAGGAGTTTTGGTTGGCTTGTGCTCTAGGATGGGCTTCCTATGGGGCAGCGCCTGGCCTACAGAGGAGTAATCCCAATTGGCCACCGGCTTTGTACTCTCTGTGGCAGGAGGGAAGAGTTCAGCGAGCATCTCGTGCTCACATGCCGTTGGTCGCAAGAGTTTTGGGGAGATATTTACATGTGTTGGAGAGTGCCGTACACCAATTCTTAGACGGTCCACGAGCTATTTATGGGGCGGAGTTCCAGAGTCTCGTAGAGGGGAGCGAGGAGAGCTTGAAGCAGATTGGTGACTGTGAGATTCTGGTACATATGGGTTACTAGATATGGAAGGATCTTCAGAGGGGAGGTGAAGACGGTGACGACGCCGACAGACGTGCTCAGATCGTCGCAGATGCACTAATACACTTTGATGTAGGCGGATGAGGGGCACGGGATTTAGGATTGGACGGGGGAGCGTCCGCTTCCAACTTGGTGCGCAAACCCGATGGCGGTGCCAAACTCACTTGTGATTTCGGCTTTTCGCCATGTATTTGTTATCTTTTTTGGGGCTTCTTTGCCCCTTGTTTTTGTGTACAGATTTTCTTCATCATTTATAAAAAGTTCTTGCTGATATAAAGAAATGGTAATATTATTTTGTGTTTGAAATGAAAAATGAAAATTTCCGAACCTTACAAAGATTCTTCACTCTCATTATTAATAGGGAATCTCTGCATCGTTTTTAATAGAAACAGAGACGAGTACGGATTTACCAAATCGGCGTATCCAATATTTTATTTATTTATTTAAATATTTGGGGTAATGACAGTTGACTACACCCAACTATGTCACGTTTCAAATTTAAATAAACGACACTTAGTTCAACGTCAAATTTGACTAATAAATTGAGGGCAAATTTGACTTTTCACTTACATAAATAATAATTATAATTATTTAATAATTAAATAAATATATTATCATTAATTATATTATTATTATTAATCATTAATTAAATAATTGATTATATTATTATTAATCATTAGTTAATTAATATTTAAGTGTAATGACAGTTGACTACACCCAACTATGTCACGTTTCAAATTTAATACCCCATCTTCCATTTTTTCGAATGACATACCTCAAGTTTAAATAAGCGACACATAGCTCAACGTCTGTTAAATCTTGAAAGAGATCACCACGGGTTCCAAACGATGAATATCATGCAGCGAACTTTATGTAACTGTGGTGATCGTAAAAAGCTAAAATTTTAATGCCATTTGAACATGTTATAAACATAATTATAGATATGATATTTACCTCTTGTAATCGACAAAAAGAAAAGTGTAGTGTTCTCTCTATCAAGTCCACACAAGCACACAACCGAAATGGTTTTTCACTCAATCTTTTGCTAGCAATTTTGAGAGAAAACAAGAGCAATAATGGAGGTAGAGACAGAGGGAGGTTTCAACAATGAGGGAGAGAGAAAGGAGGGGTGGTTGCTGAAAAATTCAAGGATAAAATGAAATAGATATTATGTGATTTTTAATTTGAAATTAAATTCAATTTCAAAATAAAAATTGCATTATCTATCCCTTTATTCTTTCTTATTTGCATTTGATCCCTCTCTTATCTTAAATCCCTAACTTTAAGCCCGTTTAACTAAAACCCAAATTAAACTCATGAACTTGAGTTCTAATTTCGGTTTAGTCAAAATGGCTCAATTTCTTCGAATTGATTTCTTCAACCGTCTCGTTAAAACCTTAGGCCAGAAAACTACCGAATTGTTCTCAATTCTCATCCATAATTATTGTCATGTATCGTGCTTAATGCGTGTGACCCTCTAGGCTCAGGAATAATTGGCAGACTGGTAAAATTACTATTTTACCCTTTCCATCATAAGTGGCCTCTAGCAAGACATTATGATTATCCAATATTCGTGATTATCGATTATTCGACTTAACCTGTTATCGTACATGTCACTGTCCTTTTATCAAACCGATATCCAGATTGATCAATAGACATAGAATGGTCATCCTAATTTATCAATCACTTTTTCTTGATATCTGAGATGACTGAAAACTGATACTAAGGTATCACCTGCATGGTCATGCTCTTTCTTCAGTCATACTGATCAAGTGGCCTAAACTGATATCTTTCTCATACCGAAGTAAGAGTGATAAATCCCTCAGACGCCTTTCGAGTTCACTAGTGCAATAAATGCCAAAGCCAATCGAAGCCGTTATAGTTACCCTTTTACAGATAACGTTAGACCAGGTCAAACTTAGGTATTCGTTACATAGTGTACACAAAGACTCCCTGGTCTTAGGATATAATGACAAGCTACGATATGTGAGTATCTCATGACTGGATCTATGCAGCATACTCACAATCGGGTTGTCCAATATCATCGACCTGATGAAATCTATGATATAACTCCGGCACATACTTTGCCATGATCAGTAGAGCGTGATCACAAGGAGTTGGTCTCATACTGATCGCTTCTTAAAGAAGCTTAGCTGATCAGGAACTTTATCGAATGCAATTCTTTCTGATCTACAGTTCTACTATAAGTGATTACACACATTATGACATAGATCAAATTACATTCGATATATTACTACAACACATTAGTAATATATGCCGATTTATTTATTCGGAAAGATGATAAAACATTACATCTGTAGATCACTTATATATTGGACTGGGGCATAATTCTAACAATCTCCCACTTGCCCCTGGTTCCAATTTAAGTTCTGATCTACTCCCATAGACCCTGCATGTTTCTTATGCCTAGGCTGCGGCTGAGCCTTTGTCAAGGGATCGGCCATATTATCATCAGTCGAATAGTGTTTAATCTCAAAATAACCTCTATATGCGATAACTCTCACGAGGTGATGCCTGCTGAGTATATGTTTAGATCTGTTGTGGAATTTGGGCTCTTGAGCAATAGCTACGGCACCTGTGTTGTCCCACAACAAGCTTATCGGATCAGACGCTCGCGGCGTTGCATCTAATCCGATTAGAAAGCTTGTAATCCATACGGCCTCTTTAGCTGCTTTTGTTGCAGCTATATACTCAGCCTCCGTTGTAGAGTTGGCAATTTTGGCTTGCTTAAAGCTTATCCAGTTGAAAGCGCCACAACTCACCACAAAATATATCCAGACGGAATTTTGAAGTCATCTGGATATTGCTGAAAACTAGCATCGATTTGTCCTTTGACTGCTAGTTCTCTATCTATTTCCCCATACACTAAGAATGCATCCTTGGTCCTCCTCAAATATTTGAGTATGACCTTTGACAACAATCTAGTGTAATTGACCAGGGTTAGATTGGAATATGCTGGTATAGCTTAGTGCAAACGAGACTTCCAGTCTCGTGCATATCCTGGCATACATGATGGATCCCACAGCCGAAGCATAAGGGATCTTACTCATTCTGCTCAGCTTATCTTGAGTTCTAGGACTCTGTAGCTTGCTGAGCTTAATGCCATGACGCATGGGTATGTATCCTTTATTAGAATCAAGCATTGAGATCTTCTCAACACTTTACCTATATACGTGTTCTGACTTAGCAACATGTCCTGACTTAGGCCCAAAATCCTTTTGGAATGATCTGTAGAGATCCCGATGCCTACATTAAATGTAGCATCACCTAAGTCCTTCATCGATAAGTACTTCCCTAACCAAGCTTTGGTGGCAAGGTCGGGATGTCATTCCCGATGAATAAATACCAAGAATACAATATTACTCCCACTCGCTTTCTCATGTACGCAAGGCTCACTTTTATTTGTGATGAAGCCGAGTTCCCTTACAGCTTTATCAAAATGAAGGTTCCAACTCCCAGAAGCTTGCTTAAATCCATAAATGGATCTTTGCAGCTTACATATATTTCCGGGATTCTTTAGATCTACAAACCCACAGGTCGTGTGATATACATGCCCTCTAGTAAGTTCCTGCTAAGGAAGGGGTTTTGACATCCATCTGCCATAGTTATGGCTAAGAATAATCCGGATTAAACTAACCATTGCTACTGGTGAAAAGATGTCATCATAATCCATGTATTGAATCTGACGATAACCTTTTACAACCATCCTAGCCATATTGGTCTGAGGACTTCCATCCATGTCGGTCTTGATCCTATAGACCCACTCAGAACCGATGGGTTTTATCCCAGGGGTTTGATCCACCAAGCACCCGACTAGGTTTTCATACATGGATTTCATTTCCTCACTCATGGCGTTCTGCCATTTTTCGGAGTCTGGACTGGTCAAAGCTTGTCTGAAGGTTTCTGGATCATCCTGATCCACCAATATCAAGTCATTTCAATCAGTGGTTGTGAAGCCATATCTGTCTGGAACATGATGAGATCTTTCAAACCTTCTTAGACCATCTGGAATTTCTGTAGGGATTGATTCTTCATCTGCGACCATCTGAGGCTCCAGTACTTCTACATCTTGCATAGCAGGCTCCTGAATTGCTTCAGGTTGTTCCGTATCCTCTCGAATTTCTTCGAGATGCACGGGACTCCCACTAGCTATTTTGGAAATAAAATATTTCTCCAAAAATACCCCTCCTCGAGCAACAAAGACTTTGTACTTGCTGGGTATATAGAAGTTGTATCTCTTAGTTTTTTAAGGATACCTTACGAAGACACATTTTGTCTGATTTGGATGTCTGCATCTCTGCTACCCAAATCTTTTTAGGAAAAACATACTAGGATGTTTCCCACACCATATATGACTATGGTCAATTTCTTATTTGGCTACTACGCGAAGGCGCACGCATCCAAATAGAACTGACCATCTCATCCCGCTCCCATCCCAATGAATACTACGCGGAGGCGCACGCATCCACAGTAACGGGAGACGTAATGAGTGTCATATGGTGTACCTTCTGTGACTCTGGTCCAGCTCTTATTTGGCTACTACGCGGAGGCGCACGCATCCAAATAGAACTGATTACCTTATTCAGCTCGCATCCTAATGAATACTACGCGGAGGCGCACGCATCCACAGTAATGGGAGACAGAATGACTGTCACAAGGTGTACTATCGTTGTCTTCATCGGAGCCCGATTCAAAATGAATGCGGCCGTTTCCAGAGTCAAGTATTAGTTCAACTCTCTTCTGGCCTGAGTACTCATAGGTCCACATACGTCGGAATGTATTAGACTTAATGAGTCACTCGCCTTTCACATAAAGCTGTGAAAGGTGCCTTTGTCATTTTGCCCATTAGGCGAGACTTGCATCTTTCAGTTTGAGTGAATTCAAACGGACTTAAAAAGTCCACACTTGTGAAGTGCTGAAATGCGTTTCTCGCTCATTAGGCAAGACTTGCATCTTTCAGTTTGAGTGAATTCAAACGGATTTAAAGTCCACACTTGTGAAGTGTTGAAATGCATTTCTCGCCTATGTGCCTTAAATGACAATGCCAGATTATAACTTGGTTTAAATCATTAGATTTAAGCCTTTTCTTATTGACGTTATAGCGATTAAGCTTACCAACGTAAATATCTGATCCTGAAGACGTGGATACCCACTCTTCTTCATATGATCCTTGTATTGCTTACAATCCCTTATTCCCGATTCCTGGCTCATTGCAGTGATAACATATCTCCTCCAATTTGTCCTTAGAATTCACAGCAGTTTTGGGAGCTGCTTGAACCTTTGGACGCTTGGGGTGTCTGATCTGCCCTGCAAGGTGCCCATGAGCCTTACCCTTACCCAGATCAGCTTTCTTGAAGCTGACCTTCTTGTTGACCATAAGGACCTCTTTGGTCTTGCCCTTGAGGTTCTTTTTAGTGGTCACAAGTATCCCATGAAGCTCTGTTAAGGACTTTTCCATGTCATGCATATTGTAATTTACTATGAAATCACTATATGTATCTGGAAGTGACTGCAACATAAGATCTGCAGCCATTTCAACCTGATCATCAAAACCGAGTCTGGTTAGATGTTACTGAAGACATTAAATCTTTGTGACATGGGGACTAATAGGGCTCTAGCCTTAAGTTTGCAGGAGTTAAGTTCTATGAAAGTATCATATCTTTTGACACGAGCTTTCTCCTTGAACATTTCCTTGACCTCTGCCTTACAAGTATGAGGGTCATCTGAAACGTTCCTGAACTGCTTCTGCAACTCTGGCATCCTACTGCCCACCATAATGCATGACACGTCAATTTGGTTACTAAGGAACTTTGATAAGTATCCTTAGTACCCTGGCGGCGTTCATCGGTGGCTCAGCAGGAGGTTCCTTGGGAAGGATATACTACTTGCGTTCATGCTTGAGTACAAGCCTCAAGTTTCTATTCCAATCTGAGTAATTCACGCCCTTGAGTCTGTCCTCAATCTGGACTCTCAGTGCGCTATTACTCCTTTGTGTTGTGTTTGCCTTTTAGTTCTACATGGTAAAATTAATTAAGATTTAAGTTGGAGATTAAGTTATAAAACATTTGTCTGATTCTAACATTAGAATCTGAACCAGGATCCTATCATACCCTCAATTGAAGTGAACGGAGGCTCACTGCTCCAATTGAGAGCATCAAGGTAGGAATACATCCATCTACAAGACTATGTAGTTCCTGGCTAGGGTCTGTACTAAAAGTACACGACATACCCTATACTGATACCCTAGGTCAGCCCTAGCTGACAATCGTAGACAAGTCTACCAAGCTTGAACTATGGATAGAACTAATGTGGCTACTACGCGGAGGCGCACGCACCCACACAGAACTACCCATCTCATCCAAACCTTTTCTCTATGAATGATACGCGGAGGCGTACCGACATCCATAGGGTCAAAGCCCTTTTGAGTGCCCAAACTTGGATGGTATCACGCTTGACTTGTAATTATTTGCGTTTAAGTGAATTATAAAAGTCTGATTGTATATCGATACAATCTTAATCTGGAATCATTAATTGCAAATCCATGCAAAGATGATCCCTTAGCAGGTTACATGCGAGTCTGATTAAATTCCGATTTTAATCTTTGCATGTGGGTGATAGCAAATCATACATAAACTTGTATATTTAAACTATCATACATTCATACATTCAAATATACAAATGTAACAATAAAATATGCATAGCTAAGCCCATCTAAAGTTCCTAAGAATCTAGCAAAACCGATCCTAAAGACATGGTCTTCAAGATCCAAACTTGCTCCATTCTTGTGAACTCCCACTGGCTTCGAGCCTCCTCCAATCTGAGTCTCCCTCTTGACTTGATTCTTGTGTCGGTCTTCGTGATTACATATTAAAATAAATTAAATAAAATACAAATCACGACAGGCAGGCCGTATTTACTACAACCCAAAATTAAGCAACACGCAGGTTGCAAAACCGAAATTAAAATGCAAATCTAATGGGCTTAGCTAGCATCATGTGGAAAACATCATGTTATCAATCAATATGCTGATCAAACAAATAATTTTTCCAAATTTTATTTTTTTTAAGTGTGGAAAAATTCCGGTTTATCGAAACCGGACGGTTTAATCGATTAATTGAATTTTGGACCGGTTCTCGCTGGTTTATTGAAACCGAACCAAATCTGAAAATTAAATTTTTTAGGGTTTCCAAATATCCTCGCGAACCAACCGGTTTAGCTCGAATCTGGTCGAGTCGAACCGGCTCAACCGAAGGTCGCCCACGGGGCTGACCGTGGTAGGCCACGGGAACGACCATGGTAGCCCGTGAGGGCAGCCATGGTCGCCCCTAGGGCAGACCCTAGTCGCCCGCGAGGCAACCATGGTGGCCCTCACGGGCTGCCATGGTCGCCCGCGAGGGCTACCATGGTCGCCCGTAGGCGACCCTCGTCGGCCCATGGTGCTGACCATGGTCTGCCCTAGGGCATTCCATGGTCCACCAAGGGACTCGACCTGGTCGGCCATGGCTAAGCCATGACTAACCCGAAAAACCCAAAAAAAAAATTATTTTTCCAATTTCCAAAATTAATCAAATCTGAATTTTTTTTTTCGATTTACATGCATGCTAAGGATGAAGAACACATATAAACATAAAAATTATCAGATTTAAACATGTAGAAATAAACATAACAACCATGGCTCTGATACCACTGAAAGAGATCACCACGGGTTCCAAACGATGAATATCATCAGCGGACTTTATGTAACCGTGGTGATCGTAAAAAGCTAAAATCTTAGTGCCATTTGAACATGTTATAAACATAATTATAGATGTGATATTTACCTCTTGTAATCGACAAAAACAAAAGTGTAGTGTTCTCTCTATCAAGTCCACACAAGCACACAACCGAAATGGTTTTTCACTCAATCTTTTGCTAGGAATTTTGAGAGAAAACAAGAGCAATAATGGAGGTAGAGAGAGAGGGAGGTTTCAGCAATGAGGGAGAGAGAAAGGAGGGGTGGTTGCTGAAAAATTCAAGGATAAAATGAAATAGATATTATGTGATTTTTAATTTGAAATTAAATTCAATTTCAAAATAAAAATTGCATTATCTATCCCTTTATTCTTTCTTATTTGCATTTGATCCCTCTATTATCTTAAATCCCTAAATGGGCTTTAAGCCCGTTTAACTAAAACCCAAATTAAACCCATTAACTTGAGTTCTAATTTCGGTTTAGTCAAAACGGCTCAATTTCCTCGAATTGATTTCTTCAACCGTCTGGTTAAAACCTTAGGCCAGAAAACTACCGAATTGTTCTCAATTCTCATCCATAATTGTTGTCATGTATCGTGCTTAATGCGTGTGACCCTCTAGGCTCACGAATAATTGGCAGACTGGTAAAATTACTATTTTACCCTTTCCATCATAAGTGGCCTCTAGCAAGACATTATGATTATCCAATATTCGTGATTATCGATTATTCGACTTAACCTGTTATCGTACATGTCACTGTCCTTTTATCAAACCGATATCCAGATTGATCAATAGACATAGAATGACCATCCTAATTTATCAATCACTTTTTCTTGATATCTGAGATGACTGAAAACTGATACTAAGGTATCACCTGTATGACCATGCTCTTTCTTCAGTCATAGTCATCAAGTGGCCTAAACGGATATCTTTCTCATACCGAAGTATGAGTGATAAATCCCTCAGACGCCTTTCGAGGTCACTAGTGCAATAAATGCCAAAGCCAATCGAAGCCGTTATAGTTACCCTTTTACAGATAACGTTAGACTAGGTCAAACTTAGGTATTCGTTATATAGTGTACACAAGGACTCCTTGGTCTTAGGATATAATGACAAGCTACGATATGTGAGTATCTCATGACTAGATCTAGCAGCATACTCATAATCGGGTTGTCCAATATCATCGACCTGATGATATCTATGATATAACTCCGACACATACTTTGCCATGATCAGTAGAGCGTGATCACAAGGAGTTGGTCTCATACTGATCGCTTCTTAAAGAAGCTTAGCTGATCGGGAACTTTATCGAATGCAATTCATGACTGATCTACAGTTCTACTATAAGTGATTACACACATTATGACATAGATCAAATTACATTCGAGATATTACTACAACACATTAGTAATATATGCCGATTTATTTATTCGGAAAGATGATAAAACATTACATCTGTAGATCACTTATATATTGGACTGGGGCATAACTCTAACAAATCTAACTAATTTGATTTGTCAAAAAGTCTAAAATGCCCTCAATCATTTTGGTCTATTAAACTGGTCTAGTTGGTTCAATTGATATGATTATGAAATGACTATTTTACCCATAATTGAATACCCAATTTAACTAATAAATTGAGGGCAAATATGACTTTTCACTCACACAAATAATAATAATAATTTTTTAATATATATATATAATATTATTATTAATCATATTATCAATCATTAATTATCTTAATTAAACCCTAATTAACCTAATCCACTTCAGGTCGCCACTCCAGTCTCCGGCCGCCGCCTTGCCGCCGTGCTCAGCACTCGCCGTCGCTGCCCTCCGGTACAAGTCGAACCAGATGCGAGAAATCGTGTGGCTGGACTACCCGATGAGGACCAAAGACGCGAACCTCTCGAGATGAACCCAGATCCGCCGGAGGAGCGGATCCGGCGAGCTCTCGAGAATCCAGATCCGCCGCCGCAAGGGAGGTGGGAGGCGTCTGAGGGCCGTCGCGATAGAGGTGGGTGGCGATGGAGGGTTCTCAGGTACTATCTGCTTCCGGGATCAAGGAATGCGAATCGTCGTGACAACCAGATATGGTGGTCGCCACCAGATCGAACTGTCGCGACGGCCAGATCTGGTGGTCTGCACCTCTCCGACAACGATCCAGACCATGAAACCGCCTACGACGCCGTCGGAAAGGTCCACATCATTGGAATCGACGAGCCCGATTCGTAAAATTGAACTGTCGCGACGGCCAGATCTGGGTGAAGCTTCTGTCGAATCCTTGCTGGTCTTGACGGTCGAGCTTCACCGAGAACCTCGTCCAGTAGGATATTGCTGGTCTTGACGGTCCAGGTGGCTGCAACCTCGCTGGAGGTTGCTCGCAACGCGGCTGCCGGAAACTGAGAGCACGCGGGCGGAGACGGATTGATTAGGTTTAATTAGGGTTTAGTTAGGTTTAGTTAGGTTTAATTAATGATTAATAATTATTTATTTAATTAATATTAATATTATATATTTAAATATTAAAAAATTATAATTATTTGTGTTAGTGAAAAGTCATATTTGCCCTCAATTTATTAGTTAAATTGGGTATTCAATTATGGGTAAAATAGTCATTTCATAATCATATCAATTGAACCAACCAGACTAGTTTAACAGACCAAAATGATTGAGGGCGTTTTAGACTTTTTGACAGACCAAATCAGTTAGTTTTAACAGACGTTGGGCTAAGTGTCGCTTATTTAAACTTGAGGTATGTCATTCAAAAAACTAGAAGTTGGGGTATTAAATTTGAAACGTGACATAGTTGGGTGTAATCAACTGTCATTACCCCTAATATTTATATTAATGAAACCCTAATTAACCTAAATCCTCCGCCACCACTCCCGTGTCCGGCCGCCTGCTCCGACCGGCGCCTGCTCTGACCGGCGCCTGCTCCCGACTCCGACGGTTCGCGACGGGAGTGGATCGAGAGCCTCACGACAGGCTAGAACTCGAGCTTCCATTAGCATAACAGCCATGGCGGCGATGCTGATACTGGCTACGGAACTTTCCGTAGCCGATTTTTCCAGGAGGAGGCGAAGTGAGGGCGGAGGCGCCGAGATCTGGGGAGCAAGGCACCGATTCACCGCCGATTTAGGCAAAATCAGAGCAGAACCGAAGAAACATGCGCTCGCCGAGCTGGAGGAGGAGGAAGAGGAAGAGTCAGATTCGACTTCAGAGCGCTCGTCTCGGTCACCTTCAATGAAGATCTGGCGAATCTGGTCGAGTAGGCCGCGATGGAGGAGGCCGCGACAGAGGAGGCCGCGACGTAGGCCGCGACGGAGGTCGCGAGGAGCACCAGTCGGGGTCGCCGGTCGGGGTCGTTGACCGGAGTCGCGGCTAAGCGTGGCGGCGGGGAGTTGAGTGGTGGCTGAAGTAGGTTTAGGGTTTGAAGTAGATTTAAGTTTAATTAATGATTAATAATAGTTTAATTAATTAATAATTAATGATAATATATTTATTTAATTATTAAAGAACTTATAATTATTATTTGTGTAATTGAAAAGCCAATTTTACCCTCAAACCATTAGTTAAATTAGTTGTTCAATTAGAGGTAAAATAGTCATTTCATAATCATATCAATTGAACCAATCAGACCAGTTTAACATACCAAAACTATTGAGGGTATTTTAGACTTTTTGACAGAACAATTCAGTTAGATTTAACTGACGTTGGGCTAAATGTCGCTTATTTAATTTTTGGGTATCTTAAATGAAAATTTAAAAGTTGAGGTATTAAATTTGAAACGTGATATAATTCACTGCAGCAAATTTAATTACCCCTAAATTTGTTTAATATAAAAGTATTTTTGTTATTCTAATTTTTACGAAAGCACACTAAAATTAAACTCTTCCAAAGTTAGAGACCCTACAAGTCGTTTTTAGACGCTAACAGAAATTTCCCCTAAAAAGAATAGTGAGAAGAAAGGTGTTGTGCAAGACAGGCTAGAGCCTCCTCCACCTTCATCGCCCACGTAGAAGGTTTCTTCTGATATTAGGGCACCCTTGGCCAATCTCTTCTATCCGATTATATTTATTTTCTAGATTCTAAATTTCCCCTTACCTATGTGATCTATCTCTTGGCAAATCCAAATCCACCATGAAACCCTCCCGTAGAATCCTCCTTGCTTGTCGGAACTATACGTTTTGGCGGTTCCAACATGCACCACTCACCACAGCCACCAGAAGTTTATCGAATTCCCGCTTCAATTTCGATCGTTCTCGGAGCGTAGCAGACAAGGCCTCCGCTTCTTGGCTGCCGAGTTCATGTCTTTTTGGGTCTTCCAGTGTTAGTGCTTATTGTAGGAAATATTCATCATCTGTTGAACCTCTTGTGAATTTCGAGATAAACTTGAAGCCATTGGTTGTTGATGAGGTTCCCAAGAGGGAGGAATCAGAGATAGAGAAGCAAGCTTGGATGCTATTGGAGGATTCAGTGGTGACCTACTGTGGGAGTCCAATAGGTACCATGGCAGCCAATGATCCAGGAGACAATCAGCCATTGAATTATGATCAAGTGTTCATTCGGGATTTTGTTCCCTCAGCTCTTGCATTCCTGTTGAGAGGACAAGGAGAGATTGTCAGAAACTTTCTCCTCCATACCTTGCAGTTGCAGGTAACCATTATACTCCTATCCTATCTCACCAGTATCTTCCCCCTTGGTGAATATCTACGCCACAGTTCATGGTCTTGTGTATTTTATACTCTATGATGATGATAATTCTCATTCTCATTCTCATTTGCAAAGGTATTTATGTTTCTATGTATAGACTTTGTTTGATGCTACTTTCCAAAGGTATTGATGATAATTCTCATTTTTTTTCTCTTATACACTAAAACTACCCCATCTTGTGATAATTGGTAGCTAGAACTTCAAGGCTGACATCTGGTTGTCTTTAATTCTGTCATTTAGGACTTAAGGTGGTGAAATTAGTATATTGCTTTTCTATTATACAGGGCGTCACTCTTAATAATGAAAGAAGTTATTTTTTTTCCAATAGTTTGCACTTAAATTCATGCTAAACATGGGATTTACGGATATTTGATGTTTTGTCTGATATTTTCACGTTTGTTCGTAAGAGTTGGGAGAAAACAGTAGACTGCTACAGCCCTGGCCAGGGCTTGATGCCTGCAAGTTTTAAAGTTAGAAGTGTGCCTCTAGATGAAAATACATTTGAGGAAGTTCTTGATCCGGATTTCGGGGAGTCAGCTATAGGCCGAGTTGCACCTGTGGATTCTGGTCAGTACATTTTAATAGTTTCCGGGAATAACATTTACCATTCATTCTTGGATTATTAATAACAATATAAATGATAACATGTCATTTTAATATTTTCTTATTTAATAGGCTTGTGGTGGATCATATTATTGAGGGCCTATGGAAAGATCACTGGTGACTATGCATTACAGGAAAGGGTTGATGTCCAGACGGGCATAAAACTGATCCTGAACTTGTGTTTAACTGATGGATTTGATATGTTTCCTTCTCTCTTGGTTACTGATGGCTCCTGTATGATAGACCGGCGCATGGGGATTCATGGTCACCCTCTTGAGATCCAAGTAAGTTCAATAAAGTTTGATAGTCTTTCAATTTTCTTTAAAAAATATACTTGTTTTTTGCATTAGCATATTATGAAGATCATTTTATACTGCTATATGTATTTTTATGTTCATCCTATGAAGTAATGGCAGGATGCTAGTGTGTTTAGCTCTTCAATATTTGGATGAAAAAATATAGCAACATTTTTATATCCGCATAGCAACTTTTGATTATTCGAAAGTGCATTTGTAGTTTCTAAGTATCTCTAGAGTGTTTGGTTCAAATAATGATGCTATTTCGATTACTTCCTGGTGCAGAGTGCGATACTTGCGTGTCTTGTTTTTATTTTCTTAGAAATTAAGATTGTGAATTCTCTTTCATGAGTTCATGGAATATCGTTTTTAGAGCACGAGGAATGAAGCATAAGCCACCAATTACTGATTAAGCTAGAATTTAATTAAATTGATTTCTCTCCCCTCTGTATATTATTTTGAATATATGTTTTCGTTCAGAACATGCTAAATATAGTTCTTTAGACAACTTGGGATTGGAGTACTCTATTGCTTATGACATGTATATAATATTTGATACTCACATAGCATGCCTTTTTTGTGGTACATGACTACATATTTGAATTTGACCTTCTTATACGAAGGGAATAAACATGTAAAGGGAGTTCTTTGGTCTTTTTTCTATATCTTGTCTTGCGTCTGGTCTCATCTGAATTGACAAGTTTGATGTTACAGGCTTTATTTTATGCAGCTCTTAGGAGCTCTCGCGAGATGGTAACTGTAAATGAGGGATCTAAGAATTTGGTGAGGGCCATCAATAACAGGCTTAGTGCCCTGTCTTTCCATATCAGAGAATATTACTGGGTTGATATGAAGAAGATCAATGAGATATACCGGTACAAAACAGAAGAGTATTCAATGGATGCCACCAACAAGTTCAATATCTATCCAGAGCAGATTCCTTCCTGGCTAATGGATTGGATTCCCGAGGACGGTGGGTATATGATGGGAAATCTACAGCCAGCTCACATGGATTTTAGATTCTTCATGCTTGGGAACCTGTGGTCCATTGTTTCATCTCTGAGCACTCCAAAACAAAGTAAAGCTATTCTGGATCTAATTGAGACAAAGTGGGATGATTTTGTGGGTCACATGCCTCTTAAAATTTGTTACCCTGCAATAGAGTCTGAGGAGTGGCGTATTATCACTGGTAGCGACCCAAAGAATACGTGAGTTTTCTGCACAATCTGTATGCACACTCGTGTGTATTAACACACAGAGTTCATAACTATCTAATACTGCCACACTACAGTCAAAGTTCTTTACCATTGACATAGTTCTGTTTGCTGTTGCAGCCCTTGGTCATATCATAATGGCGGATCTTGGCCAACACTTCTATGGCAGGTAAAGGTTTTACTGAATGATCGTACTCATGAGCAATGCCAAATAGAAGGACATCTAGTTGGGGTGTTTGTTATGTTTCTTGTCCTGAGACAACTAGACAAGTAATTCATTAATTTTATATTCCCGGCTTAAGAGATTGTACAATTTTATAAGAAACAAAATGGATCCATTTGTAAAACAGATCAAGCATGCTGATGTGTTATGGATATGATTTGTAAATGTAGAAGCATATCCTTTAGTTTTATGGTGATTGATGTGGTCTGTAAAGTGGGGTTTAGGATTTACGTGTCAAGATGGACAAGACAAGTAGTATAGGTTTTCAGTCATTACTCAAATGTATATGAGGCTGTACACACACATGACAGATCTCAATTGCAGCTCTCTGTTTTCTTCTCTAACTTGGTGCATGGTATTTTCAGTTTACATTAGCATGCATAAAGATGGGTCGTCACGAACTAGCGAAGAAGGCAGTAGATTTGGCTGAGAAGAGGCTTGTTGGCGACCGCTGGCCCGAGTACTATGATACCCGAACTGGAAAGTTCATTGGAAAGCAATCCCGACTATACCAAACATGGACAATTGCGGGGTACCTGACATCGAAAATGCTGGTGGAAAATCCAGAGATGGCCTCAATGTTATTTTGGGAGGAAGACTATGAGCTACTTGATATCTGCGTCTGTGGACTCAGCAAGACTGGTCGGAAGAAATGTTCAAGGGGTGCTGCCAAATCTCAGATTCTTGTTTAAGGATTGCCTTGCCTTGCCTTGTGTCCTGTACAGTTCCAAGTGTTGTTCCAAGGAGGAGGGAGCATATTTTAGCCTGAATCTACAACATGATATGTTCTCGATACACAGTATCAAGTGTAAAGTGTTGATTGATTGATGAGGAAACTGGTAGCTTTATCAGTCGTTTGTGTAAGTACACATAGCAGCTATAGTGGAATTTCTTAATTAAAAAAGTTGTGTTCCCAATTGTGAATGATACTAAGTTGTTAAATATAAGGACGTGCATTCATCCTTCTCAATCTGAATGGATACAGTGTTTGGTTTCTGGCGTGCGGTAAGTTTATGTGGTAATTATACTTTACATATTTGCGATGAGGGATAATGACACTTTGATACACCTAACTATAGCGAAATGACACTTTCATACCCTAACTATTTTTCTCTCTATTTTAGTACCCTAACAATTTTTTTGTGATAATTTACCTCTAAAATGTCTAAAATACCTAAAGTACCCTTGGTGTAAGAAACTATAAATTGAATTGGTTCAATTTTTTTTTATCTCTGCTTCAATTTGATTTGTACTTAAGATGCAAATACAATTATCTCCGAAAATATGAAATTAAATTTGAACCATTTCAAATATGGTTTGATAAATCATATTGGACTAGTTTTATTTTAATTTCTTAAATCAGGGGTATTTTAGTCATTTTACCATAGATTGTCACAAAAAGTTTGTTAGGGTACTAAAAAAAGAGACAAAAATAGTTAGGGTATGAAAGTGTCATTTCACTATAGTTAAGTGTAACAAAGTGTCATTATCCCTTGCGATAATGACAGTTGGCTAACTATGTCATGTTTTCAAATGTATACCCCAACTTTTAAAATTTCATTTGAGATACCCGAAGATTCAATAAGCGACATTTAGCTCAACTTATGTTAAATATAACTGAATTGGTCTATTGAAAAATCTAAAATACCCTCAATAGTTTTGATTTGAAATAAGACTGTACTAATTGGTTCAAGACTAATTTCACCGGTTCAATTTAAATTTCTTTAATAATTACTAATAATATGAATAAATAATAATAAATATTTATATTATTAATAATTGTTATTAATATTATTAATAATATACCAAAACTTTCGAATGACATAATTCTCTTATACGAGCTCTGTTTTGGACTTATGATATATCAAATCGAAGAGAATTAGAAGATCTACACCTTTGCAGAAAATATTTTTGTTTATATATTATTATTAATTATTTACTTACATTATTACTTATTATTTTAAATTTAATTATTAATATTTTTTGAAATAATTAGTTATTAAATAATATAATGAAACTTTCAAATGACATAACTCTCTCATACGAGTTTCGTTTCAGGATCATAGTATATCAGATAAAAAATCATCCGATAATCTTCAATTTGATATACTATGAGCCCGAAATGAAACTCGTATGTGAGAGTTATGCTATTCGAAAGTTTTATTAAATTATTCAGAAGTTTCATTAAATAATTTAAATTATTCGAAAATTTCATTAAATAATTTCGAATAAGTATTTAAACATTAAATAATTTAATTTGATGAAACGTTCGAATAATTTAAATTATTTAATGAAAATTTCGAATAAATATTTAATGAAACTTTCGAATAATTTAATGATTAAATAATTTGAAGAAACTTTCGAATAGCATAAGTCTCTCATACGAGTTACGTTTCGGGCTCATAGTATATCAAATTGAAGATTATCGGATGATTTTCTATTTGATATACTATGATCCCGAAACAAAACTCGTATGAGAGAGTTATGTCATTTGAATTTTCGTTATATTATTTAATAATTAATCATTTCAAAAAAATATTAATAATTAAACTTAAAATAACAACTAATAATGTAAATAAACGATTAATAATAATATATAAACAACAACGTTTTTCTTCAAATTGTAGATCTTCTAATTCTCTTCGATTTGATATATCATGAGTTTGAAACAGAGCTCGTATAAGAGAATTATGTCATTCGAAAGTTTTGGTATATTATTAATAATTAAATAATTATATTAATAAAAATTATTAATATTTTAACTTCAACTTTTTATTTATATTTTCCCTATGGTTACAGAATTGCACAAAATGCATCGAAATAGGGTGTACCGAACATTCACTTGTGGGAGCTAAAAGCTAAAAAGTATTCGATAAGTGTTGAATTGTTCTATTTAATAAGTATTTGTATTTGTGTTCACTCATATAAAATTATAAATATACATATGAAATCTGTATACTGTTTTTCGAATAATCATATTGATTGTTGATTGTATTTGAATTTCAGGAAATGTAATGTTGTTAGATTTAGAAGTTGGACTTAGAAGTTCGATCATATTGATTAAGTTTAGGTAAAATGATCACTGACTATCCTATAATTTGATGTTTTCATACTTGACTATCTCAAATTTTTCTGGCATTATGAGTACTCTAAATTTGCAAAATTGTCACCGTAGTTTCTGTAGAACTTTGTTAGATTTTGTGGTTAAAAGACCGATATGCCCCTACATGCATTTTAAAATTTCAAAATCTTACCCTTGACCTCCTTTTGGTTTTCCTTCTTTTTCTTTCATTTGTTCTCTTTTCACTCCATCTTTCTCACTTCACATAAATCACAAGAGAGAACAAACGGTGTCTCCAAGTGTCGCCACCATCGTCCTCGACCATCCCTTGCCAATAACCTCCACCTCCCAAAATTAGACTGATGACAATAATTTGTAGTGATAGTGATTTATATTACTTTAATTTTATATTTTTGGGTCTCAACTCTCAAATGTGTATATATTGGTGAATCAATAGCATTTTGACAATATGAGTAAAAGTACTGATCCTAGATCTACGTGCTCTCTTCACTCTTCTACAAAGGTCTTGCTTCAGTCCCAAATTCAAAAATTCGCCTAAAGTTTTGTATTTTTGTCATGAATTTTTAAATTCCACACTCAATTGTCTATATTTATTCCATTAATAGAACTGGGTTTTGTTCTTTTTCTAATTTTATTTCTCATAACTGCAGGTACTCAGAGAGAGTGATCTTTTGGTGTCACAATTATTAATTCATCAGGTTCTGGTTGATTATATCATGAACTCTTTTACGGTTTTGTTGGGTTTTGAGTTAGATTCAATGGGTCTCCACTTGGAACTTGAAAATGTAGCTCTTTGTGTGCTGTTCTTAGCATGGGTTTTGATTTACATTCTAAGAAGGAAAATAGATTGTGGTGTTGGTGAATCTGGTGATGCACATTTGGGAAAATTTTGGGGGTTTTATGTGTTTACTGTTGTTTTTAGTGCTTAATCTCAATTCTGCATTTGGGTTTGATGACTATTGGATCAATATTGAAGGTAAAAGTTCGACCCTTACGGGCATGGCTTAGGCCTTAGGTACTGTAATTGTAGTTTATTCTAGAAATAAGAACAAAAGTTGGCCTTGGGTTCTAATTCTCTGGTGGGTCTATTCCTGCATTTTTGAGGCAATTTGTGTTTCACTTTACCCCATAAACCATTTCAAATTTATAGTTCCATATTATGTGTTGGAGGTGAACATTTTTGATTTTGTCATCAATAAAATTTTGAGAGGTGGAGGTTGTTGGCGGAGGATGGTCGAGAATGATAGTGGCAGCGTCGTTCCGGTGACACTTGGAGACACCGTATGCTCTCTCTTGTGAATTATGTGAGAAATAGAAATGAGAAATATGGAGTGGAGAGAGAGAACATATGAAAGAGAGAGAAGAAGAAGGAAAAAAAGGTTAAGGGTAAACTTTTGAAAATTTGAAAGGCATGTAGGGGCATTTCGGCCTTTTAACCTCAATATTTAATAGAGTTTTGCAAAAAATGGACGGAAATGGGTATTGGTTACTAACGGCGACAATTTTGTAAATTTAGGATACACACAATGCAAAAAAAAATTCTAGAGATATTCAGGTGACGAAACATCAAATATTTGGGTAGTCATGTAACATTTTCCTTTAAGTTTATGTCTTACTGCTGTTGGGCTGTTTTTGTTTATGAAATTTGTAAAATTTTAAGAGTTTTTGGACTGTATTGTTGGACACTTGGACTGTATTGTTGAATGTCGGTCACTTTTAGACAATATTATTGGCTTGACGCTTCGCTTGCTTGGATGTAGCACTAAAAACAGAATTATATTAGAATTGGATTTGGATGTTGAACACTTGACCAGGGTACATATTAGAAATGCCATATTTGCTTTGATTTTCATAATCGAATTTGGACAAATTTGTGTTGGGCTGTCTGCACTGGATTAGGCCTAAAATGGCCCATATATCTTTCGGTTCACCTGATCAAATCGATCAAACCGAACCGGTCGACTGTCGATTATAACCGAACCGATCGGTTCGATTAACTCTAGTTCAGTTATTAAATAGTGAACAACCCTATCATTAACTATGCAAAAAACCAATAGACAGTTTTTGTAAAAGATAGTTACAGAGAAGTAAAATTACACAGTGACATTTGTTAAATCTAACAAAATCGTTCGTACAAAGTCTAAAATAACCTCATGTCTAATTTCCAAATTACAACAGTCATTTGATAGATACGAATTGATGTTTATACCCTCAATTGAATATTAAACTTCCATGTTAAGGGAACAATAGCCTTCTAAAATGTAAAAAAGTAACATATACCCTTCCTAATTTATCAAATGTAAAAACTATAAAAAAAGTTACAACTTCTTCACATTATTGATCTAGACCTATACCCTCCCTCTAAACTATGTCAATTCCCGTGATAATTAGTTCTTAAAAACCGTATGGGAACAACTAGCTTTCGGTAGGGTCACATATATGACTCGTTTTCACCACCTACCCCCACCCTATGAGAGGCTAAGCTACATATTGAGCTTCAGATCGACCCAAACGTCGAGGCTGAGCTCCATATAGGGCTTCTCCAACACCTATGACTCGGAAGAGTTGTTTAAGGCGGGGTCGCTGGCCTTATGAATTTCACGACGAGTTTGGGGAAGGGTGACATAGTTGAGGGTACTGAAAAGGGTACAGAGTGGCTGTGATGGATAAGGGTTTGACAAAGTCGAATAAGATCATCGTGTCTCTATATTCACTTTCTTTGGCAAGCATTTTTCAGATATTCGAACAAAAATATGTTCGAACCATTGGGCAAAAGCAACATGAAAAACTGAACCGTGGGGATGGAGGAGGCGGCAGACACATAACTTCTCAAGCCACAAGGAGACAGTTATTGCGAAGTCAGTGGCGGAACTAGAGGGGGCAGCAAGAGCAATTGCCCCTCCTTAACATCTAAATATATATTAAGTAATATAAGGTAGACCAAAAATCTAACTTAGCCCAACGATTTCGCCCCTTCTTTGATCTTGGCTATACTATATAAATTACTTTTTGTAACGATTTATATCATACAACTATTCTTTTGATAATATCATTCATTTAATGCAATTATCTAAGTTAATTAAACATTATAAATATTATTTTTCATAAATACATTTTAAACAAATATTAAAATTACATATATATATTAAAGAAAAAATATACAATTGATTATACTCTAAATAATATGGACCACGAACCTATCAAGTTTTAAAACATTTAGGGATAATCTCAGCTAGCTACAGCTAGTTTGACGCCATTCTCACGAAACTACAACTAGTTTATTTTTTCACTTGGAAACCCAGCTAGTTTTAGTAAATATCACCTAGCTACATTTTCCGTCAGTTTTAACTTAATACCGTTAACTTTCGTTGCAAAATGACCAAAATGCTACTGAGAGTTATTCAAAGGGATAATCTCAGCTAGCTACAACTAGTTTGATATCATTCTCACATAACTACGCCATTCTCACATAGTTTGACGCGTATCTTATTTTTAACTTTTTATCATAGCATGGGCAAACTGCAAATCGCGCCAGACTAGTATGGGCAAACTGTAAATATCCCAAAAATAAACTAGCTGTAGTTATGTGAGAATGGCGTCAAACTAGCTGTAGCTAACTGAGGTTATCCCAAACATTTAGCTCAAATCTAGTTTTTTTTATTATAAAGTCTCAACTTAAACTCGAACTCGACTATAACGAACGTTCAACACACTTACCAAATAAAGATTAAGCAACTCGTTAAAAGTCTGACCTGCAAATCTACCGAGTCTTGAAAAGTTAGGGTCAATTTCAACTTGCGTATTATACGAGCCCAGTTTTGAGCTAGAATTAAGTTTAACCTCATTTATAACATAAGGTTGAGGTAAAAAAAAACTAGTTAAAATGTTCAACATATGTAATAAGAAATTTTCCCCCTTTGACTAAAATTCATAGTTCCGCCAATATGTGAAGCCCAAGATGAAGACCTTGTTGGAGTTCCACATTGTGCACCAAATCGATAATCGATTAGGGAGATTAGAAGAGAAATCCATGAGACATATCAAATTTTAAAGGAATTGAAAAGGGAAAGACAACGATGTTCACTGTCGAAGAAATTTATTTTATGAGATTTTGTTCTTTTATCTATTTTGTTTCGTGAATATAGAAAAATCTATTTTTTCCTTGTAACTATTTTGTTCCATAAAATTTATGAACCCATGAGCTGAATCTTAAAATATTTGTTTAGGATTTAATCTGTTATCTCTACCAGTGAGATCAAGCCTAGTAAATTTGAACCAGAGAGATAGAACGAGAGGTTGAATAAAGTGTGTTTTTGGATTTTTCATTGTTATATTGTAAAAGACTATTGTATCCTTGAGATGAAAGTTCAATCTAATATTCAACCGAGATTAAAAACATCAATTCATCAAGATATCTTTGAATTTTTATGTATAAGTTATGTTAGATTTGAACAGAATTTTACCACAAGTGTAACTCAAAAAAAGTAGAGGTATTTGTCAAATTCTTTTTTTTATAGTTAGGGTATTGAACGTGAAAACGTGTACACTTAGGTCTAATGGTATGTAATTATCCTTTTTTTATATTAAGCTTATCACAAGTTCTCGTCTTACTAAATATATAGAGACAATTTCTCTTAACTACCATTGAGTTTTCACGAAAATATATCTGACTGAATAGATGAGTTGAGAAATTTTTTTCGCACGTAGTTACATTTTTAGTTTATTTGAAGTACCTTTGATTGTCTTAAATTTTCAAATGAAACCAGTAGACTCTTTTTTTTCCTTCCTTTCTCGCTCTATCAATATACTATATAGGCCACATAAAAAGAAGAGAGCAATTTTCACAATCAAGAGAAACACTGAAATAAACCTTGTGTGCCATCAATTAGTCGTAACATTAATCATTTACACAAGAATCGAACCTAGAATACATACATTCCCCAACCACTCAAGCAAACATTAAGTCAAAGAAAATAAAAAGAATTCCCTCATTTCGTCACGATCATCCATACATCATAACGAAATATATTGTTTAGTAACCCTATATCACAATCCAAATAAAGAGGTAACTCTAATATCCAACTATTAAAACCCAAAATTTCTTCATAAGCAACTTAATTGACACGGAAAAGGAAGAGACGTAATTTAAAGCCTAAACCACAAAATAATGTGGATTTTCTTGGGGAATTTCCCTCCCTCCAAACTCGTAGATGTTGTCAATCTTTACCTAGACCAATTTATATAATATTGGGTACTATACACATATAAGCTCCAATCAAAATAATTTCTTTATTAGAATGACGTGTTAAATGTGTTCTTAAATTTCCTATAGATGAAATATTTGATCTTAGGGTACAACTAAAAACAAAAGAGGGCAATTGGGTGTTTATTATTGATTGAGTTTCGAAATTAGTGGTATAAGTTCGGAGAATCTTTCGTGAAATAGAGAAATAGAGTAAGGAAAATGAGAGAGAAAGAGAAAAGAAAATGAGAGACAAATCACATTATTTTAAAATTTTAAACTACAAACAAGGGTATTTTGGTGATTTCGTACTAAAAACTAACGACAATGTAGTTAGGTGAGAACACAAATTCTTAACTAATATCTCAAGCCAAGAAAAACATAGTTAAGTGTAATTATGTGAGAGAAGTCAACTCAATTGTATTTATATGAGATTTTTCTAAAAATATAATATACAAGTTTTTATAATTATGTTGATAAATTATAGGGCAAATTGCAGATAGATAGAAATGTAAATAGTCTAGAGACACTTAGATGAAATGTAATATTCTCTTGGTGAAAATGAGAAAGATGGAGTGGAGAGAGAGAGAGAACATATGAAAGAGAGAGAAGGAGAAGGAAATAGAGGTCAAGGGTAAACTTTTGATAATTTGAAAGGCATGTAAGGGCATTTCTGCCTTTTAACTTAAAAATTTAACAGAGTTTTGCAAAAAATGGACGAAATGGGTATTGTTTACTAACGGTGACAATTTTGCAAATTTTGGTTACCACAATGCCAAAAATATTGTAGGGGTATTCAGGTTAAAAACATCAAATATTGGGATAGTCAGGTGACATTTTCCCTTAAGTTTCCGTCTTGCTGCTGTTAGGCTATTTTTGTTTATGAAATTTGTAAAATTTTAAAGTTTTTTGGACTATATTGTTTGACACTTGGACTGTACTGTTGAATATTGGTCTCTTTTAGACTGTATTATTGGCTTGACGCTTCACTTGTTTGGATGTAGAACTTAAAACATAATTATATTAAAATTGGATTTGGATGTTGAACACTTGACCAGGAAACATATTAGAAATGTCATATTTGCTTTGATTTTTATAATTGAATTTTGTTATTATAACTGAATAGATCGGTTCAGTTAATTCCAGTTCGGTTATTAAATAGTGAACAACCCAACTATTAACCATGCAAAAAAACAATAGATAATTTTTGTAAAAGATAATTACAGAGAAGTAAGATTACACAGTGACGTTTGTTAAATCTAATAAAATCGTTCGTACAAAGTCTAAAATAACCTTATATCTAATTTTCAAATTGCAACATTCATTTGATATATACGAATTGATGTTTATACCCTCAATTGAGTATTAAACTTCTATGTTAAGGGAACAATAGCCTTTTGAAAATGTAAAAAAGTAACAACTACACTTACTAATTTGTCAAATGTAAAAACTATAATTCTTTTTTTTACAGTTTTTTTACATTATTGCTCTAGACCCATACCCTCCCTCTAAATTATGTCGATTCCCGCGATAATTAGTTCTTAAAAATCGTATGGGAACAACTAAGTTTTGGTAGGGTCACATATATGACTCGTGTTCACCCCCCCATGACAAGCTAAGCTACTTATTGGGCTTCTGATCAATCCAAATGTCGAGGCTGAGCTCCACATAGGGCTTCTTCAGCACCTATGACTCGGAAGAGTTGTTTAAGGCGGGGTCGCTGGCCCTATGAATTTCACGACGAGTTTGGGGAGGGTGACATAGTTGAGGGTACTAGAAAATATACAGAGTGGCTGTGATTTGACAAAGTCAAATAAGATCTTTGTGTCTCCATGTTCACTTTCTTTGACAAGTATTTTAACAAAAATATGTTTGAACCATTGGGCAAGAGCAACATCGACAACTGAGCCGTGGAAATGGAAGAGGTGGCAGACATACATAACTTCTCGAGCCACAAGGAGGCAATTATTGCGAAGTCAGTGGCGGAATTAGAGGGGGCAGGAAGAGCAATTGCCCTCCTTAACACCTAAATATATATTAAGTAATATAAGGTAGACCAAAAATCTAACTTAGCCCAATAATTTTTCCCCTTCTTTGGTCTCTGGCTATACTATATAAATTACTTTTTATAACCATTTATTTCATACAACTATTTTTTGACCATATCATTTATTTAATACAATTATCTAAGTTAATTAAACATTATAAATATTATTTTTCATAAATACATTTTAAAAAAATATTAAAGAAATTTTAAAATTACATATAGGGTAAAAGACACAAAACCACACCCAACAATACCCAAAAGACACTTAACTACCCCATGTTTCAAAACGGACAGTGAGCTACACCCAAATATTAAAATTGACAGATAGCACCGACCGTTAGAATTTCTGTTAAAATCTGTTAAAATTAGAGGTAAAAAGACGAAAATGCCCCTGTCCACACTTCAAATTTTCAAAACCATGCCATTGTGAGAATTTGGGTTGTTTCTCCCATAACCGTGGCTCAAACTTCGCCGGCCTCGTCTCCGACCTCCGACCGACTTCTCCGGTCGTTCCCGCCTCCTCGCCATTGACCGGAGACTCGCCGGAGCCCGTCGCCGGAGACCGTGGCTCTGTTTTCGATGCCGGCGAAGATAAAAACAGAGCAAAACTATGCAATCCTTGAGCTGCTGTCCTCCACGTGGCATGAGCAATCGCCGAAGCTATGCGACCACACATTTTTACAGTCCGTGTCACTATATGTGTGTTGTGGGGAGATGATAGAGTTGATACCAAGAGCCACAAGCTGAATTATTATCTTGTGGCTCTTGGAATAAATATTAAAAAAAAAGACAATAATTCAGCTTGTGGCTCTTGGAATCAACTCTATCATCTCTATCATCTCCCCACAACCCGCATAGAGTGACATGGACTGTAAAAGTGTGTGTTCGCATAGCTTCGGCGATTGCTCATGCCACGGGGAGGACAGCAGCTCAAGGATTGCATAGTTTTGCTTTGTTTTTGTCTTCGTCGGCATCGAAAACAGAGCCACGGTCTCCGGCGACAGGCTTCGGCGAGTCTCCGGTCAATGGCGAGGAGGCGGGAACGACCGGAGAAGTCGGTCGGAGGTCGGAGACGAGGCTGGCGAAGCTTGAGCCGCGGTTATGGGAGAAACAACCAAAATCCTCACAATGGCATGGTTTTGAAAATTTGAAGTGTGGACAGGGGCATTTTCGTCTTTTTACCTCCAATTTTAACAGATTTTAACAGAAATTCTAACGGTCGGTGCTATCTGTCAATTTATAATATTTGGGTGTAGCTCACTGTCCGTTTTGAAACATGAGGTAGTTAAGTGTCTTTTGGGTATTGTTGGGTGTGGTTTTGTGTCTTTTACCCTTACATATAATATAAGTTGAGACTTGTTTAATAAACAAACTAGATTTGAGCTAAATGTTTTAAAACTTGATAGGTTCGTAGTCCATATTATTTAGAGTATAATCGATCGTATATATATTTTAATATATATATATTAAAAAAAATATACGATCGATTATACTCTAAATAATATGGACTACGAACCTATCAAGTTTTAAAACATTTAGCTCAAATCTAGTTTGTTTATTAAACAAGTCTCAACTTAAACTCAAACTCGATTACAACGAATGTTAAACACGCTTACCAAAGAAAGATTAAGCAACTCGTTAAAAGTCCGATCTACAAATCTATCGAGTCTTAAAAAGTTAGGGTCAATTTCAACTTGCGAATTATACGAGCCCAATTTTGAGTTAGAATTAAGTTCAAGCTCAATTATAACATAAAATTGAGGTAAAAAAGCTAGTTAAAATGTTCAACATATTTAGTAAGAAAATTTTCCCCTGGACTAAAATTCATAGTTCTGCCACTATGTGAAGCCCAAGATAAAGACCTTGTTGGAGTACCACTTTGTGCACGAGGGCAATTGGGTGTTTATTATTGATTGAGTTTCGAAATTTGTGGTATAAGTTCGGAGAATCCTTGGTGAAATAGAGAAACGGAGTAAGAATAATGAGAGAGAAAGAGAAAAGAAAATGAGAGACAAATGACATTGTTTTAAAATTTTAAACTACAAACAAGGGTATTTTGGTGATTTCACACTTAAAAACTAACGACAATGTAGTTAGGTGAGAACACAAATTCTTAACAAACATCTAAAGATAAGAAAAACATAGTTAGGGGTAATTATATGAGAGCAGGCAACTCAATTGTATGAATATGAGATTATTCTAAAAATATAATGTACAAGTTTTTATAATTATGTTGATAAATTATAGGGGAAATTGCAGATGGATAGAAATGTAAATAGAGACAGATGAAATGTAATTTTCTCTTGACGAATAATTACAATCGTTCAACAATTTTATAAACCGTTATCATATGACAAATTTACTCTCATTGTAAATTTTAATTTTCAATTCCCTGCCATTTGTAAAATTTCTAAGAACTCAACCCTAAAAGCAAATCTACATTGCATATATTATTTAACAACATAATCCTAAATATGGTTTAATTAAATTTGGAGAACAATTTTTTCTTGAGCGGGTCGTTGCCAACAAGCAAAATCCTAAGAGTTCTTCTAACCCTCTCTTCTACGACACATAATCGGTATCAATAAATAGAAATTGAAAAGCCACCAAATTACATATGTAGCACAATATCAAATTTGAACATCCAAAAACCCAAATTAAAGCTTCATATTTAATGAGCAAATTAAATCTCAAAAAACCCAACACAAAATCTGCATATCAAGTGGGAAAATCGAATGTCATAAACGCAAAACAAATATGTTGGACGATATGTTGCTCAGTCCTTAATTGCAAATCCAACATCCTAACTATTTCGCAATAGGTCTCGACATGCTTGTTTGTAGTTCTCTATGGATGCCTCTCTGATAAGTTTTTATACCACTTTTTCAATACCAAATTTTGACATTTTTATATTGTTTTCGTCCTGTATTAGTACTTTACACCCTCATTTTGTCTATCTTTTGCTTCATAGATACTCTAAACCTCATGGACAAATCGTGAAACGGAGAAAATGAGGCACTAAGGGGCCATAGTCCCATGGCACTGAAAATCTTCACCTATAAAAGGGCTTCGACGCATTTGTGAAAAATATCACCTAATTTCAGAAATACACATTCAGTTTAAATCCATTTTACATTAGAGAGTTTATAGCCAATTGTAGAAATTCCAGAAGCCACTTGTAGAAGGATCAAAAAGCTATTAGCCTCTTTTATGTATTGAGTTCTCAATTGATAATCAAATCCGCTTTTTAACTTTCTACTCCTTCTCTATTGTATATTTTTAAATGAGTTAAATCTCATTTTATGTTTCAAGTAAGTTCTGCATACTGTTCATGGTTATGAAAGTATATATGCTTATTTATTTAATTGACAAATGAATAAATATTGGTTATATGCATGCATTTGTATCTTTACCGGTTTATATATGTAATTCAATTATAAACATGTTAGGTTAAATTCATTTAGTGATATAGGAATTAATAATTACAACAACAACAACAACAACAATAATATAGGAATTAATTTATATGATTGCAGCGCCGAGTAAAGAGATTTCATTATATCTATACTTAATTGCGAATAAATAGATCAAGTTTATTAATATAATCTAAAGAGGAGTTAGTTAACATGAAAGTAACCTTCATAAGTTCCTAAAACCGAAAGATCCCTAGACTTACGAGACTTAATGCTGACTAGCCGGTTAAATCATTTCCTTAAGTATGGTGGTTACAGTAAATTAGTTTTAGACCCTATATCTGTGTGAAAGGGGGTATATGATGTCTTAAAATTCTTGTTGCCTCCCTAAGATTTAAAAACACCCGACAATCATATTTATTAGTTTATTAATTTTTTCCGAACTTATTTTTTTACTGTTCATCTCCTCAATATGTTCATCTTGATTATAGAATTTTTAATTAAAATTTTATAATCTTGCATGTGTTCATTTTTGCCATATTTTGTACACAAAACTTTGATCGACTGAGATTAATTATGAAATTAAATTCCAGTGATTAAAGCTAAATAATAATTGTTCTTTGGGTTCGATAAACTCGGGGTAGTAGTTTTACTTTCTTGTATTAGTTGTGACCGGTACACTGCTGGGAGTCTCAGGTTCGATACATTTTTATGTGTCGTATTTTCGATCTTGGTGATTTTGTCACCTGATTGATATTGCCTTCGTATGCTTATGGCTAGAAATCCCAGTGACATAGCACCAAGTGGATCTGGCGAGACACACGTTGAATTGACCGACCACAATCTTCACCGATGGAGGTTGTGGGCATGAAGTTTTTTTCTTGTAGAGAATGAGTTGAAACTTGAGATCACAAATAGGAAGAAGTGAATTTGAGGGTATTTTAGGAACTTCATGAAAACTGGCATCTTATGTGCATCTTTCGTGCGGTCATTGAAAGTTTTCGTCCAACTTATTTAAAATTGGATTTTTTTCAAAAATAATGTAATTTATAAAAATAGGTTATCATTCTAAATATTTAGAAAATTAAATTACCATTCAAGATATTTAGACAATTAGGTTAAACTCTCATTTTGCTTGATTTTTAGTTTAGTTTACTAACAAGAGTGAAATCAACTTACAAAATAAATAGACCTATGCAGCTTAGAAAATTTTTATTCTTGCATATAGGTTTATTTTGTTTTTCTTAAATTTGATTTCATTCTTGGTACAGTAAACTATACTAAAAAGTCAAAGAATATGAAAGTAAAACATAGTTTTCTAATTTTGAATAGTAACCTATTTTTGTATATATTTTAATAAGTTGCATTTTTATTGAAAAAAATCCCTTAAAGTTGTAATAAAGTGTTACACGTTACTTTATGATGTTGTAGACATGACAATTTTACTATATTTTTCATTTATTTGAAAGTGGGCATTTACATATGTGTGCATTTGTAGTTAGGCCAAAATTATAATGCTTGCTTGAATATGATGTTTGCGAGGACTAAATATAATGCAACAAAACTATATATAATAAGAGACTGAGATGGAGAAGAGATATAATGGAAGAGCAAGAAGACTCTTTGCTGTGTACTCATTTCAGCATAATGTATATGATAATGATTTTTGTATTACGTAAGACATGCGATACCATACATGTTCACCGCCAAACTAAGGAGGCTTCCCTGCTAAGCCAACTGTGGGCCACTACATGCTTGCCACTTGTTACTAGAAGAGAGGTGGTGGCCACATACCATTACCACGTCATATTACAACACTCCCCCTTGGACACCACCGATATACAAATAATTACTTTTAACTTTACAAGAAAAAACTCAATAGGATAAAAAACCGAGTAAAAAAGTAATTCAAGTGATGTTGGACGTGCATAATGCTGCCTCGTTAAAAACCTTTTCAGTCGTTCCGGCCGATCGGCCCGTGGCGGGGCCGGGGTTAGCCTCTCGACTAGCCTCGGCCTCGCGCGGGTCTCGATCCTGATCTAACTCAATCTATTTTAATCTTTCAGCAACAATAAAACAAAATTCCAGCAATTAATTCATTAACCAAAAACATAGAATTTGCAATTTTAAATTCACAATACCAAAATAAATTGCAAAATCAAATCTAGCCTATCATGCTCGAATACAAAATCATGCGTAACCAAGGCTCTGATACCACTGATGTAATTATTTAAGGGTTCCAATCAATTAATTTCATGCCCATACATGAAATTAACCTCAAATATCCAATTTAATAAGGATCTTGCATGATCATGAATTGATCATGAGATCTAGGCTAGAATAAAAGTTGAATATTACTTTTGATTAAAATCTCTTTGTTACTAAATAGTAGTTAGTAACCTCTAAAGATCGTTCACACAGGAAGAGCAATCCGGAGATACTCACAACGATTCTTACTAGAAGATCGAAGCAAGCAAAACGGACGGAGAGAGGAGGGAGGGAGGTGGCCGGTCGGCTAGAGAGAGAAAGAGATGAAGAGTGATTAGGGTTTTGGAAAATAAATTCCTTAACTTTCAGATTTAAAAATTTCCCTTTTATAACCTTTTTAGGCTATAATTAGTTAAAGGCATCAATGGGCTTAAAGCCCAAAGCTTTTAATTAATTATGTAGAGAAGCCCATTCAGGCTAGGCCCAGTTTAGTTAAATTAATTTAATCTATTTAATTAGATTATAGTTAATTAGTCCAGGTTAACCGTTCTTGATTTTCGGTTTAGTCCTAAACCGAAATCAGTCTAATCCGGTTTAATCAAAAACCGGATTTTGCCTCTCTCATGATTCCTCCAATGATTCCATCCATTTTACTCAAACTTTAGTGTGTGACCCTCTAGGCTCACGACACGTCGGTGGACTAGTAAAATTACCATTTTACCCTTTTCATCATGAGTGACCTCTAGCAAGACATCATGATTACCCAACGCTTGTGATTATCGAGATTTCGACTTAATCTTGCCGTACATGAATCTATCCTTTTATCCTCTTGATATCTTTGACAACCATGAGGCATAGACAAGTCATCCTTGTTCAATTGTAGTGTTTCATGATTCTGAGTTAACTGAATTGGAACTGATACTTTGTATCGACTGCATGGCTATGCTATTTTATTTCAGTTGTACTCATCAAGTGGCCTAAATTGATATCTGCTCACACGTCCGTATGAGGGATAAATCCTTCTACGATCTATTGAGTCAACTCATGTAACTCGTGATCGAGCCAATCACAGTCGTTATCGTAACCCTTTTACAGGAGACGTTAGACTGAGTCAAACTCGTCACTCATTACATAGTGACCTCAATGATCCTTCTGTCTGAGGATGTGATTTCATGTGCCGACATATGAGTATGTTCATGACTGTGTCTATGTAACATACTCATGATCGGGTCGTCCTATATCACCCCTGTCTGGTGATACTATGACCTAACTCTGGCCTTCTTCTGGCCATGATCAGTAGAGCGTTATCATATAGAGTTAGCCTCATACTGATCGCTTCTTATGAAGCTATTCTGATCGGGGACTGCTTAAGTAAGATTTTATCTGATCTGTAGATCTACTATTATATGTTGACACATCAATGATACAAATAAAATAATACTTAAGATATTACTACAACACTTAGTAATATGAATACCGATTTTATTTCAACTAATAATCTTTATTACATGATTATATTGAAAATACATTGTGCTAGGGCACAAAAACCCAATAGAAAGCACAAGATCATCAGGAAACAAATCTATATTAGGGTTGGCAAAGAAAGGTGCAGATGGGGACACGTGAAGTTCAGACGTGGATGAGAACGTCTTGTGTTCCCAGAAAGTGACATGTCGAGATATGCAGAGACGTTTGGATAGAGGATCCGAACATCGATATACCTTAGGTTCAATTCCATACCCAACAAAGCAACAAAGACGAGCACGAGGCTCTAGTTTATTTCGTTCATGAGGCTGTAAGTGGACAAAGAAGACACATCCAAATACACGAAGAAGATTATAAGAACGTGACTGACCATAGAGACAAGCATAAAGGGGTTTTATTCCCTATGACTGGAGATGGAACCCTATTAATAGTGTAGACTGTTGTGAGGGCAGCCTCTCCCCATAAACGATCAGGGAAGGCTGTAGAGATGATTAAAGCACTTGCAATATCAAGAATGTGACGATGTTTACGTTCAACTTGACCATTTTGCTAAGAGGTTCCTGAAAAAGATCTATGCATGACAGTGCCATGAGAGACAAGAAGATCCAAGAAAGATGTCTCTTTGAATTCAATGCCATTGTCAGTAAGAAACACTTTAATTACCTTTGAAAACTGGGTCTGAATCATGCTAACGAATTGGGAATATATTTTGTTAAGATCAGATTTGTGATGCATCAAATAAATCCAAGTGACATAAGTATGATCATCAACAAAAATAACAAAATAACAAGCACCCCCCATAGAAGGAGTAGGAGATGGACCCCATAAATCAGAATGAATAAGATCAAAAGATTCAGATGAAATAGAATCATTATTTGAAAAAGGTAATTTATGATGTTTGGCTAACTGACAAGAAACACAATCACTAAGTTTACTAGAATTAGAACCTAATAAACCACTAGAGACTAAACTACTCAAAGGCTGAGAAGAAACATGGCCAAGGTGTGCATGCCAGACATTCGCAGAGATAACATCAGCACACTGAGATGGAGATGATGACTGAGATAGAGATGATGATGGGATATGTAAGTCCTTGAGCTCGAAGAAGTGACCCGTCTTACGGCCTGTCCCATAGATCTGTCCCGTCATTGGATCCTACATAGAGACAGAAGAAGAAAGGCCAGAAAATATTACATCAAGACCAAAATCACATAACTGACCGAAAGATACAAGATTAAGAGATAGTATGGGGATAAACAATGTATTTGGAAGCGACAACTATGAAGTAGACATAGTGCAGGAATGTGATGAAGAGATGACTGAACTATCAGCAGTATGAATGGCAGGTGAATGTTTAACTGGTGTATATTTAGAAAACAAGGACGAATGTGGACTCATATGATTAAAACATGCAGAATCCATATACCAAGGTTTTGAAGTATCTGACATGACCGATGGGAAATGATTACCAGAATGGGAAGCGATTAATGCTTGTCTAAGAGCTTGGAGATCAACCTTACTGAGTAGAGTGGTCATATCAATAGAATCAGCATATGCACTAGGGGAATCTGAAGGGGCAACAACAACAACATTATACCTTATTTGAGACACAGGGTTATGAGAACCATGCAGTTCTTTTCCTTTGGAGCGCATTATAGGGCATTCTGATATCCAATGGTCGGTTTGTTTGCAATAATTACACTGTTGTTTCTTAGAAGAATGATTCGCATTAGAAGGATTCTTATTCTTCTTCTTACAAAGACTTGCATTAGTGGTGGAAAAAACTACATCAACAGGATGTTGAGATATCATACTCGTAAGACGAGTCTCTTAAGATATGAGTTTAGAGACAACTACTTCAAGTATGAGAAAAGGATCTCTGTGTAATAAGGAGCTGCGAACAGCCTCAAATTCATAGTGGAGAGTCTGTAGAAATTGCATAACCTAGAGACGATCCTGATATTCAACAAAAAGAGTGGAATTGGCAGAGTCTACCCATTTAGGTTCAGATGCGGCCAATTGATCCCAAATAACTCGCATTTCAGATAAGAACTCAGAAACTGATTATCCACATTCTTTCTTTAGCAGATGAAGACGACCAAGAAATTGGTACTGGTGAGCAACATCTGTGGTAGAGTAGAGTTTCTCTAAATGCTTCCAAACCTCCTTTGCAGTGTCAAAGCGACCAAAGTGAGATTTAAGAAACGGACTGCATGTGTTACGGAACCAAGTAAGAATTTGGTGATTCTTACTATCCCACTCATCGAATCGATCATTGCATGCTTCTTGAGTTTCATCCTTATCTTTAAGAGAAGCAAAAATATCACCATTCACATATCTTCATAATTTTCTACCACGGAGAAAACTAGACATCTCCTTAGCCCATAGAACATAATTAAAGCCATCAAATATGACGGATATAGGCTTCAAAATATATGATTTTTCCGTCACAAAAAAGCAACAAGCTTGTGAGAAAAAAAGATAAAAACAAAATTCAGAATTCTGGAATCCGTAGGCGGCGGCGCGTGGCAGCTGAAGGCGGCGTGTGAGTACCAGGCGCGACTGGAAGAGACGGCGACTACACAGAAACGCCGGAAAAGACCTCCTGACGTTCGACGCGCCGGCGGTGAGGTCAGCAGGTGTCCTGAACGTGTCCAATCGAGAGTCCCGAAAGCAGATCTGAAACAGGAGGATTCGACCGGATCGGAGGTCGCCGACGACTGGAAACGAAGCAGAAGGGCCAAATCGACGCCTGTAACTAGTCGAGCTTTGTCGAATCGATCAGGCCGGTTAGCTCGTGTTCGCAGATTGGGTTGTCTGGAGTCGGCGGCGCTGGTCTCCTTCTGGTGCTGGTCGACAGGCAGGAGCGAGCAGCAAGCTTCCGGCAAGCTTCTGACGAGAGGCAGTGCTTCTCGGTGGCTTCAGTACCACGAAGGAGTGTTTCTCGATGGCTTCGGTACAAAGAAGGAAAGGTAGTGCTTCTCTTGGTTGCCTTTTTGCTTGCTTGGTTGATCAATTCAATTGGGTTTTGGACCAATTATTGCTTTGATACCATGTTAACAATAAAGAGTATTGTTGAATTGATGATTACTCCAAAGAAACTGTTACACTATATATAGGCTACAGGTACCTAGAGTTACAATACGAATAAGAAACCTATTGGGACATGAGATACAATTATAATTTAACAGTGTGGTAAGTTGAGGGAGATGACAAACCAAAATAAAAAATATTGATTTTGAACGGCTTGAGGAGTAAGCGGTGAAGTTGAGATAATTGAGGTTTGATTAGACTCGTTGACATGATATTTCTTACGCGTTTACATGAATCTTTAAAAATTGAACTTTTAAACAGTCGAGATTATCATACATGTTTACATAATATAAAAAATAAGTTTACGATAGTCGATTTTCATATATTTGAGTTTACATTACTTATATGATAATTTACACGCGCTTCACTAGTTGCTTACTTTGATTTTAGTTTGCATTTTAAAAGAGATTTTCACATGAACCCACACTTATATAATGTTTGTGTCAGTGTGTGTCATGTACACTTTTATATCAAATCATAGAATACAATATCAACAATTCAATTTGGTTATACTCATTTGCATCCTCATTCCGATAAATATCTCTACCAATGCTATTCATTTGACTAATCACAGGAGTTAAGATTTTAAAATTCTTATACACTTGATACAACTAAATTATGAATAATATTGTTTGTAATATATGTTTAAGTATGACGAAGACGAGGTACTTAATACATACATTCACTTTACGAAAGAAAGACACGTTGAAATTTCATTCATTTTAAGAAAGAGAGACATTGAAATTTTAGAGTATAAAACCTAAAATTCTTGATAATCATTATAGTTTTACAACTTCAAAATACTCCTCGTACAAGAACCAACCTATAAATTAAACCCCAAGAAGCTGATATCGGATGACAAATTGCCGCGACACTGATTGATCTTTGAAAAAAGAATCACAATATATTCCACTAAAAGAAGAGAAAAGATGTAATGTACTTTGAAAGTAAAAAAGTTGACCCTGCATTGTCTGTACATATTGTATAATGTTATAGAACAGCTGGTGTTGGGTCCTGATCAAATTAGCACACATCTGAGGGGGATCAGGGTTAGGGTTAGGGTTAGGGTTAGGGTTAGGTTTAGGTTAGGGTTGTCAGGTTGAAGAAGGCAATGCCCAAGCAGGAGGAATTCGAGTGGAAGACGCAGTAGGCATAGCGCATACATTGATGTCTATGGGCAGCAATCTGTACTGAATGTCTTGCTCCCTTAATATCTTCACCATTTCTTGCACCACCAGCTCCCTCCTTTCCCACCTCTCCACCACGTTTTGGAAGTTTATTGTATGCGACGGCCATATTGCAAACCTTACCATATTCAGCATCTCTACGTTCTTGAACACGAATAGAGGATCCGGATGCCAGTGCTCCTTCTTGTTCTCCATGAAGCTGCATAACCACATGAGTCCATCATCATAATGCAATCCATAAATTCATCCATTGACTATCCCAATCCCAATTGTTACCTTATTATTTTCTGTCTGAGGAGAGCCATCTTTTCTGGCGGTGTACATACATGGACACAGAACTCAATGGCGTCGTCCATATCTGGACTGCGATAAAAGTTCCCAATGTGTTTAGTCGCCAGAACACTATTAGGATATAGAATCTTCAGGTTATCCCATCTTAGAAAAATAGTAGTTAAGATGTTCATCTCCTCCACCACCATCTGTAATCACTAAGATTCATATCAGGTTGCCAATTTATATAGAAAAATGTGCATGATACAGAAAGGGTGGTGAGTTCATACATTATTATGCATACCTGAACTCCATCGATCTCACAACGATCACCCACATCAAAAGGGTGTATCACAAATAAGAAGATTATAGCTTCAAATATTGTTCTGCAAGTGTTTCCAAATATGAATCCCAGAAGGATGAGCTGTGATGATACAAAGAAGACAAAATCGGTGGTGGTGATTCCTAATATAATGACCCATACCACCGCAATAAGTGTACCAACTAATATGTTGATAACATTATGGAGTTTGTTAACAGCTGTTTTTGTATCGTTTAGTGTCAAGGCCAGTGCTCTCCTGTCCCTAAAAGCATTGACCTGGAAACAAGAGGTGCAAAACAAATATCAGCTCAACCATAAAGTTACAAAATATCACATCCCATATCCGAAGCTGAAAATTTATAACTTACCATTATATATAATCAAATGTTAATTGAGCAGGTAGAGCTTCAGGACACTACAAACTTCGACTTTGTTCTAACAGCAAATTAGCATTACTATTTTTCTAGGGATCCTATTTAGTAAGCAATCGAAATATTTCCAATGAGATCAACAGAAAAAATTATGTCATCAGGGACACCAACCTATAAATCTGATGTGATTGCTACAGCCTGCAATATGAGCCACATCCATCTGAATTCTATGGTTAGGGTAGGAGTTGCATATGACTCAATTACTACTCATATAAACACACCCTTAAGATGATGAACACAAACCATTTCCATGTCAAACATACTTATGGTTTCATTTTCACATGAAGACATCAATAACTGCAGGTTTGGCCTAAATATGATAATCATGCTTTGGTAAACATTAGATGGTCAGGATAGGAGATGCCTACTACTCAATATTACGTGTTTAAGCACAAGCCTAAGATGACATGGACACACATTTTCCATGTACATACCATTGATCTCATTTTCACATGGACATTGACCCATATAAATGATGATAATCATGCTTCGGTATCTATAATTGCATATCGAGTGCCAGCAGTGAAAACAGAACAGCAAAAGAAAACAGTAAAAATACTCGTTTTCCCATCTTTACCAGCCAATTCTTCAAAGATGACTTGCTGATTCTCTTGTTTTCAGATGGACCTTCGAAAAGACTCATCGTTTTCAGAGCATCCTCTTCTTGCATGAAGCGCATAACATCATCCAAGTAGATGTATCTGCCAGATAATACAATTATGACATGTCTACTTTGTGCTTTTACTATCTATTATAAAGAAGGAATAGTTACAAAAAAAAATTCATCAGCAAAAAGGCAACATATTAGAATGCTAGCCAATAATTCCTAAGGAGGGAAAAACTAGCTAGAGAAATACAGAATTAATGGGTTACAAAAGAAACTAGAGTTGTAAGCAAAAGAAATAACTGTGAAACGAAATCTCTTTTGCTTGAGTGACGATTTTGAGAGAGGTGAGCTAGGGTGTGCAGACGCTTCCATTGATGTCGCTGAGATTTTTCTGAACTTCTCCCACTGCCCAAGATCTCGAACATAGATGAGATGCGATATGCACTTCAAATTTAAATATACATTTTTATCATATAGTAACACTACATTTGATCTCTAGTCTCCTGTATGCTGTCAATTGAACATCAATAAACAAGTTTCTCATGGAATCAAGCAATTTATAATAATGTCATCTAAACTTCCATTTTCATGATATGGCCTACAGTTGCACAAATTCCGTCAAAATCTAGTTACCCCTACATTTACATTTCATTGTTTCATTCAGGTTCTTGCTACTGTTTTTGATTGCACATCTTGTGGATAATCTTCTATTGGGAAGAATTTAAAGGTAGACTTTCATGGATTGGCCTTAGAAGCATATGCAGGTGAATTAATGAAAAGGGACAGATTGCTCAAATATAAAGAAATAAATTGGCAGGTACAGTTTACTTACTTACTGCCGGGCCTAGCCACATTTTTGAAGATCTTCCATGCTGCAGCCTTTGCCTCACGTTCACTCCTTATCATAGTTGTAGACTCATCCTCACGAGTAGACTCCATGAGCTGCTCATCCAGTGTGGTGAGAGCTCCATGGCGAACAATTTTCATCAACCTCTTCATGCTCCAAGCAGAAACATTCTTTGTATTCATTTTGTGCAAGCTAGCAATGGGTATATCACCATCCTTGGAGAATGGCTGAGAAAGCACGCCACTCCTTCCGAGAGTTGGAACCGCTCTGCTTTCTCCCACTCTGCCACTCCTTCCAGCCGACAAGTCTGATTCTTTGACTCCTTTGGCAAACTTAGTATCAACTTTGTCTACCTTGTTCAGTTCGATAAGAGGTGGACCTGAGAGTGATTCAATAACATACTGATTAAACAAGGACTCTTGAATGCGATCGAAGTAGGTGCTGACGTGGAAGTTAGAGGCCATGACTTTAACCATAAGGGTCTTAAGAAGCCATGTGACGAAGGTGAAAAGCAAGCACTCGAAAACTCTGGTGACATACTTGAGATTATCATTCTCCCTCTCAAGCCTCTCATCAAACAAGGCATGCCAGGCAATGAAGACAAGTATCAGCCAAATGCAGTTCTGCACAGCCCTTCGCAACCCATACACAAAATACAATACCCTTTTTCGCAGGAGGAAGTTCCATTCGACGAGGAAGACGATGATCCCAATGCCCCACCCCGAGAGCAACCTGCCACAGATCAACACAAGCACCAGCACCTCCCATTTCCACAAATCAAGATCCCAGAAAGTCTTCTCCTCCAAAGAAGGGATTCTAACGGTGCATATCAAAGCTGCAATAATCAAAATCAAACTGACCCATTGGAGCAATGTGATGATACTGAAGCTGGACTGGGTGCACTCTTCAGGCAAGTCATCGTCAATGAGAGGGTCGTCTTCGTCTTCCCCGTCAGGAGCCTTCCCCATCATGCCGGAGAGAAACCCCGATTTCCCCAATTTCTCAGACTTGGCCCCCAATTCATCGTCGCTCAACCTAGACCTGGTCTTCATCCGGAACATGGTCTGCCTCCTCTGAAACGAGGACGATGTGCACTTGAGAACCTCCGTTCCGTCCCTGTCGCCGCCGCCCATGCTGGCGCCGTCACCGTGGTTTTGCCGAGGCCGGAGAGATTCTTTGTCCGTCTCCAAATCCAAATCCAAGTCCACAGCCGTCTCTGCCCGGTCCATCTTTCTGGCCTTGGGCTTCAAGCCGCCGTTGATTTCGACGATAACCTCGTCCTGATCGTCCAAATCTACCATAAAACTCCAATCTTACCGAGATTTCCTCTTCGGCGGGAAAATTCCTCTATTTGTTTGTTTTTCTCACAAATAGGCGCCATTTTTCGGAACGTAATACATAATTGTGCTGTTTGGGAGCAGAGAAAATAATGGAAAATCCGTGGGCTGCATTTCCAGGTGATGAACGGGAGGGAACGGAGCATTAAAAAAAATGACGCTATGAGTTTTGACGGAATTAGAAGGTGGTGTTTGCATGCCCGGTTCTTCCATACACAAACCAGTGGCTTTAAGCCACACAAAAAGTTAGGCCTCAAATTTTAATGATTTCTATTATTAATTTTTGATTAATACTCATAATATAAATTATTATTTTTAGCCGATTCAAATATAACCAGTTGTTGTAAGAAGTGATAAATGTGGGTTAAAAGATTCCAACAATAATTATTCAAGCAAGACTTGAAAAGCAATTAAAAGGATGAAGCATTACATTTGAAAATGGAAAAAGTTGTTACTCTCGGGTGAAATTTTTGGTGTCAACTTCTACGTTCCAACTCCATTTATTATAGACAAAAATGTAATAATTAAATGAATATTAACACACAATCATTCTCAAATCAAGGGGATGGTGATAAGAGAGTAAGGTCATGGTGAGAGATGAGCATAAAGGCATGGTGTGGGTTAGGGCTGTCCATTTTACCCAGTAACCCGATACCCGACTTGACTCACCCGATACCCGACTTGACTCACCCGACACCCGACTCGACTAACCCGAGTGACCCGATACCCGACCACCCGACATGCCAACCGAGTCGAGTATTGGGTCCAATTCTATAATCCGTCGGGTACCCGACAACCCGACAGTATATATAAAAATATATTTTGTTGAATACCCCCAGCCCAACATAACCAACCAGGCCCAGCCCAGCCCAAATCGAAAACCATTCAACTTCGTAGCCCAGCCCAGCCATGCTTGGTTTGTCTATAATCTGAGAGTTGAGAGCTTATAAACTCTCACAGAGCTTCCTACGTTTCCGATGTGGGACTCTGTGAGAGTTTTTTTAACTCTCTTCCTCTCTCAGCCAAAACCGAGCGATGTGGCCTCATCTCAGCCGTTGACTTCAGTCCACCGATTCATCTCATCCGTTGCCATTCCTTGATGTGTCACACTCTCCTCCACACATATGTTATCGACCTCTCGTCCTCTCCTCTCAATTAGAGGACTCTTTCTCTCCTCTCAATCCGACGAAGAATAGAGAACCAAAAGAACGAAGCAGAAGGCTCGAGTCGAGACTCAACAATCGCGTACGCGTTGATCGACATGGCCTCGATCTCCTCTGGTCCTCGCACCGTCGAATCGATCCAGGGAGTTCCCGTTGTGAATCGACCCGTTGGCGAGGCTCATCTCCACCAAGCAATGGTGGAGATGAGACTCATCAATGGATCGATTCTTTAGCGGAGCTGGAGATTGAACCTTCAAAATTCACATAACGCCGACCACATGTAAGTATGAGTTTATGTTTTAGGGTTTTGTATTGGGGATTTGTGATTCAATTTGGGGGTTAGGGTTTTGAAGTGGGGTTTAAGGGCTTCAATTTGGGGGTTCGGAATTGAGGTTAGAGTTTGAACTTGTGTATCAAGGTTCCTAATTGGGGTTTAGGCTTTCGAATTGATTTTTAATATTAGGGGTTAGGGTTTGAATTGTGATTGATATTGGGTGGAGGCAGATTGTATCAGATCTGTATCTGTTGGTTCTACAAATTAGGGATTTCAATACAAATTGGGGGTTTTGAATTGGGGGTTAGGGTTCGGTTCCGATTTTAGTTTGGGATTTCGATTTGGGGATTTCGATTTGAAATTGGGGGTTAGGGTTTTCTGATTTGGATTTAAATTTTGGGGTTTAGGGTTCAATTTCAAATTGGGAATTTTGTATCGGGTCTGTTGGGTCTACCCGACTCACCCGAGACCCGAGTCTACCCGACTCTTCAACCGAGTCGAGTATTGGGTCTGGGTTCCACCACCCGATTCAAACCGAGTCGGGTCCAACCCGAGCTGAGTCTACCCAACCCGACTCGATGAATAGCCCTAGTGTGGGTACGGTGATGGCCATATTTTATTCACAACACCCCCTTGGACACCACCATTCATAAATAATTATGTAGACAGTATTGGACGTGCTTAATTGTTGACTCGCTAAAAACTTTTCAGGAAAACCTAGTGGGACAAAACTTGAATAAAGGGAAAAAGAATGCAACGCGCAATCCAGAGTGTGATCATCTTCATATTCTTGCTCCCCATGATCGATGCTCGCCCTGATAACCGACAAAGCTACTTCGGTTGCTTGCTTAGTCGACGCATGCCGATTCTCCATACTAACTTCTGAAAGGTGGATGTCGGTAAACTTTTAGTGAAAAAATCTGCAAGATTTTCACTGGTGCGGATCTACTTGACATCAATATCATTACTCTTTTGGAGTTCGTGAGTGTAGAAGAATTTAGGTGATGTGTTATTGATTCGATCTCCTTTGATGTATCCTCCTCTGATTTTAGTTATACATGATGCATTGTCTTCATATATTCCACATGCATCTCGTATGTGTTGAATGACTGAGCGCAAGAACACACATTCCCGGCTAGTTTCATGTAGTGCTAGAATTTAGGAAAGGTTGGAGGATGTTGCAACAAAATTCTACTTCGTGGAGCGCTAGGATATTGTTGTTTCATTGCAAGTAAATACATATCCTGTTTGGGAGCGTGTTTTATGAGGATGAGAAAGATATCCAGTATTTGCATATCCGATCAAGCCTGTACATATGAGGATTTCGAATACAATAATCCTAAATCTTTGGTTCCACTCAAATAATGGAAGATATTGTAGGATCTAATGCCCTAGTCCAAGTCTTTACCATGTAATCTTTTATCTTCTGTTGAGCAATAAAAGAGGCATCTACATTATTATTGTATTGTAATAATGTATCAAGCGATAACTTCATCTAAAATAGTTAGTGTTTACACAAGGACAACATAACCTTTAGATATCATGAAGTTATGCTTGATGGATCCCTAGTCGAATACTTATACATAAGTGACTAGCTTGAGGATGGCTTACGATCATGCTCTGATGATCGAGATGTAGAGTCATATCATGGATATCGTCTGAGAGACGATATCAGATGAACCGCGGTGGAGTATGGCGCATAGATTAAGTCACCAACGGATACTCCGTGGTCGTGTGATCACTACCTTAATACCTTGGAGCGAGTGGCTCACATGCACGTCACTCAATTAGTTTGACATGTCCTAACGTTGTCTGTAACAGAGCAGTAATAACGGACATTGTTGACTATTAGACGGACTGTAGTAGGAGCCCACACTACGTCCGAAGGGATTTGTTTCCCCACGGTGAAACGTGGTGAAGGGTATGGTTCAAGGCCCCTTGATGAGCATGACTGAGAAAGTATGCGGTCGCACCAATTACGTATCAGTCATCTCGGAATTCAAGGAGCTAGATCGAATACATGAGTATAACGATTCTATGTCTCATTCGATCTCATACACCTTAAAGTAAACAAAGGGTTAGAGATACAGATGAAGGAAAGGAGATATCAAACCGATCGATACACTCATGGACATTGGGTAATAACTACGTCTTACTAGAGACCACAAGTGATGGATCGGGTAAGATGGGATCTCACGCCGATCTGCCAATGGGTCACGGGCTTACAGGGTCGCACACCTTGAGCGAGGACCGAAGCCTACTCGATGGGACTCAAGATGTCCAAATGGAGAGAATAGAAATATTAGCCATGAAGTGTGAGCGCACATTGCGTTCGATGAGATTTGTTTCCCCACGGTGAAACGTGGTGAAGGGTATGGTTCAGAGCCCTTTGATGAGCATAACTAAGAAAGTGTGCGGCCGCACCAGTTACGTATCAATCATTTCAGAATTCAAGGAACTAGATCGAATAGATGAGGATGACGATTCTATGCCTCATTCGATCTCATACGCCTTAAAGCAAACAAAGGGTTAGTGATACATATGACAGAAAGGAGATATCGAACCGATCGATACACTCGTGGTCATTGGGTTATGGGGTGCACTATTCTTCGGGCGTAGCCAAGGGGTTTACGACGTCGAGTTTTGATCTCGATACGCAAAGGTTCGAATCCTTTCGTCCCAGGTAAATACAAAGTCTATTTGTATTTGTCAATTGAGGTATGTTACCAATTCTGGAGGGGTGTCGATAAGATAGATTATTTAGAATATAATGAATAAAGAAGTCAAATTAGCGACCAAGGAATCTATAAATAATGAAACTATGTACGAACTTTACCAATGATTATGCCTGATAGATGGAATCAAATTTGAGAAAGTGGATCCGAACTATAAGAATGATATGGTAAAACTTCTTTTGAAACGATGTGGGCGGAAGCAATGAGCCGTTTATGGAATCGTTGCAATTAATGTTCGTGCCCGAAGAGAGGGAAGGGCTCTTCAAAAAGTTGGTTTTTATGATCCGATAAACAATCAAACCCATTTAATTTTTCCTACTATTCTCTATTTTCTTGAACAAGGCGCTCAACCCACAGGAACTGTTTATAATATTTCAAAGAAGGCGGGAGTTTTTGCTGAACTCCATAGAAATAAGAGCACGATATTATCTAACTCTTTCACCGATAACACTTAGTTTTAGTTGAAACCTTTTTGAAATATTGATTACGTTATGGGCAAGGTTTTTTTTGCCTACTTTATACTTCATTATATCCTTTATTATACAATCATTATTTTATTATTGAGACTCGAATAGAATTCATAGGGTGGCAATTTAAGGGTGGTCCGGGATTTACAGAAAAAAAGGTGCGGATAGAGGAGAAAAATCAATATACTTTTAATGTCGAATCAGGATCAACTAGGATAGAAATCAAGTATTGGGTCGAACGCTTATTTGGTGTCAAAGTAAGAGGTATGAATAGTCATCGACTCCTCCAAAAGGGTCGAAGAATGGGACATAGTATGGGACATAGAATGCATTACAGACGGTTGATTATTACGCTTCAACCGGGTTATTCCATTCCACCTCTTAGAAAAGAAGTGAATCAAGAACAAGGAGGGACCCAAAAATATGAATAAACCACCGAGAATCCCTTGATGGGTCTGGGTTGCTCTTACACAGCACCTAGACATGTCGAGAGGCGTCGATCTGCTGATCCAACAGCAGCTTCAACCTGGCACGATTGTTCGAGTATTGATAAATCGCAGTGTAACAATAATATTCTTATGGTTAGGTTCTATCGTAGCGCTCACCGTACTTATTTGGGGGCTCTCAGTCTCAAAGTAACTTGTGGAGAAAGTACGCTATTCTATTATTCGGATCCGCAAAGGAATTTATTGGCTAGTGGTCTTTGTTGCTACGTTTAATTGTTGGCATAATTTTTTAGCGCAAAAGTAAAAAGTCGTGCAACATGTTACATGACATGTGGAGCGACTTGTTACAATACAGATTAGGAAAGTCTGAAGTTTTCCTATTTCGACGACGCTTGGAGCGAAAGACGAATGACGCCACGAAGACTTGGAGCGCAAGAGAGTGACGTCGACAAGCAAGCGACTTCCAGCTGTCAGTAACACGTCAGCAATAGGCGGCAACTCTACTTGCCTGATTTGTTCAGGAAGTCAGAACAGGCAAGACGACTTCCAGCTGGCGTGGAAGGCGGCAACGACTTGCCTGATTTATTCAGGAAGTCTGAAACTTCCTGTTCCTGATCCGAGAAGGATTAGGAATGTGAGCTGCTATAAAAAGCCTTGGGCTTGCCATTAGCAGTCATCCGTTCTTGTTCTAAACTGCAAGATTTCTCAGAGCTCTTAACCGTGCACCATCGGCGTGTTGAGAGGCTGATTATATTTGCCAGAACGGTCTTTGCTCCGATCAAACATCAAGTCGTGAAGATTGTGTTTGGATCGGTTAGGGTTTTTGTTTGTGATTGAAGATTCACAACTCCGTCAAAGAAGACAACGACACCGAGCATAGGCTTGCTCGAAGGGTGGAATTGAGAGGATCTCAAAGACAGGGGGAGAGGCCCTTGGTCGAGGTTGTTCACGGTGAGATCTATAGTAGCTTAGGACAATAGCTTGTGTGATAGCTAGTTGGTGCTTGAAGTTGTACTATTGACTACCTTATAGTGAAAACCTTTCCACTGGCAAAGTGCCCCCAGACGTAGGTGCGGAGTCACCGAACTGGGTAATCATCTGTGGTGTCATTATTATTATTATCCGTTTACTGTTTACATTTACGGTTTACGTTTTAGGCAAGTAGTCGATACACAAGTTACGACTTTGTGTTCGACTTCTTGACTCGATTACGATTCAGAATTTCAATTGGTATCAGAGGAGGCACCTTTTCTTTTAGGTGATTTTCCTGCAAAATTTATGAATAGCAAACATGGACTCAAAGGAAGGAGGTTCAATAAATCGACCACCAGTGCTCGACGGAACAAACTATGGGTACTGGAAAGCACGGATGTGTGCCTTCTTGAAGTCCCTTGACAGCAAAACTTGGAAGTCTGTCATCAATGGATGGGAGGAACCTCACTATGCTGATGCTCATGGAAATCAAACTAGCATCAAACCTGAAAAAGAGTGGAGCGCGGAAGAAGATGAAGCTGCCCTAGGTAATTCTCGTGCACTCAATGGTATTTTTAATGGAGTAGACAAGAATGTGTTCCGACTCATCAACACGTGCACAAGTGCCAAAATTGCTTGGGACACTCTTGCTGTTGCTTACGAGGGTACTTCAAAAGTCAAAGAACAGAAGTTACAGTACCTCACGACCAACTTTGAGGCCCTTACCATGAATGAAGACGAAACTATTGCGGAGTTTAATGTGCGCATCAAGGATCTGACCAATGAATCATATTCACTTGGCAAGCCTATGATCGATGAAGATTTGGTCGAAAAACGCTGAGAGCGCTAAGTCCAAGATTCAAGATGAAGATTACCGCCATAGAAAAAGTCCATGACCTGAAGACACTAAAGTTTGATGAACTCATGGGATCTTTAATGACCTTCGAGCTCTCCTTACCTCTCATCGAGAAGAAACATAAAGATGTGGCTTTCAAAAGTTCTACCCAAAAGCAGAAGAACTTGACGAACTCTGATTCAGATAGTGACATTGAGGAAACTATTGCTATGCTGGCCAAAAACTACAACAAAGTCATGAAAAGATTTAGCCAGATGACAGGAAGGAATGTCACCCGAGAAGTCAGAGACAAGCCGCAGCACAAGTTTCAGAAGCTCGAAAACACAAATAGCGATGGAAGACGAGGAGAACGATCAGGAAAAGGAGTCCAGTGCTTTGAATGTGAAGGGTATGGACACATGCAAAAAGAATGTCCTAACTTCGTAAAGAAACAGAAGAAGGGATTCAATGCCTCTCTAACTGACGATGAAGATGAGGAAGACAGTGACGTTGAGCATACAAGTAACTATGTTGCTTTTACTTCCTCCACAATAGAGCAACCTTCCGAGAATTCAAAGAAGTATGACTCTGATGATGAGCTATCCGATGAGACTCACAACAATGCATACAACGAATGGTATGTCAAATGGCTTGAAGACTCTCAGGTAATCGAAAAACAAAATGCTCTCATTCTTTCTCTTAATGAAGACAAGTCACGACTTCTCGAAACCACTGTTGATCTCAAAAAGGAAGTTGCTCGGTTAAAAGGCGAGTTAGAACAGGTCACCAAGTCTGTAAAGATGATGAATCCAAGCACTGACACCCTAGACCAAATTCTCTCGATCGGAAAACCAGCCAGAAATATGGAAGGTCTTGGATATTCAAGAGAAGCCTCATCATCGCACACAGTCTTCGTCCCTCAAAAGGCTGTCCCCCAGAAGTCGCGTCCGAAGTCTCCTAACTTCACGGCTGACCAAGCAACCAAACAGCCTCTTACCTTGGCCGGTTCAAAGACGCAGAACAAAAGACATAACTGGGTATGTCACCACTGTGGACGAAGAGGACATATTCGACCTTTCTGCTATCAGCTATATGGGAGGAGCTTTGTCAAGAAAAAGACCACCATCAAGAAAGCACCACCACGTAAAGAATGGCGAGTTAAGGAGGTAAACTATCGAGCTAATATCGCGTACACCGCTCTAAAGGCTTCAACCAACAATGATTGGTACTTTGATAGTGGATCCTCTCGACATATGACTGATAATAGCTCGTTCTTGGTCACTTTAATACCTTGCACAAATAGCTTCTTCACTTTTGGAGATGGAGTAAGAGCTAGAGTACTCGGGAAAGGAAAACTCAACCTTCCTAACTCACCATGTCTAAAAGAGGCTCTACTAGTAGAAGGTCTCACAGCCAATCTCATCAGCATAAGTCAAATATGCGATTTAAATCTGGATGTCAACTTCACTCGTGACAAGTGCTCGGTCAAAGACGAACATCAGAAGGAAGTCATGACAGTCCACATGTCCCTTGATAACTGTTATCTATGGTCTCCAACAATCACAACCTTGCCAACCAAGTGCCTTTTATCCAAAGCTCAAGAGACAAAGCTATGGCATCAAAAACTTGGTCACATCAATTTGAGGAGCATGCAAAAGATTCTCTTTGAAAAGGCGATCATTGGAGTTCCGAACCTCAAGATCATTGAAGGAAAAATCTGTGGAGAATGCCAGATTGGGAAACAAGTCAAGACGTCACACAAGAAGGTACAACATCTTACTACTTCTCGTGTTCTAGAACTTCTTCATGTTGACCTTATGGGACCTATGCAAGTAGAAAGTCTAGGAGGGAAGAAGTACATATTTGTCTGTGTAGACGACTTCTCGAGGTACACCTGGGTAGACTTTATTCGAGAAAAGTCAGACACCTTCTCAGTCTTTGAAGCCCTATGTCGGAGAGTTCAACGAGAAAAAGGAGAAGTCATTGGAAAAGTCGTCCGACTTCGAAGCGATCATGGAAAGGAGTTTGAAAACATCAGCTTCGCAAATTTTTGTGATGCTGAAGGAATTGCACATGAATTTTCTGCTCCCATCACGCCTCAGCAAAACGGGATCGTTGAAAGGAAAAATCGCACTCTTCAAGAAATGGCAAGAGTCATGAAGTTAGCCAAAGACATCCCGCAGCACTTCTGGGCTGAAGCTTTGAATACGGCGTGCCATATTCATAATAGAGTGACCCTCCGCCCTGGAACTTCGCTCACTCTTTATGAAATATGGAGGGGGAGGAAGCCGAATGTCAAATATTTCCATGTCTTTGGATCGATCTGCTACATACTTGCAGATAGGGAACCTCGACGCAAACTTGATCCTAAAAGCGACGAAGGCATCTTCCTCGGATACTCCAGAAATAGTCGGGCTTTTCGTGTATTCAACAAATGCACCCGGACTATTATGGAATCCATCAATGTCGTGATCGATAACAGTAACGAGCAACCCAGTGACGAGGACGAAGAAGTCCTAAATCTCTCAGGAGAAGTCAGACCAGAAGTCAGAGGAGAAGTCAGACCAGAAGTCAGTGGCGATGAGCGCAACAAAGAATCTGAAGACGAAAGCCCAATCATCCCGGACAAAGTGGCATCTCCTATAGTACATCAAGAATTCAGAAGAATCACCCATCCCAGAATGTGATAGGAGACATCAATGAAGGAGTGCGGACTCGACAAAAGGCATCTCTTGACTACAAAGAGATGATAGGTAACATTTGCTTTATTTCCAAAATTGAGCCAAAGAATATACAAGAAGCCATCAATGATGAGTACTGGGTCTGCGCCATGCAAAAAGAATTTGTTCAATTTGCAAGGAATGAAGTCTGGGAACTAGTACCCAGGCCAGACAATGTCAATGTCATCAGGACAAAGTGGATATTCAAGAACAAGTCTGACGAGCAAGGAAACATCACTCGAAACAAAGCAAGACTAGTGGCTCAAGGGTACACACAAGTAGAAGGAGTCGACTTTGAAGAAACTTTTGCTCCAGTAGCCAGACTGGAAGCCATACGACTTCTTCTCGGCATCGCATGTCATCTGCGTTTCAAACTCTATCAAATGGATGTAAAGAGTGCCTTCCTTAATGGAAATCTCAACGAAGAAGTCTATGTGGCTCAACCAAAGGGATTCGAAGACCATGACTCTCCTCATCATGTCTACAAACTAAAGAAAGCCCTCTACGTTCTCAAACAATCTCCACGAGCATGGTATGAACGTCTTACTCAATTCCTAGTTAAGAATGGCTATATTCGAGGGGGAGTAGACAAAACTCTCTTTGTGAAGAAGGAAGGAAGGGACATCATGATTGCTCAAATATATGTCGACGACATTGTATTTGGAGGGAAGTCAGACAAGATGGTGGAACGTTTCGTCCAATATATGCAGTCTGAATTTGAGATGAGTATGGTCGGTGAGCTCACATACTTCCTAGGCTTCCAGATCAAACAAATGTCAGATGGAATATTTATCTCCCAAAGCAAATACGCAAAGAACATTGTCAAGAAGTTCAGGTTGGAAAATGCCTCACACAAGAGAACTCCTATTGCCACATATGACAAATGCACAAAGGACGAGATGGGAGAATCAGTTGATCAAAGCCTTTATCGAAGCATAATAGGAAGTCTTCTCTATCTAACAGCAAGTCGACCCGACATCGCTTACCAAGACAATCCAAAAGTCAGTCACTTAGCTCATGCCAAGAGGATCATAAGGTACATCTCGGGAACCTCTGAATTGGGTTTGCTATATTCCTTTGATACCTCTCCTACTCTTGTTGGATATTGTGATGCTGACTGGGCGGGAAGCACACTAGATCGAAGAAGTACCTCTGGAGGTTGTTTCTACCTAGGGAACAATCTTGTATCATGGTTCAGCAAAAAGCAAAATTGTATTGCTGTGTCTACTGCTGAGTCTGAATTGAAATTCTGATCACTTAGTCGTGCACGATGCCACACACAATGTTACACAGAATGTTGTAACGTTGTGTCTGACTTCTTGCGTAGATAATGCAGGACAGTAAATATAAAGCTCTAAGTAATGACACAGCAGATTGTTTACCCAGTTCGGTGCAACGTCACCTACGTCTGGGGGCTCTCAGCCTAGTGGAAAGATTTCACTTATCAGTAATCCGTCAGAACATACAAGTACCTGTGATCACTCCTAGATCTATACTTTATGCTACGTCTTACAGTGCAATCTATCTCAGGGTCTCCTCCTGAATCCAAGAACGTCTTGATTCCACTCTTCGAGCAATCGCCTTGCTCTGTCGTCTTCAAGTCTTCTTCAAGCTTGGTGGTTGCGTGCAGTCTTCAACTCACGACTTTCAGTAAACCCTCAATCACCTAACTCTCTATAGTTATGTGATACACAATATCCTAAGCTCAATCTGCAATTTCTCAGCCCGCAAACCTTCACGTCTAAGAACCTTGCAAATTGTTGCTAGGAAACAAATAAAGAACCACACAATTGCTAAGGGGGTAGCCTAAGCTTTTATAGCAATCGTGGATGAGTACTAACCCTAAAGGGTTTCCTCTTAATCACCGTCTTTCTTCTTTTTAGATTAGGAGTCGTTCTGCATTTTCCTAATCATTTTCTTGCTGCACTGCCGAACCTGCAGTTTCCTGATTTCTGTCGATCAGGATGCTTGCCGAGACGCCGTCAACAATGTCACACAAGATGTCGTAGAATATGCTTCGACATTCTTTGTAACATGTTTCTTCAGTTCCTTCAAAATTAGCCAATCTCGAAAAACGTCGTAAGTAGCTGTACTCAGCTTTTTTGGATGAAACAAATGTTGGCAGAGTATGGAGTCAAGCAAGAAGTCATGACTTTGTTCTGTGACAACATCAGTGCTATCAATATCTTGAAAAACCCAGTACAACACAGCAAAATAAAGCATATTGACATCAGGCACCACTTTATTCGAGAGCTTGTAGAAGACAAGAAGATAAAGCTCGAGTATTTACCCACTGAGAAACAAGTCGCTGACATCTTTACAAAAGCATTAGATGCTAACAGGTTTGAAAGTCTGAGGTCATCCCTTAGACTTTGCTGTCTGGAGTAACCAGAAGTCAAGAAAGAAGAGGGAGAGCTTTTGAGTGGAGTTTTACTCTCTCTCTATCAGGACCAGCCAGGGTCCACCAAATCTAGCCGGGCCCAAATCTCATTATCAGAAGCCCAGTTGGAATGATTTGCTTAAAAAATTCAAAAAGGGGAATGATTGAAAAACTGACGACAAACCAATCGGCTCTCAACCCCCTTTCAACTTTCACGCAGAAAAGGCTCTGCACCTCCTCCACCTTGTGAAACCGCTAGGGCACCACAAATCAGAAATCTGCAACTGTAAGATTTTGTTTCTACTCTCAACATCAAATCGGATCAAGTTTTCTCTCAAATGGTTGGTACTCGAAGCGGACGAATACCATCTACCTCCAAGACGCTACGAGCAAAAATGAGGGCAAAAGTGATTGCCAAGAAGTTGTCGGCCTCCAAATCAACGACAAACAAATATGGAGTAAAGATTCGTGGGAGAAATCTCCCTGGAGAAGGATCGGCGAAACCTAAAGATGGACCAATGAAGGCGATTACCTCCACTACAGAGAAGGACAAAACTGCCAACCTAGAAGAGGAAGGCTCTTACACTTCGCAGACGCACCCACAAGGTATTTCTACTATCCTTTCTGTAGTAAACACCGTAGACAAAGAGGTGTCTGAAGAGGCTCAAGGAACTCTCGCCCCTGAGATCCATGAGGTCGTCTGTGGGGATAAACCCAGCCCCCAAAAATCTGCACCTACGCCAGAGAAATCCCCACCAACAGAAGTCTTGCAAAAAGCCGACAGCCCACCTGTAGTCCAGGACAGTGAACCTAGGATAAATGAAGAAACTGAAGTCATCCCAGAAGTTGCTCAACCTGTAGAGAATATTATCAGTATAGAAGAAGGAGATGCAGCAGAAGCCATGGAAGAAGAAGCTGTGCCCAAAAGGCTTGAGAGAAGGAAGCTACCAACTAGAAGGTTGGTCGATGAAGAAGAAGAACCCCAAGTACCAAGAAGATTGACCCCAAAGAGAAAGACAACAGAGAAAGGAGTAGCATCAGCCTCTAAACAACCAAAGAAGTCTAGAAGGAAGTCACTAACTTCTGTAGCGACCTCTGCTCCAGAAGAAGAGGAATCTGAAGGAGAAGACACCCGCATTATACTACCACAGGTCAAAAAGGCAATGGGAGGGCAAAAACTCCCCGAGAATGTTCCTAAAGCTCCTGCAGATAATGTCTCTTTCCACTCTGTAGACAACGCGGTTAAATGGCAGTATGTATACCAGCGCAATATCTATCCAGAAAGAGAACTCTCCACAGAAGCGCAGGGGATAAACTCAATCGTGGAACTTCTCCGCAGAGCAGGTCTGACCAATACGGTCATAAACATCGGGCCATTCTACCCATCGTTGGTTAAAGAGTTCATTGTCAACCTCTCAAGCGAGTTTGATGATCCAGAATATGCGGAGTACAGAAAGGTATTTGTTCGGGGAGAATGCTTCGAAATATCTGCTTCAACTATCAATACCTATCTTGGCAGAGAAGACCCAGAAGTCACTCCAGAAGTCTCGCACTTGAACAAAGTAGCAGTTGAGATCACTGGAGGACGGAAGAAGGTTTGGCCTGTCAAAGACACCATTGCGGCTACTGAGCTTACTGCCAAATACTCAATTCTCTACCGCATTGGCTTGCCGAATTGGGCGCCTTCTACACACGGGTCGAGCATCAAAATCGAATTGGCTAAACTCATATACCAAATAGGTACGCAATCTTCTCTTGATTTTGGCTCATATGTCATTGAACATCTAGTCAAGCATGCCAAATCATGCGCTGTCAAGCTTCCTATCGGGTTTCCTTCATTGATCACCGGTCTCCTTCTCGAACAATGTCCTCACATTGTTCGAGAGACGGATATTCCGGGTAAGAAGCCACTGCCCCTTGCTATCAGCCTCAAGAACTTCGAAGGCAAGCATATGAGGGACCTCGCACCTCCGATGGCCAAAGCTTCAGAAGGTGGTTCAAGCTCCCGACCTTCAGGACCACTTGGCACTAGGATGGAGGAAGAGTTGGTGGAGATGATCAATGATCTGGAGAAGTCAATTGCTATGCTATCAACCCGCAAAGTCGCCTGTGAAGCTCTTCTCAATGACCTCCGCTCTGCACCTGCTGCTGAAGATAATGTTGATGACTCCAACTCATTTTAAGTATTTCTCTAATTCACTCTGACAAACTTGTTCCAAATACACTCTTAAATCCTCGGGGTATGTCCGAGTTACTTTTCTGCACACTATGACACTTGGTTTATTTGCTCATGTGTGAGCTGGATATTTTGCTCATGTTTGAGCTGACTTATTTTGCTCATGGTGTGAGCTAGTTTATACCCTGCTGTTTAGTCGAATTTCGTTGTATGATTGCCTTTGGCAATATTGTTAGACAAACAGGGGGAGATAGATAGCTACGACACAAGTTACACCAGAAATTGCGCCAGAAGTTGCGCACAAGCTGCGCACAGAAGTTGTCGCTCCAGAAGTCGCCGCACAAAAAGTCGCATCAGAAGTCACATACTTGCTGTGTGCGTAACTGCCTCAAGGTGACGATGTGCCTGAAATGTGTTTTAAGTCACATCACTTGCTGTGCGTAACTGCCACAAGATGACTCACTTGCTGTGCGTAACTGCCACAAGGTGACGATGTGCTTAAAAAGGTGTTTACCTAAAAAATTGCCAAAGGGGGAGATTGTTGCTACGTTTAATTGTTGGCATAATTTTTTAGCGCAAAAGTAAGAAGTCGTGCAACATGTTACATGACATGTGGAGCGACTTGTTACAATCCAAATTAGGAAAGTCTGAAGTTTTCCTATTTCGACGACGCTTGGAGCGAAAGACGAATGACGCCACAAAGACTTGGAGCGCAAGAGAGTGACGTCGACAAGCCAAGCGACTTCCAGCTGTCAGTAACACGTCAGCAATAGGCGGCAACTCTACTTGCCTGATTTATTCAGGAAGTCAGAACAGGCAAGACGACTTCCAGTTGGCGTGAAAGCGGCAACGACTTGCCTGATTTATTCAGGAAGTCTGAAACTTCCTGTTCCTGATCCGAGAAGGATTAGGAATGTGAGTTGCTATAAAAAGCCTTGGGCTTCCCATTAGCAGTCATCCGTTCTTGTTCTAAACTGCAAGATTTCTCAGAGCTCTTAACCGTGCACCATCGGCGTGTTGAGAGGCTGATTATATTTGCCAGAACGGTCTTTGCTCCGATCAAACATCAAGTCGTGAAGATTGAGTGTTTGGATCGGTTAGGGTTTTTGTTTGTGATTGAAGATTCACAACTCCGTCAAAGAAGACAACGACACCGAGCATAGGCTTGCTCGAAGGGTGGAATTGAGAGGATCTCAAAGACAGGGGGAGAGGCCCTTGGTCGAGGTTGTTCACGGTGAGATCTATAGTAGCTTAGGACAATAGCTTGTGTAATAGCTAGTTGGTGCTTGAAGTTGTACTATTGACTACCTTATAGTGAAAACCTTTCCACTGGCAAAGTGCCCCCAGACGTAGGTGCGGAGTCACCGAACTGGGTAATCATCTCTGGTGTCGTTATTATTATCTGTTTACTGTTTACACTTACGGTTTACGTTTTAGGCAAGTAGTCGATACACAAGTTACGACTTTGTGTTCGACTTCTTGACTCGGTTACGATTCAGAATTTCAGTCATAATGGTCAAATTTATCCAAATTTTTTTTTAAAATGGTCTTTACTTTAATTAGTTTCAGAAATTCGATTCGAGAAGCTAACTTATAAGGAACCCTAACCCTGGCGTTTCTTTTAACATATACCATCGGATCTAGGAGACCGACCAAAGCCCGAAAGACAGGCTCTTTAACAAGATTCCTATTCGCAAAGCACATAACCGCATGGATAGGCTCACATTAACCCGTCAATTTGGGATCAAATTTGGGATTTTCCTTGGGAAGTATCTGGTTGAAATGCATGAAAACGTGATCGTCCTAGTTCCTCTTGGGGACGGAGTTGAAGAAGGGAGGAGATTCTCGAAGGAGGAAAAATATCCAATGACTTCGAAAGAATTGAACGCGGAGCCGTATGAGGTGAAAATCTCATGTACGGTTTTGTAGAGGGGCAGTAAGGGTGACTTGTCTGTCAAGTTTTACACTATCAACCCTAAAAAACCAAACTCTGCGTTACGTAAAGTTGCCAGAGTACGATTAACCTCTAGAGTTAAAATCACTGCTTTTATACCAGGTATTGACCATAATTTACAAGAACATTCTGTAGTCTTAGTAAGAGGGGGAAGGGTTAAGGATTTACCCGGTGTGAAATATCGCATTGTTCGAGGAACCCTAGATGCTGTCGGAGTAAAGGGTCGTCAACAAGGGCGTTCTAGTGCGTTGTAGATTATTATCCAAGACTTGTATCATTTGATGCCATGTGAATCGCTAGAAACATGTGAAGTGTATGGCTAACCCAATAACAAGAGTTTCGTAAGGGGACTGTAGCAGGCTACCATGAGACAAAGGATCCTCCTTCTAAAGGGGTTCGATTCAGAACTATTATATGTCCAAGGTCCAATATTGAAATAATTTCAGAGATTTTCCCTGACTTTGTCCGTGTCAACAAACCATTTGAAATGCCTCGACTTTTTTAGAACAGGTCCGAGTTAAATAGCAAGCACTTCTTTTTACACTATTTCGAAAACCCAAGGATTCAATCGTATGGATATGTAAAATACAGGATTTCCAATCCTATCGGGAAAAGGAGGGAAACGGATACTCAATTGAAAGTGAGTGAGTAAACAGAATTCCATACTTGATCTCATAAATACATATAGAATTTTGTGGAAAGCCGTATTTGATGAAAATCGTATGTACGGCTTGGAGGGAGATCTTTCTTTCATATCTTTCGAGATCCACCCTACAATATGGGGTCAAAAAGCCAAAATAAATGATTTTAGCCCTTATAAAAAGAAAACTTATTCTTGAACCCCTTTCACGCTCATGTCACGCCGAGGTACTGCAGAAAAAAAAACTACAAAATCCGATCCAATTTATCGTAATCGATTAGTTAACATGTTGGTTAACCATATTCTAAAAGACGGAAAAAAGTCATTGGCTTATCAAATTCTCTATCGAGCCATGAAAAGGGTTCAACAAAAGGAAAAAAGAAATCCACTATTGGTTTTACGTGAAGCAATACGTAAAATAACTCCCCATATAGGAGTAAAAACAAGAAGACGTAAAAGGGGATCGATTCGTCAAGTTCCCATTGAGATAGGGTCCAGACAAGGAAAAGTACTTGCCATTCGTTGGTTATTAAAGGCAGCCCGAAAACGTTCGGGTCGAAATATGGCTTTCAAATTAAGTTCCGAATTAGCGGATGCTCTCAAAGGGAAGGGCGCTGCCATACGCAAAAAAGACGAGACTCGTAGAATGGCAGACGCAAATAGAGCTTTCGCACATTTTCGTTAATCCATGAACAAGATCTATATAGACACGAGAAAAAGAAAGAATGGGAATTGATCAATATATTTCTCGAAAGAAAGGAAAGGGAAAGATGAAACATAAATCATGGATCAGCTAAGCCCTCTCGGGTACTTGCTTAAGGATAAGAAAGAGGAATCTCATGTAAATGTGTAAATGTAAATACCACGGAATAAGGTTTTATCCTATTCATTATTCATGGGGATTCCGTAAATATTCCATTCCAAAAATGGAAAGTTCGAAACAATTGGGATTTGTCTTTTTTTGGAGATTGGATGCAGTTACTAATTCATGATCTGACATGTATAGAATGAAAACTTCATTCTCGAATCTACGAGAATTTTTATGAAAGCCTTTCATTTGCTTCTCTTCGATGGAAGTTTTATTTTCCAAGAATGTATCCTAATTTTTGGCCTAATTCTTCTTCTGATGATCGATTCAACCTGTGATCAAAAAGATATACCTTGGTTCTATTTCATCTCTTCAACAAGTTTAGTAATGAGCATAACGACCCTATTGTTACAATGGAGAGAAGAACCCATGATTAGCTTTTCAGGAAATTTCCAAACGAACCATTTCAACGAAATCTTTCAATTTCTTATTTTACTATGTTCAACTCTATGTATTCCTCTATCCGTAGAGTACATTGAATGTACAAAAAATGGCTATAACAGAGTTTCTGTTATTCATATTAACAGCTACGTTAGGAGGAATGTTTTTATGCGGTGCTAATAATTTAATAACTATCTTTGTAGCTCCCGAATGTTTCAGCTTATGCTCCTACCTATTATTTGGATATACCAAGAAAGATGTACGGTCTAATGAGGCTACTATGAAATATTTACTCGTGGGTGGGGCAAGCTCTTCTATTTTGGTTCATGCTTTCTCTTGGCTATATGGTTCATCCGGGGGAGAGATCGAGCTTCAAGAAATAGAGAATGGTCTTATCAATACAAAAATGTATAACTCCCCCGGAATTTCAATTGCGCTTATATTCATCAGTGTAGGAATTGGGTTCAAGCTTTCCCCAGCTCCTTCTCATCAATGGACTCCTGACGTATACGAAGGAGTGCGGTTCGTTCGATAAATTTCTACCTCTCTATCTATCACTGAGATGTTTGGCTTTTTCAAAACTCCATGGACATGCACAAGAGAAATGCTATCCCCACTCGGACCAAGACATAACCTTTACTTGTTCAAATAACAATTAAGGGAAAGCAGGGTCAGGAACAACGAATCTCTTTATGATAAAGAGATCCATTTTGCAAGTTCGTTATTACGGGTAGTTCCTACAAAGGATCGGACTAATGACGTATACAATACTTGAATTATCGATGTAGATGCTACATAGTTGGTTTTCATCCTTCTGGGACTAGAAGTGTAATAGGAGCATCCGTAGCAAAAAGGACCGCCCTAAGATGATTATGTAGGGATTTGGAGCGTTCTAGATCATCGAGATAGCGGAAGCGTTTAATAAAATCTACTCCAAACCTTGTCCAAGAACATAAACCATTAAATCCCAAGGCAAAATCTATTTCACAAGATGTTTACCTTTAAGTATTTGTTGAATCGATAAAGAAGAACTTTCGGATCTTCTTCTCTAAAGCAAGTCCACACCAAGGGGATGATCTTGAAGATCCTTCACTTAATTGCCTACTAGAACAATTAAATGAAGAACAAGAGAGCAAGAATGAGGAGAGAGACTATGGTGGCCGGCCACTAGAGAGAGAGAGAGGTTTTTGTGAGTTGTTTTGATAATTTGTGTAATGAATGAATATAAGATATTACAATTCATCATCCAACTCATAAGCATGGGTCTAAAGTGATTGGTATGGGCTTAAAGGTGCTTTAACCCATATCTCTTAAATCACTCACCTCTTAATCCACAATCACCAACTAAGCATGGTGCTGTGTGGCCCCCACCATTGGACCCACCAATGTGGGCCGGCCATATGAGGCTTATTGGGCTCATAATGGGCCCTTGTTGGGCCGGCCATGAGACC